>CM060393.1:69615828-70865828 GCA_030545235.1 Helianthus tuberosus | reverse complement strand
TGGTATGATAGCGTCACGGTATCCATTTTAAATATCATTGTCGGTTTCAGTTCGATTTGGTACGACAACCATACGATATCCATTTTCAATAAAAAACAAATTAGAAAAAATCAAAATAAATATAATATTAAAAGTTTAGTTTTACTATTCATCATTACTTCAAAATAATATGTATAATATGTATAATAATATGTATAATAATAATAATTATAACTATACCAATGGAGTTGGAAAAACGTATAGAAACATCTGGGTATGAAAGTCTTGAGTAGGGATGAGATTGGTACGATACCGGTACCGTACTGGTACCGATACCGTAAATACCGTTACCGAAGGAAATGTGGATACCGATTACCATACCGTATCCTGTACCGGTATTTTGGTACTTTACCATATTGGTACCGCTTTGGTGTCATCCATTGTTTTACTTAAAAAAATTTCATGTTGAACTCATCCATCCATTATTAATTGAACTAGAGTAATATACAGAGGAATAAAAACAAAGGGTAAACATATTAATTAGTCAAAAAAATCAAAAGGTAAACATCTATGGGTTCGACTTTTAACATCCAAATTCCAACATATCTAAAAATTCATCATAATTGATTAAAAATAACCAAACAAAAGAAATTTGATATTGGTTTTTGTAAAACAATGTTCAAGAAAATATAACTTCATAGTGGGATCTATGATAATAGCAAAATACATAAAGTCATTATTAAATTCGGTATTAATACCGGTATTTACCGAAAAATACCGGTACCGATACCTTTTTTTACCGATACCGAATTTCAAAAAATCTATTACTGATACCGGTACCGTTTATGATCAGTACGGTACGGTACCTGTATGGTACTGGTACGGTACCGGTAATTCGGTAAAAAATCTCATCCCTAGTCTTGAGTTCAAGTCCTAGATACAATAAGATTAAAGAAATTCACATTTAAAAAGTGTTTCGTGGTTGATGTTGTTATTATTATTATTATCAAAATCATATAAGAATTTAAAACTATTATTATTAAAAAAATATAAGGAGATAATGGATTTAAATAACACCAACTTTCACCATTTGCTCGATAACACTCCCAATTTACGAACTAAACCACGCCACTTTCAACTTATTTTCCTTTGACACTCTCAAACTAACTGAACCCGGCTTAACCCATTTAGTTTTGTGTTTTGTGCTGACGTGACATTTTTGCTGACATTACACTTTTTCATGACATGGCATTTGATGTGGCACTTGTTTAGTGACGTGCATATGACCTCAGATAACTGAATTAGGGTTTAGTTAGTTTAGAAGCGCCAAGGGGAAATAAGTTGAAAATTGGGAGTGACATGGTATAATTCGAAAGTTAGAAGTGTTATTGACCAAATGGTGAAAAGTTGTTAATCCGATATTCCAAAAATAATAGTTCATGATAAATTCTTTTTGAGTCCTTGTGTTTTAGTGATTTTAACCACTTGAGTCCAAAATCAAAATGTTTAACGCCCTGAGTCCTTATAGCCACTTTTCTTAACCATTTGAGTCCAAATTTCTAACACTGTTATAATTTTTTGGTTAAGTATTGTTAAATGACCAAAATACCCTTATAGTTAAAAAATAAAAAAATAAATTATATTAGATTTTTTTCTCTCTCTCTCTCTCTTATATCTCTCTCCCCCTTATCTTTTTCTCTCTCTAAACATTCTGCACCTTCATCTCTCTCACATCTTTCTTTCTCTCTGTAGACCACCTGCATCCCCCACCACCACACCACCACAGCCACAACCACCTCCGTCACCAACCACCACCACAAACCTCTAGCACAGTAATCACTGTCGCACCACCACCACACCACCATCACCAACAACCATAACACAAGCTATCTGGCTAGACCTACAGGATTCAGGAATAAAGTGTGTATCAGAAGATATTCACAACAACGTCATCGTTCTCACTGATTATGCACTGATTAACAATGGAGAGGACTCGCATCCTCACCCTAGGGCCACGATTTCCGTCAAGGTAACCATTGATCTAAGTTTTTTTATGCTTTTGATAATTTCGATAATTTCGATGCGAATTGTTGTTAGGAGTTGTTCAGATCTTGACCTTGTTGACTTCGATTGGTCAAAATTGGAGTTGATGATGTTATGTCATATGTGCGGTAAGTTAGGTAGGTGATTGAACTAGTTGTGTTAGGAGGAATCAGTTTAGTGTTTTGTTGTTGAAATTGATTTGTGATAAGGAATTGGTTGAATTTGGAGTTTAGTTGAAGGAATTGATAGGGATGAATGTTCATTGCAGGATGAAGGTAGGTGGTGGTGGTTATGACAGAGGTGGTGGTGATGGTGGTTCTGATCTAGAAGAAGAAGATAAAGAAGGATTTAGGTTTTTATAAAGGTAAATTACTCTTTGTGTGTAAATGACTAAATTTCCCTTGTAGTTAACAAACTTGGTGGATGGTGTTAGAAATTTGGGCTCAAATGGTTAAGAAAAGTTGCTATAAAGGTTTGGTAATGATCACCGAGGTAAAGGAATCACCCCTAACCTGTTGGTGAGGTTGTTTTAAGAAAGGAAGGAGCAGAGTTAATCGTCATGGTAAGGAAATCACTCATATCTTGATAACATGTCTCCATTTTGGGGTTACAAGTAATGTAAATCAAATTGAGTGAAGTTTTTGAAATCATGCATGTGAATGACGTATAGATGTAAGAAAGATTTAGTATGATGCGTATATAAGAAAACAATCTCGAAAGAAAGTTGAATTTGAAAAGGGAGAATTGCATCATATAAGATTGATAATAGTAAAGCATAGGTTTGATTATAACTTGGATTATTCCAAAACGGAACTTTGACTAAACCGAAGTGGTCGAAAATTCTTTTGAATTTGAGAAACATGCTTTGGCCTAATAGGTGAAATACTCTCATCGAAATTTTGGTTAACGGTATTCACCCTTCTAGTTACTACATGTCCCAAATCAATCAAAAATTCGAGACTTTGTGGGATTTTTGAAAATCAAGGAGTGGGACTAGTCGACAAGGTGCGGGTTTCACCCCTAACTTGACGATTTCGCACCCTAAGTGTGGTTGGTACTCGTCGGATCAAAATTTTATTTTCGACACTTTGACGAGGGTCCACTAGACTTTGGAAATAGAAATTCTCCATCAAGGTGAGGATTTTACTCCTAACTTGATAGCGAATTTTGTGTGAAAAGAATAGGTAGATTGAGAGTCGTTCACCAAATTGTGGGTTTCACGTCTTTTTGGTGATGTCACCTCGTTTGTATAATACGAGTGTTTTCAAGTTTAGTGTGATCGAGTAAAATGTCTTAGGAAAGACATATATTTGAAATAATAATAACAAGCATGAGCACATAAAGCATTTCAAGAAGTTAACACATAGGAAATGTTTTCAAGAATTTAACACATAAGAAGCGTCTCAAGAAATTAACATGTGAATCAAGTATGGTCGAATTTGGTACTTAACAATATACTAGGTCAAAAGCATAGCAATTTTCCTAATTCCATATAGTTATGGCTCTGATACCAATCTGTCACACCCCAACCAATGGCGGAATCATCGGAGTGGGACGAAGAAAGATTGCCCATCACACATAACGCTAATTGTGACAATAATTAAAACAAAACCGTTTTCATTTCATAACTCAAATTGTCATTACAATACATGGAATTCAAATTACGATAAATAAAAGACAAATACAACAAGTTTAACATAACATAAATAATCAAATCTAGTAATTTCTTGAGCGTGTTTCTAGTCATCCCTACTAGATTTCATATGATCATCATCATCAACCTGTAACATGTTTAAAATAAAGTTCAATGCAAAAGCAAAGGCGAGTATACAGGTTTTCATACATAGCATAAAAAGATAGGCTTTAAACAATTCCACATGGCAAGCTAGTTGTAACAAGATAAACAATAAAACCGGCATGTGTTTAACTAATCAAACCAAGATGAAACGCAATAAGCTCTTAACATAACCCAACGTTCACAGGCGGTGCGTAAATCCTATAGCGCTATATTTGTCAAGGATAGGCTCGTACGAAGTTAATGATAAGTCTAACACAAAAACGTATAAACCCAAATTTAAAGTATCAAGTAACAAGTATGCATGCATGTATAAGGAATGTTTGTGCATTTTAGAAATATGTATAAGTGTAAGTTTTCATAGTTTAACATGTTACACCCTGACGGGTGGTCCGTAGGACAACCCTTAAAAGGTTTAATACAAAGCACATTCTATACTTATTACGGTTAATTGCTTGAACTTGGTAACCACTAGATGATTTGATGTTGCAGGTGTTAAAGTGCTCAAAGTGCGGGATTTAGGAAGTTTGGATGGATGTGGGAAGACGGCATCATCGAGATATGAAGAAATCAAGTTTTGATGGCGAAACAAGGAAAACAACATCACTCAGCGCCATAACCTACGGTTGCTGCCGTAGGCTACGGCACCCCCACATGTGCATAAGTCCCCGCCGTAAGACAGTATACAAGGGTCGTAAAGGATTGCTAGGCACCGTAAGCTACGGCAGGCGGTGTAGCTTACGGCGCCATATATTGACCCGTTGACCTGCTGACCGCCGTAAGCTACGGCGGGCACTGTAGCTTACGGCGCCGACTGTCTTCACTTTGTAACTCTCGCATTTATTGGCCATTTGAGGAGGATTTATGATGTCTTATCATTTGTTTTTCGGTTACACCTTGCTTGTGAACGAATTTTGGAGCACTTGGAGACATTTTGGAGCTTGAAGAACACTTGTTAATCTTTGTTTTAATGTTAGTGATTTCAAGGAACTTTAAGACTTTTGTTATGATGTTGATTCAAGCCATGAGCGGCTAAACACTTTGTGATCATCCTGGATTGAAGGTTTGCTTGAGACATTTCATGTTGAATTCCTAATTTCTAGAATAACAATCTTTATCTTTATGGTTTGTTTGTTATGGTGTGTGATTGTTTGCTAGTAACTTGTTAATTCTTGCGTTGAACTAATTAGAAACCATACATTCTTGGTGCCGTTGGCAATCGAGATATCATGGGTATAGTTAGGCTTGAGAAAGGTGTTTTGGTCAAAAATTACCGAAGCAATTAAGTGATCTAATTAGTTAAGTGAGGTAGAGTGCTAAGAAAGTGTGTTGAATATATGCTGATTAAGTTGTTTGCAAAAACAGTTTCCAGGATACGGCTTAGGATATTGAGCTGTATCTACGATCAAACTATGAGCAAAAAGTAAAGGGGGGCATGAGATGTACGAGGAAAGCCCTTGATCAATCTAGATCACCGGCACAAAACCTCGGGAGCTGACAATCGCAGCTGCCTTGTTCTTCTATTACTTCAAATATCAGGATACAGTGCAGGATATGGCTCAGATCAATGCTAAGTGGTACAACGATTACAAGTGTTGAGTGTTTGTGCGTGATAGAAAGAAAAAAGAAGTGTGAGTTCGAGAGTAGAGAGTGAAGTGTGTGTTCCTATCGATCTGGCCTACTATTTATAGTTACAAATAACAAATTAACTCTCCTATTATTCCGGGATGTTGGGAATATTCCATTCTGAACGTTTGGGGACTCTTTTAACTTGTTTTCCACGTGCATATTAACTATAAAACTGGGTCTTCAGCTCATATGACCGTTACAACGTCAATAGCATTGACCAGCATCCGATATTCTCGCGGAATATGCCTTTATTCTATTCTGACCGTTACAAGACCCATTCTTCCACCATCAACGTTCATTTTTCAACCACCTTGAGCGAATCTTCAGGTAGATCAAGTCCTTTAACGTGGTTACCTTGCAACCAAAGAAAATCGTTAGCTGCAACCAGGATACCCCCAGAGGATGTTACCAGTATCCTGGTTCAGTATCCTGGCCGCAGCATCAAGCATATAATATCAGGATATGCCTTTAGGATATAAGTTCAAAATTCCACCCATAACAATTCTCCCCAAAAATATATCTGTTAGGATCCTGAAATCCAAACGGGTATATTTTTCATTGTGTTGCTCGATGCACTTAATGGGATGTAGATGTTGATGTGACTTCGCGCAACTTCCAAGGTTATACTTTCTCATAACTAGGTAGTCTTCTGGCACGTCTGGTAAGGATATCTATTTTAAATTTCCCTTGGTGAAAAAGGAGCCCTCCGCTACCACCAGGTTTAAACATTCTTATGCTGCTCCTAAGCCTTCCCCTCTGACTAGGTCCCGGGCATCAGGATCTAAGAAGAGGAAGGGTACTGATTTCCCTGCTACTTCTGCCACAACCTTCTTCTATGAGAATCCTGGCTTCATCGAGTCCACTTTGTTAAATTTGAAGGTTGATGTTTATCGAACAATTTACTTTCCTGCACTTAGATACTAGTACAATATGATGGCTGATGGAGAGTATGAAACACGGGTGTTAAAGTGGTTATCTTACGTGTTTTAGTTCGTTTTACGGGAACTTGTGCCTTAAATATGTTAACTACAAGTGTTTATGGTTTTACAGGTAAAACGCGTAATACGGCGAAGTTAGAAAGCTTAGTGATGAAACTGAACAAGCACGGATGATTATTAGAGAGAGAACACGTTAAACGGAAGTGTTCGGGTTGAAAGATAGATCAAAGGAACAAGAAGCAAAGAATACTGAAGTTGAGGGGCCAGTGGGTAATTAATTGGAAGTTGAAATGAAGTTTGCATGGAAGAGGTTATTAAGAATTGAATGGGTTTTAATACCCTAGACATATATGCACGTTGGGGATCAAGTGGATGCAAACAAAAGAAACATATATCATCATTAAGTAAAAAGGATGGCATTTAGTAATGGGTAATTAATTCCTAACATATATTATCATCATCCTTCACATGGACTTGAGGTTCTTTTCAACATCATCATTATTTGGCTGACTTTGGCACCTCAAAGGAACATTAAAGAGACAGTCAATACATGTTGCATATATTGGACGATGGAGATTGGACAAAGTATGAGGTGTGTTTGACTTTTGGTTCAATACACAAGCAAAAGTAACAAAAACATTAACATATGGCTTACGGAATGAGTTGGAGCCTACGGTTTGAAATAGCAGCAACATCATCGATTTTTTGGGGAGCCATATTACACAATTTTTCAGCTCCTAAATGGGTCGGCTTCTATTATTACGAAATTGGGCTGCAACCTTTATTACTTTTGGGGCTCATAATTAAAAAAAAAGGGAGATCATCATCATCGATGGGCAGCCACCATATCAGAACTTTGGGATCGAATTCATCATCCTAACATCATCAACATCACTCTTCACTACGCTCTACCGAATCATCATGCAACAATCAACTTTCTTTCAAGCTATTGAAGATTGTACGAGCATCATGAGCGGCTAGTCATCCTGTGACCGTCTCCGGGAATAGGGTTTGTGTTTAAACATTGGTTTGCTTATTGTTACGTATTTTTGGATTAGGATTCGGTTAAACATTCGGTTAGCCGTTCCTATTGTTTTTGTTTCGATTAAACAATATTTGATTATTGTACTCATTCTCGTTCATCAATTATTTGGTTTGTTCATCAACAACCGGGATTAAATTCTAGGATGTCATTGTTTTAAACCTTTAATCATTGAACTTGATTATGTTTATGAAATCTAAAATTGGTAATTAATTGGATTACTATTCATTTGCATCAATCCTTCGGTTTCGATCGTGGATCATTGCAATCAAATATATTATCGGTTAATTATTTATCAAAACAGGTTTTCAAATCATGTCTATGTGATTTCCAATTATTCGTAACTAAGTAAACCGATTTTCTACATAACCTGAAAACCCGGAGATTGGTCATTTTCTCACAATTGTTTACAACTCTAATTTATATTTGTTTTTACAATCATTCTTAAAACTGCAAAAGGCAATTAGTTTAGAAGTAGATGATAATTAAAGCAACAAACTTTTACACTTTCCACTGATTCCCCGTGGATTCGACACCCTACTTGCCCTTTACTAGTAAAAGGTGAATAGGACACTATTACTTTATTTTTTACCGACCTTACGACATCGATCAAAATGGCGCCGTTGCCGGGGAATCGGTGCGCTTAGTGTTTAGTAAGTTGTTTTTCTTAAAAATTAAAAAAAAGTTAGAAAAAAAAATCCAAAAATATTTCTTGTAGTTTTTAGTTTTTTTTTATATGTTAGTTTTCTATGCGGGTATTTTAGTTTGTTTGTGCAGGAAGTGAAATCTCTGGATCATGGATAGAGCTCATCAGTCATGCCCTTGTTGTGGGAAAATTCACATACATGAAGATTGCCTAGTGTTTTGGACATACCCAGTGTTTTGGAAAGAAAAATTGATGTCTGGGTACAAGGCACCCTCATATCAGGGACGCTATCAGTCAAATGTCAACCACAAGTATGAGCAAAATTTGGATTATGAAGATTACGAATCTGAGGTGGTGCTCTTCTCAAGATACCAAGAAGATTATAATGGTCGTTACCATGACTACTCTAAGTCAACATACAATGATTTTAATATGCGTAATCAATGGTGTAGTCATGGTAATTACCAAGTGGGCTCAGATCAGAAACACCAAAGTCAAAATGATTGTCTAGGTAAACACCAAAACTCTAAACTTGACGAAATCATGGATATTATGATGGAGGTGGCACAAGAGAGCAGGTTGAGAACTAAGGCTATGGTCCAACGATCAAATCGAATAGACGAACAAAATTGCAACATTGAAGGTTATGAAGGATAATACCACATCCATTCCTGCGTTTGTTGAAGAAACACAAGAAATACCAGTTTTGGTTGTTGAAGATGAAGAAGAGGTTGAAAGTCTTCCTGAACTTGAAGTTATATGTTTAAACCTACATGAAGACTTAGCACCTACTGAAGAGTTAGAGACTGATGTAGTCCAAGTTTATCCCGAACCGCAGCATATTTTGATTACTCAAACTAACAAAGTCGCAGATGAAGGCTCAAGTGGGAATAAGAGAAAGGTGAGTAAAGAAGACCTCGGACAAGGTATACTGAAGTGGCTATACAATGATCCAACAGACGTACTCATGATAGGAAAGAAGGTGAAGACTCGACATGTCAACTATCGAACTCACATTGGAAATTCGGTAGGCAAATGTGGATTTCATTTGTTCCGATTTGATTCGACAAATATCGTTGGCAGAAGAGAGCAGATAGGAATTTGGAATGTCAATTACCGAGCATATGCAGGAAACTCGGTGGGTAAATGTTCATTTCGACCCCCATGAACGAACGTCTGGTACGGTCTGGCTGAAGACCCATAAACTTAGCGCTCCCGGGAGGCAGCCCGAAGATGTAGAGTAGTGTATATTTGTTTTATTTATTTTTTTTTGTGTGAGAACTTTTGCAGGTAATCTGGTTATTAACCTCTACGAATGCAATGGTACAAGTGTGTGGATGTTTGGTGAAGTCCCAATATGTCCTAGTTGTAGTGGCGGACAATGCACGGATTAGAGTTCAGTCAAAACTGTCCATACTCAATCTCCATTTGGACGGGGATGACTTGCACACTAATTGTAGAGATTGACCCGAGTACTTGTTGGACACGACCGCGAATGAATTGCTATACGGTCGTAGTGGAACATGACGCATGAGGATTCTACACTTTAAACCAGGGGAGTCTGTTCCACTTTTATTATTGCAGTTTCATTCGTGTTCTTGGTGGTGTTAAACTATGTTGTGTTTAGGGAATGTGTTTTTGCTAATTGTGTTAGAAACGGTCGCTCATGGGATTCGTTGGTTGGTATTCCCGGGTTTTGTTTAAAAAGCACGATACATTGGGGACAATGTCGCCCAAGTGTGGGGATATGGAAACCTGGGAAGGGAAAGGTTTGGGACAAGAGCTTGAAAGAGGTTGAAGTGGTTGAAAACGATGAAAAAAGAGAAAAAAATTGAAAATTTTGAAAATTTCAAAGAATTTCATCGCCTTAAGTTAACTAAATGGATATAAAAACCTTAAGTTTCAATCACTAATGGGTCCCTTGCTGGTAGTAACTAACATAGTCCCTTGTCATGGTCGTTCCTTTAAGTTTCATGAAAGTATGTCCGACAGGTGTTTCTAGGAAAAAAAAATTGAAAAGAGATGTCTATTTAGGGGTAACATGCTTTAGATTGCATATGCTACGGGTCGGCAGCCTTTTACCCTTTCTTTGGTGAGAATTTTGAGCCTGTAGAATGATAGAATAATTCACATTATGAATTCATTTGTTGAGAGCAGGCCGCATGTTATTTTGTGTTAGAACTTGTATGATTTGATACATGCTGAGACTGTGGTTTGATATGTGCACATAAATGATAAAGGCATTAGGATATCCCGTACACCTGTTTATTTGTTTTGTGTTTACCTAGTTATCACCCTTAGTAGCCCTGTTGAGCCTATTTACCCTTTCGTTTGTCCACCTAATGTGAAATATTTTGATACTGACCATGAACGACAAGTTATGAATAATTGAAAAAAAATAGAAAAAAATAGAAAAAGAAAAAGGAAAAAATATAAGTGTTGTAAATATCGTTTATGTTCTTGGGTAGAAACCAACCAAAAAGTATGTTATGTTTGCAAATAAGTTGTCACGGGTTGGTCGTTTGTTTGTTCGCCACACAAAAAAATAAAAATAAGCCAAAAATCTTCCTACCCTTAGCCTAAGCCCAAAACCCGAAGTCCTTTTGATATGTGTCGTGTTATATGATACAGTGGAGGTATGATTATTATACAAGCTTATGATTACAGAATTTCATGTTTGGTTTTGAGTGTTATAATTGCTAGCACATTACACGCTAGTTCAGTTTTTAAACCGAGAGGAGAGTTTATTGTGAGGGGCGTGTAGCATGTGTTATAATCATAAGCATGTTAGTTCTGAATAAACAAGTCTTAAGTTTTATAAATTGCATCAATTTCTTGTCGGACTGTCAATCTTGATTGTGTCAGTCTATGGAACGGGTATGACTTGGTACTTAAACTGTTGCATCGATTAAGGGGTTTAGAGGTGTTGTTACTATGGTGAGTAGTTCCGTATTGGTTTGCTTGAGTACAATCAAAGGTAAGTGTGGGGATGTGATCGAGAGTGTGAAACACGGGTGTTAAAGTGGTTATCTTACGTGTTTTAGTTCGTTTTACGGGAACTTGTGCCTTAAATATGTTAATTACGAGTGTTTATGGTTTTACAGGTAAAACGCGTAATACGGCGAAGTTAGAAAGCATAGTGATGAAACTGAACAAGCACGGATGATTATTAGAGAGAGAACACGTTAAACGGAAGTGTTCGGGTTGAAAGATAGATCAAAGGAACAAAAAGCAAAGAATACTGAAGTTGAGGGGCCAGTGGGTAATTAATTGGAAGTTGAAATGAAGTTTGCATGGAAGAGGTTATTAAGAATTGAATGGGTTTTAATACCCTAGACATATATGCACGTTGGGGATCAAGTGGATGCAAACAAAAGAAACATATATCATCATTAAGTAAAAAGGATGGCATTTAGTAATGGGTAATTAATTCCTAACATATATTATCATCATCCTTCACATGGACTTGAGGTTCTTTTCAACATCATCATTATTTGGCTGACTTTGGCACCTCAAAGGAACATTAAAGAGACAGTCAATACATGTTGCATATATTGGACGATGGAGATTGGACAAAGTATGAGGTGTATTTGACTTTTGGTTCAATACACAAGCAAAAGTAACAGAAACATTAACATATGGCTTACGGAATGAGTTGGAGCCTACGGTTTGAAATAGCAGCAACATCATCGATATTTTGGGGAGCCATATTACACAATTTTTCAGCTCCTAAATGGGCCGGCTTCTATTATTACGAAATTGGGCTGCAACCTTTATTACTTTTGGGGCTCATAATTAAAAAAAGGGAGATCATCATCATCGATGGGCAGCCACCATATCAGAACTTTGGGATCGAATTCATCATCCTAACATCATCAACATCACTCTTCACTGCGCTCTACCGAATCATCATGCAACAATCAACTTTCTTTCAAGCTATCGAAGATTGTACGAGCATCATGAGCGGCTAGTCATCCTGTGACCGTCTCCGGGAATAGGGTTTGTGTTTAAACATTGGTTTGCTTATTGTTACGTATTTTTGGATTAGGATTCGGTTAAACATTCGGTTAGCCGTTCCTATTGTTTTTGTTTCGATTAAACAATATTTGATTATTGTACTCATTCTCGTTCATCAATTATTTGGTTTGTTCATCAACAACCGGGATTTAATTCTAGGATGTCATTGTTTTAAACCTTTAATCATTGAACTTGATTATGTTTATGAAATCTGAAATTGGTAATTAATTGGATTACTATTCATTTGCATCAATCCTTCGGTTTCGATCGTGGATCATTGCAATCAAATATATTATCGGTTAATTATTTATCAAAACAAGTTTTCAAATCATGTCTATGTGATTTCCAATTATTCGTAACTAAGTAAACCGATTTTCTACATAACCTGAAAACCCGGAGATTGGTCCTTTTCTCACAATTGTTTACAACTCTAATTTATATTTGTTTTTACAATCATTCTCAAAACTGCAAAAGGCAATTAGTTTAGAAGTAGATGATAATTAAAGCAACAAACTTTTACACTTTCCACTGATTCCCCGTGGATTCGACACCCTACTTGCCCTTTACTAGTAAAAGGTGAATAGGACACTATTACTTTATTTTTTACCGACCTTACGACATCGATCAAAATGGAGCCGTTGCCGGGGAATCGGTGCGCTTAGTGTTTAGTAAGTTGTTTTTCTTAAAAATTAAAAAAAAAGTTAGAAAGGTGACAACCTTTAAAGGTGACAACCTTGAAACCTTAGAGAGTATGAAAATACCCTTCCGTGAGAGAGGGTGATCAATCCTCATATACCTTGAGAATCCAGGATATAGCCAACAGTGACGAAATTGTCAGCCACTTTTACATGAACTTGTCCCGCCACCTTGAACTATCCCTGGATAACTTGCGCTCCAGGCGGGGTGTTTAAACCCAATTCGTGAGAAAGGTGAATGCCTTTAAACCCGAGAAGGGATCAGGATCCCTTAAACGTGAGAGAGGGGGCCAATACTCTAATCTTTCGAAGTATCCTGAATGTGTATCCAGGAGCTATATCCCGAAGCATATACTGCAAAACAATTATAAGCTAAGGTGGGTGTGTAACACCCTTCTAATTACTACTTGAATTTACTAAAATTCATAAAATTTTTATATAAAAGATGTCCAACTTATAACATAAGTTTCATAGATAAAGTTCATAAGTAGCAAAACATTAGTCGACTAACGACTAAATCAAACATTCATAAGTTGTTTATCAAAATGTTTATATTCCAAAATCATTGTCTATTAAAGTTAGATATCGCGGAAGCTTCTAAAGTGTGCTCGGTTCTTCAAAACTTGCTTGACCGCCATCCGTAAGATCCACATCCTCACCTAAGGTCAAAACCATTAAAAACATTAGTTTTGACATTTATGTAAGGCATAAAAACAGTTCTGACATCGGAATGTGAAAGGAAAATAAAAATACAAGGTTCTCTAGATTCTACCGTAACTTACGGTGTCTACCGTAAGTTATGGTAGATGCTGATTCATTATGGTCTGCCGTAAGGCAGTATAGGTCTGCCGTAACTGTTTTGTTGTCTACCGTAAGTTACGGTGGAGACCGTAACTTACGGTAGCTCCTGCAACTTTGCCATTTTGACCGTATTGTTGATTTCACCCTAATCCACATGTCGTTTTAGGTGATTCTTTTCCTATAAGTCTGTAAATTCATTACGGACACACTCAATACAACTATCATAACGAAAATTTAACTTACGGACCGAACGACTAAATGTCACTATGCATTTATTCGACCCACTCTAACTCTACCCATTTTACTACCATTTCACTAGTAAGCCCATGGCGCTTTATGCCGGTCTTCCAGAGCTTAGCATCACCTGCATTTCCTTACCAATCCCATGGTTTAATGCTCTTGTGCTTGTTATTGCCATTGCTAACTAATTAAAACACCAATACTACAATTCACTCTATTATCCGACCCGTTGGCTCATCTTGTGGAAATCCTCCAATATGATGACCACCAAACGGTTCCTTTATCAATTCTAACCTTATTAATTCAAGTAACAATCATGATCGCTAAAATCAACACAACTTCTATTCTACAATGCGACTATGCATAGTTTAACAACAATTTATTTGATGTAACGGGTCAAGTTACATACCTTTAGTGCACGCCCTTCAAACGCGAATCACCACCTGCTTGTCCACTCGACGCTCCGGTATCTTTTCCTATAGAGTTCAATCACGACTTGTTTAGAACTCCTTTTTAACCATATATCGCATAATTTTGTCAAATCATCACAATCATGCGTCTAACTTTAAATTTCAATTTCGAGCCATCTTTGGGGCATTTTTACAAACACTTAACGGGCATAAGTTTATATCATTCATATTCAAGTTCGTAGCTTGGTATTTAGCTAAACTTAACATCAATAAAGCTTTCATATAACATTTAAACATCATCATTTCAGAAATCACTTTCTATGACCCGTATTACACTAGAATAATCATTCTAAACCCTAGTGTTTACTAGTTTCCCACAAAACCCATGAATCACCTTCAATGTGTTCATGAGATTTTCAGGAATTAGCCATGATTTCGCATGTTATTGTCTAGGTTTTACTCCTAGACACTATATTAACCCTATTCTACCCAAATAGCAAACATGCAACATAAATTTTCAGATTTCCCAATTTCATGAGAATTTCAAACAGAGAATTAACACCAAATTTTACATACCTTGTAACCCCCTTGTGATGAGGATCACTAATCTATGCTCGATTTTCGATTTTGACTTGGTTTGCGCCCTCAATTTGTGAGTGTTGTGATGAACTAGGTTTTGATGGAGCTTGGGGTCGCACCCCCTGTTCTGGTCGATCTCGAGGAGACTCCAAATGGAGTGTTTATGTTTTAATAAGATATTTTTATTAAAACTAGTTTCAAGTTAAACACTTTTGGTCCCTCTAGTTTCTCTTAGTTTATTTTTATATTTCTTTAACTACACACAAGTCATTATCTAACTAGATTAGTGTCATTCCTAGTTAGTTTATTTTACCAATTTATTTGCACTTAAATTTGCAAATTTATGAATCCATGTTTTTGGGATGTTACAAGTCCACCCCCCTTAAAAGGGTTTCGTCCCATAAACCAAAGTACATACCAAATAATGTAGGGTAGAGACGTCGCATCTCCTCTTCGGACTCCCGCGTAGTGTCCGAGCCTTTCCTATGCTCCCACTTGATCCTGACTTGATCAATTTGTTTGTTTCGCAATTGCTTGACCTTCCGATCCAAAATCTCCAATGGTCTCACCGCATATTTCAGGCTATTATCCACCTCGATATCATCGTAATGGATATAAGTTGTTTCCTCCGTTAGACATTTCCGCAATTGCGACACGTGAAACGTACCATGTATTCCACTCAATTCTTCCGGTAGCTCGAGGCGATAAGCCACCTTGCCAACCCCGTTCGATGATCTTAAATGGCTCGATAAACCTCGGGCTTAGTTTCTCTCTTTTCCTGAATCGGATAACACCCTTCCTTGGGGAAAACTTTTAGCATAACCATATCACCTATTTCCTATCCTTTGTCGCCCTTTTGATCGAGTTGTCTTTTGACCATTCAGTCACTGAGTCCGTCAGCATACTTACTTGACGCTAGTTTTATATTAACAAGCGCTCTACATAGGTCACAGTGTTATTTAGGCTACAACTTGTTGGGGGGGGGGGGGGGTAATTGCACGGACCTCCCATCCGCCGGAGTGTTCTCACTCCGCAAGCTAGTACCGTCCCAATACTGCCTGGCGGTGAATACCCCAACCGGAATCCGAAGAACCTGGCCGTGGGATGCGGGCGCCAGGATTCGAACCCGGGTCTCTACGAAAGAGAGGGGTAGGACTGGCCAACTGGGACACCCCAGTTTTTATTGCCAAAACTAATTGGTCACCATTTTACCTCATACCTCGTCATTCGGGTATGCAATATTGCCGTCATCGGCCCTTTGCGTGCTTATACTTTCAAATCTAGTCATTCACACTATAACGTGATTACATTCTATATTACTTTTGTGTCCGTGATCACATCACGCCATGTTTAGTTTTACATCGACTTTTCATTCTTAAGAATCTTTCCTCCGATTGCATTATCTTACCGCGTTCGGCATTAGACCTATATTCTTTAGTACTAACCATTTTCTAATTTCTCTCTCGGTATTCATAGGTGTTAGAACATCATTTCTTTACTAAAACTGAATTTTAGTTTAATGTTTTTCTCTTTAACCATGTCGATTAATCATATCAAGGAATTGACGACAAGGATTATTCTTCGGGATTATCATTTTACGCGAGGAATCATAATTGGTTCTCCATGCTTTATATTATCGACCCGTAGGTTCCTTTACTTAGCCTTGTAGACTATTCTATTAGGTCTTCACCTTTTTAGGGTGAGACCCCCCCTAGTATGTTCCATTTGTATTTGCGACCCAATGGTCATTTTGTTCCCGTAGGCCTTTACATTGTTTATAATTTGGAGGTTATGGTGATCCCATGGATCATCTTCTATTCGTTTGACCTTGACCGTAGTCTAAGGCTACACTCATTTTCTTTCGGATTATCTTTCCGACTCTATGACTTCTTATGTGTCCTTCGCGTCGGTTTATTTTACTCATGCCGTTATTTGGTTTATGCCTCTATTTCCTTTCAACCCGTTACCCGGGTTCTTGATCTTGATATTTTTAACACTACGGTTTCATTGGTTTGCATTTTCCTTTTCATACTCTTTTATGACTTATCCCATAGATTCAATAATATTTCACGCTTTCATTATCCAGGTCGCGCTTACTTGGGATATCAACTACTATACTTTATTCAACCCGCCCAACATTAAAGTAGTTGAACATGACTATCAAAATTTCTGTTTTTGCAAAATTTTATCGTTTTCTCAGTCATAACTCTTAATCCGAGTCCCTTGACTTTTAATTCGCGTTCTTGACTGTTGGTTACGCATTTATCTGAAAACATACCTATTAATTGAGTATTTTATCGATATTATTTTCATAGCAACCCTTCCATCATTCCTTAAGACTTTGTTTCTCGATTTATTTGGTCGTATCAGCAAAACCCACCGCTTTTACTCAACCAAGTCTTTTATTCTTTCACTCGTCTGGTTTGACTTGTTCGTGTGAGTTCCATCTCCTATGACAGTCAACTTTATCCTTATGCCTTGACATTCTAAATTGTCGATTCATATTTTCTTTTACTTGATTCTTATCCCTTCCCTTGGGCTCATTATCTTAATGTAATATGCTCCCATTATCCGGCTTTCGTTTACTTTTATTATCAAGCACTTTACTTAATTAATCCGTACACCACCTTTCTTTTGTCAGCGACCGTTAGGTCTGTTTCTTTTACAAATGTCCCGAACGCCCATGTCTCAAGTCTTATTTGGTAAACTACTGTTATTGTTATTCGGCCTTTGGGGTTTACTCGTTCTTATTCTAACGCTTTCATAATGTTTGTCTTACTAATTCTTTTACATATTCACCCTCATCAAGGTGATTATCGTTCTTCCTCAGGAGGAATTTATTAATAATATGTTACTTGGGTATCTACCCATACCTGAGCTTTTAAATCCAAATTTATTGGTATTTCATTATTTACAGCAACAAATAATACATATTGTCCATTTAGTTTCTTTTTCGAGGATATTCCTATCCAAATATTAATCTCTTGATTTCTGACTTTAACCCATTGTTATAATAACAAAATCAATTCATTTCATGTTATTGTTTCATATCGTTGTATGGAATTTATCCACATCGTTTGTTGACATAAACGATGTTTCTACCTGTTTCATTTAGTTTGGCTTAGTCTATAACCATGTCCTTGTCATCTATTACTATTGTAAACTCCCAGGGTTCGGATGTTATTACACTCCTCCCTATTATGACGCTTATCTTTCATTACGTTCTCGGGTTCGAGTGTGCGCGCACCCCTTCCCAAGGCAATATTTATCATGATTATTTTTACCTCGATGCTCAACGTACAGTTTCAGCACCTCTTATAAACAATAGAACTTTTATTATTACCTCTTTTTATTTTTCAAAGCCTTGGTAATTTCGTTAACACTAATGTAGAATGTTAAATAAATCGATATAAAGCAAACGATTTATTTGCACTCGTAATAATTAAAAATTCATGCTGAAATTTAATTTACAAGAGTATACCTGAAACGGCATCAGGTTCAGCTTTAGCCTCCGTGGCTGTTATATAAAACAACTTTGTCCTTGATTTCTGGGCATTAGACTTTGTGTCGGTTGTGTCATTGGTTCCAAGCCTCTCTAGACATTTAGACTTTTTATGTCTTGGCTTACCACATGTGCCCTTGTGAATTTTTCCACAAAATCTACACTGATGTAACACACTTTTTGTAACTCCCTTCTTGGGAGCTTTATTAGACTTGGACTTCTTTACGGATCTTGGATTCATATCCAACACCCTCCTTTCTTCTATTTCTTGTAGTATGTTGTCTTTCAATTCAGCCATTATATCGTTCACCACCGGCATGATTGTGGTTTGTAATCTATCAATATACTGTGAAAGACTATTTTCTAGAACTTTTCCGACCTCCTCGGAAATCTTAGCTTTCATTTGTTCAGTCAATTGAGATGTCGAATCATCTCCGGTTACTCCAGACATTTCTTTAACTGAAACATCCATCACGATTTATCAATAATTATTTAATTCATTTCCATCTTATTATATGGAAATTTATATCACTCTCACTCAATCATAAATAACGTGTTATTCTTTTTCGGTTTGGTCAAGTATATATCTTGCCTTACCTTTCTCACTTAGTGTATTTTCCCGGGTTCGAGCGTATTCATACACTCCTCCCATCTTTCCGTCATCTTGAAATTGAAATGTTTACACTAATTGTTAAACATTTCATTTATGACATATGCGTCATTCATTTTGATCTAGCCAAGTTCACCACTTGCTTAAACCATTTATGCTTAGTGCACTTTTCCGGGTTTGAGTGTGTAAACATGCACTTCCCGTGCATATCAATTCAAATTTCCTTTTTCTAGTATTCTAGTAAGTCTACTAAAGCAATTAATTCTTACCGGACGATCGATCAAGCTTGAACCGAACACTTTGTTGACAACCTTAAGCTCTGATTACCAACTTGTAACACCCTTCTAATTACTACTTGAATTTAATAAAATTCATAAAATTTTTATATAAAAGATGTCCAACTTATAACATAAGTTTCATAGATAAAGTTCATAAGTAGCAAAACATTAGTCGACTAACGACTAAATCAAACATTCATAAGTTGTTTATCAAAATGTTTATATTCCAAAATCATTGTCTATTAAAGTTAGATATCGCGGAAGCTTCTAAAGTGTGCTCGGTTCTTCAAAACTTGCTTGACCGCCATCCGTAAGATCCACATCCTCACCTAAGGTCAAAACCATTAAAAACATTAGTTTTGACATTTATGCATGGCATAAAAACAGTTCTGACATCGGAATGTGAAAGGAAAATAAAAATACAAGGTTCTCTAGACTCTACCGTAACTTACGGTGTCTACCGTAAGTTACGGTAGATGCTGATTCATTATTGTGACAACCCTCACTAAACCAGGTATCCGTACGACTTAATTAATAATTAATTGCTGCTTAATTACTGTGCTTACTTGAACTTGTGGATAAACTGCTACTTGAATACTGATACATGTACTTACTTGCATCATACTTTACTTGCTGTCACTCCATGTTTTGCTTTCAGCACCTTTGTGACAACCTTGATGCACCAAAAGCACAGTAGCACAATGAACGGATAACCTATTAAACGTGCTGTCATAACTAGCACCAGGCAGGTACTGCCTCTAAGGCCTGTAAGAGCCTGAGATAGTTTGCTACACTAGTGGTGAGTGTAGGGATATAAGGGTTGTAGAACTCCGTCACTAGGAATGAGATTACAGTGACCGGATGTGCCTAAAATGTACGTTAAGTACAAAATTCAGCACTTTACACAAAAATTCAGCATCTAGCTAACTAATAAAGTGCCAAAACATGAGAAAAATGTTACTAGACACTTTCCAAAGTGTCGGGAATAAGTTGTGTCACTAAAAATAATAATAATGACACTTTAAAGCTTTGTTAAGCACTTTAACGGATCTCTATCCAACCGAACAACCGGACTTTACCCGGAACATAAAAATATTGCCATTTACATTGTTTTTCCTTTTCTGAGCCAGTTAGGGTCCCCGAATACCCTAACACCCACTGTAACGCATAACACATTAGTAGCCGGGTTAAGTTCCTACTTAACTTAACTAACCTAACTAATGCTTAACTATTGGTTGGATTTGAACTAAGTTATCCCCCCCCCCTAGCCGAACTCGTCCCCAAGGGGACACCTTTGTCCTTTACTTGATTTTAATAATCATGTTTGTCTAATATCAATTAGACATAAGAACCATTGGTTAATTGTGCATGACTTTGTCTATAAGTATAAGCATTAGCACATCATTCACTTCACTTAACAAACTCACCAACACACACACTCTCTCCCTCTCCCAAAGCTCTCGGCCGAACACCCCTATATCATCCATCCATTTCGGTTTTGATCTTGCAAGTTCCAAGGGTATACAAGTGTTAAGGATCTCATACAAAGAAGCTCGGTGCATTCGGAACGCGAAGGACCTCACCCCATTGCTTTTATCCACGCATTCTTCGACTAGTTTCTTCCCTAGCCTCGAGCTAGTAGTAAGTTGCTTTAAACACACTCTCGATCTATTTTAAAGTGGTTAAAACGTTATGTGACGGTTAAAACTCGTAAACTTGCAAAATGATAAGTAAAAGTCTACTAAAAATGCTAAAAATGATGGTTAAAAGCTAGATTGTTGTGTAAATCTCGTAGGATTTGTTTTGTGTGATTATTTAGGCCCGATCTATGTTGTGGTAGCTCGGATCATCGTCTAACCCGGATTGGTCATGATCATGGATCATGACATAGAGTTTGTTTTAGTGTAACAAGGGTTAGGTGATGAAACTCTACCACACACGAAACTTGAACTTGTGTAAAAACGATTCTACTTGTGAAATAGTGTTTAAAACTAGTAGATCTACGGATCTACAAGCGGTATTTTCAAAGGACCAAGTGTCAAAGGAATCTTATTTTCTATAAACGGATCTTACACTAACAAGAATGATTTTTAAAACACACAAGTGTAAACACTTGTGTAACACTAAGTTTCGACAAAGAACTAGTTTTGTCAATTTTTACAGAAAGTTGTAAAGATAGAATTTCTTTAAAAGCGAGGTTTTTATGAAACCGGAATGATTTATATAAAGATCCACTAAAAGTAATGGGATTTACTTCATATTTTTGGATAAACTACAAGTTCATGTGATTTTTGCGATTTACATATTTATTGACTAGTTTGTTGCTTTGAACATTGTTCTGGTTGAATAAGAAAATTGTTGATTTGAATTATAAAAGAAAATGATACGCTTGAAAGCGTGGCCACCTCCAGTTACAGGGGAAACTCTGGCGAAATTTTTCTAAAAACCTAACACTTGGAAATATTTTCTCCACAAGTGTTAGAGATACATTTTGACTTGTTTTCAAATTATAGATTTCGCCACGACTTTATTTACAAAATATCGGAGGTGGGATTTCACAAAATAAAACTTGGTAAATATATATTTAGTATATATTTTTCATAACGTCACTTGTTATGCGTTTATGATTATTTTGTGAAATATACAAATATTATTTTTAGGGTAAAAATAATATTACCGTGTTAACGACTCCAAAATAATACGAACGTCTTCGCAATAATTATTTAAGTTACACCGGTAATTATTATTACCACACGATCTTTAAAACGTAACTTACGCATTTAAGGAAATATTTATGAGCGCATATTTTTGTCAAGGTATTATTTTGGGAACATCACATGTATTAAAATATAATATTTTTCGGAAGAATATTTATATTTTGGAGTAAGGATTAAAATATATTACTTAATAAAATATTTCGAATTTTACGAGCACGCATGTATTAAATCCCCCATCCTTGGGAAGGAGAATAATTACCAAGTATTTACAAAAATATAAACACGAAATAGTTGTCTAACTATTTCCCAAAAACTTAAACCTTAAGCTAAGGCACGGCCGTCCGTCTAATAGAGTTAGTACGTGTAGGTCGTCGCACAGCTGCTTGATCAGGAGATATACTTGGTAGAGACGCACCACTGTGAGTTCATGTCCCCCTTTTCTCTTAACTGTTTTCAGTTTTCTAAACTGCGGGGGTGAAATACATGTTACTATGATTACGAGTATTTTTTTTACATGGTATGGTTAGCGTAAGGAGGGTTATTATTCAGATCATGTGAGTGGGTAGGCAGAAACTTGAGGCCATTAATCCTCAGGGTAGGACCGAGGGGCAGGAGCGGTAGATCTATCTGGGTGTAGCGAGCCCAACCCCAGGCCCAAACAGAACGGACCTCGGGGTGACTTTGTACCCAACGCATAAATTTGCTAGGTTTGAGTCTTCCTACTTGCACTTCACACATATCAATGGCCTTGCAAACCATTGGTGATCTCTTTTCCTTATTTGCTACATACCAGGGTTTTTATACATACAAAGGTTTATTTACTCACTTACACATGAACTCGCTCAACATTATTGTTGATTTTTCAACTTACATGTATTTCAGGGAATTAAAGATCTGGCGCGGTATGTTGTGTCTTCCCGCTGCATATGGGTTCCGAGGTCATCCCGGTTTAGGAAATGTGACTTTTTCCTGGACGAGTCACAAATCTTAAACTGCGTTTTATTCATGTTGATGTTTATGACTTTCAAAACAATGTTTTATGTTATGGTGCTGTAGTCCCTAAGACAATGTTATGTTACTTTGGTTTTAAAACTTAAATCTATGGATGATCTTGCATGGTTTTTATTTCATATAGCTTGTTATGATTAAGCTATGGTATTAAGAAGTCACACAAAAATAACCACGCTTCCGTAAAGCCAGGGTGTGACAGCTTGGGATCAGAGCTCTGATCATAGCGAACTAGGATTCCTTCTCGAGTCTAGACTATGATCACTAGGGCTCTCACGAAAACATTTTTACACTGCATACCACTCAAGTCCACATCCAAAACTTTTTACAAACAAATGTTGAGCACATTTATTTATTATTTATAGGCTCAGTCTGGGAGGCTGAGGCTCGGTCTGGAAGACCGAGGCTCGGTCTAGGAGACCGTGGTAGTTGCCTAGTAGGACTAGGGAGAGCAGTCTGAGAGGCTGGGAGAATAGGCTAGTGGGACTAGGAAGAGCAATCTGAGAGGCTGGGAGAATTTGGCTAGTAGGACTAGGAAGAGCAGTCTGAGAGGCTGGGAGGCTAGTGGGAGTAGGAGAATTATTTGATTGCTTACTTGGTGACTAATGTGCTTATCTGATTGTATGATTGATTATTTGTACATATTTGTGTTTGTGTTACAGACACCATGGACTCGTCCGGCACTGGTGATTCGGACACCACGGGTCCTAGGCCTATTTTATCAGACGACTTAGAGCCTTCAGAGCACGAGGTCCACACATCAGATGTTACCAGCACAGACGAGGATGACTTTCAGCCCTTTGCGCTGCCCGACGCTGTCGATGAGCCCGCTGATGGTCCTTTTGCTGGGTACCTACCACTCGTAGAGATCCCTGCTCCCATACCTTTGGCTTCTTATCCTGCTTTCGATATGCTCCTCGACGCCGACGTTGACGAAGACGTCGATCTGTTTGATGATGAGCCCCTGGAGGACGATGTTGAGGACGAGGCCCTTCTAGCTGACGATGGTCTTTTGTTACTCGCAGATGCTCTAGCTGAGGAGTCACCTGCACACTCACCCGCTCCAGACTCCTTCGAGTCTGTGGCCTCTGCACCGTCACACACTCGGAGCGCACAGCACTATTCACATGGTTCAGATCCTGACAGGGCATCATCTGCTGTCTCTGCTCCTAGATTTGCTTTCGATCACGACCTCGATGAGGATTCAGACCCTGTTTTTCCCCCTGGATTTGACCCGGACCGGGAGATAGAGTTCATCCACTTGGATCAGCCTATGGTTGACCCAGTAGACCCAGTTGACCCTGCATTCGCTGATCATGCAGATTTTGATATGGAGTTCGTTGATCCCGAGCCTGCCATGGCCCTTGAGCCAGTAGCTGCTCCTGACCCAGTGTTTGAGCATGACCCTGTTCATGCTGGCATGCCCATTGATCCTGTGATTGCTGACCCACCCATTGATGATCACCCTGCTGATGCACCACTACTGGAGGGTGACCATGTTATTGCTGCTGATCATGTTGATCCCCCACTTATCGCTGATGTACCTGCTGACCCTCTTGTTGCACCCCACCTTGACCCTATGCCTGTGCAGTTTGATCGAGCACTTTTTGAGGCACAGATTGACCCACGAGATGAGCACGCCCAGCATGGGTGGATTCCTGCTGATGATGAGCTTCCACCTATTCCTCCTCATACCACCGATGCACGTCACGTTGATTTCTCTTTTTCATTTGCACAGTACACACCTCCAGCTCGACCTGGAGAGGGTTCCTCGGCTCGTCCCTTTGGACATGTGCCGACATATATTCCAGTTATGCCGCAGTCTTCATCTGCTATTCCCCCTGTACCACCATTCTTTGTGCCACCTTTTGATCCAGCCAGCGAGCCGTTTCTCTGGACGTCACCGTCTGTTATGCCACCGACCGACCCCTACCATCCTTTCCATATGGGGTATTCTATTGAGGACGTTCTGATGTCGTTTGTTGTCCAGCAGGAGGCGCTCACACGGCGCATTCAGGAGCTTGAGAGAGCTCAGCCACCGCCGTGTCAGTGTCAGGGTCAGACCCACCCTGCTTCTTCGCAGCACCCTCGACCATTGTTACCTGACTATGCTGCACGCCTTTTGGCACTTGAGCAGCAGGTTGCTTCTTGGTTGCGTACCCAGAGAGCCATGGAGGAGGACTGGCTCCATTTGCGACGTTTGTTCTACACCCATTTTCCCCCTCCTCCACCACCATCAGTTTAGGGCATCTTTAGTACAGCATGGGTAGACGTTGGTGAGAAGACGGCGATTGCTCTGACCACACAGCATTTTTGGAGACTGCATTCTGATTCTGACTTTTGTTGATCATGTATATGGGATGTATTGACACTGATTTGATATTCTTTTGGACTGGGGTGATGTAGCCCTTAGTCGATGATGATGTATGACACTATTATGTACTTGTACACTCTACCATGTGGTCTCGATTTTGGCAATGCAATCGCAGTATTCTCATCATATGTGATGTTTTGATTGATTATTTATGTTTTATAACATGGGATGTTGTGTGATTGATATGATTATAACATGAGATGTTATGTACTATTACTATCATTATATACATACGCTTTATTATGGCCTGACCGACGTAAACCCATCTTTTAGAAGATGCCGCCGAGACGTCAAACGCCGATGCCTACCAATGAGGCAGAACTCCAACAAGTCATCGCTGCTGCCATCGCGCAATACGCCGCCTCGCAAGGAGGACCCAACGGAAGCAGCTCAAACAAGAATGGCAACAACAACCCACCTCATGGTAATACTAAGTCATTAAGACATACCATGATCTAATTGGATATCTCTAGCAAGGATGCTAATGCCATTCATATGTTGTAACGTATGTGCAGGGTGCACCTACAAGCAGTTTCTAGACTGCAAGCCTGTCAACTTTGATGGCACCGGAGGTGCTGTCACTTTTGTTCGTTGGGCCGAGAAGACTGAATCTGTTCTCTGCATGAGCAAATGTGCACCGGACCAGCAAGTCACCTACATTTCCGGGCTATTTCTGGATGGAGCCCTATCTTGGTGGAATTTGCAAGTGCAGACACTTGGTGAAGCTGCTTCCTACGCACTAACATGGACCGAACTGAAGGAACTAATGCGCAAAAAGTATTGTTCTCGCGCTGAAATCCAAAGATTGGAAACTGAGTTCTGGCATTTGAAGATGGAAGGTCCGAAGATCGCGGAATATGTTCAGAGGTTTCACGACCTGTCGCATGTGGTACCCTATATGGTCACTCCAGAATTCAAGCGGATTGAACGCTTCATTTGGGGATTAGCTCCTCAAATCATAAGCATGGTGACCTCCTCCAAGCCTGCAACAATTACTGAGGCAATCGATTTGAGCGTAGCTCTCACTGAGGAGGCTATCCGCCTGAACAAGTTTGGTGAGATCGAGACAAAGAAGAAAGAGACTCACGTCGAGTCATCCGGAGGTAACAAATGAAAGTTCTCGAACTTTAAACAAGGCACTAGTGGTGTTGTTAAGAAAGGAGAGCCAAGCACGCCAGCTCAGGTTACAGCTGGTGGTGGAAAGAAAGGAAAAGGATATATGGGCACCCAGCCCAAGTGCAACACCTGCCAGCGTCACCATTCTGGCCGATGTGGTTTGAAGGTATGTGAAGCGTGTGGGAAACCTGGCCACTTGAAGGATTCTTGTTGGGCCACTATTGGTCAGGGAGGCCAAGGAGGATTTGGAAACAGAAACAATAACCGGGGTGGAATTGGAAATCGCCCACAAGGAAACAATGGAGGTGGAAACGGGCAAAGACTTGGATGCTTTAACTGTGGTGATATCGGGCACTTTAAGAGGAACTGCCCAGAGTTGAACCAAGCCCGTGGAAGAGTGTTCCATATCGAAGCGAGGGAAGCGCGCCAGGATCCCAATGTCGTTACTGGTACGTTCCCTGTAAACCAACGCTATGCATCCGTTTTATTTGATACTGGTGCCGACTATAGCTTCGTATCATTAGAATTTAAGAATATGCTTGGTTTAGCCGCTAGTAAGTTAGACATTCCCTACTCAATCGAATTGGCTAATGGGAAGTTAGTAGAAGCCAACGAAGTGATCAGAGGTTGTGCAATCGAGTTGGGAGAACGTGAGTTTACTTTGGATCTACTACCAGTCCAGCTGGGGAGCTTTGACGTGGTAGTAGGAATGGATTGGTTATCAAGCAACAAGGCAGAAATTGTTTGTCACGAAAAGGTCGTTCGTATCCCAACCGAAGATGGCGAAACAATTGTGGTACATGGCGAAAAGCGCGATACGCCGTTAAGAATTATCAGCTGCCTCAAAGCACGAAAGTGTTTACGGAAGGGATGTGCTGCCTTCCTGGCACACATTGTAGACAAGAAAGCTGCAGAACCGAAGATCGAAGACATCCCTGTCGTGAGGGAGTATCCGGAAGTCTTCCCGGAGGACTTGCCTGGACTGCCACCTCAGAGGCAAGTGGAGTTTCACATCGATTTAGTCCCAGGCGTCGCGCCTATGGCTAAGGCACCTTATAGACTTGCCCCGTCTGAGATGCAAGAATTGTCGACGCAACTTCAAGAGTTGTTAGACAAGGGATTTATCCGACCAAGCTTCTCGCCTTGGGGAGCTCCGGTCCTGCTTGTCAAGAAGAAAGACGGTAGTTTTCGAATGTGCATCGACTACCGGGAGCTGAACAAGCTGACGATCAAGAATAGGTATCCTCTGCCAAGGATTGATGATCTGTTTGATCAACTGCAAGGTTCAAGCTTTTACTCAAAGATCGATTTGCGATCTGGATACCATCAGTTAAGGATACAAGAGGAGAGTATCCCGAAGACAACCTTCAGAACTCGTTATGGACACTACGAGTTCCTTGTTATGCCGTTTGGGTTGACAAACGCACCTGCAGTCTTTATGGATTCGATGAATAGAGTTTGCAAGCCGTACTTGGACAAGTTCATGATTGTGTTTATCGACGACATCTTGATTTATTCAAGGACAAAGGCTGAGCACGAACAACATCTAAGAGCTATTTTGGAGCTGCTGAAGAAAGAACAGCTGTATGCCAAATTCTCTAAGTGCGAATTTTGGCTACGGGAAGTCCAATTTCTTGGACATGTGGTAAATGGTGATGGAATCCATGTGGATCAAACCAAGATCGAAGCGATCAAGAATTGGGAAACGCCAAAGACGCCAACCGAGATTCGACAATTCTTGGGTTTGGCTGGCTACTATCGAAGGTTCATTGAGGATTTTTCGAAGATCGCTCAACCATTGACGCTCCCCACCCAGAAAGATAAGAAGTTTGATTGGGGAATCAAACAGGAAGAAGCGTTTCAGCTGTTGAAGGATAAGCTCTGCAATGCGCCAATCCTAGCACTACCGGAAGGTACTGACGATTTCGTGGTATACTGTGACGCCTCGCGTCAAGGATTGGGTTGCGTGTTGATGCAACACCAGAAGGTTATTGCTTACGCATCACGTCAGTTGAAGGTACATGAGAAGAACTATACCACGCATGATCTGGAGCTAGGCGCAGTGATATTTGCTTTAAAGATCTGGAGACACTACCTATATGGTACGAAATGTACAGTTTTTACAGATCATGAGAGCCTACAACACATATTCAACCAGAAGGAGTTGAATATGAGACAAAGACGATGGGTTAAGTTGCTGAGTGATTACGACTGCGAGATAAAGTATCATCCAGGGAAGGCGAATGTGGTTGCCGACGCCCTAAGTCGAAAAGAGAGGATCAAGCCCATAAGGGTTAGGGCTTTAGAAATGATTATCCAAACCGATCTTTCCTTGCGCATTCGTGCCGCGCAGAAAGAAGCTCTTAAGGAAAGAAATCCTGAAGAAGAATATCTCCGTGGGATGGAGAAGTTATTGGTGCCAAACAAGGAAGGAACGTTATGTTTTGAGAAAAGGATTTGGGTTCCTCTGTTTGGTGGTTTAAGGAAAGTTATTTTTGATGAAGCTCACAAATCGCGGTACTCTATCCATCCAGGAGCGGATAAGATGTACCAAGATCTCAAGGATTACTATTGGTGGCCTAGGATGAAGGGCGATGTTGCTGTTTATGTGAGCAAGTATCTAACGTGTGCTAAGGTGAAATCGGAATACCAGAAGCCTTCAGGACTTCTGCAACAACCTGAGATTCCCAAATGGAAATGGGAACAAATCTCCATGGATTTTATTACAAAGTTTCCAAGAACGCCAAGAGGTCATGACACTATTTGGGTAATAGTTGACCGCCTAACAAAGTCCGCACACTTTCTGCCAATCAGAGAGAAGGATAACACCAGCAAACTGGCAGAAATATACATGCGAGAGATCGTCGCACGACATGGAGTGCCGCTCTCGATCATCTCTGATAGAGATGGACGTTTCATATCAAGGATTTGGCAATCCTTCCAAGAAGCTTTTGGCTCACAATTAAATCTGAGCACGGCATTTCACCCTCAGACCGACGGTCAAAGCGAGCGGACTATTCAGACCTTGGAAGATATGCTGAGAGCATGTGTTATGGATTTGGGCGGTAGCTGGGATAAGCATTTGCCACTGGTCGAATTTTCATACAACAACAGCTACCACACCAGTATTGGAGCCGCGCCATTTGAAGCTCTTTACGGACGTAAGTGCCGATCACCCCTATGCTGGGCTGACGCAGGTGATAGGCAGCTTGTTGGTCCCGAAATCGTCCAAGAGACGACAGACAAGATTGCGCAGATTCGAAAACGCATCGAAGCAGCTCGCGAAAGACAGAAAGCCTATGCAGACCCAAACCAGAAACATATGGAATTCCAAGTTGGAGGTATGGTTTTATTGAAAGTTTCACCCTGGAAGGGTGTGGCACGCTTCGGAAAGCGTGGGAAGTTGAATCCGCGTTACATTGGCCCTTTCAGAATTTTGGAAAGAATAGGGCTAGTAGCATACAAGCTGGACTTACCTGCTGAACTGAATGGAGTTCACGATACATTTCATGTATCCAACCTAAAGAAAGGTCCAACTCAAGATACCGTTGTCATTCCCACCGACGAGATTCATGTTGACGACACGCTCCATTTCGTTGAAGAACCTGTTGAGGTTACGGATTGGAAGGTAAACAAGACCCGCCGGAGCAGTGTCAAGCTCGTCAAGCTTCGTTGGAATGCCAGACATGGTCGTGAATACACCTGGGAGCGTGAGGACCGGATGAAAGAGAAGTACCCCCACCTATTTCCTAAGAACCCTGCATCTACAAGCAGAACTTAAAATTTCGGGACGAAATTTTTCTAACGGGGGGAGAATGTGACAACCCTCACTAAACCAGGTATCCATACGACTTAATTAATAATTAATTGCTGCTTAATTACTGTGCTTACTTGAACTTGTGGATAAACTGCTACTTGAATACTGATACATGTACTTACTTGCATCATACTTTACTTGCTGTCACTCCATGTTTTGCTTTCAGCACCTTTGTGACAACCTTGATGCACCAAAAGCACAGTAGCACAATGAACGGATAACCTATTAAACGTGCTGTCATAACTAGCACCAGGCAGGTACTGCCTCTAAGGCCTGTAAGAGCCTGAGATAGTTTGCTACACTAGTGGTGAGTGTAGAGATATAAGGGTTGTAGAACTGCGTCACTAGGAATGAGATTACAGTGACCGGATGTGCCTAAAATGTACGTTAAGTACAAAATTCAGCACTTTACACAAAAATTCAGCATCTAGCTAACTAATAAAGTGCCAAAACATGAGAAAAATGTTACTAGACACTTTCCAAAGTGTCGGGAATAAGTTGTGTCACTAAAAATAATAATAATAATGACACTTTAAAGCTTTGTTAAGCACTTTAACGGATCTCTATCCAACCGAACAACCGGACTTTACCCCGGAACATAAAAATATTGCCATTTACATTGTTTTTCCTTTTCTGAGCCAGTTAGGGTCCCCGAATACCCTAACACCCACTGTAACGCATAACACATTAGTAACCGGGTTAAGTTCCTACTTAACTTAACTAACCTAACTAATGCTTGACTATTGGTTGGATTTGAACTAAGTTACCCCCCCCCCCCCTAGCCGAACTCGTCCCCAAGGGGACACCTTTGTCCTTTACTTGATTTTAATAATCATGTTTGTCTAATATCAATTAGACATAAGAACCATTGGTTAATTGTGCATGACTTTGTCTATAAGTATAAGCATTAGCACATCATTCACTTCACTTAACAAACTCACCAACACACACACTCTCTCCCTCTCCCAAAGCTCTTGGCCGAACACCCCTATATCATCCATCCATTTCGGTTTTGATCTTGCAAGTTCCAAGGGTATACAAGTGTTAAGGATCTCATACAAAGAATCTCGGTGCATTCGGAACGCGAAAGACCTCACCCCATTGCTTTTATCCACGCATTCTTCGACTAGTTTCTTCCCTAGCCTCGAGCTAGTAGTAAGTTGCTTTAAACACACTCTCGATCTATTTTAAAGTGGTTAAAACGTTATGTGACGGTTAAAACTCGTAAACTTGCAAAATGATAAGTAAAAGTCTACTAAAAATGCTAAAAATGATGGTTAAAAGCTAGATTGTTGTGTAAATCTCGTAGGATTTGTTTTGTGTGATTATTTAGGCCCGATCTATGTTGTGGTAGCTCGGATCCTCGTCTAACCCGGATTGGTCATGATCATGGATCATAACATAGAGTTTGTTTTAGTGTAACAAGGGTTAGGTGATGAAACTCTACCACACACGAAACTTGAACTTGTGTAAAAACGATTCTACTTGTGAAATAGTGTTTAAAACTGGTAGATCTACGGATCTACAAGCGGTATTTTCAAAGGACCAAGTGTCAAAGGAATCTTATTTTCTATAAACGGATCTTACACTAACAAGAATGATTTTTAAAACACACAAGTGTGTAAACACTTGTGTAACACTAAGTTTCGACAAAAAACTAGTTTTGTCAATTTTTACAGAAAGTTGTAAAGATAGAATTTCTTTAAAAGCGAGGTTTTTATGAAACCGGAATGATTTATATAAAGATCCACTAAAAGTAATGGGATTTACTTCATATTTTTGGATAAACTACAAGTTCATGTGATTTTTGCGATTTACATATTTATTGACTAGTTTGTTGCTTTGAACATTGTTCTGGTTGAATAAGAAAATTGTTGATTTGAATTATAAAAGAAAATGATACGCTTGAAAGGGTGGCCACCTCCAGTTACAGGGGAAACTCTGGCGAAATTTTTCTAAAAACCTAACACTTGGAAATATTTTCTCCACAAGTGTTAGAGATACATTTTGACTTGTTTTCAAATTATAGATTTTGCCACGACTTTATTTACAAAATATCGGAGGTGGGATTTCACAAAATAAAACTTGGTAAATATATATTTAGTATATATTTTTCATAACGTCACTTGTTATGCGTTTATGATTATTTTGTGAAATATACAAATATTATTTTTAGGGTAAAAATAATATTACCGTGTTAACGACTCCAAAATAATACGAACGTCTTCGCAATAATTATTTAAGTTACACCGGTAATTATTATTACCACACGATCTTTAAAACGTAACTTACGCATTTAAGGAAATATTTATGAGCGCGTATTTTTGTCAAGGTATTATTTTGGGAACATCACATGTATTAAAATATAATATTTTTGGGAAGAATATTTATATTTTGGAGTAAGGATTAAAATATATATTAAGTAAGACTTAATAAAATATTTCGAATTTTACGAGCACGCATGTATTAAATCCCCCATCCTTGGGAAGGAGAATAATTACCAAGTATTTACAAAAATATAAACACGAAATAGTTGTCTAACTATTTCCCAAAAACTTAAACCTTAAGCTAAGGCACGGCCGTCCGTCTAATAGAGTTAGTACGTGTAGGTCGTCGCACAGCTGCTTGATCAGGAGATATACTTGGTAGAGACGCACCACTGTGAGTTCATGTCCCCCTTTTCTCTTAACTGTTTTCAGTTTTCTAAACTGCGGGGGTGAAATACATGTTACTATGATTACGAGTATTTTTTTTTACATGGTATGGTTAGCGTAAGGAGGGTTATTATTCAGATCATGTGAGTGGGTAGGCAGAAACTTGAGGCCATTAATCCTCAGGGTAGGACCGAGGGGCAGGAGCGGTAGATCTATCTGGGTGTAGCGAGCCCAACCCCAGGCCCAAACAGAACGGACCTCGGGGTGACTTTGTACCCAACGCATAAATTTGCTAGGTTTGAGTCTTCCTACTTGCACTTCACACATATCAATGGCCTTGCAAACCATTGGTGATCTCTTTTCCTTATTTGCTACATACCAGGGTTTTTATACATACAAAGGTTTATTTACTCACTTACACATGAACTCGCTCAACATTATTGTTGATTTTTCAACTTACATGTATTTCAGGGAATTAAAGATCTGGCGCGGTATGTTGTGTCTTCCCGCTGCATATGGGTTCCGAGGTCATCCCGGTTTAGGAAATGTGACTTTTTCCTGGACGAGTCACAAATCTTAAACTGCGTTTTATTCATGTTAATGTTTATGACTTTCAAAACAATGTTTTATGTTATGGTGTTGTAGTCCCTAAGACAATGTTATGTTACTTTGGTTTTAAAACTTAAATCTATGGATGATCTTGCATGGTTTTTATTTCATATAGCTTGTTATGATTAAGCTATGGTATTAAGAAGTCACACCAAAATAACCACGCTTCCGCAAAGCCAGGGTGTGACAATTATGGTCTGCCGTAAGGCGGTTTAGTCTACCGTAACTGTTTTGTTGTCTACCGTAAGTTACGGTGGAGACCGTAACTTACGGTAGCTCCTGCAACTTTGCCATTTTGACCGTATTGTTGATTTCACCCGAATCCACATGTCGTTTTAGGTGATTCTTTTCCTATAAGTCTGTAAATTCATTACGAACACACTCAATACAACTATCATGCCGAAAATTTAACTTACGGACCGAACGACTAAATGTCACTATGCATTTATTCGACCCACTCTAACTCTACCCATTTTACTACCATTTCACTAGTAAGCCCATGGCGCTTTATGCCCATCTTCCAGAGCTTAGCATCACCTGCATTTCCTTACCAATCCCATGGTTTAATGCTCTTGTGCTTGTTATTGCCATTGCTAACTAATTAAAACACCAATACTACAATTCACTCTATTATCCGACCCGTTGGCTCATCTTGTGGAAATCCTCCAATATGATGACCACCAAACGGTTCCTTATCAATTCTAACCTTATTAATTCAAGTAACAATCATGATCGCTAAAATTAACACAACTTCTATTCTACAATGCGACTATGCATAGTTTAAAAACAAGTTATTTGATGTAACGGGTCAAGTTACATACCTTTAGTGCATGCCCTTCAAACGCGAATCACCACCGGCTTGACCACTCGACGCTCCGGTATCTTTTCCTATAGAGTTCAATCACGACTTGTTTAGAACTCCCTTTTAACCATATATCGCATAATTTTGTCAAATCATCACAATCATGCGTCTAACTTTAAATTTCAATTTCGAGCCTTCTTTGGGGCATTTTACAAACACTTAACGGGCAGAATTTTATATCATTCATATTCAAGTTCGTAGCTTGGTATTTAGCTAAACTTAACATCAATAAAGCTTTCATATAACATTTAAACATCATCATTTCAGAAATCACTTTCTATGACCCGTATTACAATAGAATAATCATTCTAAACCCTAGTGTTTACTAGTTTCCCACAAAACCCATGAATCACCTTCAATGTGTTCATGAGATTTTCAGGAATTAGCCATGATTTCGCATGTTATTGTCTAGGTTTTACTCCTAGACACTATATCAACCCTATTATACCCAAATAGCAAACATGCAACATAAATTTTCAGATTTCCCAATTTCATGAGAATTTCAAATAGAGAATTAACACCAAATTTTACATACCTTGTAACCCCCTTGTGATGAGGATCACTAATCTATGCTCGATTTTTGATTTTGACTTGGTTTGAGCCCTCAATTTGTGAGTTTTGTGATGAACTAGGTTTTGATGGAGCTTGGGGTCGCACCCCCTGTTCTGGTCGATCTCGAGGAGACTCCAAATGGAGTGTTTATGTTTTAATAAAATATTTTTATTAAAACTAGTTTCAAGTTAAACACTTTTGGTCCCTCTAGTTTCTCTTAGTTTATTTTTATATTTCTTTAACTACACACAAGTCATTATCTAACTAGATTAGTGTCTTTCCTAGTTAGTTTATTTTACCAATTTATTTGCACTTAAATTTGCAAATTTATGAATCCATGTTTTCGGGATGTTACACCCCTCCGATGCTTAAGTCAGTAAAGGGTTCAAAACAATAAATAATATTAAAATTTAATAAAAGAGATAGAATTCATACCATCCTGAGTCAGAATTTAAATTTTAAACTCACTTGAAATAGAACCTTAGATGTATAGCATTCCAGGACCTTGGTAGCATATCCCCCTCCATATTCTTGAGTCGGTATGCTCCTTTTCCTGATTCTTATTCAATCTCATAGGGTCCTTCCCATTTTGGAGCCAATTTTCCATCAGCAGGGTTAGTAGTATTCTGAAAAGCCTTTCTTAATACCCAATCACCAACTTGAAATCTTCTAGTCCTTATATTCTTGTTATATGCTCTAGATATCCTTTGTTGATGTGCTGCAATCCTTAGCCTTGCTGCATCTCTTGTCTCGTCTACAGTGTCCAAATCTCGGCACAAAGCTTCAGGATTCTGCTCAGGATCCCGGAGGATAGATCTTGCCGTAGGTATCACCATTTCTGTCGGGATCACTGCTTCTGCTCCAAATACCTAGGAAAACAGGGTTTGGCCAGTTGCATTTTTTACCGTTGTTCTATCAGCCCACAAAACAAAGGGTAGTTCTTCTGCCCATCTTCCTTTTTTAGCCCCTAGTCTCTTCTTCAAGTTGTTGACAATTATCTTGTTCGAGGATTCAGCTTGTCCATTTGCTTGAGGATGTACCGAAGTAGACGTGATCATTTTGATTCCCCAACTCTTGCAAAAGTAAGTAGTCCTTTTGCTTATAAACTGGGATCCATTGTCACAAATGATTTCAGCTGGTACTCCAAATTTGGTTAGGATATTCCTCTTTATGAAGGATACTACTTCTTGGTCTCGAACTTGAACAAATGCTTCAGCTTCAACCCACTTAGAGAAATAATCAGTCATTGCCAGCATAAAGACTTTTCCTCCTAGAGCTTTTGGTAATTTCCCTACTATGTCCATCCCCCATTTCATGAATGGCCAAGGGGAAGTTATAGGATATAGTGGTTCAGCTGGTTGATGTAGTATGTTACTGTGCCTTTGACATGCATCATATCTTCGAGCATATTCTGTAGCATCTTTCTTCATTGTCGGCCAATTGTATCCTGTTCTTACTACTTTTGAGAATAATGACCTGCCCCCAGTGTGGTTACCACAATCCCCTTCATGTATATCCTGAAGCACTTCCTTAGTTTCAGGATCCTCCAAGCGCCTCAGGCATGGTCCTGCAAGAGATTTCTTGTACAAAACATTATTTATAATGGTTAATCACGGTACCTTCATCTTAAATGCCTTAGGATTTTCGTCTCTAGGGATGCGTCCTTCCTTGAGATATCTTATGATTGGAGCCATCCAGGATTCAGTATCCTTCTCAGGATCATGACCAGGATCCTGAATGCTTGTTACCTCCTTATCCTGAGCTTTGAAGGGATCCACAGCAGGATATAGGATATGAAGTATCGATATATGGGTTTCCTCTGGTATCCTGACTGATGATCCTAAGTTTGCCAAGGCATCTGCTTTAGCATTATCCTCTCTTGGTACCTGTTCAAGTGTAAAAACATCAAAATATCCTGCTAATTTTTTGAGAATATCGAGGTATTCGATTAACTTCTCACCTTTAACTGCATAGGATCCATTAAAATGATTCGGATTTACAAGGGGTCAACATATACTTGCAAATTCTTGATATTCATATTTTTAGCCAACTCTAATCCTGCAATTAAAGCCTCATATTCTTCTTCGTTATTAGTAGCAGGAAATTCACACCTAATAGCCTGGGGTAATATGTCCCCCTCTGAGGATTTTAGTAGTATTCCCAATCCTACTCCATCAGTGTACAATGTCCAGGATCCTGCGGATTCTCCTAATTGTTGGACTTCTAGATCTACTTCATCCTGAATATCACTACTGAAATTAGCCACAAAGTCAGCTAGAGCCTGTGATTTTATGGCATTTCTAGGTTCATATACTAAGTCATAAGCACTTAATTTCACTGACCACTTAGCCATCCTGTCTGACATCTCGGGTTTCCTAAGCACATTTTTAACAGGATAATTGGTTTTAACATGAATTCTATGTGTCTCAAAGTAATGTCTAAGCTTTGTTGATGCCACAACTAGAGCCAATATTAACTTTTCTAAATGAGAATATCTAGTTTCAGCATCTAATAAACTTTTACTAACATAATAAACATGATATTGCTGACCTTCATGATCCTTTATAAGGACGGCACTTACAGCATTCCCTGATACTGCGAGGTATAGGGACAGTGGTTCACCATTCTCAGGCTTCATCAATAGAGGTGCAGTTGAAAGATACTGCTTCAAATCCTGCAGGGCTGCTTCATGCTTCTCTCCCCATTCGAACTTCTTGTTTTTCTTCTGGATATCGTAAAATTCCTTGCATTTCTCGGAGGATCTTGAGATAAATCTGTACAATGCTGCTACTCGCCCTGTTAACCGTTGAACATCCTTCATGTTTGAAGGTGATTTGATATCCAAGATAGCTTTAATCTGCTCCGGGCTTGCCTCTATTCCTCTTTTGGTCACCATATACCCTAGAAACTTTCCTGACCCCACTCCGAAATGGCACTTAGCAGGATTTAGTTTCATGTTATACTGATCCAGGATATCAAATGCTCCCTTAATATCCTGGAGGTGATCCTCAGCCTTTTTAGATTTTATCACCATATCGTCGATGTATACCTCCATAGTGTCCCCCAGCTTGTCTTTAAACATCATGTTTACCAATCTCTGGTATGTTGCACCTGCATTTTTCAAACCAAAAGTCATAGCAGTATAACAATAAATACCTGTTGGTGTCATGAAGGCAATATCCTCCTGGTCTTAAGGTTCCATTTGAATCTGCTGAAATCCTGAGGATGCATCCATGAAGGTTAACATTTTATGGCCGGCAGTAGCATCAACCATTGCATCAATATGAGGAAGAGGAAATGGGTCTTTGGGACAAGCCTTATTCAAGTCTGTGTAATCTACATAGACTTTCCATTTCCCATTTTTCTTCTGTACCACGACTACATTTGCTAGCCATCTTGGAAACTTGACTTCTCTGATCATCTTAGATTTCAATAGCCTCTCTACTTCTTCCTGAATGATCATATTTCGCTCCGGAGCAAACTTCCTCCTCTTTTGTTGGACAGGTTTGAATGATCTATCAATACCGAGCTTATGTGTTATAATATCTTTCGAAATGCCTGTCATATCCTCGTGCTTCCACGCGAATGTCGACATCCTGCACTTCAAAAAGTTAGTTAACTGTTCTTCAATATCATGAGGGATATTGGTTCCTACGAGCACCGAGATATCCGGATATCCTGGGCCCGCATCTTTAATTGCTATGCTGCATTAGGCTTAGTTGAGGATTTCATTGAGGATGAGTAACATTCCTTCGCCTCCTGCTGATCACTATCAACCTTGACGACCCCCCAAGGGGTAGGGATCTTGATGCATTGATGATAAGTTGATGGCACAGCCTTCATATCATGGATCCACGGCCTGCCCAGTATGATGTTATAGCAGGATAGGGAGTCCATCACACAGAAACGTTGTATTGAGTTGACCCCTTCAACATATACTGGTAACTTTATCTCTCCCACTGTGTTCCTAGCCTCTCCACTGAACCCAACAAGCATGGTGGATTTTGAAGTGATATCCATTGGAGATACATTCTTTTCAAAGTTTCTAGTTGGATTATGTTGACGGAGCTGCCATTATCCACCAATATCCTGCGTACAAAATGGTTAGCCACATATAATGTTATTACGAGAGCATCATGGTGAGGATCCTGGACAGTATCCCTGTCATCACTGTCGAAAGTGAACACTTTATCAGTTGTGAGGGTAGTCATCCTGGCTGGTTTATCTCCCCTTTCGACCTTAGCTTCCTTTGCAAGTCTCTTGGCCGCAGAATACGAAGTCCCACAAATGTCGGATCCTCCCTTATTCTTCTTTCTTCCTAGGAGATCCTTCAGATATCCCTTGCTTAGAAGATAATTTATTTCTTTCCTTAGAGCGATGCAATCCTCAGTTACATGTCCGAAATCTTCATGGAAGGCACACCATTTAGACTTATCCTTCCAATCAGCTTTTTGTTGATTCTTCCGAGGCCACCTTGCTTTATCTCCTAAGCCCTGCATAGCATACATTAATTTAGGTATGTTAACAGAAAAGCAATATTCAGATAATTCAGGATATTCTTCAGGATCCTCGTCTTCGACAGCATTCACTTTCTTGTTGTCATTTCTGCAATACGGCTTAGAGCGATATGGTTTAAATGGGGATTCTGATTTCCTATTAGTTGACTCATAAGTGGTGGGTAAGTTCATCCTCTCTTGCATCTTTTTGTCATCCTCCAGTCGAATATATCTTAGGGCCCTGTTTCGAGCTTCATCCAAGTTCCTGCATGGGTTCATTACAAGGTCTTGGTAAAATTGAGAGTCTTTTTGCAGCCTCATCTTGAAAGCCTGCACAGCTGTTGCAACATCAAAATGTGGAATATCTAAGGATTCTCGGCTAAACTTGTTCACATAACCTCTTAAGGATTCCTGAGGTCCTTGAGTTATCCTGTAGAGACCACTCGTTAGTTTTTCAAAACTTCGACTACAAGAAAATTGACTATTAAATAAATTCACTAGGTGAGCAAATGATGTAATCGAATGAGGAGGAACATTTAAGAGCCATTTCAAGGCCGATCCTATTAAGGTAGAACCAAAACCCTTGCATAGGCATGCTTCCTTGAGCTCCGGAGGAATAGGGTTAATCTCCATTCTTTCCCTATACTGGGCAATATGCTCTTCAGGATCCGTAGTTCCATCATAGAGCTTCATGTTGGGGGTTTGAAATCTTTTTGGGATTTCAGCATCACAGATAGGATATGCAAAGCGAGATATCCTGTGGCTGTCTTGGGACACCTCCGGAATTGGCTGGACCACTCCGGGTACACTGGATATCATGTCCTTCTATTTCTGAAGCTCCCTGGTAAATGTTGTCGTCATACCTGCATCCTGCAAAGATCCACTATTGTTAGTAGCGAGAATATTATTGTTTGATATGTTACCAGTCTGAGGATTCTGGCCATATCCTGAAGCATATCCTGCGCTCCTCACTGTTGACATCCTGACCGAGGAGGGTATTTCAGGAGTATGATTCTGAGGATGGCTAGGCACAATATTTCCCTTGTTATCCTCAGTATATACAGCCAAATTGAAGTTCAAGGCTCTGGGCAGTAAAGGAGTGACATTATCCTCAGCGGGCCTGCTTGAGCTAGATTTCAAGAGTTGTATTTCTCTCATTAGCATTTGGTTGGTTTCTTGTTGTTGCCTCACCTGTTCCTGTACACTACCAAACAAGGTTAGAATTTCGTCATTAGAAGCCAGAACAGGACCAGATCCCTAAATGCTCCGAGTAGGGATAATATCCTGAGGTTGTGAAGAAGCTTGCATCCTTGGAGGAGGTGGTGGAGGCGTTGAACCAATGGTAGCAGAGGTTGTAGCAGACACGGTGGAGGAGCTCATGTTTGATATTGAGGCCATTGTAAATAGTGTGGAAAAGAGTTTTGAGAATAGAAAACCAAGTAACAATTTCGCAAAAGTTTTTAGTAATGATAGCACCACTTGCCCCACGGTGGGCGCCAAATTGTTTTGGTAAAAAATTACCGAAGCAATTAAGTGATCAAATAAGTTAAGTGAGGTAGAGTGCTAAGAAAGTGTGTTGAATATATGCTGATTAAGTTGTTTGCAAAAACAGTTTCCAGGATACGGCTCAGGATATTGAGTTGTATCTGCGATCAAACTATGAACAAAAAGTAAAGGGGGACACGAGATGTACGAGGAAAGCCCTTGATCAATCTAGATCGCCGGCATAAAACCTCGGGAGCTGACAATCGCAGCTGCCTTGTTCTTCTATTACTTCAAATATCAGGATACAGTGCAGGATATGGCTCAGATCAATGCTAAGTGGTACAACGATTACAAGTGTTGAGTGTTTGTGCGTGATAGAAAGAAAAAAGAAGTGTGAGTTCGAGAGTAGAGAGTGAAGTGTGTGTTCCTATCGATCTGGCCTTCTATTTATAGTTACAAATAACAAACTAACTCTCCTATTATTCCGGGATGTTGGGAATATTCCATTCTGAACGTTTGGGGACTCTTTTAACTTGTTTTCCACGTGCATATTAACTATAAAACCGGGTCTTCAGCTCATATGACCGTTACAACGTCAATGACATTGACCAGCATCCGATATTCTCGCGGAATATGCCTTTCTTCTATTCTGACCGTTACAAGACCCATTCTTCCACCATCAACGTCCATTTTTCAACCACCTTGAGCGAATCTTTAGGTAGATCAAGTCCTTTAACGTTGGTACCTTGCAACCAAAGAAAATCGTTAGCTGCAACCAGGATACCCCCCAGAGGATGTTACCAATATCCTGGTTCAGTATCCTGGCCGCAGCATCAAGCATATAATATCAGGATATGCCTTAAGGATATAAGCTCGAAATTCCACCCATAACATAAGGGTTGATTGATCATCGGGTAACAACCTCACGTTCTAGGAATCTGAGTACTTAGTTCCCTTTCATCACTGCAAGTAGTCACACATGAGCTATGTCTATGTAGTTCTTTCTAGTGGAATGATAACATGAATGTCAATTGAAACCAGAAATCTAGGATGGTCATTTGTCTCTAAATTGTTTACAACCTAAACTTTTCTCTTGCAATTTAATTAGTTAAATTTAGTTCTAAAACCAACTCAATTAAATCAACTCTTGAATTTTATTGTATTTGCAATTAGATTAATTTTAGTCAGGTTAGATACACTCTCAAATAACACATTTTCTACAAACTCCCTATGTTCGATACCCACTTACCGCTAGCTAATTAGTTGTATTTGGATTAAATTTGATTGAGACTTCGACCTCACGTCAAATTTTGGCGCCGTTTCCGGGGAGTAGTGCCAACGTGTGTTATTTTTTATCCTTTTTGGTTTGTTATTTTTCTGGTTTACGCTAGGTGTGTTAGTGTGCAGGTATTTACAGGTGCATGCGTACTAGAAGCTCTCACAAGCTATCACCATTGGCATTTGATCCGGAGATTGAACGAACTTTGAGAGGAAACATAATTTTGCTAAGAGAAAACAGAATCAGCGGTTCACCAACTACACCAATCACACCACTTCGATACATGGATCCACCACCACCCACTATGGGTGAACTTATACCACCTTTCATACCATCATCCACTCAACCTTCACCAAACACTACCATGCCAACCACCACTACCAACCCTATTTCACCTCATGATGTAACACCAACTAACACCACCCAACCCATTACCACTCAAGAAGAACCTACACTCACTTTTAATCCTTCTACTACAATTCCACCATTTTCCCATTTCTTTCTAGGTGCGGGTCAATCATCTTCAACCTACTCAATAGCACCAAACTCAACCATTGTCCATGCTACCTCTACATTTCGACCATCGAACCAGTCGGGATTTCAATATTCGACTTTTCCATTTAGGCAATCATCGGGTATAGGGGGAGATGGATATGAAGAAGGATATGAAGATTTTGAGGGTTATGAGGAAGAAGGATATGCATATGGGGGTGATGGGGAACAAGGAGAACTTACTTACGTGCAAGGGAAAACTCAAAGAATGCCAAGTGTTGGTGGGTTTCAACAATAACAAATTATACCACAACATATTCGGCCAAGGCCACAAGGGCCACAAGTGCAACGTCCTATACCATTGCAACAACTTCGTCCACAAAATGTACAACCACAATTCCAAAGGCCAATTCAACACCAACCGATGCCACAACAACAATTTCAACCACATGTACCACAAGGGCCTATGTAAAGGCCAATGGGTCCTATTCGGCCAAGGGTTCGGTTGGGTGTGCCAAGAAGGAATCTAAGAGAACATGCGAGAGGCATTGAAGAGCATTTTAGGCCGGTAATCACTCACAATCCTTCACCGGTAGTTATTCCTCACAATGATCAAGGGAGGACCTTTGAGGTGAGAACCAATTCATTGCAAAGTTTGCCGAAGTATAAGGGTCTAGCAACGGAGGAACCTTATTTTCACTTGGAAGCTTATGACTCGATTTGCAACACATTTGGGAGTCAAGGATTTTCGGCCGACGATGTCAAATTGGTATTATTCCAATTTTCTCTAGAAGACAAGGCAAAGAAGTGGTTTTACACTCTACCTTCAGCATCTATCTATACATGGGCGGAGATGCAATAAATATTTTTAGATGAATTTTACACCGCTCAAAAGACCAATGATGCTAGGAAGGGGTTGAGGAGTTTTCAACAACAACAAGGTGAGATGTTTCATGAGGCCTTTGAGCGTTTCAACATGATGATCAAGAATTGCCCTCACCATGGGATTGAACTTTGGGAATTGATGAACGCTTTCCACGAGGGGTTGAGTGCCGAAGATGCTCGCGACTTAATGTCTATTACCGGTGGCACTTTTGGTATGAACTATGAGCAAGACGATTGGGTGTTTTTGGAGCAAATGGCAATTACATCAAAAAGAAAAGCTCAAGCATCAAGGAGAGCATGACCGACCATTACCCGAACCCAAGTCCATGCGGTAGACGATGGTAATACTCAAACCTCTAACCAAATTTATGATGTTTGTGCTATTTGCATTGAAATAGGACATGCGGCTAAAAATTGCCAAGGAGGTGAAGGGCAATATGAAGAGGTTCATGCGGTGCAAGGGCAAGGAGGGGGTGGTAGAAACTTCAATATGAATTCTAACACTTACCACCCCGGGTTGAGAAACCACCCAAATTTTCGGTATGGGAACCCTTCAAATCAAGCAAACCCAAATTTTCAAGGAAACCAAGGTAACTTTGGTTCGCGCCAACCTTACAACAATCAAAGTGGATATCGAGGTGGGAACAATCAAGGATATCAAAAACAATATCAAACGGGTCAAGAACAAGGGGGTCTTTGGGTGGAAATGAGATGATGGAAATGTTAAAAAGCATGCAAGCGGAGATGCAAAAGAGAAATCAAATGGATGATGTGCGGATACAAAAGGATGAAGCCCGTGACAAAGCAATTCAAACTTTGACCACCCAAATGGGTCAACTCGCAACCGAAGTAGCGGACTTGAAGAAAAGTAAAGGTCAATTACCAAGCGACACTAAGGTAAACCCGTCTCATAATACTTCTAGAGGTAACAATGATAATATTCATCATGTAAGTGTTTTGAGAAGTGGGAAAGAGTACAAAACCAATCCTTTACCAGATTTGGTTGACGGGGTGGTTGAGAACATAACGGGTCAAGAAAGTGAGGAAGAAAATGAAACACCCACTATTTCTTCTAAAAAACCCAATTTTGAAAAACTCGAAATTAATAAAGAAAAAGAAAAGAAAAATGAGGATGAGGGATCTAGTCAAGTACCATTTCCCTCGGCTTTATTAGATCCGGGTAAGAAAAATTTTATTTCAAAACGGGGTCCTCAAAAGGAAGAAATGTGGGAGATTTTCAAACAAGTTAAAATCAATCTTACTTTACTTGAAGCAATAAAACAGGTACCCGCTTACGCCAAGTTTTTAAAAGAATTATGTACTCAAAAGAGGCAACAAAAAGTGCCTAAATTGGTTGACTTGACGGAGCGGGTAAGTGCGGTTTTGAAAGGAGATCTTCCTCCTAAGCTACAAGATCCGGGAACGCCTCTTATCAATATTCAAGTAGGAAATTTTCAAACTGCAAGGGCGTTACAAGATCTTGGGGCTGGAGTAAGTATCTTACCGGGGGGGTTATATGACCAATACGACTTTGGTCCATTGAAACGGGTTGAGACAACGGTGGTATTAGCCGATTTGTCTCATAAACTTCCTCGGGGTATTGTACGGGATGTGATAGTTAAAGTCGATGAGTTTTATTATCCTGTGGATTTTCTTGTGTTAGATTACTCATCCGCGGACCCAATTCAACAACAAAATGTTATCTTGGGTCGGCCATTTTTGAACACTGCACATGCCGTTATTGATTGTTGATATGGTACGATCGGCATGACATTCGGTAACAGAAAGATGAGATTAAATGTTTTTACTAATGGTGCTAGCGTTTATGGTGATGAGTGTTTTCTAGCAGATTTCATAGATGGATACGACCCAAAGGAGTTCGAGGAAGAGATTTTGGGTTCGTGTGTTTGTGATATGTTTTTGCAGGTTCATGCATGTCGGTTAGAAACGGAAGAAAGGGAGCAAGAGGCTCTCACGGTGAAAGAAGGAAGACCGCCATGGACCCACCAAACGGAAGCTTTACCGGTGGGAATTGATTCGGGTACAAAACCTTCATTGGAGTGTCCACCAAATGTGGAATTGAAGGAGCTACCGAAACATCTAAAATATGCATTTTTGGGGGAGAATGACACCTTACCGGTGATCATTGCTTCTAATTTGGCGATAGATCAAGAAGAGGATTTGATACTGGTTTTGAAGGCTAATAAGGCGGCAATTGGATGGACGATAGCCGACTTGAAAGGTATTAGTCCATCCATTGTAATGCATAAAATCATTACAAGCGAAGATGCGAAGCCAACCCGTGAAACACAAAGAAGGTTGAACCCGAATTTGAGAGAAGTGGTCAAGAAAGAAGTGATCAAGTGGTTGGATGCGGGAATCATATACCCCATTTCGGACAGTGCATGGGTAAGTCCGACTCAGGTAGTGCCCAAAAAGTCCGGCATCCAGGTAATAAAAGATGAACAAGGTGAGCAAATCGCCACTCGCCCGGTCACCGGGTGGCGAGTTTGCATTGATTATAGAAAATTAAACGCTGCTACCTCCAAAGACCATTTCCCATTACCCTTCATTGACCAAATAATTGAAAAACTTTTAGGTCAAAAATACTATTGCTTTTTGGATGGGTACTCAGGATATAACCAAATTGCTATTCACCCGGACGACCAGCACAAAACCACATTTACATGTCCATATGGTACATTTTCTTTTCGGCGAATGCCATTTGGACTATGTAACACCCCGGCCACATTTCAAAGATGTATGATGAGTATATTTTCGGACATGGTCGGGGAATCTCTTGAAGTGTTTATGGATGATTTTTCCATCTTTGGCCCAAGTTTTGATTATTGTCTTGACGAATTAGAAAAAGTTTTAAAAAGATGTGTTGAGACAAACTTGGTGCTAAGTTGGGAAAAGAGCCATTTTATGGTTCAAGAGGGTCTTGTGTTGGGGCATGTGATATCGGACCGGGGAATGGAGGTAGACAAAGCAAAAATTCGGGTAATTTCATCTCTACCCCCACCAAAGAATGTTAAGGGGGTGAGATCATTTTTGGGACATGCGGGGTTCTATAGAAAATTTATTAAAGGTTTTAGTGTAATTACAAAACCTTTATGTAGCTTGTTATTGAAAGATGTTCCATTTGATTTTACTGACGAATGTTTGCAAGCGTTTCATGTATTGAAGGAACAGTTGGTGAAGGATCCTATCTTGCAATCACCAGATTGGTCGAAGCCGTTCGAGATTATGTGTGATGCTAGTGACACGACCATTGGAGCGGTTTTGGGTCAAAGAGTTGATAAGAAGCCGGTGGTAATTTACTACGCGAGTAAAACTTTGTCCGAGGCGCAACTGAATTACACCACAACCGAGAAAGAATTATTAGCGGTGGTGTATGCCTTGGACAAGTTTAGATCATACATTTGGGGGAGCAAGGTGATCGTATATTCGGATCATAGCGCGGTCCGATATTTAATGGAAAAGAAGGATGCAAAGCCCCGGTTGATTCGTTGGGTGCTTTTGTTGCAAGAGTTCGATCTAGAGATTCGGGACAAAAAAGGGTGTGAAAATGTTGTTGCGGATCATTTGTCCCCGATCCTATTGGAGGGTGTTGATGACCCGAGTGAAATTAACGAGCGGTTTCCCGATGAGCAATTGTTAGCCGTCTCTACTTTCGTTGCACCTTGGTATGCCCACTACGTGAATTATTTGGCCAAGGGTGCAATTCCGAGTCATTGGACGAAGAAGAGACGACAACAATTTCTAAGTCAAGTAAAACAATACATTTGGGATGAACCAGATTTGTTCAAAATTGGACCCGATCAAGTGATAAGAAGGTGTGTTCCCGAAACTAAAGTTCTAGAGATTTTGACCCATGCTCATTCGTCGGCATGTGGAGGGCATTTTAGTGGGAACAAGACGGGGTACCGGGTGTTATCATGTGGGTTTTATTGGCCCACAATTTTCAAAGATTCTTGTGAGTTCGCCCAGAATTGCATAAATTGTCAAAAAGTTGGAAGCATATCGAAGCGGGATGAGATGCCTTTGCAACCAATTTTGGTGGTTGAGGTGTTTGATGTTTGGGGGATAGATTTTATGGGTCAGTTTCCTAACTCGAATGAGTTCTTATACATATTGGTTGCGGTTGACTATGTTACGAAGTGGATAGAAGCTTTCACTACAAGGACCAATGATCATTCCGTTGTATGTAAGTTTGTGCAATCCAACATTTTCGCTCGATTCGGTGTGCCAAGGGTGATAATAAGTGATGGCGGTTCACATTTCAAGAACTTTAATTTTGGGAAATTGTTAAAAAGATACAATGTGAACCACCGCGTGGCTACACCGTACCATCCGCAAACAAGTGGACAAGTTGAAGTGTCTAACTGTCAAATTAAAGAGATTCTCATGAAGACGGTAAGAACGGATCGAAAAGATTGGTCAAGTAAACTTGACGATGCGTTACGGGCATATCAGACGGCCTACAAAACTCCAATTGGTACCACCCCTTATCGGATGGTGTATGTAAAGGCGTGCCATTTACCAACGGAGTTAGCACATCGAGCGCATTGGGCCATCAAAACTGTTAATGCGGATTATGATGAAGCGGGTCAAGTAAGAAAGTTGCAATTGAATGAGATTGAGGAGATTAGAGACGAAGCCTACGAATGTGCTTCTGTATACAAAGACAAACTGAAGAAAGTTCATGATGCAAAGCTAAGAAAAAAGAACTTCGAAGTGGGTCAAAAGGTGTGGTTGTACAATTCGAGGTTGAAGATGTTCGCGGGAAAACTCAAGAGCAAATGGATGGGTCCTTACGTCATCCGAAGAGTGGGAAGATTTGGTGATGTCGACATACAAGACGAACAAACCAATAAGCAACAAACGGTGAACGGGCATCGGCTCAAACCGTACTTGGAAGGTAACAACATCCACAATCTTGAGCTCGACAAAGTGGGTTACATTTTACGCCCATTAGATGACGAGGAAACTTGAAAGAGGCCCAGGTTTGATGTTTTGTACATATTTAGTTTAGTTTGTTTTGGCTTGAATAAAGTCCCGTTTAAAACTTGTGTTTGAAACAAGTGTGGGGAAATCCGTACGAATTTCCCGAACATAGTGTTGACAACACGGGTTTTTAACGGGGGGTAGGGTTAATTTTCGTGTTTTTCCAAATTATAAAAAACAATAAAAAGTAAAAAAATTTATAAAAGCTAAAAAAAAAAAAACTTTGAGTTGACACTTAATAAAAAGGCCGGACCAGACTTGCCCAGTTATCGCCGTAGGTTACGGCATCTTGCCGTAGCTTACGGTGGCCAGTGATAAAAAAGTTCCCTACGGCACCAAGACACTGTTTTACGGTGAGGAATTTTGTCTCAAGTATTGCCGTAACCTACGGCAAGGTGCCGTAGGCTACGGCACCGAGCGGACATAGGGGACCCTTTTTTCGGCGTTACATATAAAAAAAACCGAAAATATATTATTAATAATAATAATAAAACAATTAACAACAACTTCTAACCTATCCCTATCCACATATCGTTTCCTCATACCCCAACCACACAACTTTTCTCTTCTTCTTCTCCACTAAGAACCCTAACCATCCATACCTTCAAATATCCTTCAATCTTTATCCGATTTTGGTGATTCTTAAGTCCATTTTGGGTGAAATTTCATAAGGAATCTAGATTTATACTCATATCTCGAAGATTCCTTTGTTTTGGGGTCAGATTTGAGCATAGGGGTGCCGAAATTTTGGGGGTTTTTGTGGGTTTTTGTGTGAACTTGAAGAGTTTGTTATTCTCATCTTCTACAACACCAAGGTATGCAATTTCACATTATTTGTTGATGTACATGAATGTGTGTAGGTATGGTGAAAACAAAAGGTAAAGCGGTTGCAAGTTCGTCTGAACAACCTCAAGGGGAAGAGGAACAATGGAAGAGAAGGAGGTTGGCTCGAATAGGAGACCCGGACTCGGAGGAGGATGCACCTCCAAGGGGTCCAAAGCCGGATTGGACATCCGGTTCATTACTAGACCAACCCACGGAATGGAGAGAGGACTTGTTTCACGAGCAAATGAACAAGTTGAAGCAAAGGGCTGAGGCATTTATTTGTGAAAAGGAGACCCGGGAAGCTGATTTTGGGCCGTTTGGGATAACGGCAAAGTTTAAAGAATTGGGTTGGGGGGCAGCTTTGAAGTGTTACGATGGCGAGGTGAAGAAGATGTATGATTCTCAGATTCAAGAGTGGATGGCTACACTCGAATGTCCCCAGTTTAAGGCCCCACAAAAGATAAAGCTCGTTGGATGGTGTAATGGGGTAAAGGTCGAAATGTCTTATGATTCATTGCGCCGAATACCAAAGTTTGACGACCAACCATCCAATCAATATATCTACCCAAGCCTCAAAGATCTCTACCATGAGCCTGACAAGCATCCTCAATGGCAAAACATGTTGGATTACCTCTTTCTTCCGGGTACGACACATGGGAAATTGTTTAGACGAAACTTGAGAATGGAGGCGAAGTTGTTGTTGGTTTTGTGTACATACAATGTCATCCCGCGGCGGGGTGATAAGATGGAGGTTCGGTTTCAAGAGGTGCCGATCTTGTATATGTTGATGAATGGTTCTCCCAAGGTTCCCTTCCGATTTCTAGTGTTGAACAACATTTGGTTGAGCCGGAATAGCGGGGAAAGAAAAATTGTACCCCATTGCCGATTGATAACGGCATTGTTAAAGAAATATGGGGCAATTGAAGGCAATGAAAAAGGTTCTTATAAAAGATTTAAGCCGTTTGACTTAAAGAATCTGGGGACAGGTTGGGAGTACAAGGAATCAGAAAGGTATCACAAGTTGAAAACCGATGGGCGAAGGTGGAGAGTGTTGAAAGCGGATGCGAGACCGTTACGACCGGGCGAGGCTGATGAGCCAGAAACGACTGATGAAGAAGTTAGTGGTGACGACGACTACCGTGAAGACACGTTTATGGTTGATGCTCAGATAGGGGGCGCTGGCCCAGGTGGAGTTCACGGAGCAGGTGTACAGTCAGGTTATGTGGGGAGTGCATTCGACTATGCACAACAGGCCTATGATCCCTATTGGGCTCATTCAGGGAATATGGGCCAGATTATCTAGCAGAGGCGACCCCCCAATTTTGGCGAATCGACTGAACCAAATCAGATGCTCTTCGATCAGCAAACTTTTATGGGGGCAAGTGTAGAGAGAGCTCTTAAGCAGAGTTACGACAGAAATGAGCAATGGAACCGTGCTCATATGTATGCCCATGAGGAAGAAGTGAATAATCGCTACCTAGACGACCGCCAGAGACGCTTGCATGATCAGTGGCATGCGGGTCAACCACTCGAAGCGGACCCGCTAGTTGTGGATTATACCACATTACCGCCCTATGACGGTAGTGTGTCGTATCCCACCCCACCATTGCACCATTCTCAATGGGTGGATCCACACGCAATGAATTATCAGCAAGCGAGTCAAAGTGGTGATCAAGGTGGTAGCACTAGCAGCGGAGCATTTGGCTTTGGCGAGTGGAATGATATGATGACATCCATCTTTGGGCCTCCACAGCCGAAGTATTACTAGCCAGGTCGTATCTTGCTCCTTTGTACATTTGTGTATATTTTTATCTCATATGTTTATGTTATAGTTGGGAGGTAGGGTGGTGTTTAGATGTTGGTGTGTTTCTTTTGGGATGTGTTAGTGGTGGTGTGTTTGAATTTTCATAAAAAAAATACAAAAAGAAGTTTGGGGTTTGAGATGTAAAGCTTGTGTTAATGTTGTTGGTTAAAGCGATCTTTCCCTCAAAACCATACATTGGGACAATGTATCCCAAGTGTGGGGATGGGGGGAATTTGTGAGAATTTTAAAATTTTTTATGCAATCAAGTGAAAATTGTCAAAATTTGAAAACTTGATATTCTTCCACTTGACACACCGACACCCATTCCTAGTCTTTTCTTGGTGAGAATTTGAGCCACATATGATTATTATAGATATGTCTTTATTTTGAATGGCGGTGTGTGTATTGTGTTAATAGAACTTGTGTACGAATTCTTGTTAAATCCTAGAGTTAGCATGCTTTTGAAAATGATAGGGGACTTGTAGGTAGCCTCGTCTAGACGTGTGAGAGTGTGGGATTGGTGGGTTGGACCTCATACTTTACATATATGAGCTTGGTATTGTGAGGGGTGGGGGTTTGGTCCTTAGAAAGCCATGTTTGAGCCTTATACCATTCGGTTGTGACCCGAGCCTACTTCCTACAAAATTTTACCTTTTGAGATGACCCGGTTTAGGAGATTTAGTATGTAGTGTTGATGTTCTTGTTTATAGTGTTGAAGTTTGATGTATTATTATTAAAAAGAAAAAAAAAGAAAAAAAATGAGAAAAATACAAAAAGAAGTATTTAGTTGCAATAGTAGTTGAGAATGTTGAAAAAGTTGTATATATATTTGGTGTTTGCTTTGTTAGTAGTATAAATAAAAACTGGGTCAAATCAATTAGCTCTTTCATATGTATTCCGCCATTTTCCTACATTTGCACCTAGCCCCGTTACAACCCGTAAGTTCCTTTGATTCATAAGCATGCTAGATATTTGATTGGAGGAAACTTGATTTTTATACAAGCTTATTGTCGCACACACACACACACACGCATTGAGTGGTTTAGCATTATGTGCTATTAATTCTTGTCACCGAGAGTTTTTGTGAGGGGTGTGTCTTGTGGTATGATTGAAAGTTAGTAGAAGGACGGCACGTTTAGCTTGCTTTGCATGATTGATCGCTTTGGTTATGAAATAGTGTTTGATTGGGTTGCTTGGGACAAGCAACGGGTAAGTGTGGGGATGTGACGGGTGGTCCGTAGGACAACCCTTAAAAGGTTTAATACAATTCACATTCTATACTTATTACGGTTAATTGCTTGAACTTGGTAACCACTAGATGATTTGATGTTGCAGGTGTTAAAGTGCTCAAAGTGCGGGATTTAGGAAGTTTGGATGGATGTGGGAAGAAGGCATCATCGAGATATGAAGAAATCAAGTTTTGATGGCGAAACAAGGAAAACAACATCACTCAGCGCCGTAACCTACGGTTGCTGCCGTAGGCTACGGCACCATGTGCCATAGCTTACGGCGGTCAGCAGGTCAACGGGTCAATATATGGAGCCGTAAGCTACGCCGCCTGCCGTAGCTTACGGTGCCTAGCAATCCTTTACGACCCTTGTATACTGTCTTACGGCGGGGACTTATGCACATGTGGGGGTGCCATAGCCTACGGCAGCAACCGTAGGTTACGGCGCTGAGTGATGTTGTTTTCCTTGTTTCGCCATCAAAACTTGATTTCTTCGTATCTCGATGATGTCGTCTTCCCACATCCATCCAAACTTCCTAAATCCCGCACTTTGAGCACTTTAACACCTGCAACATCAAATCATCTAGTGGTTACCAAGTTCAAGCAATTAACCGTAATAAGTATAGAATGTGCATTGTATTAAACCTTTTAAGGGTTGTCCTACGGACCACCCGTCACACCCCAAAAGGTGGTAAACGAAAAGAGGGTTTCAAGTATACTCACAAAATTGTTAATTCTTCCGATTATCCAATTGTTGACGAGAGAATGAGTTTAGGAGGTTGATTGTATTCGGGTTGGAGTTCAAGGTATAATTAGAGTTGGAATTCGGAATTTAAAAAAAAAACACAAAGTATGTATGTATGAAAGTAATATCTAAGTTCTAAGAATTTGTTTATGACACCATATCAAGTGGTTTCATGGGTCCCAATTTGCCCATTGGAATCATAACAAGTACTCTAGAAACTTTGATATGTTAGCTTAGGTTTATGGTGATTAATCATAGCTTTATTAACACCACAAACTCAGCCATGTTTCTATATAATAATAGGTATATTCATAACGTAATAATATATCCTAGACTATGTCCAATCAAGTATTGTCATATAGCATCATGTATGTCAAGCATGGAGGTTAGAAAACCTCATTATAAGATTCACCACTACACACACCATCTTGAAGATGGTGGGAGGGTTATGAATAACGATAAAGTAAATCTAATCTAATCAAGTCATAAAAGTGTTCAAATGAAGGAGTGAAACTTAGTTTGGAAGGCCAAAGCCTCTATTTATTCACACTTCACAAGTCACAAGTTCATCATATAGAAGATGATGACTTGTGCTTGTTTTCATCATTCGATTATCAAGTTTAAACATAAATTAAATAGGTGTTTGAACCCAAAACTTTGATGGAAATCCCATAAACACAAACCCACAACCATAGACTAAGTTGTGAGCTTGGTGGGAACAAGATTCCATCAAGTTTTCTATCAAAACATGAAGATTTAAAAAGATAAAAAAATGAGCAGAATTTAAAGTGCACTTTGGACCTAAAAAATGGTGAGGTTTCACCTTAGTTTGCCCAAGAAAACTTGTGAAAACCTTCCTAGAGGTTATCCAAGTGTTAAGAATAAAGAAACAAGAAGAAAATTGAAGTAGAAGTGAGTTAAAACTCACTTTTTATGGCTGGAACTTTCTAATGTGTTGCTGAAAACTCAGCTGAGTTTAGAGAGGTTTTTGAGAGTATTTGAGGGTTGTAAAAGTGGTAAAGGGGTTGGACATAAGTTGGTATTTATAAGTAATGATTTAGGGTTAAGTTGGTTGGCTTTAATTATAAGTGGTAGAGGGTTGATTAATAAAAAAATAGAGCAAAATAAATAATCCAATGGCTGATTAGCCAGCTCTTCTTTAATTATAAGTGGTAGAGGGTTGATTTATTATTTTTTTATTCACTTCTATTTGATAGTTTATTTAATATGTATACAATACCTTTAATATTTAGCATGAAGGAAACAACTCACAAACAAAATGTTCCTGTCGTGGACTTGAGCTGTTGATCTTGATTTGGCCACAAGGCCATCCTAAAAGTTGTCATAAGTGGTTTTTTTTGGTTTTGTTTGAGTACATTATGCATTACTAATTTAGTAATCATATATAAAACATGAAATTAATAAGTTTGTATAAAATAAGTATAGGTTGTGTATTGTAAATGTATAACCAAGTGTCTGTACGTATAGGCTATCTAGAATCAAGTATTGATTATAAGTTACACATGTGTTTACAAGGGGACGAGTATGTATCAAATATATATAAGGATTAAATGTTTAGGTAAGCAAAATTAAACGAAGTATAATTTGTATGAAATAATTAATTTTATGATGATCGAAGTCTCAGATTACAATGATACGAAATGAAATACGATGACACGAGATTACAAGTTTCCGAATAAATAGAAATACACGACGAGCTTTCTAGATACGGAAAGTTACAAAAAAAGCGGGGCGTTACAACGATGAGGAGGAGGATTATACGGAGGCGGGAGCGCACCGTTCGAAGATGCTGGTGTTTTATCTTAGTATTTAGTAGTTTGCTTTATTTTGGGGTTTTACATTTTGACGTTATTTACTTTAAAAACCCTTGGCTTTGTTTTTAAAACATTTTTAGTAATGTGTGTTTTATTTTATTTAACTAATGGATATGGTTTTAGTTATCTAATCATTTGATCAATAGTATTATTTGTTGTTTTGGTTAGTGACGTGCTTTACAGGCATATAAGGAGCACACAGAGTTGAGAAGACTTATATTCAAATCCATTCATAACAAGTCTACTTCAACTCTAAGGGAGTACTTCTATCCTTTTTCACACTTTAGTTTAGCTCTTCATAATCGCTTAATTAATATATGTTTCACATTGGAGACAATGTGAAGTTTAAGTGTGGGGAGGGGTTTAACTTTGTTTGTCCTTATTTGTCCTCGTTTTTTGTATATATATAAAAAATACGAAAACAATCAGTTGTGTTTTTTAGAATGCATCAGATTCGATCAAAACCGACAAGCCAAATTGATTTTGAAAAAGATACCTAAAAGCGTGACAAACAGAAAGAAAGACTGGCATGTTTATCTTTACATTTATACCCATTCCTTCCGTTTACGTGAGCATATTTTTGAGCCTTTTACTACTTTCTTGACATGCTCGTTGTTTTTGCGGAATATGAGTGAGCCGGATGTTTTATGCAATTTAAAACTTGTCATTAGTATACTTTTCAAGATCATGAATATGTGAAAATGGCATGAATATGATAGAGGCACTTAGGATACCCTTCTTGTGTTAACCTTTTTCTTTGTTTATATCCCACACCCAACATTATCCATTAGTTCGCCATGTTGATCCTATTTTCCGTGTTTATCCAATTTCACCTACTTAGCCTACTTAACCAAAATTAGCCTTTTTATTTTTAAACCTTTGTGTTAAAACTCGGTCAAAGTTATTATTTAACTAGCTTGTTTGTAAATATTAAAAAAAAAGAAAATAGTAATCGAAAAACAGATTAAAGACGATCAAATTAGAGCAATTTTAAGCGCTTAATAGTACAAATTTTTTGTTTAGCTCGAAAAGGGTAAAATCGTCTTTATAGGCGTTACTTATGTATAGTTATTGATTCATTTACGCTTGTTAGAAATAACCGCCAAGTTTTAATCGTTTAGCCACTTTTACATATCCATTCCACACCCTTAACCATAGCCTATCATTACAACCCTTAAATACCTCTTGATTTATGTTTTTCGCATGTTAATTGGTGGAGATTAGATCTTTTGACATGCTTATGACGTTGCATGATTCATTGACTTGGCATAGAGTGTATTACACATACACATTACATGTATGATTCATAAATATGACTGAGTGTATGTGAACATTGTGAGAAATGCAAAGATTTGCATGCTAAGTCGATCGAAAGTGGAATCATTGCTTTTTGGTTATCTTTACCAATATTCGCAAACGCTTGTTCGGTTTGAAATCTTTAATGTTGACTTTTTGGAAAACCAATTGACCATCGAATAAATTAATAACTTTGTAAATTATTACTTTCGTTTTATTTGCTTTGTTTAAAGTTTGCTTGAGGACAAGCAAAGTTCAAGTGTGGGGATGTTTGATATTCGTTAAATTATAAATGTTTAAGTCCCCCATTTTACTTCCGTTTTATGCGTTTTTGACTAAAACTTCGTTGTCTAGGTACATAAACAAGTACTTTTCTATTTTCAGGTCTTAAACAGTGTGCCAAAGACAAAGTTGGAGAAAAAGGGACGATTTAAGGACGTTACGGATAAATTTTGTACAAACTGTTGAACTTATAGCTGATGCACGGCCGTGCGCCCCAACTGCACGACCATGCATGACCTACGACGCCGGAAGCACTGGCAGTGCATAAGCCAATGCACTGATTTCCTCGGAACGCACAACCGTGTGCCCCAAGTGCACTCCCGTGCACTACCTGGACATCAAATGTACTGTGATTTCAAAGGCACTACACTACCGTGCGACCAAGGTGCACGACCGTGCACATCTGAGTGTTAGAAGTCAACTTGTACACTAGTCCACTTGTCTGACCCTGCGAATAAATGACGTCACCCGACAATTGTTGGTGCACGACCGTGCACTTTAAAGTGCACGGCCGTGCGGATATGAAAATTGCCTATATAACAGAGCATTCGTTATTGATCAAAGGGTTGGGTTTTTCTCCAAGTTTCTGGGCGATTTCTAAGGTCTGAGAGCCTTCTGTTCTGATTGATTTCAAGCCTCAAGATTAAAAAGAATCTTAACCAATCCAATCCATCAAATCCTTGCTTGTTTATGATTTGATTTCTTGCTCTCAACATGTATTTCTAATCATATCTTCAAGTATTAAGCTGATATTATGTTTATGTTTATGTATTTGTGTAATAGTATTAATGAACTTGTTTCATGAATGATCTTTAGTTTGTAATCTCATTTGTATGAATCTTTAGCAACCTTCTCATGTTTGAATCTTCATGATCATATGATAATTGTTTTATTGATGTTGGATTCTTGATTATGTTTGTTTGTCTTGGATGATGAATAAGTGGTTAGTTAAGATTGCTAACAATTCCTTGATTAATCATTTGTTTGTAAACTAATGTGTTTACACCATGAAACCAAACCAAGGTATTAGTTTTAGACAAGATAAATCTAATTTTGATTAAGAATGCTTTCTTGCACGTAAGGGCTCTAACGAGTTATATGGTGTTGTTACAAGTTCTTGACGCTATTTATGATCTTTGTTTAGTAGTTTTGGTTGAAATTACTATCTTGGTATATTTGTGTTTCAAGACTTGTAAAATGTAATAGTTTGTGATATGATCTACTTTATGCTTGTCTTCGTGGCTGTATTGTGACCATTAATATTGCTTTCCTTGATAAGTGAGGTTAGAAAACTCCTAGCGGATGACTAACTTATCTTTAAAGATTCACATTAAAGTATATTAATAGCTCGCTAATGAATGATTTTAGGTGGTTAACGTGTCTTTATCGCGTTAACTTTCCAAAGAATCATCATGTTAGGATTTCTGAAAGGGATACTAATTGTTTTGCAGTTGGAAAGTTGATCAAGTGCTTTTGTGACATATCTGATGTAGATAACATGTTTAGGTTGTTTGCGAAACAAGATAATATATAATTTTCATATTTGGAGTCTATTATATAGTTTTAGATAATTTTAGTTAAAAACTTATTCACTTATCCTTTTACCGCTAAATCAATGATAAAGATTTAGTACTCATGCTCCGCCTGTGTTCCATGGATCGATATCTGGTTCTTATCAATACTTTGCTACATATATGACAGGATACACTTGTCCTTTTGTGTGCGTTTTAATGTTAAGGTATAAATCATTTTTATAAATATTAAAACCGAGTTCGTGTGTAAAATTCATTGTAAAAACATGTATATATACGCACACATCAATATACATAAGAACATGGTTGATTTTATGATGGTAACCGGGTCATGATTATTCGTGATAAACTTAGACTATTATATCTAAGATTCTAAGTCACTTGTTATTGATTCTAATGGGCAATTTGGGACCCAAGAAACCACACATAACATAGTGTCATAAACTAGTACTTAGAACTAGATAACACTTTCGTATACATACTTTTTGGTACTTTAAATTCCAAATCTGAATCTTCCATCTTAAATCCGTTAACTTACACACCTTCGTTTCCCCCATGTTGGGTGACTTTGTGATTCCATCCTCTAACTTACGACTCTTCACGGGATTCTAAAGTTAAAGCTTTGCAAAACCGTAAGTATACTTGACCCTTTTTACGCTTTAATGCACTTTTGGGTGTAACATGTTTCAACTATCAAAATTCACAATACATATAATCAAACATATTCAATCACTCAATTCACCAAACATGCTATTTGTGATGCTTAGGTTGTTTATGCTAGAATACTTTCATGCACTCTATTTTTTCATTAACTTAGCTAGCCCACCTTAACAATTATAGCGCTAGAGTAACGCACCGCCTGTGAACGTTGGGTTATGTTAAGATTTTTTACTTGCGTTAAACTTTGGTTTGACATGATTATTCACATGCTAGATTTACGTTAATATTGAAAACATAGTTTGCCATGTGGATTCGTTTAGACACTTTTATACTTATGCTATATACTTAAAACTTGTGTACTCGCCAATGCTTTCTGTGTTGAACTATACTTTTAACATGTTGCAGGATGATGATCATGACGAATCTAGTAGGAACGACGTAGAAACGCATATTGAAATTCTAGATTAGCTTACTTTATTTTTGTGAAACTTGACGTATTGCCTTTCAATGTTTTACTTTGATTTTCATGGTGTATTTGACAATTATTGTTATGATATGAAATCGGTTTTGAATTAAACATTGTCGCAAATAGTGTTATGTGTAATGAGCAATCTATTTCGTCTCACTCTGATGTTTTCGCCATCGGTTGGGATGTGACAGATTGGTATCAGAGCCATAACTATAGGGAATTAGGTAGAATTGCCATGTTCGACCTAGTCTATAGTAGGTACCATACTTGACCATTCTTGCTACTTGTTTAAAATGTTAAATTCTTCCTACTTTCTACTACCTTTTCTTTTGTCTTAATACTTACAACATGTCTTTCCTAAGACATTTTACACAATACACGTTGAAGACTTGAAGACATTCGTAATACAAACGAGACGAGTTCACCAAAATAAGTGTGAAACCCACAATTTGGTGAACAACTCTCACTCCGCTTATTCTATTTTGCACGAAATTACACCGTCAAGTTAGGAGTGAAATCCACATCTTGATAGTAAATTTCCAATTCAAATTCAAGTGGACCCTTGTCAAAGTGTCGAAATTAAATTTTGACCCGACGAGTACCTGTTAGGATCTGAGTTTGCAAGATTGTGTTTGTTTAATAAGAATGAAGATGAAACAGAGATAAATTGCAGCGGAAATAAGAAATAAACTTTTAACACACAATCAATGAGAGAATAAGTTTAAGAAAACATGTTTGACATGAAATCGAATGATTGTATTTATTACAATACTCAATTACAATGCATACATGCACAAATCTCCCCCTCAGCCTGAGCTCACTAGAATGTTCGTACAAAATGAGTTGGTGATGAAGAGAGCTAATAGAACAGTACAGAATACTATTCTATTTATAGTACAGAACAACCACTGAGCATCTTTGGCTAACGTCACCATGAAAGTGACATCTAACCTCCTAACAAACTCTAACTACTGCCCTATACAACCACTGATCATAAACTACTGATTACAATAAACAAATACAAAACAAAGTTAAACCAATGATTCTTCATTCCACTATTATAGCTCCAGCAGTGCTTTAAGTCCATAGCAGTACTTGAATTAGATCAGTAGATTGAGCTTCAGCACATTAATTCTTCATCAGTCTTTTGGATCAGCAGTTGTTGTGAGGAGCAGTACTTCAAGTCATCAGATGTTAGGACTACTTTCAAGGGGATAGATTATGTACAAACAACTGCTTATTATGGATCCACTGTTCTGAACCAGTTTTGGCTTTATCAACTGTTCCTTTGTAGGGTTCAAAGTTCATGGAATCCTCATCATCCTCATCCTTGCACAGTGTAAGCTCAATGAGATCTTGTAAATCTTCTACACTCAGGCCAAGTGCATCTTCCCTTGATATATGCTTCACTTCACCACTAGATATGAGCAGAGTTAATACGTGGATCTTTTGATCAGACTTCCACTTTAGTATTTTTGAATCCAGTGGGTTTCTTGGGAGAGTCTTTATTTTAGATGAGTTTGGAGATGGAAGCCTGCTCAGAAGCTTTTTAGCTATATCTTGAAGCTTTGCTGAGTCAGCATCCTCTAGAACCATTCTTTTGATAGCCTCTTTAAAATACTCAGCTTCTTTTTCTTTATCTTCTGCATCAGTCTGTTTTTACCTCTTTCTTTGGTTTAACTCAATGATAGAGGTGTCAGATGATGTGAACAGTGGTTCAGAAGTGAGGGCCTGCTGCTTTGGCATATCAGTGGTTTTGTAAACTGGTTTCTTTAGAGCAGTGGGGTCCTTTTTCCTTAGCTCTTCCAGCCTTTTGTAGGTCTGATCAATATTTTATTTTGACCATCTTGCTATCTGCCTGGCTGTTCCATATTATGCTGCAACCAACTCTTCTCTCTTCCTTTTGTACTCCAAGGTAAGATCAGTGATGTGTGTAAAATGCAACATATAAATTACATCAAATGAGGCATAAAACTAACCATTTTTTAGTACTAATATTGGAAAAAAGTGTGCTTTTGTCTTCCTTTTGTATTTTCAGGGTTAAAAGAGCTTAAATGAACAAAAGAAGCAAAAATGCAGCCAAATCTAACATAAATACAAGAAAAGGAAGAAACGTGGCATGCCCGACCCCTCGATAGCATCTTCCTAAGCAAAAACAAGATATCAGAAGGCTGAACACGCCCCATGCCCAGCGGACACGGGGGCGTGCCCAAGTGTCTGCAAAAAAGACAAAGTTGTGGAAGCTTCTATTTCCCAACACGGGGGCGTGCCTAGCTCAACACAGCTGTGGTCAACGCTAAGATTCGCAGAATCCAAGCCAATCTTGATAGTACAGATACGCTTCTGCACACGGAGCCGTGCCCAGAGGACACGGGGGCGTGGTTAACTAATGCAGACAAACTGCAATTAATGAAGAAAGAGAAAGTGGATGGACACGGGGCCGTGTCGAGGCTTCTGTGCAGGCTATAAATAGAGGTGCTTGGTCACTTCAAAGGCATCCCTTGGCAAACCACCTCTCTCACACTTCACCCACACTCCACCACCATCACAATCCACATCCACCACCATCATCCATCATCCATCATAGAGTGTGTGTAGTAGTCTCGGGATCCAAGATTGATAGTAAGAGTTCTTGACAATCAAAGGCCATGTTTGCCTAAGTCTCTTACATCACTTGGTGAAGACAAGCATTTAGTGTAATACTTTTTATTTTTAATCTTTTCGCACTTTTTATTTGGTTTTGTATTAATGACTTTAATAACTAGTTTCTTATGTTGAAGGTGAAACTTCCTTATCATTTGTCTGTGGTGTCTTGGCATTATTTTACTGTCTATATAAAATAAAAGATTTACACCATTCATATCTATACGGTCTATATAGTGATATGTTGGCTACCTGGTCGGGGGTTAAGGGAATGGTTTGGTAAGGTTCTTGCCTTGTTCAGTGTATAGATCCTGCAAGGACCTGAGTCAAGCTTACTAGGACCTCCTTCAATACCCACTGGTATAAGATGGCGGGGGTGTGAATGGCTTGATCCCCTCATATGTAAACTACTATTAATACATTAACCCGGTTACTTGGGATTGTATCCCTGCTGACTCAAACCACTTAGCCGAGGGTAACGTCACCTTCAAAAGAGGGGCTTACCACATTACGCATTAATAACTTAATTAATTATCTTTCAATAATTCAACCCTTTAGGATTGTATCCTTGCTGACTCAAACTACTGGGTTGAGGGTAACATCACCTTCAAAAGAGGGGCCTACTACTATAACTAAGATAATCTCTTAAAAAGTGCAAAAGTGCGGAAATAATCAAAGGTTACACTAAAGGCGAGTTGGATCCAAGTGATTCATCTTGTGTATATGTTTTATTTTTATTTTATTTTTCAGCATTTTTAGTTTTTATTTTCATGTTTAAAACTTTTTCTAAACTTATGATTTGATTAAACGTTGAGGATAAATTGGTACTAAAAGCTCTTGTGTCCTTGGACGACCTCGGTATCTTACCAACGCTATACTACGCTCACGATGGGTGCACTTGCCCATATGTGTGTTTAGTGTTAGTAAAATATTGTGTTTTATAAATTTAAAACTTGACTAAAGTGTTAAAAAGGGCTTAAAATATAACTAAAAAACCTATCACGCACTACGCACATAAAGTTTTTGGCGCCGTTGCCGGGGACACAAGGATTTTAAGAAAGTTAGGAATCAACGACCTAATCGTTTTTCTTATTTTTTAGGATTTTTCTTAATTTTTCAGATTCTGCAGAACTCAGCACGGGTCATGCCCGCTGAACATGCCCCGTGCCCAATCTTTGGTACTAGCAATATGTTTTAAGTCAGACAGTAGCTGAATACAGGGCCGTGCCCGATAAACACGCCCCGTGCCCAAGTATCAGATACTGAAAACAGAACCATAAGATCCCGACGGTTGGTAATTTCTGACACAAACATGAGCGATACTGATTTTTTTTACTTCCGCTCCTCTTATGGTACGTGGTGTCAAATATGTGGCGGAACTCATGAAGATTTAAAATGTTATTTTTTAAATTACACTCCCCACTGTATAGACCCATCGTTTTTCTATAGTCTTAAGAGGGGCGAGAGTAAAAATAATCCCTATCTCTCCCTAGAATGCTCTCAATCATCTATTCTAAATGAAATGATTCTTGAAGAATTCTTTCAAATGGAAGATCTAATTCTTAATTGGATAAAAGAGCTTGAGATGGACATGACAAATTCATCTCAAGACAACTTCCAAGAAGAATTATTGAGATCGCATTCGGATAAAAACAACATCGTCGCTCCCGAAATCACCTCTAACTCTTGCGAAGACTTGAGCGATAGTCGTCCCTGTGTCGATTGGGCCGTGAAGGACTCCCCATCGACTTCCGTCGATGCATACATAGACCTGAGCGATTCGACATACACCTTCTTTAACAAGAGCCCGGATAAGGGTTAGACTTGTCCACCTACATTTAGCATAGGAATCACCCTTTTCGATAACCTCTTGCGTTCTCGTCTAAAACTAGGGCAATTTAGGTATCTCAGGCACTTCGGTGTTGTCCCGTCCAGTAAGGAACCACCCGATTTGGATAAATTCCTTAAAATAGACAAAACTTCATAAACAGCTTCTAGGAACGGGGTCGTGTCCAGGTCAGCATGCCCCCGTGTCCACCAAAAGATTCTCGTCTGACTTTTGGTCAGAATACGGACAAAAAGTGTCAGAATCTCATCTGCACACGGGGCCGTGTCCAGCCGACACGGGGCCGTGTCCAGCGTGCTGTCATTTTCTATAAATGCAGCAAGATTCCTGCACATTTGGACCATTCCAAAGACAGAGATTTGGTGGGATCTTCACACATACCATACTAGGTATATTCTAAAGAAGGTTCTCAACAACCATCTTGTCTTTTCTACTTTTGTCCATTGCCTTCTTCTTCATTTTCCCTCAACACCTCCATTAGAGCTTGAAATCACCATGGTCTCAAGCTTCATTGTGATATTTGTTAGATTTTTATTTAGGGAATCTTGTTAAAAATAAGTTTTACAACACTGTTTTAAGTTATTTCTGCTTAAAAATGCCTCAAAAGTCAGAAAAATAATTTAAAGCTCCAAGATTCCTTGTTCCAAAAATCTGCAGAGAGGTGAACACGGGGCCGTGCTCAGTGAGCACGGGGCCGTGTTCGAGGTATTGTTTCACTAAAATGAACTCTTTTCGGTTTGTTCTCTTAGAATGGCAAGCAGAAACAGCGGAACATCTTCATCACACTCCAGGAACAATGGACAAGGAAGAAGGTCATCGGTAGAAGACTCCCTCGTCAACTATGTCTATGCCTTGAGAAAGGCCATAGATGAAATGACGGTGGTTGAGGAAGCTTTGGTCGACCGTATCAATCATTTATCGGTGGTGTAGGATCGTTTTACCGACCAATCGAGTCGTTCAGAAGAGTTTTAGCTCAATACGAGAGGCGGAAACAAATGTATCGAGGTAATTCAGCATGCAATTCACTTTAAACTGTCTTTTAATTGATTTGACAAAGATTTACAGCGAGTAGACACTTCGACAGCAGTTCGGCACTGAAACCGTAAAGTTACAAATGACAAGGCACCTCAAGGTATTTATAGGTAGTGTAATTTCGCACGGAATTCCCAAGCGAAATTACATTTCACACGAAATCTATTTTCGTGCGAAATTAGGTTGTAATTTCGTGTGGAATTATAGCTTTGTAATTTCGTGCGAAATTACCACCAAACCTATTTTTGACAGTTTTCTCGTACTACGTGCCCTGATCTATCTGTTCTAATACAAGACTCGATACAAGACGAAGTCGACAGACGTATGCACCAACAGACTCCCCCTCGGATGTTGACGAAGTCTTCGGTGTCGAGTCTTCAATCTTCAATCTTTATCAGTCTTCTCGAACTTTTCCGAAATATCTAACAATGTAAAGTATCCTCAATCTTCTCTTTCTCTTTCTCCTAGAATCGCAACCTGGCTCTATACTCCTCTTGATCAGGTCTCTTGATTCCTTAAGATCATCAGTATTAATAGCTTCAGACTCCCCCTTCGATAAGTTGGGATCGCAGTCTGGAATTCAGTTCTCACAGGTTCTTAGATCGTGACCTGGCTCTCATCCAATTCAGGTATCAGAACCTGGCTAACCTGCACATATCTCTACCCAAAAATAAATTTCACAAATAGAAAATTTGACAAATTTATATACCACTTGCAGGCATTAATCAAACAATAAATGATTTTACAATTTTAATCTCTGATAAACCACTTGTAGATATAAAATGATTTAACATTTAAAAGCTTCTGATGACCACTTGTAGGAATACCATTTTTCTTTTTTAAACAACACTCCCCCAAACCTGTTTATCATGTTTAGCACTTGGAATTTTGAAAATCAGCTTTTCAACATCATGTGTCGAAAATCTTTTTGAATTTTTCAAAATTTATGCTAAAGCACACTAAAATCTTTTTGGATTTTGTTTCTAACGAAAAACAGTAAAGAAATATTTACAAACAATATTTATGTGAGTTTGTGTAAGAGGATCATATCAGTTTCTGAGACAAATCACCAACACCGTTAAGCTTTAAACATTTTCAGTTCTAAACGATTCACGTAGATTGTCAGTATACTGATCCACTTAAATTTTCACACAAATTTCAACTGTTTCGAGATACGAGATTAATGTTTTAAGCACTTGAACTTATTCGTGTGTTCCACCTCAGAATATACTCCCGTATCCAGATCCCAATATTCAGTCTTACAGGTGAGTATACCTAGATGATATCTGTAAAGGGTTAAATGCGAGGGCCGTGAGAGCTCAGGCTATTGCTTTCACAAAATCAGAGAGATGACGGCTTCGACTTTTGGTGGGTTCCCTTTAGAGAATCTTTTCTTCAACAGCACATGATTAGCATTTTGCAATGTTTCATCATTTGTTATGCTGAGGGGGGTGCTATATTCAGATAATACCCTAGATATCACTAAGCATAAAGACCTAGTATCTTAGAAAGAGGGACCTTTCAAACAAGATTTCGGGGGTTACCCATATATCCGAGAGATGTTCCCCACGAGATAAGTAAGTTTGAAATTTAAGTTTATATCTCGACACAATCTACTAAATGTGTAAAAACCTACTGGCATATCATCAGTGAGACCGTTTATCACCTTTTTCTTTCCAATTCTTTAGCATGCTGTGATCGTCTACTGATGTACTATCATTTCCTCTTTTTTCTCAACAAAACTCATTTTTTATTTTATCATGTTTTTGGCTTTATATGGTTTTATCATGTTTTTGTATTTTTCAAATTTTCGAAATTTGCTAAAATTTTTACTCCCCCTAAAATCAAAATATGTTTCAATTTTGATTTTCTGGGAAAATTTGAAAACAAACTATACAAATAAAATGACAACTGATATCGAATCACTTCAATTCGCCATCCACTTGGCATAAACAATCAGAACTCCCCCTGACAACAAACTATTTTCCCATTATGATTTCAAAACACTTAAGTTTGTATTAATCAAAAATGGTTTTTCCGGAAAATTAAATTTGTTGATTTTCACAACATCACTGGTAGGTTAGGGGATTAATTCATCACTTGTAGAAAATCAAGTACAATTTAATGTCCCTGATTCACCACTTGTAGATCGAAATATCACAAACGTGAATTTCTCAAGAAAGATGTTGATTCCTGCTCCACTATTACCAACTTGGGAGCTCCGGCAAGTCAGGTTTTTTCAATTAGAGAAATTCTCCCAAGCCTGACAGACCTTGGGAGATTCCGAGTTACCAACACTCGGCTTCTTGCCTTTCTTCTTCTTCTCATAGAATTCCTTAACCCCTTTGACTTTCGCATCAACCATTTTTCCAAAAATGTGTTTCACTGTGGGGTTAAAGACTTTTTCAACATTAAAATCTTTCTTTTCAGAAAAAAATTGAATTGAAATTTCAACTTTTCCAATTTTTGATTTTAAATTCTCAGCCCGCAGAGGTGGAAAATTTTCATCATCCAATGGCGGAACTGATTTTTCTTCTTTCATCACAACTTGTGGCTCCTCTGACTTTGTGGAATCAGATTCATCGCCAGACGATAGCTCCTCTGATTTTGATAAATCAGAATCATTGCTAGAACTATCATCAGATTTCTTAACAACCCACTTGTGGTTGTCAAGATTCACTTTTCTTCTGTAAAAACTCTTTGAACATTCACCAACCTCAAACTTTGAATTTTTGAAAACTTTAAATGGTTTGGTTGGTGGTTCATTCTCAACCATCTTTTCTTTTAGTTTTTCAGAGACTCCCTGTTTTGTTTGGATTGCCTTAGGACAATTCCTGGCAATATGACCAACTGTTTTGCTTTGAAAACAGGTTCTCGTCTCTGTCTTTTGAGCAACTTCCTTCTTCATCTCTTCTTGCTTCTTAGCAAGGAATTCTTTGTATGTCTGCTTTCTGAACAATTGCTCTTTTTCTTCTTCAGATGATGTTCCTGAAACAAAAACAGTTTTTGTTTTATACGTTTTCTCATTTTTATGATTTTTTGGTGGAATAAATCCTAAGCCTTTCTTTTTGAAATTACCGTTATGATTTGGTCTCTTTTGAAAACCAGAACCAAAACTGTAACCCTTTTTCTTATTTAATCTTTGTTGAACTCTTGAGGTGTAAGGTCTTGGATTTTTAGAAAAATCAACATCTTTTATTTCAGAAATATTAATTTCTGTTAGTTTGAAAACCTTTTTGATCATTTCTGTTTTGACACCTCTTATTGGAAATTCCTCATCAGAATATAATTTGTCTGAATCATTCAAAGTATATGCCACTTTGATTGATTCATCATTCAAATTAGATTTTGATAACAAGAATTCTTTATTGTAAACCCGTTTGTCCTTTTGATTGTTGACTTTGAATTGTCAGACTTTGACTCTGAGTTTGACTCTGAATTTGACTCCTCGTTTTCATCGTTATCCAACACCTGATCAACCACTTTCTTTATTAATTCGGAGTCATGATCAGTGTCAGACGATGTGAAAGTAACATCAATGTTATCTGGCAAATTTTCTGTAGACTCAGACTCCCACTGTAAATTGGTTGCCTTTTTGACTCTTTCTGAATTTGGATTTCGTGGAGAATATCCATTTTCAAGCGGGGGTGGACACTTGTTGTAACTGGCACTTTGTTTCTTACCAGATGTCTTCATTTCAGTATCCTTTCTCTTTTCAGAATTCTTCTCTTCACATACTTCCTCTTCATCAAACGCCTTCATGCCTTCAACGGTTGGATAAATCTTGTCAATAACATAAGAAGTACATGAGTAACTTTTTAACAACCTATTAACTCTTTCTGTTTCAATTCTTTGTGTTTCCAGTTTTTGTTCCAGAACAGCACACTTCTCAATGTAATTATTAACCACTGAAAGCTCCTTGAAGAGGTTTCATGGCTGTTGCTTGTTCACTACTTGTTTGATTGTACTGATTCATTGCTTTGTTTAGAACATCATAGGATTTTTTCAATCTGTTCATGTTATGAATCAAAGTACTGTTTTGCTTCTTCACTGCTTCACAGTTTTCACATTTCACAGGGATCTTTTTTGCATCAGCTTTAACTTTAAAAACTGGAATGTCCTTTATTTTCTTTCTTATCACAGGAACTTCTTCATCATCACTGCTGACAGGTTTTTTAACTTTCTTCTTTTTCTTTTTAGCTTTTTCATCGTCACTGTCACTCTCTTCTAGCATTCTTAAGTGCTCTTCCATTCTTCTTGCATAATAATCATCGTTATCACTATCTTCTTCAACTCGAGCAACAAAAGCTTTACGATTTGAAGTTTTGTTAGGATCATGATCATCCCAATTGAAATTTGCCCAGCTAAACCCCTCTGGTAATTTTTCATCATCTTGATTTATCAAACATGCTTTACTATCAGCTGAAACATATGTGTCCCAACTGAATCCTTTCGAAGATTTGTTATCTTCTTGATTCACCATACAGGCTCTCTTTGATGATTCTTCAATTTCCTTCCTGGCATGAGCAGTTTGTGGTTGTTGAGCAACTTGATGATAGATTGCTTTCCGATAATAGTCATTGTTGTTGAACGGATTTTGAGCTCCACTTGCTTCGCGGTTTGTGCACTCCCACTTGAAGTGTCCTTTTTCCCTGCAACGAAAACAAGTAACTTTAGATTTATCAAAACCTAAAGTAGAAACATTAGCATCACGGAAGTCATCTCTTCCTGTGATCTGTTTAAATTTCTCAGCTCGTCTCAACACGCTCGCCAAACACCGCTTTATGTCCATTAATTCCATCTCTTCAGCATCGATTTGATCGTAATCCTCTTCTGTCAACATTGGATTCCCGATCCGACCTACCACTAAACTCTCATATGACTCTAACACAGTCACCAACAAAGACATGTGACTTTTTGCAACCTCCTCTGTGTAATTTTGTCCATTTTCAAGATCTAATACCATGTTGCACTGTAACTTCTTTCCATTCTTGTTTGTTGAAAAGTTTGGATCATATGATGGATATGAAGAAAATTCAGTTTTGCTGTTTGATCCTTTAGATGACCCTCCAGAAGAACTCTTAGCATTGAATGCAGTTTCAACTTTTGGTGACATGTTGGTTTTATCACTGATACCTCCTTTGTAATAAAGACTGATATCTTGTTCACTATCAAAATCCTTCATTCTCGAGATCTTCCTTTGTTCCATCTCCTGAGCTTCAAGTTTCTCAATGAACTTGCTCAGTGTTAGATTGCTAAAATCTTTCTTATTTCTCAACATCATCAAATATGTGCCCCAAGTTTCATGTAGCAAAGCATCAGCTAGCTTCTCAATCAATTCTTCATTATCTTTTGTAATGCTTACCCTCTTCATGTTAACTAGCAAATTGCAATATCTTTAGATGATCTGCTTGGTGCTCTCAGTTCTCAAGCCACGAAATAGATCGAATGCTTTCTTCAAAAGCGATTTCTTGTTCTTGATCATTTCTTTGCTTCCAATAAACTTTGATTTTAAAGCTTTCCAAATTGAATAAGAAGTTCCATTGTGTTGCAATAAAACCAAGATATCTTCCTTAACAGCTTGATGCAATAAACTCGTCATCATCTTTTCATCTTTGTATTTCTTTTTCTCTTCAGCACTAAGATCTTTTATTGCAATAATCTCCTCGTCATCAGTCATCGGTCTAACATATTTCGTTTCAACACATTCCCAAGCATCCAAATAATTTGCTTGAACCCAATTCTCAAACCGTTCTTCCCATCCTTTATACTCCTCAATATTCATGAGCTTTGGTGGTTTTTGCATGGTCCCCGTTTCGTATTCTAACATAGTGCTCTGAGGAACAGCAATCGGGGTAGCAAAAGCGTTGTAAAATTCCTCTTCCATGTTTCAGTTTCAATTTTTTTGAGAACAAACACTTTCAAGTGAAATTAACCCTTCAAGCGAAATAACCTCTCAAGCGAAATATCCTGCAAACTTTCAAACGAAATAACACTAAAACGAAATCAGAATTTTTCAAGCGAAATAGTAATTTCGTTCGAACTGTCCAAACGAAATTTAATTTCGTACGAAATTACACACAGTTTCAAACGAAATCACAACTTTGAAACGAAATTGTAATTTCGTATGGAATATCTCAAGCAAAATACTAATTCCGTGCGGAATTAGCAGCAATTTCAAACGAAATTAATCTCAAAATGTAATTCCGTGCGAAATTATGATGCTATTCCATGCGAAAGTATGCTGATGTCATCATTTTGGTCAAACTTTTGCCAAATTGATCAGGTTTTTGTCCGATTTTAAGTCTGAAACTTTCAAGGGTTTGTTAAAACACTATTGCGCGCATAATGTGTGAAATTCAAAGCATTTTGACCGTGAAAACTTGTTAATTGTGAAAAATAAGGTGTAGAAATCAGATTTTGCAGCTAAATTGGTATGAACTCTTCCTCCTGAACTCTGATACCACCTGTAGGATCGTTTTACCGACCAAACGAGTCGTTCAGAAGAGTTTTAGCTCAATACGAGAGGCGAAAACAAACGTATCGAGGTAATTCAGCATGCAATTCACTTTAAACTGTCTTTTGATTGATTTGACAAAGATTTACAGCGAGTAGACACTTCGGCAGCAGTTCGGCACTGAAACCGGAAAGTTACAAATGACAAGGCACCTCAAGGTATTTATAGGTAGTGTAATTTCGCACGGAATTCCCAAGCGAAATTACATTTCACACGAAATCTATTTTCGTGCGAAATTAGGTTGTAATTTCGTGTGGAATTACAGCTTTGTAATTTCGTATGAAATTACCACCAAACCTATTTTTGACAGTTTTCTCGTACTACGTGCCCTGATCTATCTGTTCTAATACAAGACTCGATAAAAGACGAATTCGACAGACGTATGCACCAACAGGTGGGTCTAGAAGAATGTCTTAGAGAGGTCAACCTTTTGCACCAAAGGTTGAATATCCTAGCTTCTCCTCCTTTGGTACCAATCATTACACAAAAGGCATTGAATGTGGTTCCGGAAGTTATCATACCGGCCGAGTGGTACGCCATGCACACGGACCCCCCTCGAGACATACTACACGGGGTCCCGATTGCCGTCACTCCTCCACCGCAAGATGTTGTGGAAAATGAGCCCGCCTTTTTTCCTCCCAAGAGAAATAGAGGATTGGCTCAACGACATCTAAGGGACACCTCTTGGTCCCGAGTTCTACAACGCCTTTAAAATACCGGGAAGCTATTTCCAGGCTTTTGTTATTCCTACAATAAGGGTAGAACTCCTTAGGATGATTTCAAGTATCACTTGACCTATCTATCTTAGGAACCTTCTTTTTAGCTTTCTATTTTTCTTTATTTTTCTAGGACCTTATGTAACTTTCTCTTTAATGAATGATGGTTTTTAATTATTAAATGGTGTTTGGATGATGTTGTAATGGATAAAACACACTCGGGATGGTGAAGGATACTAAGGGAAGCTTGAACCAACACCCATGCACAAAAACAGAGCCACCCGACATTTTTCTTCATTACAGCAAGTTCAGCACGGGCCGTGCTCAGCCAACACGCCCCGTGCTCAAGGGTCTGCAGAAAAACGCCCAGTTCAAGTACCTGGACACGGGGCATGTTCAGTGAACACGCCCCCATGCCCAGCCTTCTGTTACTTTCTGTTACTGGCAATCTGAACACGGGGTCGTGCCCAGTCACCACGGCCCGTGTCCAGATGCCTAGTAACATAAATTTTTGTTTTTAACACACCTTTTACACATTCAATCAACCTAAAAACTTATTTTTTGGACACATTGAGGACAATGTGTAATTTAAGTGTGGGGGGGGGATGCTAAAACCTTGAATTTTGCAAGTCCTAATTACAAGCCTTACACAAAACTCTATTGGAACCGCTAAACACCCCAAATTTTTTCAAAAACTTTTCATTTTTTTACTTGTCTTGGTTTAAATTGGGAATAACAAGTTCTAAAAAGGCTATATTTTTACGAATTTACAACCGATAGCGTCATGATAAAAAGAACCAACATAAGAAAATTATGAAACAGCATGACAAATCTAGTTAAAATTTGATTATATATACTTGATCACATTAAAAACTCATTCCCACAAAAAGTGAGTTTTGAGCCGTTATTGAGCATACAAATACACATCTTTAGATTAAATGCTCATCTTTCGTTTCTTGTGTGAATAGCCGCTTGGTTTCTTACGACTCTAGAACTTGCCATGACGATACATTCCCAATCCTTACCAACTTAAACCTAGGTAAGTAAATGATGGAAGCATTAGGACTAACTCTTTTTTTTTCAACACCATTATTTTTTTTACCACCTACCCAAAATCCCCCTAGCTAACTCCTTTGAGCCTAAAGCTTTTCATTTCTAAACCCACAAAACAAACACCCTTTACCCACCAAAAAATCTTTTTCATTTTAAACCCTTTATTTTAGTAAAAAGCTCGGTCTTCATGTGGCATTACTTATAAAAAAAATGAAGTCTAGCAATAAGCAAACAAGTTCATCAAAAGAAACTTTGTTTGAAAAATGCTTCGTTTGAATAAAAAGTCACAAAAACAAAAAGTTTTACGAAAACCGATGCTTTTTACGCCTTTCGCCCTTTTCTACTAACCACTAACCCAAAACCACCTACCTTTAACCCAAGCCTAACCCTTCCCCAAGTCCTCTTGATATTTACATAGGTGTATAGTTAAAAAGGAGAAGGATTGATTGCTTGGCAAGCATATGGTAGAAGTAAGTTCCATGCCGGTCTCGAGTGTTTCACAAAAATACATCTTCGGCCGAGTGTTGAGTGATCTCCCATGAGGTATGTGAACTTGTATATAAATGGAATTTTAAAGAGGCATGTTATGCCCAAATAAGTAATTTATCTTATGAAACGTTCTAAATAAATCAAAAACGAATAGGATTGTAAATAACATAAAAATAAAGCCTAATAAAGATCTTGGAATCCCGACACTCAAGACAAGCCCAAAACTTCTCTTCTACCCATTCCATTTGGGCGTGTAAGCCACATTATAAAGAGTTTTGCTTGAAGACAAGCAAAGATTCAAGTGTGGGGGTATTTGATGTGTGTAAAATGCAACATATAATTACATCAAATGAGGCATAAAACTAACCCTTTTTTAGTACTAATGTTGGAAAAAATGTGCTTTTGTCTTCCTTTTGTATTTTCAGGGTTAAAAGAGCTTAAATGAACAAAAGAAGCAAAAATGCAGCCAAATATAACATAAATACAAGAAAAGGAATAAACGTGGCATCCCCAACCCCTCGACAGCATCTTCCCAAGCAAAAACAAGAGATCAGAAGCCTGAACACGCCCCGTGCCTAGCGGACACGGGGGCGTGCCCAAGTGTCTACAGAAAAGACAAAGTTGTAGAAGCTTCTATTTCCCAACACGGGGGCGTGCCCAGCTCAACACGGCCGTGGTCAACGCTAAGATTCGCAGAATCTAAGCAAATCTTGATAGTACAGATACGCTTCTGCACACGGGGTCGTGCCCAGCGGACACGGGGGCGTGCCCAGCGGACACGGGGGCGTGGTCAACTAATGAAGACAAACTGAAATTAATGAAGAAAGAGAAAATGGATGGACACGGGGCCGTGCCCAATGGACACGGGGCCGTGTTCGGGCTTCTCTGCAGGCTATAAATAGTGGTGTTTGGTTCACTTCAAAGGCATCCCTTGGCAAACCACCTCTCTCACACTTCACCCACACTCCACCACCATCACAACCCACATCCACCACCACCATCATCCATCATAGAGTGTGTGTAGTAGTCTCGGGATTCAAGATTGATAATAAGAGTTCTTGACAATCAAAGGCCATGTTTGCCTAAGTCTCTTACATCACTTGGTGAAGACAAGCATTTAGTGTAATACTTTTTATTTTTAATTTTTTCGCACTTTTTATTTAGTTTTGTATTAATGACTTTAATAACTAGTTTCTTATGTTGAAGGTGAAACTTCCTTATCATTTGTCCGTGGTGTCTTGGCATTATTTTACTGTCTATATAAAATAAAAGATTTACACCATTCATATCTCTACGGTCTATATAGAGATATGTTGGCTACCTGGTATGGGTTTAAGGGAATGGTTTGGTAAGGTTCTTGCCTTGTTCAGTGTATAGATCCTGCAAGGACCTGGGTCAAGCTTACTAGGACCTCCTTCAATACCCACTCGTATTGGATAGCGGGGGTGCGAATGGCTTGATCCCCTCATATGTAAACTACTATTAATACATTAACCCGGCTACTTGGGATTGTATCCCTGCTGACTCAAACCACTTAGCCGAGGGTAACGTCACCTTCAAAAGAGTGGCCTACCATATTACGCATTAATAACTTAGTTAATTATCTTTCAATAATCCAACCCTTTAGGATTGTATCCTTGCTGACTCAAACTACTGGGTTGAGGGTAACGTCACCTTCAAAAGAGGGGCCTACTACTATAACTAAGATAATCTCTTAAAAAGTGCAAAAGTGCGGAAATAATCAAAGGTTACACTAAAGGCGAGTTGGATCCAAGTGATTCATCTTGTCTATCAGTTTTATTTTTATTTTATTTTTCAGCATTTTTAGTTTTTATTTTCATGTTTAAAACTTTTTCTAAACTTTTGATTTGATTAGACGTTGAGGATAAACCGATACTAAAAGCTCTTGTGTCCTTGGACGACCTCGGTATCTTACCAACGCTATACTACGCTCACGATGGGTGCACTTGCCCATATGTGTGTTTAGTGTTAGTAAAATATCGTGTTTTATAAATTTAAAACTTAACTAAAGTGTTAAAAAGGGCTTAAAATATAACTAAAAAACCTATCACGCACTACGCACATCAATCAGCAATTTTCTTACTGTATTTGCTCCAATTTGGTGCTGTTCTTTTCATACCTTGATCATTTTTTATTTTTTCAATTCTTTTAAGTTCAGCTTTGAGAGCAATGAGTGGCCAGTCTTGGAATTGTTCCGCTTTGGCAGGGTAAAAATTTTCACTCATGATCAATTCGATGAGATCTTTACTCAGATCTATTTGTAAGTCAGCATCCGGAGGCAGGTTGGACATCTCTTTACTCAGGTCTCTTGCGTAGTCTTCTAATTGTTTAACCTTGGTGAGCAAGAACTGCATTCGACTTGAGATGGCATTATCACCTTCCCCTTTGCATTCATATTTGGCTCTTAATTCAGCTTGTCTGGCTTTGACTTTCAAGTATTCATCCATGTTTTTTGGATCTCCAAAGCCAACAAGAGAAGGGACCTTCCTTTTTTAAGGATCATCCACTAAGTAGAACTGTTTCATTTCATTCTTTACTGCATGCAACTCTAGTGGATAACTGGCTGCTACTGGTATAACATCAGCAGGATTATATCCTACCAATGTTGTTGGATCTTTGATTGGATTGGCCTGTTTTGGAGGAATGAATGGTTGAGGTTTGATCACATTGTAAGGTTTGGATGATATTGGAACTGGTGCTGGTATGTCATCATCATGCACCTGGAACTTTCTTTTTCTTGTATACACCTTTTTGGGAGAAGGTGTTTTTGTTTGAATTTTTGAAGCAGAAAGGATAATGGCTTGGGTAGGATTGTTTGAGGTGATAGGTGACTGACAAAAAGATGTTGAAACAACTGGTGTCTCAACCACTGTTGTCACTACAACTGTTGATGTATCAACTGTTGTCTTCTGCACTTTGGTAGGTGGTGTTTGAAGTGGAGATGTATTTTGTGGTGTGACGGTGGATTGAGTGGTGGATGGTAAAATGGCAAAGGCAGTGGTTGAAATAACATTTGTTGAAACCACTGAAGTATCAACAGCTGTTGATACAGCAGGTGTCTCAACATCTGTTGGCTTTGTGGTTTGATGTGAGGAACTTTTAGGGATTTGAGGAGTAGGTTTAGTGGTTTTGGAAGGTGTGGTTTTGGGTTGGCTAACCTTTCTGGTAGTCCTTCTTCTTTTAGTGGTTGAAGTACCCTGCTCTTCCTTTTCCATCAAAATTATCTTTTCCTCTTCAAATCTTTTATCTCCCTGTGTTTCCATTTTCTCTTTTAACTTCGCTTTTTCTTCAGCAAAAGCATTTAGAGTCACATCAACCTTCTTTGATCCATCTGGCTTTGGAATTTCTACCACAAGTTTAGACATTGGATCTGGTGGCAGATATAGACCTTCTTTTCCCTTTTTACCTTTCTCCCCCTTTTTGGTATCATCAGGGTTTTCAACATAACTGATGGTAGGAGGAGAAGTGCCAGTGGTTTGAAGCAAATGGGCCTTGATTGCCTTTATATCAGCTTGTGTATCCTTGTACCTAGCTTCCATCATGTTTCTGAATATTTGGAGCTGAATTTCATGTTGTTGATCAACATATTGCCTTTGTTGATGAAGCATAGGTTGAAATAAGTGCCATAGCTCAGTGGGAGATGGAGCAGATGTTGCAGCAGTGGATAAAGTCTTTTGAGATTGTAACAACTGTTGCAGCATATTTTTGATGTCTGCCACAGAAGTTTCAATCTTATCAACTCTCTCTGTCAATTCTCTATATTTTAAACCATCACCCAACTTAATGGGATCATCTGATTTCCCACTAGCAGTGGTTGTATCAGCAGTTGACTTAGGGAAAGTTTCCCAAGAATCATCCACTGATGCCCCTTCTTCTTGGTACTGGGGACTTCTCTTCTCAGCAGAGGTTGCCATAGTAAACACGCTAGTGAGTATTGGATACACACTAGTAGTCACCTTGGTTCCCAAAGAGGAAATATTCCTTCAAGGGAGTCTGAGTAATGAAACAACTGGCCAGGTGTAAATCAGTGGATTCAACACCTGTAGTTGCTGCTCCACTTGAACTACCACCAAAAGTTACATGTAACTCATGGGGTGTAACCTCCTCAGCTATTGATGGGTTAGCAATGATAGAGGAATCAGGCTCAGTCACTTGTTGGGGTATATTCTCATTGACAGATGGTTGAGAAGAACTGATTTGTGTCTGATCCATATCCACTGCATTCAACAGAGGTAAAAGTGATGGTGGAATTTGTGAAGTGAGGATTAGGGTGGAAAGAGAATTTGCCCCGGGAGTAGGGCTGTGGAAGATGGATTCAAGTGAATCCATAGCTTCATAATTTGGTGTCCCTGTGCATACAACCTAATCCTTTTGTGAGGATGCAGGAGGAGTTTTAGGTTCCGGTTGAGATCTTTCTTCCATCTGCTTTGAAGAAGTAGCAGCATTGGTTATTAGTGACTTTTATGTTGTCACATGAATTACTTCTGGGATCTCATGTTCCAGAAGATTCCTTTTGGATGGTTTGGGGGCTTTTGGGATTTTTTCTTGATTGGCTTTTTGGTGGGTTTTGGTGTGGGTTTCACAGCAGTGGGCCTGCTGCTGTGATCACCAGGAGCAGTGGGCTCAACAGCAGCAACCTGAGGAGCAGAGGTTTTCTCAGCTAAATTATGCTCAGGTTCCTCTGTTTTGTGTTTTGGAAGGTTATGACAGCCTTGTAAAAGTTTCAGAAGATAGGCTGTTTATTTGAAAAGGATTACCTTGGATAAGCACATGTGCACTATCTTTTGGAATCTTCTTTTGTAAATAAAACCTTAAAAATCTTGGAAACAATGGAAATGGTTTTTTATTTTCTTTGATGTTATTAACATTTTTTACCATATCATTGAAAATCTCCTGGGAGTAGTTAAAATCAACTTTAGCCATTATAGTATAGCCCAGGTATTGGATTTTCAATGGTATTTCATTGAAAGTTGTTGTCTTATTTGAAACACACATGAGGAGGGTATGGAATAAAAATCTCATGGCAGGTGGAAAACTGCCGTTTGTAAAGTATCTATTTTCATCTGTTCCGAATACCCCCTCTTAATCAAATCAGTTTGATATTCGTCCTTTGGGAAAGAATTTTTACCTGTAAGATCATTGATTTCAAAAACCTCAGAAATGTCTTTTGGTGTGACAGCAACCTGGATTCCCTTTATCGATGAGGTAATAGCCCATGGCTTTTTGTCCTGAACTTGAAGTTCTGCATTTTTCCATAAATCACGTAGGGTATCCAGGTAGACAGGTGCGTTACAAGTCAATAAGGTTTTGTATTTTGAAGATGAAAGAGCATCAATAACGTAGTGAAAGGTTGTGTTTTGACTTGTTTTCTCAAGTGTACATAGGTAGTTATGAGGGGTTTTTAGAGCGAGAGCCATGATGTTTCGAAGATAGGTGTGAAAGGAGGAAGAAGATGAATAATTTGAGGGAATTTGATGGTAACTGTTTTTAAAAGGAATTTTGAATTCGATTCGACAAAGAAAACCCTGTTTGGGGTTTTGATCAGGGTTTTATAAAGTGAAAAAGTGAATGCTGACGTGGCAGCGGTTACAAAGATTTGATGGCTAAGTATTGTCCATGTGACAACCTCTGATGAATATTGGATGACAGTTTCTTAGGAAACCACTAATGATCAATATCAGTGGTTTACAGTGGTGAAAATGAAGACAGTGGCTGACTTTTAACTATCAGTGGATAGCCATCAGTGGGTTAAAACACTGATGTTTGTCAACAATGAATAACAAGGACAGAGAAGGAACAGAGGTTGACTTTCAGCAGTGGATAATATCAACAGATCATATGGTTGAACCAAAAATAGTGGTTGTGACTGACTTTTAAGGATTAATGAAAGTTTTCATTTTTAGCTATTTTTAAGGATGGATTTTTTATTTTTCTGAAAACATTTTAATGCTTTATTCATAGAAAAACAGGATTTTGCCTGTTATTCCATGTTAAGCATGCCAATCCTAGAGATCAAGCTTTCAAAGGTGGATGTGTCAAATGCTTTTGTTAGCACATCTGCCAGCTGATCTTTAGTTGGAACATGTGTCTAATGCTTTTTCATAGCAATCCCTCACAAAATGATGTCTGGTGTTAATGTGCTTGGTGGTTGAATGGGAAACTGGATTTTTGATGATATTTTCTGATGCCTGGCTGTCCAACATGAGTGGTGTTTTCAAAGCAGTGATAACAAAATCCAGCAACTGATTTTGAATCCATAATAGTTAGGCTGTGCAGCTTGCAGCAGCAATATACTCTGCCTCAGAAGTGGATGTTGAAACAGCTGCTTGCTTTTTGCTTTGCCAAGACACTAAGCAATTGCCTAGGAATTGACACCCTCCTGAAGTGGACTTCCTTTTTGTATTGCATCCATCAAAGTCACTGTCTGAGAAACTTGAAAGTTTGATATTTCCATCAGCTGGATACCAGATACCAAGTGTGGGAGCACCTTGGAGGTATCTGAATATCCTTTTTACAGCAATAAGGTTTGACTTTCTAGGGGCTTATTGGGATCTTGCACAAACACATGTTGCAAACATGATGTCTGGCCTAGATGCAGTTAGGTACAATAAAGACCCAATCATACTTCTATAAAGAGTTTGATCAACCAAATCATCCTTTTCATCAGACATGACAAACTTGGTGCTATGGGTGTACTACATGGTTTGCAATCATTCATATCAAATTTGGTTAAAAGTTCTTTGGCATATTTTCCTTGATGAATGAAAGTACCATTTTGCAGTTTCTTAACTTGGAGACCAAGAAAGCACTGTAGTTCACCCATTGCACTCATCTCAAACTCAGCTGTTATGAGTTGTCTGAACTCTTCACACATTTTAGGACATGTGCTTCCAAAAATGATGTCATCCACATAAATCTGGACAATCATCAAATCTTTCCCTCTCCATTTTAAAAACAATGTTTTATCAATTTTACCTCTTGTGAAACCAACGGAAAGAAGAAAGGTGGAAAGAGTTTCATACCAGGCTCTAGGTGCTTGTTTCAAGCCATACAAAGCTTTATTTAGCTTGTAGACATGATCTGGGTTAAATGGATCCTCAAAACCAGGAGGTTGACAAACATATACCTCTTCTTGAATTTTACAATAGAGGAATGCACATTTGATATCCATTTGATACACCTTTATGTTGTGGTTGACAGCAAAGGCCAGGAACAGTCTGATAGCTTCCAGTCTTGCTACAGGGGCAAAAGTTTCATCATAGTCAACGCCCTCTTCCTGTCTGAAACCTTGAACCACTAGCCTTGCTTTATTCTTGACAATAATGCCCCTTTCATCATTTTTGTTTTTGAAGACCCACTTTGTGCCAATAAGATTCACACCCTCTGGCAGTGGCACAAAGCTCCCATACTTGTTGTCTTTTAAACTGTTGGAGCTCTTCCTGCATGGCTTCTACCCAACTGTTGTCTTTTAGTGCCTCTTGGTACTTGACTGGTTGATGGAGTGATAGAAAGCCAGCAAAAAGACATATGTTTTGGGATTCGCTTCTTGTGAGCACCCCTTTACTGATGTTTCCAACGATTTGGTTAGGTGGATGAGACTTCAAGAAGATTAAATCACCTTTGTATGGTACAATGGCATTTAAGGGTGAGGGCTGCAGATGTGAATCATCTGAGCTAACCACTGTTGGTGAAAACATGTTGATTTTTATCCACTGTTTGAGGATTTTTATCAACAGTGTTTGATGATGTGGAAGCAGGGGTTAAAGGGCTATTTTGGTCAACAACTGTTGAGGTAGCAGTGGTTGAGCTTTGACGTCTGTTTTGAACATCTGCTGCTCTGGCAATGGATGTAAACCTTTGTTGTTGAATGATGATTTCATATCCATTGTCTGATGGAGGTGGTTGAGATGGACCTGCACTGTTAGTCTTGACAGAAACATTTTCAAAAGTAAATTTATCAAGATCAAATAACTCAGCAGGGTTTGCGGGGATTTTCATTGAAGAAAGTTCATTGAACTTTACATTCAAAGTCTCTTCCTCTGTCTTAGTCCTAGTGTTGAACACTTTGTAGGCCTTAGCAGTGGTTGAGTATCCCAAATGATAACCACAATCTACTTTGGCTGCAAACTTTGAAATTGAATCTTTTAGGTTTAAAATGAAGCATGGGCAGCCAAATAATTTAAAGCATGAGATCAGTGGTTTGATTTTATACCGAATTTCATAGGCAGTCTTTTGATGCCTAGGGTTTATCAAAACTCTGTTCTGGACATAGCAGGCAGTGTTTACAACCTCTGCCCAGAAAGTTAATGGCAAACCTGAATCAGCAAGAATGGTCCTGGCAGCCTCAATCAGTGTTCTGTTCTTTCTTTCAACAACCCCATTTTGTTCAGGTGTTCTAGGAATGCTGTACTGCCTTACAATTCCTTTTGACACACAAAACTCATCCAACTCCCTATTTTTGAATTATGTGCCATTGTCACTCCTAAAGACTTTTATTGGAAGGTCAAATTGTTTTTCAACCTGTTTGACAAAGTCTTGCAAAATGCCTGCAGTCTCATCTTTAGAATGTAAGAAATAAGTCCATGTAAACCTAGAAAAGTCATCAACAATTACCAAACAATATCTTTTCTTTTTAAGACTCATGACTTTTACTGGGCCAAACAGATCCATGTGAAGCATTTGCAAACACTTGGTGGTTTTGGACTTGTCAATGGACTTAAATGAGCTTTTATGTTGTTTTCCTTTTAAGCAGGAAACACAATGCTCAGGACAGGTGAACAATTTTTGTGGAAGACCTCTTACAAGGCCTTGTTTTGACAAAGCAGTGATTGTCTTGAGATTTATGTGCCCCAATCTTCTATGCCATAGTTCTGTCTCTTTGTTAGAAGTAGCTGAGAACAGACAGGCATCAGTCATGGAGCTCTCTTTTGACAAATCCACTACATAAACATTGCCACTCCTTTGAGCAACAAGTTGGGTTTTTCCATTTTTTTTATTATTTCTTCAATCCTTTTAACCATTTCTAGTCCAACAATCCTACCACACTCCTTAGTAAAGAATGATCCATAACCTTTGTCACTCATTTGTGAAACACTAAGGAGGTTGTATTTTAGATTGTCTATCAGATTGACATTTTCAAACTTAACTTTTCCAGACTAAACTGTACCAGAACCCATAACCTTTCCTTTACTATTATTACCAAAAGATATATCACCCCCTCCATGAGTGCCTGGAGCATGGAGCCTCCACTATCTACATACCAAAGACTATTTAAGCATGCAGAAGCTCCCTATACATCAAGTAAATAATTACTTCAGGAGGGTCTCCAAAGCCAATATGGCTTTGGATGGGGTCTCAGCAGTGTCTGAGTTAAGTTCAGCAACATGGACAGTGGTTAGATCAGGGGTTTGAGCAGCTTTTGACACATTCTTTTCTAACCACTGCTGGCGACCATTTCCTATCAACTGTTGATATACAAAGGGATGCATGTTCACTTTTGGTTTAGAAGGCTTTTTGTAAGCCTCATAAACATGTGGGACCCTTGGGTATGGTGGTTGACCTTTACCTCTTTGGTATTGGTTAGCAGGGGGTGCATCTGTCACTTGAACCTCTCTTTTAACAGAGTTTTGATTCAGCTGTTTTGTAACAGCTGTTGGACAGGCACAAAAGATGGTTGTTTCTTGACTTGTGGACTTGATGAACTCATGAATGTTTTTGAAGTGTACTCTTCCTTTTTGACATCAAAGGTTTTAAGATACACACATTCCTGAGTGAGATGGTTTGTTTTACAACAGATGGTGTAGCTTTTTGAAGGCACATTGGTACTTGTTTTGTTTATGTCATAAGCTTTTAAATGAAAACAATCTTTTGTCAAATGATTTTTCTTCTCACAAAAGTCACAAAACAAGTTTTTAATCTTTTCTCTCTTCTTCTTCTTTTCAGACTCCTTTGCAACAGAGTTTTGAACCACTGTTGGGATGTCCTTAAGAGGAATGACCTTGGCCTTTGGAGCTTTGACACCATCCACAGTGGTGAAATCCATGGGTTTAAAATTTTCAAGGAGGTCACACTCATCAGACCATGTGGGTTTGAATTGGTATTTCTTAATCTCGTCAAAGGTTGAGGAGTCCACTGATCTTTCAAGAGTGATTTTGTTGCCATTTTTATCAGTTATTTTAACTTCTTGACCATCCTTGTTGGTGGGTATGATTTCAACAGTGGTTTGAACAGGTTCATTTGCAGCAGTGTTTTCAACTTGGCCATGTTTTCTAAAACCTACACCAAATTTTACATTGCTTTTGATCTGTTTTTCAAGCATAACTTCATAACCTTTGCAGGATTCCACCCATTTTTCACATGTAATTTGGGTGGATTCCAACTCCTTTTTACAGGACTGATATTTTTCTATCATTACCTGAAGTTGGTCCTTGGTTATGCTATGCTCATGTTTGAGGCTGCAAATCTCATTTTCCTTTTCAGAAAATTTGATTTTCAATTCTTTTAAAGATTTTTCAAATTGTAATTCATCATTTAACATCTTATCTCTAAGGTTTTCATTCACCTCCTTGACATTTGCAAATTCTATGATGCATTTGTCTGTACAAAGGTTTTTAAGAACCTAGGGTGATACCTTAGTTGCAGCCATCATGGCACAATCACAAACATATTCACTTTCTTCTGGCTTTTTCTCCTCACTCTCTTCTTGCTTCTTCTCTTCTTCTTCAGCACACCAGGGGTCAGACAGTGGTTCTATCAGAGGTTCTGAATTTTCTCCCAACAATTGTTCACCAACAACAGCTATAACCACTGCGTCAGCAATTGCATCCACTGTTTCTGCACTGGATTCTCCTTCTTCAGTTTCCAGCCCTTCTGAGATAGTCTCTAATGCTACAAAACAGAAATCATCACTAGAAGCATCATTTTTAGCATATAGAGCAAAATTTTCATCTCCTAATTCATCAGGCAAGCTACTCCAATCAACAAAGCCCTCGGTAAAGAAGCTTTGCTGATCTGTTTGAGCAGATGTTTGGGTATCTTGCTGAGGTACAACTTGTTGCACCTGAACCTGAGGAGCTGGGGACTGGACATACTGTATTTGAGGAGCAGGGGTTTGGACATAATTCACTGGAACAGGGATTGCAGGGTGTGCATAGTGAGTAGTGTTTACATGAGCAGTAGGGGTACTTTGGTAATAATGCACAATGTTTTGTGAACTCTGGGGTCTAGGACTAGGATGTGTTATGATTGGTCCACTACTTTGTGACCTACACTCTCTAGCAAAGTGTCCTAACCTGTTACACATGTAGCATTTTATCTTTGATTTATCCAACCCTACTTTAAGATTCCCATGTAACCCAGGAAATTTTCTCCATGTTCTCTTATAAAATTTGCTGGTTCTAACACTCAGCAGTGCAAGTTGGTGCAGGATGTCCATCTCCTCCAGATCAGTGGGATCAAAATACTGGAGATCATTGAGTTCAAAGCATTGATTGTCAGGGTTCTAATTTTCACTACTAGCTGTGAAAGCATAGTTAGTTGAGTAAGAATCAGAGTTACTGAAAGCTCCACCAGCAGTTATGTCAATATAATGATCATAACCCTGATCCTTACTACTACCAGAATCCTCTTGACCAAGAAGTGATGTGCTACCAAATGTGTAGTCATCAGCAACCTTCCCTGACTCTTGTAACTTCTTTTTTTGGTTCAACTCTCTCTCATAAGTGAGGAGTCTACCATGAAGTTGAGTCAGTGTCAACTCTTTAAACCCAACTAAATTTCTGGTTACAAAAGCAATTGTGTCCCATTTTTCAGGAAGTGACCTTAGAAACCTACTATTTAGAGTTGATTTAGCAAATTCAACATTAACAAGTTTCAGTTCACTTATGAGACAGCTAAAACGTTCAAACTGCTGTGTTAATGATTCACCCTTAATGTGACAAAAGGTTTCATACTGCTGATTCAAAACCTCCCTATTGTTCTCAATTACTTCTTCAGTACCACCAAACTGTTCCTTAAGTGCATCCCACAATTCCTTGGCACTGTTACAGTGTAACAGCCCAACATAAATTTCATTTGGGAGTCCTGATGCAACTATTCTAAATGCTTTGGCATCCAGTTCAATTTTTTGAAAATCCTGGTCAGAATAGTTTTCAATTTTCTTAGGTTCAAAAACTTTTAGATCCTCAGCACTCGACACCATTGGAACGTGTGGTCCAAAGATAACCGACTTCCAACACCCTGTATTTTGTTGAGCTAAGATGTGACCCATCCTACGCTGCCAGATGTTGTATTCAGATCTGACCAACATAGGTGGTTTCAAGAGTGAGCCAGTGTTATGAGTGTCATGTGGTTGTGAAGCCATTCTGGTTGTTTTACAGGCACTGAATAATCAACTTTTAAACGTGATTATACCTTACTCTGTTTTTCAACAGAAACAAACAATCGAAAGTATCAACGAAATTGAGCTAAACTTTTACGTCAAAATGATTGTTAGATCAAATTTGACTGTCCTAGCTCTGATACCAATTGTTAGGATATGAGTTTGCTAGATTGTGTTTGTTTAATAAGAATGAAGATGAAACCGAGATAAATTGCAGCGGAAATAAGAAATAAACTTTTAACACACAATCAATGAGAGAATAAGTTTAAGCAAACATGTTTGACATGAAATCGGATGATTGTATTTATTACAATACTCAATTACAATGCATGCATGCACAAATCTCCCCCTCAGCCTGAGCTCATTATAATGTTCGTACAGAATGACTTGGTGATGAAGAGAGCTAATAGAACAGTACAGAATATTGTTCTATTTATAGTACATAACAACCACTGAGCATCTTTGGCTGACGTCACCATGAAAGTGACATCTAACCTCCTAACAAACTCTAACTACTACCCTATACAACCACTGATCATAAACTACTGATTACAATAAAGAAATACAAAACAAAGTTAAACCACTGATTCTTCATTCCACTGTTATAGCTCCAGCAGTGCTTTAAGTCTACAGCAGTACTTGAATTAGATCAGTAGATTGAGCTTCAGCACATTAATTCTTCATCAGTCTTTTGGATTAGCAGTTGTTGTGAAAAGCAGTACTTCAAGTCATCAAATGTTAGGACCACTTTCAAGGGGAGAGATTATGTACAAACAACTGCTTATTATGGATCCACTGTTCTGAACCAGTTTTGGCTTTATCAACTGTTCCTTTGTAGGGTTCAATCCCAACAGTTCCAATCACACTTAGGGTACGATGTTGTCAACTTAGGGGTGAAACCCGCATCTTGTCAACTAGTCCCACTCCTCGATTTTCATTCCCGCCAAAGTTTTGATAGTTTCAATCGATTAGGGACGTGTAGTAACTGGAAGGGTAAAATACCATTAATCGCTTCTTGGCGAGAGTATTTTACCTATAGGCCAAAGCATGTTTCCCTAATTTGAAAGGACTTTCGATTCACTTTGGGATGGTGGACGTTTCTAAACCCGAAACAATCCATGTTTTATTGAGCCACTTTTTTATGTTATCTCAATTTTTATGCATTTTAGTACTAGTTACCTCGTTCATTTCAAAACCGACTATAATATTTGTGACTTTTAATCATTGTACAACTCTGAACGATTCAATTATCAATGAAACATTATGCTTTAATCCCAAATATTGTATTATAACATGTGACAATTGCACGTTTTAGTTTTTGTAAACGTAAACAGTTTAACGCAACATACACTCCGGAACAAGGTCATAAGTCAAACATACCCTAAATATCCTTTACATAACTTAGAAATAAGTTTTGAAGGGTTCGGTATGTCAAAAACAAGTTTATTCGATCACATGGACTATTTGCGACAAACTGCGAAAGTCTGCCGATTCGCGTATTTCTTAATACGAAACACGTACGCACATCCAAAAATTTTTGTAAACATTAAAATACTGTATTTTAGTGATGGGAATGCAAAAATGTCCTTCGTTGCGTAATTTCGATCGTTCTCGTAATTAAGCGAAAAACATGACAGTACAGCCGAACAAACCGACATCCACGATATTTCTGAGCATATTGCAAGTCCCCTATGATTTAACATCCTTATAAAGTCTAAAATTTGGCTTAACGGGGGTTAAATGCGTCGAAAACACACTAAAATACGTGCAGGGACCATATGTGCCAAATTCTGAAAGTCTAGTGCATGTGACCGCGTCAAGCGACAGCCCAGGGTGGATATGGTTGCGTGCCGCGAGACCCAGGTCTGGGCAGATTTTTTTTTATAGCAAAGAGCTTGCTGTACTTGAATTCTTTCATGGTTTTTGATATTGTGGGCAATCTTTTGTGATCTTTAAGGCTTTGAATATTGTCCACACACTTGTTTTGGTCCTATAAAGTCTTGGGCAATACTCAATACATGTGACAAGATCTTGTGGCTTCACTACAACTATAAATAGCAAGGCTCTTTGGCTCAAATCCTTGCTCATTTGCTCTTTCTTATCTCTTAACCTCTAAGTGGATTTGCTACCTTTTTTGGAGGCCTTCCATCTGAGTTTTCTAGTTTTCTTTCATCCTAAGAACACATGTAAGTGTTCTATCCAGTCTTCTTTATTTATTTCAGCTATTATAAGCTGAAAGTCAAACAGTTTGACTACCGTTTGACGTTCGGTTTTGACCATGAATTGGTCAAGACAAAGTTCAATCGAACTTTTCAACGTGATCATAATCACGATGGCTATAATCCCTTGCGATTTTACCTACTGATTACCACGTTTACTAGTCGAAGTGATGAGTCAAAGTTTCGGACAAAATGCACGATTATGTGCATTTTACAACGAAACCATTTTTAGGTATCAAAACACTAAGTTTTGATACCAAATCGGTTTTTCAACTTAGTTAAACATGTTTTGACATGTTTAACTCATCACTTCTAGTTTAGTGCTTAGTTAGGGTCGTAAGTCGAGCGGTCTTGACCACCGCTTTGACTTTTGAATCTGACCCGTTCGGTCGATCTTAGGATCCGACTAAACACATATTTGTGACCATAGTTGTATAGGGAATAACCTCCTGAGGTTATACCTTATGGTCACTTCGTTTGGTTAGTGTTATGATAAGTCGATTATTAGATGCCTAAAAATGACCAAAATTCCCTTTTTGCGCATAAATCCATTTTAAACATATGTAACCAACTTTTTGACATATAAACTGATTTTGCAACTTAATTAATTATGTTTTGGCATATAAGACATATCAGGTCATAATGGGTCAAAAGCACATAGGGTTCATTTCTAATCAGAATGTAGACTTTGTTAAACCATTTCATATGAGTTCCAACACTCATTTGGTTTACAAAACCTCATTCTATCTGATTCCCGATTTATGTTCCATTACACTAACATAGTATCTGACCCATTAGGACACAATTGAAGATTTGTTATATCACTTGATCAAGGATACTTTGCAATCCCAAGTGAGTACATAGCTCCCCTCTTTTATGTTTTGCTAAATGTTTTTGGGGTGACTCATATGTGCTAAACCATTTTCAAGTTTTCAAAACAAAGACTATGGTTGTATAAAACACGACGATTTCAATAATGTGAATGAACTTGTTGGTGCGTTAATTGATAACACGAATGACATTCATTAGCTTTGGCCAAGCTGACCAGTAGTATGTTATGGTACCATAGGACTAACAATCCCGTTATCGGGCTATTCACTGGATTTGGTGGGTAGTTTGGGGTAACGACAGAAACTGTTATTTTAACAAACCTTTTGGTGGTTTGTTAGTCGATTTAAAGATACCCATTGGGTGGTATAGACGAGTCACACAGGTTTGAATGTATTCAAATAGAACGACCAAAAGTTTTCACAATTAAAACACGGATGATTGACGATTGGTTTATAACACGGACAATTGACGATTTGTTTATAACACGGACGATTGACAATTTGTTTATAACAAGGACGAAGGACGATTGGTTTATAACTCGGACGATTGACGATTTGTTTATAACACAGACGTTTGATGATTTGTTTATAACAAGGACGAATGACGATTGGTTTAAAACACGAACAATTGATAACACATACGATATGGACGATTGGTTTATGGTAAGTGATTAGATAGTGAGACGGGTGCAATGTGATAAAAGCATGGTGGATACGCCGCTGGTACTTCCTATATATAAGTGCTTTTATCATATTACATGTCGTAGCGTTATCTAGATCACTTGGACAACGTTTTCAAACGATATCACGTAACGATGTTTACTTAAAGATATAAACCATACGAAGTTTTCTTACAAGATGATTTACTACTTGGTTTTACAAAAGCAAATGTTTTAGTCAAGATTCATGGCGACAAGATTTTTAGAAACATTAACCAACATGTTTAAGTTGGTTAATTATATTGCATTACCAAACACTTTTGATACAAGGTTTTCACTTATCGTCTCTACTAGTCGTACGAGGTATTGCAATATGTATACAAGCCATGAATTTGACATACTCACAAAACCTATGTGCTCGCCAGCTTTTTATGCTGACTCTCTTTTAACATATGTTTCAGGGGATGTTGTTTGATGTTATGATGATGCTTCACATAGGATTGGACACAAGCCTTAGTGATTATAAAATATGAAAGACAATTTGTTTGTATTTTACTTTTAATCCCAAGACAATGTAACATATTTAATCAATAAAACAAAACTTCAATTACCATGTGTTGTGAAACAATTACTCCTGTGACGTGACTCCCTGACGTTTCCGTCGTGGTTTGTTGTTTTACGCGGTCGGGGTGTTACAGGAGACGTTGGTATCAGAGCCATGGTTATAGGAAATTAGGTTATTAGTAATGCTTTGACCTAGACTATAACCTTTCTAGGACCCTAACACAAGTTATCTTATGTTTAGATCTTAAAACAATATCGTCAGCTATCTTTAGGTGACTACCACAACAAGTACACTAATTTCAAATCCATTTTGAAAATTAATCATTTATTCTTAGATGATTTGTTTTAAGGCTTCAAGCCTTCAAAGTTTTCAAAATCTCGTTAAAGTTTGGGTCATATTAATGTGAACACGTCCAATCTGGAAGGGTGGGTGCATGTACCTTGAGTTTTCTGTCTAAGGCTAGAGTGTTCGTATAAATCTGCATTATCTGACCAGTCACTCTTACCTGGGAACTCTTGGGGTGAATGTCCACTTATAGGCTAAAGCATGTCTTCGCGATACATTATTGCCACACCCCGACCGCGTATAACAACGAACCGCGGCGGAAACGCCGGGGAGTGATCGCGACAGAATTAATTGTTTCAAATCCATGGCAATAAAAGTTTCGTTTTATTAATCAAACAAGAGAGTTACATTGTTTTATACAAGAAACAAAGAGTATATAACATAAATTAACTAGTTCTTGTCTCGTTTTAAGTCACTAAGGCACAGGTCCGCCTAAGTATGTCTTGATAAGTCCTATGCATCATCTCTTGAAAACACATGTGAAAATAGGTACGTCAGCATAAAAATGCCTGTGAGATACATAGGTTTTGTGAAAATAGAATTCATGACTTATGTTTGAGAAAATGTTTAGTCATGAACCCTGTAATTTGCTTTGTCTTGTAAATCATTTGAAAAACGATAAGATCAGATGATATGTGTAAATAAATGTAAGGTTAAATGAATAACCATGTAAAATGAGTTTGTATAAGATAAGTTGTTTGTAAAACAATGTCTTGTGAAAAGTATGTTATTTGTATAAAATGTTATATGTCTCAAATTGAAATGATTCAAATAACGCTACGATATGTAATACCATACAAGCACTTCTATATAGGAAGTACCAGCGGCGTATCCACCATGCTTGTATCATATTACACGCGCCTCGTTACTTAATCACTTACCCAAAACAACCACCAAAATGTAATGTTTAACAATTGTAGAAATGTTTATGTATAGTCAAATGTCTATTGTCAAATGTAAATCATGTCAACAGATACAAATGGTTCTCACAGTTCAATAGTTACAAACGGTTCATATAATCACATGGTTACGACGGTTCAAAATGTAGTATAGTGTGTTCATATGCTGGATGAGCATATGCAACAGAAATGCAATGTAAAACAATGTACTAAGTATGCACACAATGGACATACATAGCATGAAATGTAATGTAAAACATGTACTATAAATGTACTAAGTATGCACACAATGGACATACATAGCATGAAATGTAATGTAAAACAATGTACTAAGTATGCACACAATGGACATACATAGCATGAAATGTAATGTAAAATAATGAACTAAGTATGCACACAATGGACATACATAGCATGAAATGTAATGTAAAACAATGTACTAAGTATGCACACAATGGACATACATAGCATGAAATGTATTGAAATCATGTACTATAAATGTACTAATGAACATAGCAAGTATATGATGTGAACACAGGAAAAACATGAAAGTAACAAGTAGGCACATGTGTTTCACCCCAAAACAGTTTGAAAACAGTAAAAGAGGGGTCTATGTACTCACTTGAGATTGCTCAGAAGTCCTAAGATAACCACCAAGCAATGCTAGAGATCACGGATATCAAACGGCACCTAATATAGGTAACTATGTTAATAAACCGGACCTAAATCAGAGGATCGGATAGAATGAGGGTTCGTAAACCAAACGAGTATGGGAACTCGTGTAATATGGTTTAACAAAGCCTACATACTAAATGAAACCTAATCCTGAAAGCTTACGACCCATTACGACCCGTTTAGGTAGCTTATGCTACTTTAACGCATCGTCCGCGTAAAACGCGTTCGGACCGCCTAACTAGTCCTATGACAAGTAACATATGCCTTAACATGTCTAATATTGTTGTCAAATCAGTTTAGATGTCAAAATTTATGTTACATATGTTTAAAATGAATTTTGGCATCAAAGGGGTATTTTGGTAATTTACCTAAGGCATATAAACTACCTATCATACAACTATTTAAACGTCGTGACCATAAGGTATAACCTCGGAAGGTTATTCCCTACCTACTATGGTCACCTAACCTATTTGGTCGGATCCTAATGATCGACCAAATGGGTCGGGTTCGAAGGTATAAGCGATTTATTAGATCGCTTACCCTTACGACCCTAGACAACGTGGTAATCAGTAGGCATAGTCACAAGGGACTATAACCATCGTGATTACGCTCACGTTGTGAAGTTCAAACGAACTTCGCATTGACTATAAACTGGTCAATGCAGAAAGTCAAACAAAGTTTGACTTTCGGACTCGAAAAGCAATAAAAGAACGAAGAAATACTTACAAAGGGTCCCCGCAAGATTGATAATCCAAGTATTCTCAGGTATGAGGTGATGAAACACCCCAACTTAGAGAAATCTCAGATTTCAAGTGGGTTTTTGCAAGTGATTATGGTGGGTATTTATAGGATATGCACCACCGTTAGGATCGTTTCTTGGAAAAAGGGGGCACGATCAAAGCCGTACACTTGTTGGAAAGTTGTGGTACCTCCATTTGCCACCCACCATAAGGTATCAACATGTGGAAGTGGGATTAGGAGTGCATAATAGCTGTTACCAGCTGTTTAAAACATTGAATCTGATCAGAATAGGCCTCGCGTGACGCCAAGGGGGCTAGGTGTCACGCTAGGCCCCTTCTGATCAGCAAACATCTTCTAAAGTTCCCGTTTCAGTCCCTTTTGTGTTTTAAGGCCATTTCCGACACTTTTGAAGCCCGTTAAACCATTTTCAAGGCTCCACAAGGATTCCTAAACATAGTGGACATGAAACATGCTAAAAAATATCCCGGATGTTGGCTCGTTTGGTCGTACGAATGCGATGTTCGCTTAATTACGACGAAATGCGCATAAGCGCGAAAAACGATCCAAATTGCGCGACGAATGGATTTTTCTTATGCCAGACACTAAAATAAAATATTTTAGTGCTTACATAAATTTTTGGATGTCCGGATGTATTCAGAACGTAAGTTATGCGCGAAAATGCAAACTTGTGCACTTTTTGACGCTTTTAGTCCCTGAATGACACAAAAGTTTGTTTTAGCACACCGAACCCCTCAAAGCCTATTTCTAAGCTATTTAAAGGATATTTATGGTATGTTTAACTTATGGTCATGTTCCGGAATGTCTGTTACAGTTCAAATTGGCATACTTTCGCAGTTTGTCAACTTTAGTCCCTGTAAGCGAATTAACTTGATTTTGCCATACCAAAGCCTTCAAAACTTATTTCTAAGTTATGTAAAGGTTATTTAAGGTATGTTAAGCCTATTTCACTATTCCGGAGTGTTCGTTGCATTAAACTGGTTATATTTACGCATCAGTGCGCGTATAACCTTCCAGAAAGCGATTTAAAGCCCGAAATTGAACAAGAAATGATATGTGCAAAAGATACACACATATTTATACAGATCCCAAGTATGAAATACAATATCTCATTGGCTTGGTATTTGTTTGATGGTCGCGGTGACACAGGTGTCACAGTCTCCCCTACTTTAGGAAATTTCGTCCCGAAATTTATTCGTAGGAGTCTATTTGTGACTTTGTGTCAAATAACCACCAGAGATATGTAAGGCATAATCCTGTCATTTCCTTAACGGACATTCTTCAGAACGAAAATCAACAGACGGAGTCATTTTCCTCAACGAGTATTCTTCAGAAATGGAAATGACGGAATAAGCAAACGGATGTTCATTTCCTCAACGGACAAATCTTCAGAAACGTAAAATGAACTTACGGAGTCATTTTCAACGGGTGCTTCATCAGAAATGGAAATGAAAAGGATAATCAAACGGATATTCATTTCCTCAACAGACAATCTTCATAAACGAAAATGAACAAACGGGGTCATTTTCAACGGGTGCTTCATCAGAAATGGAAATGAAAAGGATAAACAAACGGATATTCATTTCCTCAACGGACAATCTTCAGAAACGAAAAATGAACTAACGGAGTCATTTTCAACAGTTGCTTCCTCAGAGTTGGAAATGAAGGATTACACAACGGATATTCATTTCCTCAACGGATAAATCTTCAGAAACGAAAATGAACTAACGGAGTCATTTTCAACGGTTGCTTCATCAGAGTTGGAAATGAAGGATTACACAACGGATATTCATTTCCTCAACGGATAAATCTTCAGAAACGAAAATGAACTAACGGAGTCATTTTCAACGGTTGCTTCCTCAGAGTTGGAAATGAAGGATTACACAACGGATATTCATTTCCTCAACGGATAAATCTTCAGAAACGAAAATGAACTAACGGAGTCATTTTCAACGGTTGCTTCCTCAGAGTTGGAAATGAATAGGGTTAACTCTAGACACATGACAGAACTTGCTGTGATTTCTGTGCACTAAATTCCATAATTATGTATGCATCCATAATTACGTAATTCCTTGCACAGTCCGCACAGTTTGTTTTGTAATGTTTTGGGGAAGGATATCAAACCTGTGGTGAGGGTGACTAGACTACCATAGGGTCCTTTTTAATTAGATTGACAGAGGATCTTCTTAGTTAGGTCACCAAGGAGTCCTTTCAGCTACATCATCACATGACATTCCTAACCAGATTTTTGGATCAATCTGTTTAACTAGACCACGCAAGGGGTCAAATTATGAAGTAGTACTTTATAATCTAAGGGACTTTAACTACTGCGTAGAAGTCCATTAAGGATTTTAAGTAGTACCTTTGGGTATCCTACTATGAATCTTTTGTACAAGGATATGTAAGATTCTACGAGGATTTGGATAACAAGATTTTGGATCACATAACAACACAAAAGGGAACACATAAACACTTAATCACATAATTGCTTAACTCAGTTATTAATTTGTTATTAACTTGTTAGTGATTGAATATGGATATTCAAAGTACACCAGGAAACCAGTCGATGGACTTCAATGTCCACTGGGATCTATCTAAGAAGATAGGAAGATCTCCCAAAAATTCGATTTTGTTTTTAAAGAAACGTAATATTCGAATTTAAGGAGCACAAAAATTTTTGGATTTACGGAAATACCCTTAGGTACCCTATTAAGGATTTATAGTGGTACTTTGGGTATTCGTCTATTGTTGTAACTTGCGCCTTGTACTTCGTTTCCTTAGAAGAAACGGGTACTTAGGAATTTCGTGGACAACGCAAGAGATCATAAAATGGGAAAATTTTGGGGGTAGTTTGTTCTTCAAGGAATACGGTTCCTTGATTGTCGGTATTGTAAGGGATATGTTGTTTATACATGCAACCACATAAATACATTGCAATGTAAATAAAAGATTTATTTATAAACAATGATAACAACTGTTTCTTGGACCTTGACAACAAAAGAAAATAATACATAAGACGTGATTATTTCTAAACGATGTTGTCTTCTAGTCAGTCAGATGCTCATCACTGTGCTGGATTTGCATTAGCAAGCTTTGGGCAATTTCTTCGAAAATGACCCATCTCGCCACAGTTGAAGCAAGAACCTAGTAGAAAACGACCTTGAGCAGGATTGTTGCCAGCTTGGTTTGGTGCAGCTGCAGCTGGGCAGACTCTTGCTGTATGGCCTATAAGTCCACAAGTTTGGCATTTGCGGCACTTTACGTTGGCATGATGATGGAGGCTACATTGGTTGCACAAGGGTGCAGTTCCATTGTATGGCTTCCTAGCAGGGGGTTGAGCTGGTTGGTTGGGGATGGCTTGACCATTGTGAGCTACCACGGCGAAGTTCTGAGAAGCCTTTCGCTTCTTTGACTTCTTAGGGGATCCAGTCTATCCATCCATGGTCTTTGATTCCTCAATTGGGTTCGATTCCTCGACCGGTTTCTTGTCACCTTTTCGGAAAAGTTTACCTTTCCTGATCTTTGATTCAGTCAAGGTTGCAGATAGCTCAATGGCCTGTCTAACTGTAGTAGGGTTGCTACCAGTCACAATGTCTTGTATTGAGTCAGGGAGGCCATCAATGTACTTTTCGATTGCCTTATCCAAAGGCGTGACCATGTTTGGGCATAACAGACTTAACTCCTCATAACGGTCCGTGTAGGCTCGATGCTCACCGCTATCTTGCGTAAGATCGTCAAATTCCCTTTCCAAGGCCCTGATCTCGTGACGAGGACAGAATTCCTTCATCATAAGGGCCCTAAGTTCAGCCCATGTCTGTGCTAGAGCAACTTCTGCACCACGATCTCTCATAACCCCGTTCCACCACGTAAGGGCCCTCTTCTGGAACACACTCGAAGAAAACTCGACCTTGCGATTGTCAGGACATTGCACGTGGCGGAAAGTATTCTCAATGCTCTCGAACCATTGAAGAAGCCCAGTTGCTCCCTCAGAACCACTAAACTTGAGTGGTTTAGCCGAGTTAAAACTCTTGAAATTGCATGGACCATTGTTGTTGTTGTTGGCTTGGTTCCATTGAGCAAAGAGGTTTGGGAATTGAGCAGCCATTTGCTGCGCAATGATTTCTGCCAGTTCGGCAGTCGCTATCTGATTTTCGCGTCGAGGAGGCATTCTAAAAGAGAAACAAGAAAGAAAACAAATGAAATGGCATTGGGTAAGAATAGGATGTTACAATTACCGACCAAAATAATGGGTGATGGTCATTTGTTTGAACCACAAAGCAAACAAAGGCTAAATCAAAGCAAGTAGATCCCTATAATGTATCACGAAGACATGCTCGCCTATAAGTTGACACTCACCCCAAGAGTTCCCAGGTAAGAGTGACTGGTCTGATTATGTGGATTTGTACGAACACTCTAGCCTTAGACAGAAAATTCAGGGTACAGGCACCCACCCTTCCAGTTTGCACGTGTTCACATTATTTAGGACCCAAAACTTTGACGAGATTTTGAAAACTCAAAGGGGTTCAAAACCTTATAATAGAGGGTTCAAAACCTAGTAATAAATCATCCTAGAACAGATGATAAGTTTTCAAAGCGGTTTTGAAATTTATGTTCTTGTTGTGGTCGTCGCCTAAGGATAGGTGAGGGTATTGTTTTATGACTAAACGCAAGTAAACTCGCGTTAGGGTCCTAAGAAGGTTATAGACTAGGTCAAAGCATTACTAATAACCTAATTCCCTATAACCATTGGCTCTGATACCAACTTTTCTGTCACACCCCGACCGCGTATAACAACGAACCGCGGCGGAAACGCCGGGGAGTGATCGCGACAGAATTAATTGTTTCAAATCCATGGCAATTAAAGTTTCCTTTTATTAATCAAACAAGAGAGTTACATTGTTTTATACAAGAAACAAAGAGTATATAACATAAATTAACTAGTTCTTGTCTCGTTTTAAGTCACTAAGGCACAGGTCCGCCTAAGTATGTCTTGATAAGTCCTATGCATCATCTCCTGAAAACACATGTGAAAATAGGTACGTCAGCATAAAAATTCCTGTGAGATACATAGGTTTTGTGAAAATAGAATTCATGACTTATGTTTGAGAAAATGTTTAGTCATGAACCCTGTAATTTGCTTTGTCTTGTAAATCATTTGAAAAACGATAAGATCAGATGATATGTATAAATAAATGTAAGGTTAAATGAATAACCATGTAAAATGAGTTTGTATAAGATAAGTTGTTTGTAAAACAATGTCTTGTGAAAAGTATGTTATTTGTATAAAATGTTATATGTCTCAAATTGAAATGATTCAAATAACGCTACGATATGTAATACCATACAAGCACTTATATATAGGAAGTACCAGCGGCGTATCCACCATGCTTGTATCATATTACACGCGCCTCGTTACTTAATCACTTACCCAAAACAACCACCAAAATGTAATGTTTAACAATTGTAGAAATGTTTATGTATAGTCAAATGTCTATTGTCAAATGTAAATCATGTCAACAGATACAAATGGTTCTCACGGTTCAATAGTTACAAACGGTTCATATAATCACATGGTTACGACGGTTCAAAATGTAGTATAGTGTGTTCATATGCTGGATGAGCATATGCAACAGAAATGCAATGTAAAACAATGTACTAAGTATGCACACAATGGACATACATAGCATGAAATGTAATGTAAAACATGTACTATAAATGTACTAAGTATGCACACAATGGACATACATAGCATGAAATGTAATGTAAAACAATGTACTAAGTATGCACACAATGGACATACATAGCATGAAATGTATTGAAATCATGTACTACAAATGTACTAATGAACATAGCAAGTATATGATGTGAACACAGGAAAAACATGAAAGTAACAAGTAGGCACATGTGTTTCACCCCAAAACAGTTTGAAAACAGTAAAATAGGGGTCTATGTACTCACTTGAGATTGATCAGAAGTCCTAAGATAACCACCAAGCAATGCTAGAGATCACGGATATCAAACGGCACCTAATATAGGTAACTATGTTAATAAACCGGACCTAAATCGGAGTATCGGATAGAATGAGGGTTCGTAAACCAAACGAGTATGGGAACAAAGCCTACATACTAAATGAAACCTAATCCTGAAAGCTTACGACCCATTACGACCCGTTTAGGTAGCTTATGCTACTTTAACGCATAGTCCGCGTAAAACGCGTTCGGACCGCCTAACTACTCCTATGACAAGTAACATATGCCTTAACATGTCTAATATTGTTGTCAAATCAATTTAGATGTCAAAATTTATGTTACATATGTTTAAAATGAATTTTGGCATCAAAGGGGTATTTTGGTAATTTACCTAAGGCATATAAACTACCTATCATACAACTATTTAAATGTCGTGACCATAAGGTATAACCTCGGAAGGTTATTCCCTACCTACTATGGTCACCTAACCTATTTGGTCGGATCCTAATGATCGACCAAATGGGTCGGGTTCGAAGGTATAAGCGATTTATCAGATCTCTTACCCTTACGACCCTAGACAACGTGGTAATCAGTAGGCATAGTCACAAGGGACTATAACCATCGTGATTACGCTCACGTTGCGAAGTTCAAACGAACTTCGCATTGACCATAAACTGGTCAATGCAGAAAGTCAAACAAAGTTTGACTTTCGGACTCGAAAAGCAATAAAAGAACGAAGAAATACTTACAAAGGGTCCCCGCAAGATTGATAATCCAAGTATTCTCAGGTATGAGGTGATGAAACACCCCAACTTAGAGAAATCTCAGATTTCAAGTGGGTTTTTGCAAGTGATTATGGTGGGTATTTATAGGATATGCACCACCGTTAGGATCGTTTCTTGGAAAAGGGGGCACGATCAAAGCCGTACACTTGTTGGAAAGTTGTGGTACCTCCATTTGCCACCCACCATAAGGTATCAACATGTGGAAGTGGGATTAGGAGTGCATAACAGCTGTTACCAGCTATTTAAAACATTGAATCTGGTCAGAATAGGCCTCGCGTGACGCCAAGGGGGCTAGGTGTCACGCTAGGCCCCTTCTGATCAGCAAACATCTTCCAAAGTTCCCGTTTTAGTCCCTTTTGTGTTTTAAGGCCATTTCCGACATGTTTGAAGCCCGTTAAACCATTTTCAAGGCTCCACAAGGATGCCTAAACATAGTGGACATGAAACATGCTAAAAAATATCCCAGATGTTGGCTCGTTTGGTCGTACGAATGCGATGTTCGCTTAATTACGACGAAATGCGCATAAGCGCGAAAAACGATCCAAATTGCGCGACGAATGGATTTTTCTTATGCCAAACACTAAAATAAAATATTTTAGTGCTTACATAAATTTTTGGATGTCCGGATGTATTCAGAACGTAAGTTATGCGCGAAAATGCAAACTTGTGCACTTTTTGACGCTTTTAGTCCCTGAATGACACAAAAGTTTATTTTAGCACACCGAACCCCTCAAAGCCTATTTCTAAGCTATGTAAAGGATATTTATGGTATGTTTAACTTATGGTCATGTTCCGGAATGTCTGTTACAGTTCAAATTGGCATACTTTCGCAGTTTGTTAACTTTAGTCCCTGTAAGCGAATTAACTTGATTTTGCCATACCAAAGCCTTCAAAACTTATTTCTAAGTTATGTAAAGGCTATTTAAGGTATGTTAAGCCTATTTCACTATTCCGGAGTGTTCGTTGCATTAAACTGGTTATATTTACGCATCGGTGCGCGTATAACCTTCCAGAAAGCGATTTAAAGCCCGAAATTGAACAAGAAATGATATGTGCAAAAGATACACATATTTATACAGATCCCAAGTATGAAATACAATATCTCATTGGCTTGGTATTTGTTTTATGGTCGCGGTGACACAGGTGTCACAATTATAAAGACCTATTTACTTTGATTAGTCACTGTGTATCGTTTGCTTGTTTTAATTAACAAACGAATGACCACCTTTCTTATGCTTTGTCGATATTTTCAATACCTCTTTTGATTATCCAATGTCAATCTCACACATTTCTCATGTTTCCTTGTTCTTTTAGAATGCCTCCTCGACGTGAACGACAATAACAACAATAATCAAGCGAACAACAATAACAACAATCGCTCTGCAAATCGCTGCTATGCTCCCGAACTTTATCACCCAGATTAATCAAGCGAACAACAATAACAACAATAACAATGCACCTATTCTGTGCAACTATAAGACATTTAATTCGGTAAACCACTCAAATTTTTTGGGTCAGAAGGAGCTATTGGGCTCCTACAATGGTTCGAGAGTTTAGAAAGCACGTTTCGACACGTTGAATGCCCAAATGAGCGAAAGGTTGAGTTTGCGTCAAGTGTATTTAAAAAAAGGCACTTAACATGGTGGAATGGTGTGATGAGAGACAGTGGTTCTGACGTGGCAATGGCTCAAACTTGGGAAGAGCTTCGCGCTCTAATGATGAAGGAGTTCTGTCCTCGTCATGAACTAAGGGCAGTGGAAAGAGAATTCGACGATCTTAAACAAGACAGTGGAGAGCACTGTGCCTACACGGACCGATACGAAGAGTTGGGCTTGTTGTGTCTCACCATGGTTACCCCGTTAGATAAGGCAATCGAGAGGTACATCGATGGTCTGCCTGACCCCGTACAAGACATTGTTACTGGTAGCAACCCTACCACTGTTTGTCAGGCCATCAAGTTGGCTGCAACCCTGACTAAGTCTCAGGTCAGAAAGGGTAAACTGTTTCGCAAGGGTTACAAGAAACAGGCAGCCAAGACTACACAAGACAAAGAGAAAGACAAGAAGAACAAAGCTGAGTCATCGAAGAACTCGAGGAAGCACAAGGCTTCTCAAAATTTTGTAGTTGTTGTACAACCCAACCCTAACACGCAAAACCAACCAGCTCAACCTCCTGCGAGGAAACCCTATGCAGGTACCGCACCATTATGCAATCGGTGCAATGGTCATCATCAGGCTCATCTAGCATGTCATCAGTGCACAACATGTGGGAAACTTGGCCACACGGCCAACATTTATTGGTCTGCTCTGAATCAAGCTGCACAGAATCCTGGTCAACCTCAAGCTAACCCTGCTAGACCCCCATTCCCATCTAGTTCATGCTACAATTGTGGTGAGATGGGTCACTACAGGAACAACTGTCTGAAGCTTGTGAACGTGAAGGCTAATCTAGCACGTGGACGTGCATTCTGTCACACCCCCAAAATCCACCTGCGGAGTACTACCGCTTGGAGGCGTGACTGACCAGGATCCAGCCACCAATCATATTGAACAAGCATATAAGTAGTTATAAAAATCCAACCAATACAATTGGTGTTCACACAAAACATAGTTAAGTTGCAAGCGGAAGCATAAGTCTTAAATCAAAACATAAGTTTAATTGTTTCATAGTTTAACTTGGCACACAGTCGTCCATGTCCCACAACGATCCTCCTCCATGCATGCTCCAGCTTAAGAACCTAAGGACCTGCAAAGCATGTAGTAACGAGTCAACAACTAGTTGAGTGAGTTCACGGTTGGGTGTTCGTTTTAAGTTGTTTCGAAAACAGTTTCCTTTAGCTGGCATCCTGCCGTGGGGGTTACCCCATAGTTAAAAAACGTGACTTGTTTATTCCCGGTTACTCTGGCAATCCTGCCGTGGGGGCTACCCCGTGTTAGTTATCTGGCATTTTGGCCGTGGGGGCTACCCCATGTATACACTAGACTCGTTACCATATCGACTGCTGACTGTAGTCATGTTTAAGTGCCCTGAAACTGTCAATGTCTATCATCATTGACGTGCCCCAGATCCATTAGTTCACGCCCGTCCTCTGAGGCACGGTGTGAGGTTTGTCAGACCTAAATAGCGCTATCTAACTAATGACCCGCTCGCCATTGGCCCGGCGATTAAGTCGATATAAAAATGAGGGACTTCGTGATAGAGTTTTGGTCTAGTACGAGTTATCTGTCCGTGAGGACGAGGAATTACATTCCTGAACCTTTGCTGTCCTACCCAAGGAGGACGAGGAACCCAGTTCCTTAACCCCAATTCCCGACCCCTGGGAATCCCATGCTTTGTAGAGGGTGTGAACTCACCTTGGTTTGCTCGGTAGAAAACACAGAAAAGTCAAACAAGCAACATTGAGGCTACTCACGTCCTATCATAGTTGTATCATACAATCAGGTTCGCATTCAAGTAGTGCACGTACGGGTTACACGTTTAATCATAGCAGATCAACAATGTTCACGTTCAATAGTAACATACAAGGTCTGTGCATTGGGCCCAAGAGTCCGGCCCAAACTGTTAAGTCCGAAACAAGGTGAAAGCCCAAACAGTGTGTATAGTCTCGAGTCGCAACCAGGCGTTTGCGACTCGCAACCGGAGTCGCAACCATGGTTTCGGTCCATGCTGTTTTGGTTACGAGTCGCAACCGGACTCGCAACCGTGGTTTCGAGTCACAAGGTTGGTGTGCTGATCCGGTGTGGTTTCGAGTCGCAACCGGGTGTTTGCGACTCGCAACTGATGTCGCAACCAGGAGATTTCGACTCGTTGTGCTTGGTTTCGAGTCGTAACTGATGGTTACGAGTGGACAGGAGCTGATTCGGAACAGTGTACTATTCTGATTTCATGCAACAGTTTGTACTAACCAACCAAATTCCTTAAACATGTTTATTTGTCTAGAAATTTCCTAAAATGGATCAAACAAATCAGAATTCAAATATTCAACCTGTTCATATGATATTCAAGTTGTTCTTCACACATTCATCATGTTCATCATCATTCAAATATTCAAGTAACTCATCTTCATTCATATGAACTTAAGTCTAACAAGAATCATGAACAACTTATCAACAATCACCCTAGTTGGCAAGTTTTCGGTTCTTAACACAAGAATACACAATCCGATTTATATGAACATCAACAACTAGTGTTTTAGACTACATTTAAACACACAACATCATGGGTTCCTTATGCCACATATCCGAAATCAAGTATGCTATCTTATTAACCATTATCATGCATAAACTTAACAAATAACATACTATCACATAATCTCCATCGTGTATCATCATCAATATCCGAAATATAACAAGAATCATTAACCAACAAGTATCATGAACACTAACCAACAAGCATTCAACATCAAGCACACATCATTCTTAAATCATGAAAATACATGTGTTTGCACTAGAATTACTAACCGGTTGTGAGGTGGTGAAAGATGAAGCTTTGTTTGGTGTGAACAAGCCAAATCCGAGAAAGCCTTCTTGTGGCCGGTTGGTTTGATCCGAAAAGAAAGGAGAAGTATGGTGTTGAAGCTTAGGGTTTTGGTGAGAGGAAGTAGGAGAGTGTGTGTGCTAGAGGAGCATGAGTGTTGTCCAAAGTGGTAAACATGGGTAGCTATTAAGGCTATATACCCGCCCCCAAGTTGTGCACCCTAATGGGTTTCGGTTGAGTTCAATGGGGTGCGTGGCCCATCCGGCCCAAGTGTTACGGTTTACTCGAGACCACATGGTCTCGAGCCGGGTTCGTGTCGTTTCGGTTCATATACATACTCGCATATATACACATAAGCACACATGTAACCTAACACATAATCATATCAAAGGTTGTAGCTTATCATTAATCACATAAGTTTAATTATTCACACGTTTAAGCATACAACGAAAGGTTCTAAATTTCGAGTTGTCACATCATCCCCAAGTTGAAAGAAATTTCGTCCCGAAATTTGGTAAGCACTCACTGAGGAAGCTAGTTAAGTTGTTTGGTTTTCCCGGTTTTCCTGGGGCGTCACATCCACCCCCCGTTGATCTGGAATTTCGTCCCGAAATTCCGTAGCTTCGGTCTCAGTAGTGGGTGTACTGTTTGCGAACAGTTGGGGATACTTTTGTTTCATCTGATTTTCGCGCTCCCAGGTGAACTCTGGGCCGCGACGTGAGTTCCAACGAACTCGTACAAGGGGTATTCTAGTGCTCTTGAGGACCTTAACATCCCGGTCCGTGATCTCGACTAGTTCCTCGACGAATCGTAACTGCTCGTCGATCGTGAGTTCCTTCAAAGGAACTACGTGGGTCTCATCTGACGGACACTTCTTCAGATTCGACACATGAAAAACGTTGTGAACTGCACCGAGTTCTGCTGGTAAGTTCAGTCTGTAGGCCACCCTGCCTATTTTCTCAATGACTTCGAAGGGTCCAACGTATCGTGGGTTAAGTTTACCGCGTTTGCCAAAACGAACCACACCCTTCCAGGGTGAAACTTTGAGTAGTACCCGCTCCCCAACCTGGAGCTCAAGTGGTTTCCTGCCCATGTCGGCGTAAACTTTCTGACGTTCACGAGCGGCCGTCATGCGTTTTCGTATCTGAGCGATCTGCTCGGTTGTATCTACCACATATTCTGGACCAGTGATCTGACTTTCTCCCACCTCTGCCCAGCAAAGAGGAGACCGGCATTTACGTCCGTACAATGCCTCAAACGGAGCAGCTCCAATGCTGGTGTGGTAGCTGTTATTGTACGAGAATTCCACAAGTGGCAGGTGCTTTTCCCAGCGGTTGCCAAAGTCGATTACACATGCACGAAGCATGTCTTCTAAGGTTTGAATAGTGCGCTCGGACTACCCGTCCGTCTGAGGATGGTACGCTGTGCTCATGTCTAATCGTGAGCCAAAGGATTTGTGCATTGCTTGCCACAGCTCCGAAGTAAAACGAGCATCTCGATCCGAGATGATAGAGGTGGGCACCCCGTGCCTCGAAACAATTTCCTTGATGTATATTTCTGCAAGAGTGGAGAACTTATCCGTCTCCTTGATAGCCAAGAAGTGTGCAGATTTCGTGAGTCGATCCACGATCACCCAAATTGTATCGTTCCCGCGCTGGGATCTAGGTAGGCCAGTAACAAAATCCATGGAAATTTGCTCCCATTTCCATTGAGGTATCTCTGGTTGTTGGAGTAGGCCTGATGGTTTCTGGTATTCCGACTTGACTCTCGCACAAGTCAAACACTTGCTGACGTAGGTTGCTATGTGGGCCTTCATGCTAGGCCACCAGTACGTAGTCTTGATATCATGATACATCTTATCTGATCCGGGGTGTACTGAGTAGCGAGACTTGTGTGCTTCATCCATCACAAGTTCGCGTAGGTTGCCATAGTGTGGGACCCAAATGCGTCCCGTTACGTAGTACGCGCTGTCTTCCTTTTGTTCTAATCGTTGCCTTGATCCGCGTAGGGCTTCGGCCCTGACGTTTTCTGGTTTCAGTGCTTCTATCTGAGCAGCTCGTATTTGGGAAGGGAGACTAGAATGGATCGTGAGTTGTAGAGCTCGTACGCGTTTAGGTACAGTGTCCTTCCGACTGAGGGCGTCAGCCACAACATTGGCCTTGCCCGGGTGATACCTGATTGAGCACTCGTAATCATTCAGCAGTTCGACCCATCGTCGCTGCCGCATATTCAATTCTTTCTGCTTGAAGATGTGCTCGAGGCTCCTGTGGTCGGTGTAGATCGCGCACTGGGTACCATACAGGTAATGCCACCACAACTTAAGCGCAAAAACAACAGCTCCCAGCTCTAAGTCGTGCGTAGTGTAGTTCTTTTCATGAACTTTAAGTTGGCGTGAGGCGTAGGCTATAACCTTGTCTCGTTGCATCAACACGCAACCAAGACCCTGAATTGATGCGTCGCAGTAGACCACAAAGTTGTCTGTGCCTTCCGGCAAGGAAAGAATAGGTGCGCTACAAAGTCTATCCTTTAGGTGCTGAAATGCCAACTCCTGTGCGTTTCCCCAGCGATAAACAACGCCCTTCTGCGTTAGTGACGTGAGAGGCTGTGCAATCTTAGAAAAATCCTTTATGAATCTCCGGTAGTATCCCGCCAAACCCAAGAATTGGCGAATTTCCTTTGGTGTACGAGGTGCAGGCCAGTTCTTTATCGAGTCTACCTTGGATGGATCAACGTGAATCCCATCCTTGTTCACCACGTGGCCTAGGAAATGGACTTCTCGAAGCCAGAAGTCGCATTTCGAGAACTTTGCATAAAGCTGTTCTGTTCGAAGGAGTTCCAGAATAAGTCGCAGATGTTGCTCATGTTCCTCCCGACTCTTGGAATAGATCAGGATGTCGTCGATGAAGACTATAACGAACTTGTCCAGGTAAGGCTTGCACACTCGGTTCATCAAATCCATGAAAACCGCAGGTGCGTTTGTCATCCCAAAAGGCATGACCAAAAACTCATAGTGTCCGTATCGAGTTCTGAAAGCTGTTTTAGAGACGTCCTCTTCCCGGACTCTCAGCTGGTGATAACCCGATCTCAGATCGATCTTCGAATAGTAGCTCGATCCCTGCAGCTGGTCGAACAAGTCGTCAATACGCGGTAGAGGATAACGATTCTTCACCATCACCTTGTTGAGTTCTCGGTAGTCGATGCACATTCTGAAAGTGCCGTCCTTCTTCTTCACAAATAATACTGGAGCTCCCCAGGGCGATGAGCTTGGACGAATAAAACCCTTATCCAAGAGTTCTTGTAGTTGCGTGGAGAGTTCTTTCAACTCTGATGGGGCTAAACGATAAGGTGCACGAGCGATAGGTGCAGCTCCAGGAGCTAGTTCGATCTGAAACTCGACTTGACGATGAGGCGGAAGACCAGGTAATTCCTCAGGAAATACCTCTGGATAATCGCGTACAACTGGAAAATCTTCTATCTTCTTCTCTTTCTCCGTGGTGTCAGTAATAAGAGCTAAAATAGCAGTGTGGCCCTTTCGCAAGTACTTTTGGGCCTTAAGGAGAGAAATGACGTTCTCAACAGCACTCCTCTTGTCGCCATGAATCATGAGAGGTTCACCATCGGGACCTGGAATACGGACAACCTTCTCGTTGCAAAGAATCTCTGCGCGGTGTTGGGATAACCAATCCATCCCAATGACAACGTCGAAACTACCCAAGACAATAGGAACGAGATCGATAGAGAAGGTCTGGTCAGCGAGAATAAGTTTACAACCCTTGACTACGTGTGTGGCTTCTAAACTCTTACCATTTGCTAGCTCTACGGTGTGCTTGTTGTTCAAAGGTGTTGGAATACGCTTAAGCATTCGACTAACTTCTAGTGACACGTAGCTAGTATCGGCACCCGAATCAAATAAAACTGAAACATAAAAGTCGTCGAGAAGGAACTTACCCGCCACAACATTGGGGTCATTCCTTGCTTCACCTTGGCCAATCACAAACATCCGCCCCCTGGCGCCATTGTTGTTGTTGTTCCCATTGTTACCATTCCCCTGATTGTTGTTATTGTTGTTGTTGTTGTTGTTCTGGTTCCTGTTCAGTTGGGGACAATCTCTCTTGAAGTGGCCTTCAGCTCCACACTGAAAGCACCCTTTGTTATCACCCTGTTGCTGTTGCTGGCGCTGGTTCTGTTGAGCTTGCTGACGATTCTGATTAGCGGGGTATAAGCTCCTGCAATCCTTTGCAGCGTGACCAGGCTTGTTGCACCGATGACAGTTGCCCCTGGTGCATGGCCCGCTGTGGTGCAGGCTGCAGCGATTGCATTTGGGATGATTTCCTTTGTATCCACCACCAGACGATTGCTGATTAGGGCTCTTGTAGTCCTCAGTCTTTCTCTGCTGAGACTGGGACTGAACAGAAGTCGAACCCTTACTTGAAGTTCCATCCCATTTCCGTTTGTTGTCACTAGAGGTACCAGTAGTAGTTGTAGCGCCAATGCGTTTTGGTAACTTATTCTGCTCCACCGCCTGATCCGTGAGACGGTGAGCCAACTGGACGGTTTGCTGGTAGGTGGCGAGGTTCACTGAAGTCACATGACTTTGGATTTCCGGCACTAAGCCCTGAAGAAACAGTTCGATGCGTTTGATGGGAGGATCCACCATAGTAGGGCACAGAATTGCCAGTTCGTTCGACCTTTTCACATAAGCTTCAATTTCAGACCCCGTCATCTTGAGGTTGAAGAACTCCACCTCGAGTTTGTGAATCTCATCTCGGCTGCAGTATTCTTCTTTAATCATTTCCTTAAAAGTTTCCCAAGGGGTGGCGTTGGCAGCAACCAACCCTAGCATCTGAACTTGAGCGTTCCACCATGTGAGGGCTAAACCCTCGAGAGTACCAGTAGCGTACTTCACCCTGCGCGCCTCAGGGCATTCACACATTTCGAACACAGATTCTAGCTTCTCAAACCAGTGTAGGAGACCTACTGCTCCTTCAGTGCCGCTAAAAGTGGTTGGTCGGCAGTCCATGAAAGTCTTAAAAGTGCACAAGGGTGGCTGAACGTGCTGACCTATCGTAGGTGAAAGAAAAGACAGAGTTTAACACAAAGGTTGGTTCACGAGAGTAGGATCCTAAAGATCCTAGAATGAGTTCGGACTGCAGGATATACCTCCTGCGTGTGCAGCTGCGAGTGCTGCGGCAACTCGTTCGTTGATCAGAGCCGTCAACTGGGCTTGTGTCATGTTAACGCGTCCAGACATGATCTTCATACCAAGAAGAATGCGAGTGCGTGGGGTTCGCGAAAGTGCGATGATAGGATAGAGTAAGCACGCACGTGTTCAAGCAATAGTAGTTATACTAACCAAGCATACCATAAGCAATGTGCCATGTAACTAACAAGTAGGCAATATATACACAGATCATATTACCTAGAATGTCGAGCCTTGCATGTGGAGTGAAGTATCGTTGTGGACCGTTGAGCACTGCACAGGTTATAGTCTGGTTTTAACAAAAACGTTTTCCCCTTTATTAAAACCAAGTTCTCTATAACCAATGGCTCTGATACCAATCTGTCACACCCCCAAAATCCACCTGCGGAGTACTACCGCTTGGAGGCGTGACTGACCAGGATCCAGCCACCAATCATATTGAACAAGCATATAAGTAGTTATAAAAATCCAACCAATACAATTGGTGTTCACACAAAACATAGTTAAGTTGCAAGCGGAAGCATAAGTCTTAAATCAAAACATAAGTTTAATTGTTTCATAGTTTAACTTGGCACACAGTCGTCCATGTCCCACAACGATCCTCCTCCATGCATGCTCCAGCTTAAGAACCTAAGGACCTGCAAAGCATGTAGTAACGAGTCAACAACTAGTTGAGTGAGTTCACGGTTGGGTGTTCGTTTTAAGTTGTTTCGAAAACAGTTTCCTTTAGCTGGCATCCTGCCGTGGGGGTTACCCCATAGTTAAAAAACGTGACTTGTTTATTCCCGGTTACTCTGGCAATCCTGCCGTGGGGGCTACCCCGTGTTAGTTATCTGGCATTTCGGCCGTGGGGGCTACCCCATGTATACACTAGACTCGTTACCATATCGACTGCTGACTGTAGTCATGTTTAAGTGCCCTGAAACTGTCAATGTCTATCATCATTGACGTGCCCCAGATCCATTAGTTCACGCCCGTCCTCTGCGGCACGGTGTGAGGTTTGTCAGACCTAAATAGCGCTATCTAACTAATGACCCGCTCGCCATTGGCCCGGCGATTAAGTCGATATAAAAATGAGGGACTTCGTGATAGAGTTTTGGTCTAGTACGAGTTATCTGTCCGTGAGGACGAGGAATTACATTCCTGAACCTTTGCTGTCCTACCCAAGGAGGACGAGGAACCCAGTTCCTTAACCCCAATTCCCGACCCCTGGGAATCCCATGCTTTGTAGAGGGTGTGAACTCACCTTGGTTTGCTCGGTAGAAAACACAGAAAAGTCAAACAAGCAACATTGAGGCTACTCACGTCCTATCATAGTTGTATCATACAATCAGGTTCGCATTCAAGTAGTGCACGTACGGGTTACACGTTTAATCATAGCAGATCAACAATGTTCACGTTCAATAGTAACATACAAGGTCTGTGCATTGGGCCCAAGAGTCCGGCCCAAACTGTTAAGTCCGAAACAAGGTGAAAGCCCAAACAGTGTGTATAGTCTCGAGTCGCAACCAGGCGTTTGCGACTCGCAACCGGAGTCGCAACCATGGTTTCGGTCCATGCTGTTTTGGTTACGAGTCGCAACCGGACTCGCAACCGTGGTTTCGAGTCACAAGGTTGGTGTGCTGATCCGGTGTGGTTTCGAGTCGCAACCGGGTGTTTGCGACTCGCAACTGATGTCGCAACCAGGAGATTTCGACTCGTTGTGCTTGGTTTCGAGTCGTAACTGATGGTTACGAGTGGACAGGAGCTGATTCGGAACAGTGTACTATTCTGATTTCATGCAACAGTTTGTACTAACCAACCAAATTCCTTAAACATGTTTATTTGTCTAGAAATTTCCTAAAATGGATCAAACAAATCAGAATTCAAATATTCAACCTGTTCATATGATATTCAAGTTGTTCTTCACACATTCATCATGTTCATCATCATTCAAATATTCAAGTAACTCATCTTCATTCATATGAACTTAAGTCTAACAAGAATCATGAACAACTTATCAACAATCACCCTAGTTGGCAAGTTTTCGGTTCTTAACACAAGAATACACAATCCGATTTATATGAACATCAACAACTAGTGTTTTAGACTACATTTAAACACACAACATCATGGGTTCCTTATGCCACATATCCGAAATCAAGTATGCTATCTTATTAACCATTATCATGCATAAACTTAACAAATAACATACTATCACATAATCTCCATCGTGTATCATCATCAATATCCGAAATATAACAAGAATCATTAACCAACAAGTATCATGAACACTAACCAACAAGCATTCAACATCAAGCACACATCATTCTTAAATCATGAAAATACATGTGTTTGCACTAGAATTACTAACCGGTTGTGAGGTGGTGAAAGATGAAGCTTTGTTTGGTGTGAACAAGCCAAATCCGAGAAAGCCTTCTTGTGGCCGGTTGGTTTGATCCGAAAAGAAAGGAGAAGTATGGTGTTGAAGCTTAGGGTTTTGGTGAGAGGAAGTAGGAGAGTGTGTGTGCTAGAGGAGCATGAGTGTTGTCCAAAGTGGTAAACATGGGTAGCTATTAAGGCTATATACCCGCCCCCAAGTTGTGCACCCTAATGGGTTTCGGTTGAGTTCAATGGGGTGCGTGGCCCATCCGGCCCAAGTGTTACGGTTTACTCGAGACCACATGGTCTCGAGCCGGGTTCGTGTCGTTTCGGTTCATATACATACTCGCATATATACACATAAGCACACATGTAACCTAACACATAATCATATCAAAGGTTGTAGCTTATCATTAATCACATAAGTTTAATTATTCACACGTTTAAGCATACAACGAAAGGTTCTAAATTTCGAGTTGTCACATCATCCCCAAGTTGAAAGAAATTTCGTCCCGAAATTTGGTAAGCACTCACTGAGGAAGCTAGTTAAGTTGTTTGGTTTTCCCGGTTTTCCTGGGGCGTCACATCCACCCCCCGTTGATCTGGAATTTCGTCCCGAAATTCCGTAGCTTCGGTCTCAGTAGTGGGTGTACTGTTTGCGAACAGTTGGGGATACTTTTGTTTCATCTGATTTTCGCGCTCCCAGGTGAACTCTGGGCCGCGACGTGAGTTCCAACGAACTCGTACAAGGGGTATTCTAGTGCTCTTGAGGACCTTAACATCCCGGTCCGTGATCTCGACTAGTTCCTCGACGAATCGTAACTGCTCGTCGATCGTGAGTTCCTTCAAAGGAACTACGTGGGTCTCATCTGACGGACACTTCTTCAGATTCGACACATGAAAAACGTTGTGAACTGCACCGAGTTCTGCTGGTAAGTTCAGTCTGTAGGCCACCCTGCCTATTTTCTCAATGACTTCGAAGGGTCCAACGTATCGTGGGTTAAGTTTACCGCGTTTGCCAAAACGAACCACACCCTTCCAGGGTGAAACTTTGAGTAGTACCCGCTCCCCAACCTGGAGCTCAAGTGGTTTCCTGCCCATGTCGGCGTAAACTTTCTGACGTTCACGAGCGGCCGTCATGCGTTTTCGTATCTGAGCGATCTGCTCGGTTGTATCTACCACATATTCTGGACCAGTGATCTGACTTTCTCCCACCTCTGCCCAGCAAAGAGGAGACCGGCATTTACGTCCGTACAATGCCTCAAACGGAGCAGCTCCAATGCTGGTGTGGTAGCTGTTATTGTACGAGAATTCCACAAGTGGCAGGTGCTTTTCCCAGCGGTTGCCAAAGTCGATTACACATGCACGAAGCATGTCTTCTAAGGTTTGAATAGTGCGCTCGGACTACCCGTCCGTCTGAGGATGGTACGCTGTGCTCATGTCTAATCGTGAGCCAAAGGATTTGTGCATTGCTTGCCACAGCTCCGAAGTAAAACGAGCATCTCGATCCGAGATGATAGAGGTGGGCACCCCGTGCCTCGAAACAATTTCCTTGATGTATATTTCTGCAAGAGTGGAGAACTTATCCGTCTCCTTGATAGCCAAGAAGTGTGCAGATTTCGTGAGTCGATCCACGATCACCCAAATTGTATCGTTCCCGCGCTGGGATCTAGGTAGGCCAGTAACAAAATCCATGGAAATTTGCTCCCATTTCCATTGAGGTATCTCTGGTTGTTGGAGTAGGCCTGATGGTTTCTGGTATTCCGACTTGACTCTCGCACAAGTCAAACACTTGCTGACGTAGGTTGCTATGTGGGCCTTCATGCTAGGCCACCAGTACGTAGTCTTGATATCATGATACATCTTATCTGATCCGGGGTGTACTGAGTAGCGAGACTTGTGTGCTTCATCCATCACAAGTTCGCGTAGGTTGCCATAGTGTGGGACCCAAATGCGTCCCGTTACGTAGTACGCGCTGTCTTCCTTTTGTTCTAATCGTTGCCTTGATCCGCGTAGGGCTTCGGCCCTGACGTTTTCTGGTTTCAGTGCTTCTATCTGAGCAGCTCGTATTTGGGAAGGGAGACTAGAATGGATCGTGAGTTGTAGAGCTCGTACGCGTTTAGGTACAGTGTCCTTCCGACTGAGGGCGTCAGCCACAACATTGGCCTTGCCCGGGTGATACCTGATTGAGCACTCGTAATCATTCAGCAGTTCGACCCATCGTCGCTGCCGCATATTCAATTCTTTCTGCTTGAAGATGTGCTCGAGGCTCCTGTGGTCGGTGTAGATCGCGCACTGGGTACCATACAGGTAATGCCACCACAACTTAAGCGCAAAAACAACAGCTCCCAGCTCTAAGTCGTGCGTAGTGTAGTTCTTTTCATGAACTTTAAGTTGGCGTGAGGCGTAGGCTATAACCTTGTCTCGTTGCATCAACACGCAACCAAGACCCTGAATTGATGCGTCGCAGTAGACCACAAAGTTGTCTGTGCCTTCCGGCAAGGAAAGAATAGGTGCGCTACAAAGTCTATCCTTTAGGTGCTGAAATGCCAACTCCTGTGCGTTTCCCCAGCGATAAACAACGCCCTTCTGCGTTAGTGACGTGAGAGGCTGTGCAATCTTAGAAAAATCCTTTATGAATCTCCGGTAGTATCCCGCCAAACCCAAGAATTGGCGAATTTCCTTTGGTGTACGAGGTGCAGGCCAGTTCTTTATCGAGTCTACCTTGGATGGATCAACGTGAATCCCATCCTTGTTCACCACGTGGCCTAGGAAATGGACTTCTCGAAGCCAGAAGTCGCATTTCGAGAACTTTGCATAAAGCTGTTCTGTTCGAAGGAGTTCCAGAATAAGTCGCAGATGTTGCTCATGTTCCTCCCGACTCTTGGAATAGATCAGGATGTCGTCGATGAAGACTATAACGAACTTGTCCAGGTAAGGCTTGCACACTCGGTTCATCAAATCCATGAAAACCGCAGGTGCGTTTGTCATCCCAAAAGGCATGACCAAAAACTCATAGTGTCCGTATCGAGTTCTGAAAGCTGTTTTAGAGACGTCCTCTTCCCGGACTCTCAGCTGGTGATAACCCGATCTCAGATCGATCTTCGAATAGTAGCTCGATCCCTGCAGCTGGTCGAACAAGTCGTCAATACGCGGTAGAGGATAACGATTCTTCACCATCACCTTGTTGAGTTCTCGGTAGTCGATGCACATTCTGAAAGTGCCGTCCTTCTTCTTCACAAATAATACTGGAGCTCCCCAGGGCGATGAGCTTGGACGAATAAAACCCTTATCCAAGAGTTCTTGTAGTTGCGTGGAGAGTTCTTTCAACTCTGATGGGGCTAAACGATAAGGTGCACGAGCGATAGGTGCAGCTCCAGGAGCTAGTTCGATCTGAAACTCGACTTGACGATGAGGCGGAAGACCAGGTAATTCCTCAGGAAATACCTCTGGATAATCGCGTACAACTGGAAAATCTTCTATCTTCTTCTCTTTCTCCGTGGTGTCAGTAATAAGAGCTAAAATAGCAGTGTGGCCCTTTCGCAAGTACTTTTGGGCCTTAAGGAGAGAAATGACGTTCTCAACAGCACTCCTCTTGTCGCCATGAATCATGAGAGGTTCACCATCGGGACCTGGAATACGGACAACCTTCTCGTTGCAAAGAATCTCTGCGCGGTGTTGGGATAACCAATCCATCCCAATGACAACGTCGAAACTACCCAAGACAATAGGAACGAGATCGATAGAGAAGGTCTGGTCAGCGAGAATAAGTTTACAACCCTTGACTACGTGTGTGGCTTCTAAACTCTTACCATTTGCTAGCTCTACGGTGTGCTTGTTGTTCAAAGGTGTTGGAATACGCTTAAGCATTCGACTAACTTCTAGTGACACGTAGCTAGTATCGGCACCCGAATCAAATAAAACTGAAACATAAAAGTCGTCGAGAAGGAACTTACCCGCCACAACATTGGGGTCATTCCTTGCTTCACCTTGGCCAATCACAAACATCCGCCCCCTGGCGCCATTGTTGTTGTTGTTCCCATTGTTACCATTCCCCTGATTGTTGTTATTGTTGTTGTTGTTGTTGTTCTGGTTCCTGTTCAGTTGGGGACAATCTCTCTTGAAGTGGCCTTCAGCTCCACACTGAAAGCACCCTTTGTTATCACCCTGTTGCTGTTGCTGGCGCTGGTTCTGTTGAGCTTGCTGACGATTCTGATTAGCGGGGTATAAGCTCCTGCAATCCTTTGCAGCGTGACCAGGCTTGTTGCACCGATGACAGTTGCCCCTGGTGCATGGCCCGCTGTGGTGCAGGCTGCAGCGATTGCATTTGGGATGATTTCCTTTGTATCCACCACCAGACGATTGCTGATTAGGGCTCTTGTAGTCCTCAGTCTTTCTCTGCTGAGACTGGGACTGAACAGAAGTCGAACCCTTACTTGAAGTTCCATCCCATTTCCGTTTGTTGTCACTAGAGGTACCAGTAGTAGTTGTAGCGCCAATGCGTTTTGGTAACTTATTCTGCTCCACCGCCTGATCCGTGAGACGGTGAGCCAACTGGACGGTTTGCTGGTAGGTGGCGAGGTTCACTGAAGTCACATGACTTTGGATTTCCGGCACTAAGCCCTGAAGAAACAGTTCGATGCGTTTGATGGGAGGATCCACCATAGTAGGGCACAGAATTGCCAGTTCGTTCGACCTTTTCACATAAGCTTCAATTTCAGACCCCGTCATCTTGAGGTTGAAGAACTCCACCTCGAGTTTGTGAATCTCATCTCGGCTGCAGTATTCTTCTTTAATCATTTCCTTAAAAGTTTCCCAAGGGGTGGCGTTGGCAGCAACCAACCCTAGCATCTGAACTTGAGCGTTCCACCATGTGAGGGCTAAACCCTCGAGAGTACCAGTAGCGTACTTCACCCTGCGCGCCTCAGGGCATTCACACATTTCGAACACAGATTCTAGCTTCTCAAACCAGTGTAGGAGACCTACTGCTCCTTCAGTGCCGCTAAAAGTGGTTGGTCGGCAGTCCATGAAAGTCTTAAAAGTGCACAAGGGTGGCTGAACGTGCTGACCTATCGTAGGTGAAAGAAAAGACAGAGTTTAACACAAAGGTTGGTTCACGAGAGTAGGATCCTAAAGATCCTAGAATGAGTTCGGACTGCAGGATATACCTCCTGCGTGTGCAGCTGCGAGTGCTGCGGCAACTCGTTCGTTGATCAGAGCCGTCAACTGGGCTTGTGTCATGTTAACGCGTCCAGACATGATCTTCATACCAAGAAGAATGCGAGTGCGTGGGGTTCGCGAAAGTGCGATGATAGGATAGAGTAAGCACGCACGTGTTCAAGCAATAGTAGTTATACTAACCAAGCATACCATAAGCAATGTGCCATGTAACTAACAAGTAGGCAATATATACACAGATCATATTACCTAGAATGTCGAGCCTTGCATGTGGAGTGAAGTATCGTTGTGGACCGTTGAGCACTGCACAGGTTATAGTCTGGTTTTAACAAAAACGTTTTCCCCTTTATTAAAACCAAGTTCTCTATAACCAATGGCTCTGATACCAATCTGTCACACCCCCAAAATCCACCTGCGGAGTACTACCGCTTGGAGGCGTGACTGACCAGGATCCAGCCACCAATCATATTGAACAAGCATATAAGTAGTTATAAAAATCCAACCAATACAATTGGTGTTCACACAAAACATAGTTAAGTTGCAAGCGGAAGCATAAGTCTTAAATCAAAACATAAGTTTAATTGTTTCATAGTTTAACTTGGCACACAGTCGTCCATGTCCCACAACGATCCTCCTCCATGCATGCTCCAGCTTAAGAACCTAAGGACCTGCAAAGCATGTAGTAACGAGTCAACAACTAGTTGAGTGAGTTCACGGTTGGGTGTTCGTTTTAAGTTGTTTCGAAAACAGTTTCCTTTAGCTGGCATCCTGCCGTGGGGGTTACCCCATAGTTAAAAAACGTGACTTGTTTATTCCCGGTTACTCTGGCAATCCTGCCGTGGGGGCTACCCCGTGTTAGTTATCTGGCATTTCGGCCGTGGGGGCTACCCCATGTATACACTAGACTCGTTACCATATCGACTGCTGACTGTAGTCATGTTTAAGTGCCCTGAAACTGTCAATGTCTATCATCATTGACGTGCCCCAGATCCATTAGTTCACGCCCGTCCTCTGCGGCACGGTGTGAGGTTTGTCAGACCTAAATAGCGCTATCTAACTAATGACCCGCTCGCCATTGGCCCGGCGATTAAGTCGATATAAAAATGAGGGACTTCGTGATAGAGTTTTGGTCTAGTACGAGTTATCTGTCCGTGAGGACGAGGAATTACATTCCTGAACCTTTGCTGTCCTACCCAAGGAGGACGAGGAACCCAGTTCCTTAACCCCAATTCCCGACCCCTGGGAATCCCATGCTTTGTAGAGGGTGTGAACTCACCTTGGTTTGCTCGGTAGAAAACACAGAAAAGTCAAACAAGCAACGTTGAGGCTACTCACGTCCTATCATAGTTGTATCATACAATCAGGTTCGCATTCAAGTAGTGCACGTACGGGTTACACGTTTAATCATAGCAGATCAACAATGTTCACGTTCAATAGTAACATACAAGGTCTGTGCATTGGGCCCAAGAGTCCGGCCCAAACTGTTAAGTCCGAAACAAGGTGAAAGCCCAAACAGTGTGTATAGTCTCGAGTCGCAACCAGGCGTTTGCGACTCGCAACCGGAGTCGCAACCAGGCGTTTGCGACTCGCAACCGGAGTCGCAACCATGGTTTCGGTCCATGCTGTTTTGGTTACGAGTCGCAACCGGACTCGCAACCATGGTTTCGAGTCACAAGGTTGGTGTGCTGATCCGGTGTGGTTTCGAGTCGCAACCGGGTGTTTGCGACTCGCAACTGATGTCGCAACCAGGAGATTTCGACTCGTTGTGCTTGGTTTCGAGTCGTAACTGATGGTTACGAGTGGACAGGAGCTGATTCGGAACAGTGTACTATTCTGATTTCATGCAACAGTTTGTACTAACCAACCAAATTCCTTAAACATGTTTATTTGTCTAGAAATTTCCTAAAATGGATCAAACAAATCAGAATTCAAATATTCAACCTGTTCATATGATATTCAAGTTGTTCTTCACACATTCATCATGTTCATCATCATTCAAATATTCAAGTAACTCATCTTCATTCATATGAACTTAAGTCTAACAAGAATCATGAACAACTTATCAACAATCACCCTAGTTGGCAAGTTTTCGGTTCTTAACACAAGAATACACAATCCGATTTATATGAACATCAACAACTAGTGTTTTAGACTACATTTAAACACACAACATCATGGGTTCCTTATGCCACATATCCGAAATCAAGTATGCTATCTTATTAACCATTATCATGCATAAACTTAACAAATAACATACTATCACATAATCTCCATCGTGTATCATCATCAATATCCGAAATATAACAAGAATCATTAACCAACAAGTATCATGAACACTAACCAACAAGCATTCAACATCAAGCACACATCATTCTTAAATCATGAAAATACATGTGTTTGCACTAGAATTACTAACCGGTTGTGAGGTGGTGAAAGATGAAGCTTTGTTTGGTGTGAACAAGCCAAATCCGAGAAAGCCTTCTTGTGGCCGGTTGGTTTGATCCGAAAAGAAAGGAGAAGTATGGTGTTGAAGCTTAGGGTTTTGGTGAGAGGAAGTAGGAGAGTGTGTGTGCTAGAGGAGCATGAGTGTTGTCCAAAGTGGTAAACATGGGTAGCTATTAAGGCTATATACCCGCCCCCAAGTTGTGCACCCTAATGGGTTTCGGTTGAGTTCAATGGGGTGCGTGGCCCATCCGGCCCAAGTGTTACGGTTTACTCGAGACCACATGGTCTCGAGCCGGGTTCGTGTCGTTTCGGTTCATATACATACTCGCATATATACACATAAGCACACATGTAACCTAACACATAATCATATCAAAGGTTGTAGCTTATCATTAATCACATAAGTTTAATTATTCACACGTTTAAGCATACAACGAAAGGTTCTAAATTTCGAGTTGTCACACATTCAACATAAACGGCAATGAGGCTCATGCTGATAATGTAGTTGTTAACGGTACGTTCCTTGTTAACAGCCAACCTGCTTCTGTTCTTTTCGATTTCGGTGCCGATAGAAGCTTTGTATCATTAGCCTTTGAACCTTTGCTTTCAATGCCTACAACTAAACTAGGAAAGCCTTATCAGTGGAAATTGCTAGTGGTGAACCTCTCGTACTTAATTCTGTCATTTGTGATTGCCAATTGAACCTTGATAACCACCTTTTTTCCTATTGACCTCACGCCGATGCAACTTGGAAGTTTCGATATCATCATAGGAATGGATTGGTTAACCAAGCACCATGCTGAGGTGATCTGTTTTGACGAGGTTGTTCGTATACCTCTTCCATCTGGTGAAGTGTTAGAGGTTCGTGGAGAGAAACCCTCGAGTAGTTTGAAACTCATGACCTGTACTCAAGCCTAAAAATACCTATGAAATAATTATGTGGCCTTTTTGGCACATGTCACAGAGGAGAAAGGCAAGAGCAAGAGTATTCAAGATATTCCTATTGTACGAGATTATCCTGAGATGTTTCCTGAAGAACTGTCTGGTTTACCTCCAGCACGTCAAGTTGAGTTTCATGCAAGAGTTATCGAAGCAACTTCAAGAGTTATCTAACAAAGGATTCATCCGTCCAAGCTTTTCACCTTGGGGCGCTCCTGTTCTATTCGTGAAGAAAAAGGATGAATCTTTTCGTATGTGTATCGATTATCGTGAGCTCAATAAACTCACAATCAAGAATCAATATCCCCTACCACGCATTGATGATCTCTTCAATCAACTGCAAGATGCTACATGCTTCTCGAAGATTGATCTACGATCTGGGCATCATCAGCTTCGTATACTCGAAGAAGATATTCCCAAGACTGCATTTCGCACGAGATATGGTCACTACTAGTTCACTGTCATGCCTTTTCGTCTGATGAATGCTCCAGCCGTCTTGATGGACTTAATGAATAGGGTTTGTAAACCTTATTTAGACAAGTTCATCATCGTTTTCATCGATGACATCCTTATTTATTCAAATTCTCGAGCCGATCACGAACAACACCTTCGTTTGACAATGGAACTCTTAAAGAAGGAACAACTCTTTGCCAAGTTCTCCAAGTGTGAATTTTGGCTTAAGGAAGTTCAGTTTTTAGGTCATATTGTCAACGAGCAGGGTATACATGTGGACCCTTCCAAAATCACTGCGATTAAGGAATGGAACACACCCACTACACCTACAGAAGTTCGCTCATTTCTTGGTCTTGCTGGTTACTATCGACGATTCATCACGAACTTCTCAGAGATCGTGGTTCCTCTCACTGCTTTGACTCAGAAAAATAAGCCTTTTGAGTGGGGACCCAAACAAGAAGAAGCCTTCCAAACACTGAAACGAAAACTCTGTGATGCTCCTGTCTTATCTTTACCTGATGGCAATGATGATTTCGTATTGTAACGCATCAAATCTAGGCCTTGGTTGTGTTCTCATGCAATGAGATAAAGTCATAGCCTATGCGTCAAGGCAATTGAAAATCCACGAGAAGAACTACACGACTCGTGATCTTGAGTTAGGTGCTATAGTTTTTGCTCTAAAGATTTGGAGATACTACCTCTATGATACGAAGTATGTGATTTTCACAGACCACAAAAGTCTCCAACACATATTCAATCAAAAGGAGCTAAACATGAGATAACGGCGCTGGGTCGAACTCTTGAATGACTACGACTGCGAGATTCGTTACAATCCTGGTAAGGCGAATGTCTTCGCCGATGCACTAAGTCGAAAGGAACGTGTCAAGCTACATTATGTTCGAGTTCAAACTGACATCCCGACACGTGTCCTTCAAGTACAACGTACGTGTGTAAGGCTTGTTGAAAAATGAGCTACCACTTAATCTTAAGCTACAACTCGAAACAAAAGATAACGGGTTACTCTATTACAAGAACCGATTATGAATTCCAATTCAAGACAATCTTCGCACTCTAGTGATGGACAAAGGTCATAAATCTCGTTATTCAATCCATCCTGGTGTAGACAAAATGTACAAGGATCATCATACTCAGTATTGGTGGCCAGGTATGAAGAAGGACGTTGCCTTGTATGTGTCTAAATGTCTAACTTGTCTCAAAGTCAAGGTTGAACATCAATGCCCATCTGGTTTACTTGAACAACCAGAGATACCGGTATGGAAGTGGGAGAACATTGCGATGGATCTCATCACTAAGTTACCGTGCACATCTATAGGTCATGATGCCATCTGGGTAGTCATTGATCGTCTGACAAAGTCAGCACACTTTTTGCCGATTCGTGAGGATCTATCTGCTAACAAGCTCGCCAAGATCTATGTAGATGAGATTGTATCTCGACATGGTGTTCCTTTGAACCTCATATCTGACTGTGATGCTCGATTCTCATCTCACTTCTGGAAGACCATGCAATCTGCCATAGGAACCAAACTCAATCTGAGCACTGCTTATCATACCCAAACGGATGGACAATCCGAGAGGATGATACAAACACTAGAGGATATGCTTAGAGCATGTGTGATAGACTTTGGTGGTAATTGGGATTCGCATCTACCGTTGATCGAGTTCTCTTACAACAATAGTTATCACGCTAGCATCAACATGGTGGCTTTCGAAGCTTTATACGGTCAAAATGTCTTTTACCTATCTGTTGGAATGAGATCGGTGAAGCTCAGCTTACTGAACTTGAACTCATTCTGTAAACAACGGACAAAGTCAAGAAAATTCGCGATAACCTTCTTATAGCTAGAAGTCGTCAAAAGAGTTATGCGAACAAGCGATGCAAGCCCTTTGAATTTCAAGTCGGAGATCACGTCCTACTCAAGGTATCCCCTTGGAAAGGAGTGGTTATATTTGTAAAGAAAGGAAAACTTGCACCACGATACGTTGGACCATTTAAGATCGTTGAAAGAATCAGAAAGGTGGCCTACCGACTTGAGCTACCTCCTGAACTTGGGAATATTCACCCAACATTCCATGTGTCCAATTTAAAAAAGTGTTTAGCCAATACATATCTCCACATCCCACTCGACGAAATTCACGTTGATGACACTATGCACTTTGTCGAGAAACCGATGGAGATATCGGACCGTGAAGTCAAGAAACTCAAGCGCAAACGAATACCGATAGTCAAAGTTCGCTGGGAATCCAAACGTAGCCCAAAATTTACTTGGGAAAGAGAGGATCAAATGAAAGCAAAATACCCACATCTGTTCTCAGAAGTTTCCTCTAATTAAAAATCTGGGACGAAATTTCCTAAAGTAGGGGAGACTGTGACATTTGTGACTTTTAAGCATTGTACAACTCTGAACGATTCAATAATCAATGAAACATTGTGCTTTAATCCTGGATATTGTATTATAACATGTGACAATTGCACGTTTTTGTTTTTGTTCAATTTCAAACTCTTAAACCTTTTTCTAGAAAGTTATACGTAAACTATTATGTAAACGTAATCAGTTTAATGCAACAAACACTTCGGAACAAGGTAATAAGTCAAACATACCCTAAATATCCTTTACATAACTTAGAAATAAGTTTTGAAGGGTTCGGTATGTCAAAAACAAGTTTACTCGATCACAGGGACTATTTGCGACAAAGTGCAAAAGTCTGCCGATTCGCGTATTTCTTAATACGAAAACATACGCCCATCCAAAAATTTTGTAATCATTAAAATATTATATTTTAGTGATGGGAATGCAAAAATGTTCTTGGTTGTGTAAATTCGATCGTTTTCACGTCCGTTAGAGCATTCGTCGTAATTAGGCGAAAAACACGACCGTACAGCCGAACGAACTGACATCCACGATATTTCTGAGCATATTTCAATTCTCCTATGCTTTAACGTCCTTATAAAGTCTGAAATTTGGCTTAACGGGGGTTAAATGCATCGAAAACACACTAAAATACGGGCAGGGGCCATTTTTGCCAAATTTTGAAAGTCTACAGCATGTGATAGCATCACGCGACAGCCCAGGGTGGCTATGGTCGCCCGACGCGAGACCTAGGTCTGGGCAAATTGTTTCTTTTTTTTTACAGCAAACAGCTTGCTGCACTTGAATTCTTTCATGGTTTTTGATATTGTGGGCAATATTGTGTGATCTTCAAGGCTTTGAATGTTGTCCACACACTTGTTTTGATCCTATAAAGTCTTGAGCAATACTCAATACATGTGTCAAGATCTTGTGGCTTCACTACAACTATAAATAGCAAGGCTCTTTGGCTCAAATCCTTTCTCATTTGCTCTTTCTCATCTCTTAAACTCTAAGTGGAGTTGCTACCTTTTTTGGAGGCATCCTATATGAGTTTTCTAGTTTTCTTTCATCCTAAGAACACAAGTAAGTGTTATATCCAGTCTTGTTTATTTATTTCAGCTATTATAAGCTGAAAGTCAAACAGTTTGACTACCGTTTGACTTTCGGTTTTGACCATGAATTTGTCAAGATAAATTTTAATCAACGTGATCGTAATCACGATGGTTATAATCCCTTGCGATTATACCTACTTATTACCACGTTTACTAGTCGAAGTGACGAGTCAAAGTTTCGCTCAAAATGCACGATTATGTGCATTTTATGACGAAACCATTTTTAGGTATCAAAACACTAAGTTTTGATACTAAATAGGTTTTTCAATTTAGTTAAACATGTTTTGACATGTTTAACTCATCACTTCTAGTTTAGTGCTTAGTTAGGGTCGTAAGTCGAGCGGTCTTGACCACCGCTTTGACTTTCGAATCCAACCCGTTTGGTCGATCTTAGGATCCGACCAAACACATATTTGTGACCATAGTTGTATAGGGAATAACCTCCTGAGGTTATACCTTATGGTCACTTCGTTTGGTTAGTGTTATGATAAGTCGATTATTAGATGCCTAAAAATGACCAAAATGCCTTTTTGCGCATTAATCCGTTTTAAACATATGTAACCAACTTTTTGACATATAAACTGATTTTGCAACTTAATTAATTATGTTTTGGCATATAAGACTTATCGGGTCATAACGGGTCAAAAGCACTTAGGATTCATTTAAAATCAGAATGTAGACTTTGTTAAACCATTTCGTATAAGTTCCAACACTCATTTGGTTTACAAGACCTCATTCTATCTGATTCCCGATTTAAGCTCCATTACACTAACAAAGTATCCGACCCATTAGGACACGATTGAAGCTTTGTTATATCACTTGATCAAGGATACTTTGCAATCCCAAGTGAGTACATAGCTCCCCTCTTTTATGTTTTGCTAAATGTTTTTGGGGTGACTCATATGTGCTAAACCGTTTTCAAGTTTTCAAAACAAAGACTATGGTTTATATATAACACGACGATTTCAATACTGTGAACATACTTGTTGGTGCATTAATTCATAACACGAATGACATTCATTAGCTTTGGCCAAGCCGACCAGTAGTATGTTATGGTACCATAGGACTGACAATCCCGTTATCAGGCTATACACTGGATTTGGTGGGTAGTTTGGGGTAACGACAGAAACTGTTATTTTAACAAACTTTTTGGTGGTTTGTTACTCGATTTAAAGATACCCATTGGGTGGTATAGACGAGTCACACAATTTTGAATGTATTCAAATAGAACGACCAAAATTTTTCACAATTAAAACACAGACGATTGACGATTGGTTTATAACACTGACGATTGACGATTTGTTTATAACACGGAAGATTGACAATTTTTTTATAACAAGGACGAATGACGACTGGTTTATAACACGGACGATTAACGATTTGTTTATAACACAGACGATTGTCGATTTGTTTATAACAAGGACGAATGACGATTGGTTTATAACGCGAACAACTGATAACACGGACTATATGGACGATTTGTTTATGGTAAGTGATTAGATAACGAGATGGGTTTAATGTGATAAAAGCATGGTGGATACGCCGCTGGTACTTCCTATATATAAGTGCTTTTATCATATTACATGTCGTAGCGTTATCTAGATCACTTGGACAAAGGTTTTCAAATGATGACACGTAACGATGTTTACTTAAAGGTATAAACCATACGAAGTTTTCTTACAAGACGATTTACTACTTGGTTTTACAAAAGCAAATTTTTAGTCAAGATTCATGGCAACGAGATTTTCATAAACATTAACCAACATGTTTATGTTGGTTAATTATATTGCAATACCAAACACTTTTGATTCAAGGTTTTCACTTATCGACTCTAGTAGTCGTACGAGGTATTGCGATATGTATACAAGCCATGAATTTGACATACTCACAAAACCTATGTACTCGCCAGCTTTTTATGCTGACTCTCTTTTCACATATGTTTCAGGGGCTGTTGTTTGATGTTATGATGATGCTTCACATAGGATTGGACACAGGCCTTAGTGATTATAAAATATGAAAGACAATTTGTTTGTATTTTACTCTTAATCCCAAAACTATGTAACATATTTAATCAATAAAACAAAACTTCAATTACCATGTGTTGTGAAACAATTACTCCAGTGACGTGACTCCCTGACGTTTCCATCACGGTTTGTTGTTTTACGCGGTCGGGGTGTTACACCGATGCATGATTCGCACGTCTCTCGCAATAAAATAATAATAATTCTCGTGAACAAACTAAATTTGTACTCTTTTATGTAAACATACGTGTTTATACTTGTGAATACTTGTTGAATTCATTCCAACTTATGTGAAACGTATGTGATTACGTGATCCTTAAATGTTTATACATGCAAAACAATATAAATTATGATCAAGTGTCATCCTTTATTTCTATTTCGAACCTCTCGATGTCTTCCCCGAACTCAGGCAAGAAGTCAAAAGTCACGTTCTGGTTCGAAGAAAGGCTCCAACAATGATGACTCTATATCGAAGCAAGAACTCGTGGGTTTGATCGCTGAACGAATGGCTGAGCAAATGGCCAAGGTTACACTTGATATTGTTAGCAAAATCCAACCCATCACTGAAACCCCTCATGCCTCTGTCGACTCAAAGGTGGAAATACCTAAAGCGACGTTCCTTTTCAAGCAATTTATGGCCTGTAAACCTCCCGAATTCACTTGGGAAGAAGGTGCTACTGCTTTGCTTCGATGGTTCAATGCCATCGAACTAACCTTCCTCTAAAGTGGTTGTCCTGACAACCTCAGGACCCAAAATGCTACTGTGGTATTCTGATCGACAGCGCTCGATTGGTGGACTTCTGAGCGAAACATACGAGGAAACGAAGCAAATCATACCTTACCATGGGCTGAATTGAAGAAACTGATGAGGGATGAGTTTTGCCCTCCCCACAAACTTCTAAAACTAGAAAAGGAGTTTTGGAATTTGAAGCAGATTGGGGACGACAACGTTGGTCTCACTGTACGTTTCAAACAACTTAGTATTTTGTGCCCTGGCCAAGTTGACGCCGTTGACAAAGCCATTACCAAATACATCCATTTCCTTCACCTAAAACTCTCGAGGATATCTTTCATTTGGCAGCCTGCCTTAACAACATTTGCGTCATTCGTGGGGCTTCTGAGAAGACTCCTTCGAAGAACACACACCAGGCTACCACCGACACCACCACTGTTGAACCATCCTCCTCCCAACCCACCAACAAAAACAAGAACAAGAAGAGAAAGGCTTCGAGTCAAAACTGTGCGGTCGTCACTCCGCAAAAACCCCAAACCTTTGTAATCGATTCCTGTTACACCCAACACCGAGCCATAACGCAAAGCTTACATTGGGACTCAACCCAAGTGTAACAATTGCCAGTACCATCATCCCATTAGCGCTCCATGTCATTTGTGTACTAATTGCAATCGGTATTGACACTTTGCCCCTTAGTGTCACAAACCTATAGCCAACCAAAACCAAGTTGTCATAGCTCAGAACCCTGCATCCAACCAAGCTCAACCGCAGGCCACTCCTGTCCATGCCTGCTTCAAATGTGGTGATCTCAACCACCTCGATATTGTTAGCAACCAATGCGCCAACAACAACAACAACAACAACAATCAACAACAACAGCAGCCAGCTCGAGGCAGAGCGTTCGCCATTACCGCCGCTCAGGCACAGAACGCCAACGATGTTATAAACGGTACATTCCTCATCAAAAATGTCTATGCATCTTGTTTATTTAATACTGGCACGGATAAGAGTTTTGTATCCGCTGGATTCGAACCAATGCTTAAGTGTAGATGATCTAAGTTACCCAAGTCATTCACTGTCGAAGTTGCTAATGGAAAATCCGTCACTGTTGATTCTGTTCTTCTTAAGTGTTCTTTAAACCTCAACGATCATACGTTTCTGATTGACCTCATACCTATGCAAATGGGTAGTTTCGACATCATAGTAGGAATGGATTGGCTTAGGCGAGTTCGTGCTGAAGTTGTTTGTTCTGATAAATTCACTTGACTTCCTCTTCTTAATGGTGATTCCTTGCACGTCTATGGAGAGAAAGCTTCTAAAGGTCTCAAGCTTATTTCGTGTACTCAAGCGAACAAACACTTGTGTAAGGGTTCCTTCGCCTTTCTTGCCCATGTTGTGGAAAAGAAGGATAAGGGCTCGAGCGTGAGTGATGTTCCTGTTGTTTGTGACTTTCCTGACGTTTTTCTGACGATCTTCCTGGTCCGCCTCCTGCTCGTTCTGTTGATTTTCGTATCAATTTAGTGTCTGGCACTACACCTGTCGCTAAGTCTCCTTTTCGTCTAGCACCCTCGGAAATGTAAGAGCTATCAAGCCAACTCCAAGAGCTTCTTGACAAAGGCTTTATACGCCCTAGTACTTCTCCGTGGGGCAATCCCGTTTTATTCATCAAGAAGAAAGATGGATCATTTCGGATGTGATTTGACAATCGTGAGCTCAATAAGCTTACATTCAAAAACCGATATCCTCTTCCTCGTATTGACGATCTCTTCGATCAACTACAAGGCGCAACTTGTTTCTCCAAGATTGATCTTCATTCTGGTTATCATCAACTTCGAGTCCTCGAAGAAGATATACCCAAAACCGCTTTTCGACGCGTTATGGTCATTATGAGTTCATGGTCATGCCCTTTGGTTTGACCAACGCACCTGCAGTTTTCATGGATTTGATGAACCGCGTCTGCAAAGCTTATTTAGACCATTTCGTGATCGTCTTCATCGACGATATTCTTATCTATTCCAAGACTCAAGAAGAGCATAAGCGACACTTGCGTCTTATCCTTCAGCTTTTACGTGCTGAACGACTTTACGCCAAATTCTCCAAGTGTGAATTTTGGTTGAAATAAGTTCAATTCCTTGGTCACACCATCAACGAACTTAGTATTCACGTTGACCCTGCAAAGATTGAAGCTGTGAAGAACTGGATTGCTCCTTAGTCTCCGTCTGAAACTCGTTCATTTCTTGGTTTAGCTGGTTACTATCCTCGTTTCATTTCTAACTTCTCGAAAGTTGTCGTTCCTCTCACTTCCTTGACTCAGAAAGATAAACCTTTTGTTTGGGGTCCTGAACAAGAGGATTCTTTCCAAACGCTCAAGGACATTCTTTGCAATGCTCATATCCTTGTACTTCTCGATGGTAATGACGACTTCGTCGTGTATTGCGATGCCTCAAACCTTGGACTTGGTTTTGTCCTTATGCAACGAGACAAAGTTATCGCTTACGTGTTGAGGCAACTCAAAATACAGGAGAAAAACTACACTACACAAGACCTTGAACTTGGTGCAGTTGTTTTTGCCTTGAAGATAAGGCGACACTACCTTTATTGTACTAAGTGTGTGGTCTTCACCAACCATAAGAGCCTTCAGCACATCTTCAACCAAAAGGAACTAAACACGCATCAACGTCGTTGGGTAAAGTTGTTAAACGACTACAAATGTGAAATTCGCTACGATCCAGGTAAAGCGAATGTCATGGCCGATGCACTTAGTTGTAAAACTCATTTGAAGAGTGTTCGTTGTTTCCAACTCGTCAAGGATCTTTAAAACCGCATTTGTGAATCTCAATACGCATCTATTAATGAGGGTAACCACTATAATAAGATGCAATGCGGTGCTGAAGAGAGTCTTGTAACCAAATTTGATGGTATTCCATATCACCTCGATCGTGTCTAGATTCCTAATCGTGATAACTTTCGAGAATTTCTGATGAAGGAGGCACACAAATATAGGTATTCTATTCATCCTGGTGGTGATAAGATGTACCATGATATGAGTACGTCCTATTGGTGGCCTGGAATAAAGAAAGATATCGCCACCATTGTTTCGAAATGTCTCACTTGTTCCAAGGTTAAAGCTGAACATCAACCTCCCTCTGGCCTGCTCGAACAACCAAAAATTCCTATCTGGAAATGGGAGAGCATTCTGATAGACTTTATTACTAAGCTTCCTCGTACTTCATCTGGTCATGACAGTATTTGGATGATCATCGATCGATTGACCAAATCTGCTCACTTTCTCCCCATTCGTGAGAAATACAAGGTCGAGAAATTGACTCGTATCTACACGGATGAAGTCATCTGTCATCACGGTATCCCCATTGACATCATCTTTGATCGTGATGGTTGCTTCACTTCTCATCTTTGGCAAACGTTTCAAGCTGCTATGGGTACTCATCTTAACCTTAGCACCGCTTTCATCCGCAATCTGACGGTCAAACCGAGTGTACTATCCAAACTCTATAGGATATGCTCCATTCATGCGTAATCGATTTTGGTGGCAACTGGGATATGCACTTGCCTTTGATCGAATTCTCGTACAATAACAGTTACCACGCGAGTATTCAAATGGCACCTTTGGAGGCATTGTATGGTCATAGGTGTTGTTCGCCTATTTGTTGGCACGAGATAAGAGAAGCTCAAATCACCGGTCCCAAGCTTATACAAGAAACGACAGACAAGATTTTACAGGTTCGAGATAACTTGCTGAAAGCCAAGAGCCGACAAAAGAGTTACGATAACAAGCATCGCAAACCCTTGGAATTCGAAGTAGGTGACTTTGTGCTTCTCAAGGTATCCCCTTGGAAGGGCGTAATTCGATTTGGTAAGAAAGGGAAACTCGCACCCCGCTACGTAGGTCCTTTCAAGATTCTTGAAAGGATTGGCAAGGTAGCGTATCGACTAGACCTACCTCAAGAGCTCAACAATGTTCATCCTACCTTTCACGTCACCAACTTAAAGAAATGTCTAGCTGAAGAAGGACTTCAGGTTCCACTCAAAGATCTTCAAATCAACGAGACTTTACACTTCGTGGAGAAACCTGTCGAGATCATGGATCGAAGAGTCAAGCAATTAAGGTGTAGTCGAATTCCTATCGTTAAGGATCGATGGGAAGGAAAACGTGGCACTGAGTTTACTTGGGAACTCGAAAGTGATATGAAGACTAAGTATCCGCATCTGTTCGTTGCATCTTCCTAAATTTCGGGACGAAATTTCCTAAAGGAGGGGAGACTATAACGCCTCTGTGACACCTGTGTCACTACGACCATCATACAAATACAAATCCAATGAAATCTTGTATTTTATTCTTGGGATTTGTATAAATATGTGTATCATTTCCACATATCAATTCTTATTCGATTTCGAGCTTTAAATCGTTTTCTGGAAGGTTATACGCGAACGGATGCGTAAACGTAACCAGTTTAACACAAAAAACACTCTAGAACAATGTCATAGGCTTAACATACCTTAAATAACCCTTACATAACTTAGAAATAAGTTTTGGATGGGTTGGTGTGTCGAAAACAAGTTTATTCGATTGTAGGGACTATTTGTGTCAAACTGCAAAACTATGCCGATGTGTGTAGTAACGAACATTCCAAAACTTGATCATAAGTTAACCATACCCTAAATATCCTTTACATAGCTTAGAAATAGGCTTTGAGGGGTTCGGTATGCAAAAATAAACTTTTTGATCAAATAGGGACTAAAAGCGTCAAAAAATGCATAAGTTTGCATTTACGCGCATATCTTACGTTCTGAACATATCAGGACATCCAAAAAATTTTGTAATGGTTAAAATATTTTACTATAGTGATTGGAATGCAAAAATACCACTCGTCGTGTAATTTGGATCGTTTTTGCGTCCGTTCGAGTTTTCGTCGTAATTAACCGAACAACGCAACCGTACGGCCAAACGAACCGACATCCGAGATGTTTTTGAGCATATTTCATGTTCCCTATACTTTAACTTCATTGTAGAGCCTTGAAATGGGGTTAACAGGGCTTAAACGTGTCAAAAATGCATCAAAAACCAAGTTTTACACTTGCAGGGACTAAACTTATCAATCTGTGAAAGATCCCTATGAGGGGCGCGTAAGACATGGGGTGGGTCTACGCGGCCCACGATAACCTCCCAGACAGAAACATTGAATTTGGCCATTTCAGCTGAATTTGATGGTTTTGATCACTGATTTGCAATACCATTTGATAGTTTTTGAACTCCCATTGTATTGTAATCTATGTGCCCAAGTGGATGGCTAGGATGAAGCTTTGATCCTTGCAAAAACACTTGTCAAAATCTTGAAAATCCAAGCTCTCCAATAAATACCCACTTGTTTCAACCTTCATTCCTCACATTTGATCTGAAACTTGCTCTAAGTTGAAGCCTTTGCTTCATACCTGAGTATTTTAGATCAAATTCTTCATTGCTTGGACCTTTTGTAAGCTTCTTTCATACTTGTTATTGCTTTTCAAGTATGAAAGTCAAACAGTGTTTAACTTTCTGCTTTGACCACGAGTTGGTCAACACAAAGTTCGTTTGAACTTTGCAACGTGAGCGTAATCACGATGGTTATAGTCCCTTGTGGCTATACCTACTGATTACCACGTCGATTAGTCGATGTGACGAGTCAAAGTTTCGGTTAAAATACGTGCTTATGCGTATTTTGCATCGAAGCTATTTTCGGGTATCAGAACCCTTTGTTTTGATATCAAACTTGTTTCCTAACTTAGTTAAACCTGTTTTAACATGTTTAACTCGTCACTTTTAGTCTAGTGCTTGTTTAGGGTCGTAAAGTCAAGCGATCTAAACAACCGCTTAGACTTTCGAATCTGACCCGTTTGATCGATTATTAGGATCCGATCAAGCATATTATGTGACCATAGTTGTATAGGGAATAACCTTCCGAGGTTATACCTTATGGTCACTTAGTTTAATTAGTTGTATGATAGGTAGTTTATATGCCTTAGGAAAATGACCAAAATGCCCTTTTCATGCATAATTGGTATTTAAGCATATGTAACTTAACTTTTGTCACTTAAACTGATTATACAACATATTTAAACATGTTAGGGCATATAATACTTGTCATAGGACTAGTTAGGCGTCTCGAACGCGCTTTCGCGCGAACGACGCGTTAAAGTCGAGTAAGCTACCTTAATGGGTCATAAAGGGTCGTAAGCACTTATGATAGGTTCCGATTTAGAATGTAGGCTTTATTAAACCATATCACATAAGTTCCAATGCTCATTTGGTTTACGAGACCTCATTCTACCCGATCTTCCGATTTAGGTACCGTTTGTTTAACTAGCGATCCGATTACTACGTGCCACCTGATTCCTTGATTTCCGAGCTTTCTTAGGACACTTAATCAAGGACACTTACAATCTCAAGTGAGTGCATAGTCCCCTCTTTTACTGTTTTTAATGTTTTGGGGTGAAACATATGTGCCTATACAATATTTTCATGATTTCGACTATATGATTACACATGCATAAGTACTATCTTTTGACGAATTGAACTATTATCCATGGTTTAAACACTGATTTCCGAAGTTTGTTACGACTATTTGTTTGTTCATATGTTTACTTATACATTCATTAACAATAATCAAGCCGATTGGTAGTACGATATAGCGCTATAGGACTAGACACCCCATTCCTGTTGTATGGAATGTCAGAAACCAAATTTTAACCAAATAGAATTTGCCTTTGTGGTATTTCTATAGTCTCTAAAGTGTAGTTTGATGCACTAAGGTTTGAATGTATTGCTAAATCGCGATTTATGGTATATTTCGATATACTACCAACGTGATACTGTTTGCTGAAGCATAATTTGATATGCTATTGTTTACTAAAATATAGTTTGATATATTACCAAACCACGATATTAGGTATGTTTCGACATACTACCAATGTGATATTGTTTACTAAAGTATATTTGATATACTACCGACATTGTTATTTCACAAACTAAAGTATATTTTAATATATACCAAAGCATAGTTGATATGCTATTTTCAAATCCAAAACATAAGTTGATATGTTATTTACAAAACCAAAGTATAATGTATTATACTACCGATGTTTTTCATTCTTAAACTAAGGTATACTTGTGATATACTACCGAATCTACTATTTCCGAAACTAAAGTATATGCTAATATACTATCTATTTACCTATTTCAAAACTAAAGTATATTTAGATATACTACTCATCTGCATATTTCAAAACAAATGTATATTCTCGTATATACGATAAACATTTTACCAAAACGACACATTTTTGAAACAAAACTTTTACAAGGATTCATGGCTATTTTTGAAAACATAAAACCTTTTCTTGTGTTATCCAAAGCCATGAATCTAATACACAAATCCTATGTTACTCACGGGCATTTTTATGATGACGTACCTATTTTCACATATGTTTCAGGTGCTACTACGTGATGATTGTTGATACATGCTACACATAGGATGGACTTGTGCCTTAGCGACTTTAAAATTTGAGAGACATTTATTTGTATCTATCTGATTTGTAATAAAACAATGAGTTCAATAATTCAATAAAACATAACTATTTAATCCATGGTTACAACACTCCCCGACGTTTCCGCCATGATTTGTTGTTTTACGTGGTCGGGGTGTGACAGAAAAGTTGGTATCAGAGCCAATGGTTGTAGGGAATTAGGTTATTAGTAATGCTTTGACCTAGACTATAACCTTCCTAGGACCCTAACACAAGTTATCTTGTGTTTAGTCTTAAAACAATACCATCGCTTATCTTTAGGTGACAACCAAAACCATAACACAAATTATGAATCCGTTTTTTGAAAACCAATCATCTCTTCTTAGATGATTGATTATAAGGTTTTGAACCCTCGAAGTTTCCAAAATCTCGTCAAAGTTTGGGTCTAGATAATGTGAACACGTGCAATCTGGAAGGGTGGATGCTTGTACCTCGAGTTTTCTGTCTAAGGCTAGAGTGTTCGTACAAATCCACATAATCGGACCAGTCACTCTTACCTGGGAACTCTTGGGGTGAGTGTCCACTTATAGGCTAAAGCATGTCTTCGCGATACATTAGTATGACCCATTTACTTTGATTAGTCACAGTGTCATTTGTTTGTTTTAAGTAACGAACAAATGATCACAATCTTCATGCTTTGTCGATATTCTTTTAAGCATTCAATTCTTACTATCTGATATCATCTCACTCGTTTCCTTTTCATGTTTCTTTGCTCTTTTAGAATATGGCTCCTCGACTTGATGCACAACCTCCAAATAACGCCGAACTCACAGCTATTATCACTCAGCAAATCGCTGTTGTACTCCCAAACCTGGTAACCCAAGTAAACCTAGCAAACAACAACAACAATGCTCCGTGCATTTATAAGACATTCAATTCAGCTAAGCCACTCACATTTACTGGGTCTGAAGGGGCCACTGGGCTCCTACAATGGTTTGAGAGTCTCGAAAGCACGTTTCGTCATGTTCAATGCCCAAATGAGCGAAAGGTTGAATTTGCATCGAGCGTATTTCAGAAAAGAGCACTTACATGGTGGAACGGTGTAATGAGGGATAGGGGTGCCGATGTGGCATTGGCACAAACTTGGGAAGAGCTTCGAGCTCTAATGATGAAGGAGTTATTTCCTCGTCATGAACTCAGGGCGTTGGAAAGAGAATTTGATGATCTTAAGCAAGACAGTGGTGAACATCGAGCCTACACTGACCGTTATGAGGACCTGAGCCTGTTATGTCCTACAATGGTTACGCCTTTGGATAAGGCGATTGAAAAGTACATTGATGGTCTTCCTGACCTAGTTCAGGATATCGTTACTGGTAGCAACCCTACTACCATCAGACAGGCCATTGAACTATATGCTACCCTGACTGAATCTCAGATCGGGAAAGGTAAGCTTTTCCGAAAGGGAGACCCGAAACCATCTGATGAGCCTGCACGATAAAAACCAAAGGATGAAAAGACTGAGTCCTCCAAAAATTCAAAGAAGCGTAAGGCTTCACAAAACTTTGCTGTAGTTGCTCAGAACAACCAAGTTGCACCAAACCAGCCAGCACAACCTTGCAATAGGAAAAACTATGTTGGTACCTCACCTTTGTGCAACAAATGCAACCTTCATCATCCGGAACAAGCACAGTGTCACAAATGTACCCACTGTGGGCGATTGGGACATTTGGTCAATACCTGCCGTTATGCTAACCAAAACCAAGTCGCTGCAAATCCTGCTGCTGCTCAAGCACAATTTCCACCTGGATCGTGCTATAACTGTGGTGATCTTACTCACTACCGGAACAATTGCCCAAGACTTGTTAACGCGAATCCAGCACGTGGACGAGTGTTTAACATAAACGAGGCAAACGCAAACGACAATGCAGCAGTGAACAATTAGACTTTGTAATTCCTTTGTTGTTATCTTTTGAAACAATTCAGCTGTTATATAAAAAAAATTGTTGTTTCAATTTTATTTTGCGAAACTGATACGATTGTTTGTATGTTTCACACAACCCTACGATGCCGACGCCAAGGAACTATGTTCCTTACAAAACAAACTACTCGTGTGATTCTTTCATTTGATGATCACTTGTGATCTCCCCGAAAATCCTAAGTACCCGTTTCTCTTAAGAAGCAAAGTACAAGGTACAAGTTGCAAAATTCTTAAACAGATACTTGAAGTACCATTTCAAATCCCTGATTTGATATCTAAAAGTACTATCGTGAATCCTTAACTGGATTCCTTGTGTGTTCTAATACGAATGTTACGATACGACAAAAAACGAAACCAAATCCTTATAAGATCTTCCTATCTTCATAGCTAGATTCTTGGGGATATTAAAAGTACCAATTAAAGTCCGTGATTGGATTTCCGGTGTACTTTAAATACAAGTTAATGAACGAGCTAATAACTAAATTAACGAATATACGAATATGTGATTATGTGTTTATGTGTAATTCTAAAGCTCGCTATCTAAGTCCTGGTAGAATCTTCCATATTTTCATATGTTAGATTCTCAAAAGGAATACTCAAAGTGCTATCTTAAATTCCTTAAGGGGCTTTTCTATGCAAATAGTAAGAACCTTGGATTCCAAAGTGCTATTTCAAAACTATTATTTGGTTCAAATTTACAAAGATCCCTTAAGTGGTCTATTTAAAGAGATCATGCGACGGTCTAGTTAAAGAGATCATGTGTTGATCTAGTTAAAAAGATTGTTCGTTGATCTAGTTAAAAAGATCCCTTGGTGGTCTAGTCAAGTCATTACATGTTTGTTTAATTGATTTTTCCCCTACGCATTATGAAATGAACCGTGCGGACTGTGCAAGGAATTACGTAATTATGGATGCATACATAATTATGGAATTCAGTGCACAGAAACCACAGTAAGTTTTGTCATGTGTTAAGACCTATAGTGATGAGAATAACGAAACGAGAACAATGTAAAAAGGGCATGGTGGATACGCCGATTGTACTTCCTATATATAAGTGTTCCTTATTACATTGCGAACGTAGCGTTATTTAAGTTACTAGAAGTCCTGGACCTTGACCAATGTTATTTTATCTTACAATCTCCGACTCCGATCTCGAGCACACACAAGTTTCCTATAATAGTCTTCATAGGAAACATTCTCTTATCCGTTGTTCAAAGCCTCATGCTTTTGTTACAACAACGAAAACACTTTGGCTATTAACAACTTCGCTAAAAATCCAAACGTGGCCCAGAGTTTTACTTAGGGAACGGAGGAATCTTTCGAAAGCAAAACAATCACATTTGTCTTCACAGATTTCCTCTAAAATTAAATTTCGGGATGAAATTTCCCAAAGTAGGGGAGACTGTGACACCTGTGTCACTACGACCATCATACAAATACAAATCCAATGAAATCTTGTATTTTATTCTTGGGATTTGTATAAATATGTGTATCATTTGCACATATCAATTCTTGTTCGATTTCGAGCTTTAAATCGCTTTCTGGAAGGTTATACGCGAAATGATGCATAAACGTAACCAGTTTAATGCAACAAACACTCCGTAACAATGGCATAGGCTTAACATACCTTAACTAACCCTTACATAACTTAGAAATAAGTTTTGGATAGGTTGGTGTGTCGAAAACAAGTTTATTCGATCGCAGGGACTATTAGTGTCAAACTGCAAAACTATGCCGATTTGTATAGTAACGAACATTCCGGAACTTGATCATAAGTTAAACATACCCTAAATATCCTTTACATAGCTTAGAAATAGGCTTTGAGGGGTTCGGTATGCGAAAATAAACTTTTTTTCAAATAGGGACTAAAAGCGTCAAAAAGTGCATAAGTTCACATTTACGCGCATATCTTACGTTCTGAACATATCCGGACATCCAAAAAATTTTGTAATCATTAAAATATTTTATTATAGTGATTGGAATGCAAAAATACCACTCGTCGTGTAATTTGGATCGTTTTTGCGCCCGTTTGAGTGTTCGTCGTAATTAACTGAACAACGCAACCGTACGGCCAAACGAACCGACATCCGAGATGTTTTTGAGCATATTTCATGTTCCCTATACTTTAACTTCATTTTAGAGCCTTGAAATGGGGTTAACGAGGCTTAAACGTGTCAAAAATGCATCAAAAACCAAGTTTTACACTTGCAGGGACTAAACTTGTCAATATGTGAAAGATCCCTAGGAGGGGCGCGTAAGACATGGTGTGGGTCTACGCGGCCCGCAACAACCTTCCAAACAAAAACATTGAATTTGACCATTTTAGCTAAATTTGATGGTTTTGATCATTGATTTGCAATACCATTTGATAGTTTTTGAACTCCCATTGTATTGTAATCTATGTGCCCAAGTGGATGGCTAGGATGAAGCTTTGATCCTAGCAAAAACACTTGTCAAAATCTTGCAAATCCAAGCTCTCCTATAAATACCCACTTGTTTCAACCTTCATTCCTCACATTTGATCTGAAACTTGCTCTAAGTTGAAGCCTTTGCTTCATACCTGAGTATTTTAGATCAAATTCTTCATTGCTTAGACCTTTTGTAAGCTTCTTTCATGCTTGTTATTGCTTTTCAAGCATGAAAGTCAAACAGTGTTCGACTTTCTGATTTGACCACGAGTTGGTCAACACAAAGTTCGTTTGAACTTTGCAACGTGAGCGTAATCACGATGGTTATAGTCCCTTGTGGCTACACCTACTGATTACCACGTCGATTAGTCGAAGTGACGAGTCAAAGTTTCGGTCAAAATACGTGCTTATGCGTATTTTACATCAAAGCTATTTTCGGGTATCAAAACCCTTTGTTTTGATATCAAACTTATTTTCTAACTTAGTTAAACATGTTTTAACATGTTTAACTCGTCACTTTTATTCTAGTGCTTGTTTAGGGTCGTAAAGTCAAGCAGTCTAACAACCGCTTAGACTTTCGAACCCGACCTGTTTGGTCGATCATTAGGATCCGACCAAGCATATTTTGTGACCATAGTTGTATAGGGAATAACCTTCCGAGGTTATACCTTATGGTCACTTAGTTTAATTAGTTGTATGATAGGTAGTTTATATTCCTTAGGAAAATGACCAAAATGCCCTTTTCATGCATAATTGGTATTTAAGCATATGTAACTTAACTTTTGTCACTTAAACTGATTATACAACATATTTAAACATGTTAGGGCATATAATACTTGTCATAGGACTAGTTAGGCGTCTCGAACGCGCTTTCGCGCGAACGACGCGTTAAAGTAGTGTAAGCTACCTTAATGGGTCGTAACGGGTCGTAAGCACTTATGATAGGTTCCGATTTAGAATGTAGGCTTTATTAAACCATATCACATAAGTTCCAATGCTCATTTAGTTTACGAGACCTCATTCTACCCGATCTTCCGATTTAGGTACCGTTTGTTTAACTAGCGATCCGATTACTAGGTGCCACTTGATTCCTTGATTTCCGAGCTTTCTTAGGACACTTAATCGAGGATACTTACAATCTCAAGTGAGTACATAGTCCCCTCTTTTACTGTTTTCAATGTTTTGGGGTGAAACATATGTGCCTATACAATATTTTCATGATTTCGACTATATGATTACACATGCATAAGTACTGTCTTTTGACGAATTGAACTATTATCCATGGTTTAAACACTGATTTCCGAAGTTTGTTACGACTATTTGTTTGTTCATATGTTTACTTATACATTCATTAACAATGTTCAAGCCGATTGGTAGTACGATATAGCGCTATAGGACTAGACACCCCATTCCTGTTGTATGGAATCTCAGAAACCAAATTTTAACCAAATAGAATTTGCCTTTGTGGTATTTCTATAGTCTCTAAAGTGTAGTTTGATGCACTAAGGTTTGAATGTATTATTTCGATATACTACCAACGTGATACTGTTTGCTGAAGCATAATTTGATATGCTATTGTTTACTAAAATATAGTTTGATATATTACCAAACCACGATATTAGGTATGTTTCGACATACTACCAACATGATATTGTTTACTAAAGTATATTTGATATACTACCGACATTGTTATTTCACAAACTAAAGTATATTTTAATATACTATTTTAATATACTACCAAAGCATAGTTGATATGCTATTTTCAAATCCAAAACATAAGTTGATATGTTATTTACAAAACCAAAGTATAATGTATTATACTACCAATGTTTTTCATTCTTAAACTAAATTATACTTGTGATATACTACCGAATCTACTATTTCCGAAACTAAAGTATATGTTAATATACTATCTATTTGCCTATTTCAAAACTAAAGTATATTTAGATATACTACTCATTCGCATATTTCAAAACAAATGTATATTCACGTATATACGATAAACATTTTACCAAAACGACACATTTTAGAAACAAAACTTTTACAAGGATTCATGGCTATTTTTAAAAACATAAAACATTTTCTTGTGTTATCCAAAGCCATGAATCTAATACACAAATCCTATGTTACTCACAGGCATTTTTATGCTGACGTACCTATTTTCACATATGTTTCAGGTGCTACTACGTGATGATTGTTGATACATGCTACACATAGGATGGACTTATGCCTTAGCGACTTTAAAATTTGAGAGACATTTATTTGTATCTATCAGATTTGTAATAAAACAATAAAACAATGAGTTCAATAATTCAATAAAACATAGCTATTTAATCCATGGTTGTGAAACAATGATTCTGTTACAACACTCCCCGACGTTTCCGCCACGATTTGTTGTTTTACGTGGTCGGGGTGTGACAGGCTCGCTTTTTGTAACTTTCCATAATTAGAAAGCTTGTATTGTAATTCTATTTTCGGAAACCCGTTTCTCTTGTAATCGTATTTTGTTTCGTATTATTGTAACCCGAGACTTCGATCGTAATAAAATTGACTATTTCATACAAATTATACTTTGCTTAATTGTTCATGCTTATACATTTAATTCGTTTATACACTTGATACATTATTTATGATTCTCGCAAATGTGTGGTTAACGTACAAATACCTATCTTAATTATGTGATCTCATACGTTTACTTCATACAAATGTTTGGTTATTCGTTTAGAATACATAATCCACCCCTTTCATACTTGATTTAAACTTAAATGTATGCATATTATGCTTGAAACATCATAAAATACCTTCTTTATATTCACACATTAGTTAAGTGATAATTACATACTAACTATGTGTGTTATATACTTGGAATACCTTGAAATATGTTAATTATACCTTAATTATGTGCAAACATCAAACAATAAGGGCCAAAAGTAACAAAAAATTGAAACATGTGTGATGGACCCAAGCCTGCGGGTTGCGGCAGATTTCTGGTTGGCTTGCGCGATGCGCCTGGGTCTGCAATCCGCAGCCAGATGTTCCTGATCAGCACATTGGTCAGTTTTCAAGCCTTGTCTCCCACCTAATTGCATTTAATTCGAATCTAACCACTAACCCTAATCTCCAACTATATATACACCTTCTCCCACACTCATTTTCACTTTCCAAGCTCCTAAACACTCCCAAATCACTTTCTAAATCATCCAAATTCACTGAAGTTTGGAAGAAAGCTTTTAGTGATTCAAAGTGAGTTCTAACTCACTTCTTCAACTATTTCTTGCTTATCTTCTTCTAAAACACTTGGATAACCTCTAGGAAGGTTTTCACAAGATTACCTTGGTAATCTAAGGTGAAACCTCACTACATTTGAGGTCCAAAGTGTGTTAAACTTTCTGTTTTGTATATTGTTCTTGTATCTTCATGTTCTTGATAAAAACTTGGTGGAATCTTGAATCCACCAAGCTCACAACTTATCCTATAGTTGTGGGTTTGTGTTGAGATGATTACAACCAAGTTATGAGTTCAAAAACTCTTTAATTTCAGCTTATACACGTCCTAATCCGAGTGATGAAAACAAGCTTGGTTCATCATCTTTCATATGATGAACTCATGACTTGTGAAGTGTGAACTATGGAAGCTTGGGCTTTCTAATCTAGTTCCACTCCTTCACTTGTGAAACTTTGTGTATAAACACTCAAGTGATTTTCTAGAATCAAAGTAACATAACCCCGTCTAGCCTCCATCACTTAGTTAATTCTTTTCATGATGTGTTGGCTCACCCGGGTTGGATACTTACCTGGTCACTTGAGCTTGCACTAGTTAGATTTATTTCTTGTAAATTCATGACCCTCCGAATCATCCTTGTGATGATTTCGTGTAGTGGTGAATCATATAAAGAGGTTTTAACCTCCATGCTTGACTTACATGATACTCTATGATATCTATTATTGGACTTAGTTTTAGGATAGTATTATAACTATATATATATATATGTGTGTGTGTGTGTGTGTATGTATATATATATATACATATATATATATATATGTATATATATGTCGGGTAAGATTATTGTAAAAAAGGTTAAAAGCGTGAGAAGTGTGAGAAATATTATGGAGATGACATGTGTCCTCAATCTAAATTAATTCAAAAGGGTAAACAAGTAATTTTATCACTGATTCAATTAATTCAAAACATTCCATAACCGCCACCTTATTTATAGGAACATGATTTTTTTAAAAGATCTCTATAAAAACACTATGAATAACACTGCAACCACCATTCAGCATGTATATAACACCACTCAATAATTATATAACACCATTCAATAAGTATATAACATCATTCAATAAGTATATAACACCATGTTAAAGATCTCTATAAAAACACTACGAATAACACTGCAAAATCACCATTCAGCACATATATAACACCATTCAATAATTATATAACACCATTCAATAAGTATATAACACCATTCAATAAGTATATAACACTATTAAAGACACTACCTTCATTTCCAGAAAGTGTTCTTAGTATAATGTTCATAGTATGGTTATTGTACATGTTGTTTTAAACCTGCATGCGTTGTGTTTTACATCTGCATGCAAGTAGATGTTCAAGATTCCATATGTTAAAACACCATGGTATTTTAAACCTACAATCTAGTAGATGTTCTTTGCATGTTCATCGTATAGTGTTTTACACTTGCATTCCAGTATGTGTTTAAAACACCACGCTTTGAATCACAATACAATTAAAACACCACTGTATGGACATAGACAAAACATCATGGACTAAACATCTGATCGAAACATATTTTTTCCTCTATATAAGTATAGCAATATGGTACTCATATTAAAGATAAAAAACGCTCGTTATTATGGTGTAATTTAAAAAAAAAGTTACGTATAAAAAGTTATTGACGTTTAAAAAAGACGGGGGGAAGTTGCATGTGCATTAATGTTAGTTTCTTAATTTAAAAATGTTAAATTTACCTGTATACCCTTAATCTAGAAAATTAATATGTTTAATAGTAAACATTATTTACAATTTTGTCATTATGATCTCAACCATTAGATCAAAGATCTAATGGTATAGATTCTTTCTTACTTTTCTCACAAAAAAACCTTTTTTTACAGGAACCTCTACCTATATATGTATATATATATATATATATACATAAGAACATGGCTGATTTTATGATGGTAATCGGGTCATGATTATTCGTCATAAACTTAGACTATTATATCTAAGATTCTAAGTCATTGTTATTGATTCTAATGGGCAATTTGGGACCCATGAAACCACACATAACATAGTGTCATAAACAAGTACTTAGAACTAGATAGTACTTTCGTATACATACTTTTTGGTACTTTAAATTCCAAATCCAAATCTTCCATCTTAAATCCGTTAACTTACACACCTTCGTTTCCCCCATGTAGGGTGGCTTTGGTGATTCCATCCTCCAAGTTACGACTCTTCACGGTATTCTAAAGTTAAAGCTTTGCAAAACAGTGAGTATATTTGACCCTTTTTACGCTTTAGTGCACTTTTGGGTGTAACATGTTTCAACTATCAAAATTCACAATACACATAGTCAAACATATTCAATCACTCAATCCGCCAAACATGCTATTTGTTATGCTTAGGTTGTTTATGCTAGAATACTTTCATGCGCTCTATTTGTCATTAACTTAGCTAGCCCACCTTAACAATTATAGCGCTATAGGAGTAATGCACCGCCTGTGAACCTTGGGTTATGTTAAGATTCTTTACTTGCGTTAAACTTTGTTTTGACTTTATTATTCACATGCTAGATTTACGTTAATCTTGATAACATAGTTTGTCATGTGGATTCGTTTAAACACTTTTATACTTACGCTATGTACTTAAACTTGTGTACTCGCCAATGCTTTTTGTGTTGAACTATACTTTTAAAATGTGCAGGATGATGATGATGATGATCATGATCATGACGAATCTAGTAGGAACGACTTAGAAACGCATATTGAAATACTAGATTAGCTTACTTTATTTTTGTGAAACTTGTCATATTGTCTTTCAATGTTGCACTTTGATTTTCATGTTGTATTTGACAATTATTGTTATGATATGAAATCAGTTTTGAATTAAATATTGTCGCAAATAGTGTTATGTGTGATGAGCAATCTATTTCGTCTCACTCTGATGTTTCCGCCATCGGTTAGGGTGTGACATTCACCCACACTCTTCACCTTCTTCCACCGGAAAATCAACAATCTTCTACCGAAATTCAAGTTCATTAAGAAGTAATGACTACTGACTAATTACAAGACTGTTTGTCGGGCTTCCAATGCTCACATAGGGTGATAAACAACGCCGATCTGGAATTGGATAACCATTCTGGGTGGTAGTTACCCGGTCCCCTGCCTTGGTAGTCGTTACCATATCCATTATTTCATTACGTTAAGCTTGATCTTATTTCATGTTCTTACAATTTGTAATGATGTTAGGTAATTAAATGCATGTATGGACATATTCGCTCTGAACACATACCGACTGCGTTTTCGTCAATTCCACATACCGGTAATAAGTTTTAGTATAATGTTATACGACCGGAATATAATTTTTTTTGTGTGTAAAACCGAACAACCGTTAAATAAGTTTTAGTAATTCTTTAGATAGTGTTTGCCGTTTTGTGGTCGTATAGCATATTATAGGATCATTTTTTTATTGTATACGGCCCATATAAAGTTATAGGGGTTGTATACAACCTTTATTAATTTTTTATTCGCTCGTATACTCAATATACAAGCTATGTTTTATGTCTTGTATATGGGCCGTATAACGTTATACGACCCATATACATTTAACCAACTTTTTTTTTAATTAGTATATGTGGAATTGATGAAAACACAATCGGAACATCAAATATGATCGAACATATTTTGCTTTTGCTTCATGTTTATCAACTGGTCACCTTAACTCAAACTTTTCATCATTACGAATTGTCAAAACATCAAACAAGATCATAACCAACGACTACAGAAACCGAACAACTACATCCACCAGTAATCAGCATTGACCTGGGAACCACATATTCGTGTGTTATAGTTTGGACAGATGACCGAATAGAGATCATATCCAACCTAAATCCATGAATTCCTGCGTCTTGTATTTATCAACGATGTTCTGATATCGAGTTATACGTTCCTTGTAAAAGTTTTCTGGGTCTGTTAAGAATTTGGGTGATGATGAAGGCTCGTTTGGGAGAATGTTCTGGAAATTGAAGGAAAAGGAAGGTTATAACTTTTTAAGATTAAGTAGTAACTTTGCAGTCGGTATGTGTTGGATAAGTTTGCACGTGGACAGTACAAAACAACACATCTACATACTACTCTGCACTTCTTTCGCTGTCTCCGCACGCGCCCGCCCAGTACTGTAGCATGGCAATGTGCGAAACATAATAACACGACAATTGTAGAAGATGTAGATTCAGATGATAGTAACAACTATTCTAACAAAATTAATAATTATAATTATATACATACAAGGACCGATGATGAGGAATGTAAGGAGAAGCATTGGGATTCAAGGGTTTAGACGCCATGGTTTGAGTAGTAATGAGGGTTTTCAGGGAATTCTTCAACAGAAACCACATCTGCAAGCTTTTTCCTGGTTTGAGTAGTAATAGTGCTTGGTGTTGTCTGAAAAAGTTTGGAGAAAATACTCGGGCGATTGCGGTACTGTATGCTCTGGTAACCCAAACATACGATCGCCTTTTGTCTTGTTTCATGTTTATTAACTAGTCTTTTGTTTGAAAAATGAGATTTGTTTCAAAGTAAAAAGACATCAGTTGTCTTTGATATTGAAAATAATCTTGCGCCAGGTGCAAGTGATGTTGAATCACAATCTTGATTGTCAGTAGCTGCGGTGTTGTGTGCTTTGGTAACAAAAATGCACCACTGCTTTTGCTATTTCTTTATGTTTATCAACTGGTCGTTTGTCTAAGTTTTCTTTCTCTTTGATGAAATGTGATTTGTTTCAAAGTAAAAAGAAAACTGAAACCAGTTTCCTTGATAGTTAAGAGTCACCTTGTGTCGGTCGGCGCAAGGGAAATTGGTAGAACCCGGGTGTTGCCGTCCACCATCTTGATTGTTGGTCGAATGAGATTTGGTGTTGAACATAGACTATTTGGATCTTGTTGGTAAAAGATGAGAACCTCTTGTTCTCTCTACTAGCCTTCTTTCCATAGCCACTGTTTCCATAGCCACCGTTTCCATAGGAAATCGAAATTTGTGAATATTAAAAAGTAGGAAGTCGAAACCCTAATGTGTGAATATTAACTCCAAAAAAAAGGAAATCCGATGTATACGGGGCTTATAACCTTATACGGCCCGTATATATCTATCGTATACATTGTATATCACCATAGTTTATTTTCACATGGGGGTATATGGGTCGTATAATGTTATACGGCCCGTATAGAATAAGATAAACTGACCAGCAGCCTTTGTCAGTTCACTTTATTCTATATGGGTCATATAGCCTTATACGACTCGTATACACCATGTGAGAATAAGATATTACCATGTGTTATTATTAACACCCTTCCACTAATCATCAAATTATCTTCATTCCATATTTCAAATCAACAAACAAACAATTAAACAATTAAAATTAGCAAGCTTCATAAGTTCTACAATCAATAATCAATCAAGTTGTGACACAAACCATAAACTCTTCATGGTACGACACCCTAACTGTCACTTACTATTTGTTTGAGGTAATTTGGAATTATAACTGTATCTTTGACCGGACCGCGACACTCCGATCACCTGCAACTCGTCTTCTCTGGTAACCATCTACTGCTACCATCCCCACCAAATACTGCTACCATCCACACCAAATCATTCCATTTCGAACACCGTTAAACATCGGCTCCATCACCATATTGAGCCTTAAGAAGCTTTTAAGGATGGTACAGTTTTCTAGTACTCCAAGAACTCACTCACGTTTTTAAGGATGGTGCAGTTTTCTTGTACTCCAAGAACTTTGAATATAACCAAGCAATAGAAATTGGGATAATTCCAAGTAAAAAGGACACATGCAATTTGCAAAACAATAATATCAAAAGAGCCATTCTTTTGATTAATGGTCAACTCATATTTAAGTCAATATGAGTTTATCTAAATAAAAAAGGCTTCTTAAGGCTCAATATGGTGATGAAGCGGATGTTTAATGGTGTTCGAAGTGGGGTGATTTGGTTCGGAGTGGGATGTTTAACGGTGCTCCGATGGTCTGAATATCGTCAGAATTAGCTGAATTTAAGAAGACATGGTGTAAAACTACAGCGGGGTAAACAACATGGTGTAAAAGTGGAGTTTACTCTAATTATTTTTATTATCAGAGGCAAAAACGACTTTTCACACACAGAGGGGTAGGGTGAACATTGATTAAATTGGGAAGCGTCAATGTGTAAAGTTGATCGACTTTCAAAATAGGGTGTAAAGTTGATCTTGCCCTCAAACTTCAGGGTGTAAAATTGCAGTTTGCTATTTAAAAATGGTTAATATTTGAAGTTTGATTTGATTATTTTATTCCCCTTACTGCTATTCATTTCTGGAAATGAAATTAATCATCCTTGTTTAACTTTTTCACAACCGTATTCATTTCCATCTATTTGTTCTCACTTTTGAACCTTTGATCGTTTCCGTCATGTTTCTCTAATCTCAAGCTATATACACAAAATCGAGTTTGTAAATTGAGAATAGGAGGTAAACGAAATTAACAAAGCACCAATTACGAAAAAAAATGTCCGTTTGAGGTATAGTTATTACTTTTTTAAATTGTTACTCACAACACGAACAAGACATATTTTAAGTGTGTACGGGATTAGGCTGACATCTTTAACTTGAATGAGTCATGTTCGGATTCACTTATTCAACTTGTAAACTCGAAATCCTTCCAACAAAACATGATTGACATCTTCAACATGAATTTTTTTTTTACAGGTGAACTTCACAACAGACGGCTAATTCACAGCCGCAAGCCGTAGCCTGCCACCACTCATTACCAGGACTATGTTGTCTTAACCGGGCCCACGCCTGTTCGAGAGGGGCGTTACGTTGTCCCCGAGAAAATTTCAAGCCTCTTGCCACATGACAGGAGTTGCACCCTCCACAAGAGCCGACCCATTGGAGTAAATGCACTATAGTAGAAAACTCGGATGGGATCAAGGGTAGCTGGCCTGGAATCATTTGCCATCTTCAACATGAATGAGTAATGTGATATGAGATTGCCGCTAATTTAAAGAATTAGTATTGTTATAGGATAAGGATCATGTGAGAAGTAGTAGGCTAATTGAGAAACTTGAGAAGCATTCTGGACCACACATTTTCTCTAACCAAAAAAATGAAAAAAAAAAAGGTAAAAAAAAATGCAATTTTTTTTTTTTTGGAAAAATAGCAGCTTTTTATTTAAGGATTTAATTTTTTTTTTTTTAATTTTTTTTTTTTTTGGGATTTATACACATGTGTATAATGTTAATCTTTTAACTATACATATATGTATATACAGGTTTAAAATTGAAAAATAAGTGTTATTTAGGGTTTAGCATTAGTATTTAGGGTTTAGCATTAGGGTTTAGGGTTTAGCTTTATGGTTTATGGTTTAGCTTTAGGATTTAGCATTAGGGTTTAGCAATAGTATTTACGATTTAGCATTAGCGTTTAGCTTTTGGGTTTAGCATTAGAGTTTAGCTTTAACTTTTGGGTTTAGCTTTATCTTTAGGGTTTAGCATTAAGGGTTTAGCTTTAGGGTTTAGTTTTAGCTTTAGGGTTTAGCATTAGGGTTTAGCTTTAGGGTTTAGAATTAGGGTTTAGCTTTAGGGTTTAGCATTAGGGTTTAGCATTAGGGTTTATGGTTTAGGGTTTAACATTAAGGTTTAGCTTTAGTGTTTATGGTTTAAGGTTTAGGATTTATAACACATATTTTTTCAATTTTAAACATGTATATACATATATGTATAATCGACAATATACATATATGTATAGTTAAAAGATTAACAATATATACATGTGTATAAATCCAAAAAAAATTTAAAATAATAAAAAATTTAATCCTTAAAGGAAAAGCTACGATTTTTTCAAAAAAAAAATTGCATTTTTCACCTTTTTTTTGCATTTTTTGCTTAGGGAAAATGTGTGGTCCAGATTGCTTCTCAAGTTTCTCAAATAGGGTGGACTTCTCTTAGGATCCCTACCCTATATATCGCTTATACTAAAGCAAAATAATGTTGACTTTTTGACCTTGATGTGGCATAGCTATTTAAGCAGAGAATTGGTGTTTGAGCGGCAAAATTCTTTTCCTCCTTTCTCCTCATTTGTGAAACCGCCTAATGAAGAATGTTTATATGGAAACCCAATCAATTCTCAATCAATCAGTTGAAATTCCTCTATCTTCCTCTACACGCTCTTCAATCATCCTCTCCTTTTTCTTCTGCTTTTGTGAGTTCTGTATATTTTAATAATTAGGGTTACTTCTTGGATAACCTAGTAGATGTTGAAAGAAGATGCAAATGGTGGAGAAGTTTATCCAATTCTTCAGGTATAATTTCTATAACTTAATGTTTCCGTCAATCTTAATTAGGGTTTGTTTATTCAGAATGTCCATCAATCTCTCCTTTTTCAACCAATCGCTGATGTTGAGTACAGATGTTTCGTTGAAGGCTCAGTTACATGGTGGTGAGGCGACGCATACAGTGGTGGATGTGATGTAGGAGGTTGATACGGTGCAGCCGTAGCCTCATTTACCACTTTTGCGTGAACCTTCTTCAATCTAAATGAAGAAAGCAACAACATGTATGTTTAAATCTCGATCTTTATTGTTATTATACAAATTGATTCAGCATACAAATTGATTCACTAGAACCTGTATCTTTCTCAATCATTTTTCTATTCGTTTTCCCTAAATACTTCAAACAAACCCTAGAGCTCTTCGTCTCCCATCGCAAGCAAGCATCAAGTTCACTTTTCTTCTATCTCTAATGGATTCGATTCAGTATTTCAGTGTATGCTTTCTTTCATGATTCGTGTTTATTATGTGTAGAATATTGATTTAACATTACTTTCTTCATCAATTTCACTTGATTCTGTTTGAAACCGGGTTTTGAAATTCCTCAGGTGTGTGGATCCGGTTTCGTTTGGTTTAATCTTAGTATGTGATATCTATTCTAATATTTTTCTTCGTATTGGATCAATATTTAGATCAATATAGTTATTTATTCTAACTGAAATGTTTGATCAATGGGCTATTGTGATATGTATTAAAATTTTAACATCTTTATCCTAAAACGCCACTAATGATGTTTTATTTTCTCAGTACGAAGATTTGACACATGATATCTATTGAAACTAACAATGTCATAATTTTTTTGTGAAACAGGTAATTATGTTGTCCGCCAAGTGTTCAATTAAATGTCTAATTGAATTTGGGTTTTGCCCGCCAGGTGTTTGTTGAAATGTCTATTTGAATTTTGCTTTTGGTTTTTTGGTTTTTTGGTTTTGTAGGTGTTTATTAGAGTGGATTACTTTATTTTTTCCATAAAAAGATGATTGGTTAAGAGTTGCAAGTGTATTTATTTTCCAGGTTGCATCGCTATGCTATGTCTCCTTATCACTATAAACTACCAACAAAAGCCTTAACTGGGAAATTGCAGTTGTTTTAGTCCATGGAGTAGCATGCCTCTTCTATTTTCGCAACTTGATTTTGATGGTTTTTTGAAAGACTTCTCTACTACAAGCATTTTGTTATGATCAAAAGGATACTTTTTTCACTAGCAATATTCCATCAGTCTTATACTAATTTGCACAGGTATGTAGCTTATAGCTATATATTGTAGTATTCGTCATTATTATTTGAGAAGCTTGCAATGGTTATGCTTCCTCTTCCAACTACTCTGTAAAGATTAGTTTTCGACGGGAAGTAGAAAGCTGCTCGACATTTTTGTCGGCATTATTGGTTTCTTTGACAAATAAGAATGACCAATATGTTAACTTTGAAATTTATTCGAATCCTGATGGCAATTTGAGCATCGTAACCTTGAGATCAGGAAGCTGGATCACAACCGATTCAGATTGTAAGTTTCTTTAATTGTACAATTTATTATTAAAAAATACTATTAATATTTAAATATCCAGCAATGACCAATTTGAGTTAAAAAAAAAGGTCAACCACTAATGATGAATTGAGTTTATTATTTGTGTGTTTTTGGTGTTTTGCAACAGTTGTGGTCCTGGAGCTTTGACTCAGTATGATCAACAACTAAAGCATTTGAAGATTAACTGGCTATATTAAGGATGAAAACGGTTAGTGTTTATTGTTAAACACTTATGTTCAAAACAATGTTAGATTCTAGCTGCATGATCTTAGAATGGTAAATCTTTCAATCTTTTGTTAGTTTCTAGCTGCATGATCTCAGAATTATATGTTAAGATAAGAGCTAATGTGTAGGAATGTTAAGGGCTCATTTATTTAATTTAGTTGACGTTTTATGTTAGTGGTCTAATCTACATAAAAAGAAAAGAAATAAAATGTCCTGGATCTAAAAGTAGAAGCCAGCGACATTTTGGTTCAATGGTACTAGGTGTGGACCTATGTGTTTATCCACACAAAAGTGGTGTGGGATCACGTCCTCCAAAGTGGGCAACACGTGGATTTTAGAGCGTTTGCCATTAAAATAAAGAATCTATAAACAGAAATATAGGTAGAATTAGCAAATGAAATTATTCTTTTGACTGCAGTAGCAATCCATGCAGCTTTTGGCGTTTTAAATCTTCACCATGTGGGAATATTATGGGAAAACCTTGAGCAAACATTTGATTTTTACCAGAACCTATTCCTATTGGGTATGTGGCGTTTTCCTTTTCTAGACCATAATTTAATGTATCGTCATCTTTCTGGTTTATAAAAACTAACCATTATAGGTTGTATATAACCAGGTGTGTGAAGATAAAATAGGCAAGACCTCATAATAAGCTCCCATATAGAAGATGCATGACCCTGGGTTGATTCTAAGAGGATTCACTTGATGGAACTGCCAAATTCTGACCCTACAACAGGCAAGCCCCAGCATGGAGGGCGAGATCGTCGTGAATTTTTCGCAAGAACACTAAGGTTTGTTGTCTCTTTATTTCACAAGTATATTTTGGTTATAGACGTAGTGATTTTTTGTTTCAATTAGAGACCCAATTTCACATGTTATTTAAATTTTCCCACCATTTGGTATAAATTATTCATCATTCAAGAATGTCAGCATAATTAATATATTCTTTATTAAATAGATGTCTAACTTCACGTTGTGACTAAACGTTTACTGCATAATTGAAGTAATTAATAAACAAATTACTTCAAAATGTAATCATATAATTGTGAATTGTAAATTCACTCATTTATTTGATAAACGCGTTGTAATATAGGAATAAACGTCTTCATCTCAACAGAGTGGTGGGTGAGGTCCACACACCAACTAAAACTTATAAACTACTTTACCATAATCCTCCTGATGTATCTTGATTATGTTCTCTTTTTAGAACAAAAATGAAACAAAAGTTATATTTGTATATATAAATAGTTCACAACTATTTATTCACCAGTTGGTATGGTATGGATTTCACAGAATTGGTATTACTAACATCACACTTTTAGATTAAGGCATGGATTTTCAAAGCAAGCAAATTGATCTATATGTCATCAGTCAGTCAATCTTTCTGATATACCCAGTAAAAAAATTCAAAAAAATAATTTTTATTGTTGAAAATCAAATTAATTTAATAACCTTGAGAGATAAAGAGAGAGATGAAGGTCATGTTTTGAGATGACATTAATGAAGCAAGCTTATCTTGATCAAGTTACAAGAATGATAACTGTCCTATTACATATACCTGGGACACCCAAGAGATATCTTTTATCTAATTTATACTCGAGTTGATTATAAGTTTCGTTCATGTGTTTATACCCAAGTTATGGATTCTGTCTAAAAGTTTCAATTGCAAATGACAAAACGATATTAGTTTTTTGTAAATTTGTTTATAAACATTAAGAACATTGGTTTTAAAAGGTGTGCATGAGGCGCGGGTCAAGCTGGAAAACATTGATGGACCATGCTTTCTACATACATGCACACATATACACGTGAGTGCGTTAGTATTGTTATTATTAAGTTGTTAATATTTATAGACTTTGGTTGATTACTTATATATGATGCTTGCAGGCTGGAGCATCTGGAGAAGGCACAAACTACAGATCATGTAAACTATTTTGATCTATCTCGAAAACATTGTTAATTAAATAATGTGGTGGTTGTTGTTGATGGGTTGACTAGCTTGGATGATGGAGACCAAAATAGGTTTACACGGTGGTTGGAGTGATGATGTTTGACGGGTGTTGTTTCTGTCGACATAACCGTTGGAAGTCGGATGACAAGTGTGGTTACATGGTGGTCACGGTGTGGTTGTCGATAGTGGTGATTTGGATGATAAACGGGTGGTGACCGGAAGCTAGGAGTCTTATACGGTTTCTGTAGAGACGACTCAACACTTAATCAACTCGGTCAACTATGGTAAACAGAGACGAGACGAGACATGTCAGATTCGTTCAATAATAGAAATGGAGGATTCGAAGAGGTATAAACAAAAACATTTGAACTAAGAAAACGTTTAATTATTTAATAGTTCATATAAGCGTTTGTTTGGAATCGGTGGGTTGTTTAGTTTCAAGTGTGTGTTCGTTTTGTTGCTTACCTTTTCTATTATCTTTACTGCTGATTTTTCGATCTTTAATTTGCACCATAGACAATTTGAAACAAGCGTTGGAACTTGCAGGTTCTGGTGCAACTTGTGCTATTATACATTATAAAGCAAGAGTTCCTTATTGTGAGGTACATTATGCAAACTACATAGTAAGTTATTTGAAGCCAAAAAGGACGTGACCAATTAACAAATATTTCTTTCATCTTATTGATGTTTATTTTTATGAAGAAAGGGTGTGGTTGATGGATAAAATATTAGGCCTAACTATCATGCAGTCTTTTGGTGAAGAACTTGAAATACAACTTTATTTATTGGTATTTATTTACCCCCGAAATACAGCTTTATTTATCGGTAATTATTGACCCGTTTACTTTTAAATTGGTTTGGTCAAACAAGTCAAACATAAAAAGAACCTTAAAGAAGACTGGTTCAAATGGGTCGAATGGGTTTAAAGTTGCTTAAAAATTTTTGTAAGTGCATAATTTAAATATTTAGATTACTATTGGATAATGGAAAGCTTTTGGGATCTCAAGGTTTCTCATTTGGTATTTGCAGGCTCCGGCACGGTTCCGAGAAGTGACCAATATATGTCTCACTACATATGAGGATACAACGCATGAGCATAAGGATATTTAGTAGTAGATATTGGCAAAAGATCAACCAAATAAGAAGCTTAAATAGGAACGAGATAAATGGATTGAACGTTTACTTTTCTAATTTAATATTTGCGGGGAGTGCATGGTTGTGCATGCTCTTAGCCGGGGGTGTCATCATGTTGATGACCTTGTTAAATCCGTCCCTAGCTCGAGGGGGACCGAGGACTTTATTGTGGGGATTCCCAAACCACAAGTTTCGGGAGGGGGGGCTTCAGGGGAAGTGATGCGTGTGAAGTGTTATATATTTTAGGTGTATATTTTAAGCCCCTTTAACACTTTTTAGTCAAGTTTTAATTTTATAAAACACGATATTTACTAACACTAGACACACATATGGGCAAGTGCACCCATCGTGAGCGTAGTATAGTGTTGGTAAGATACCGAGGTCGTCCAAGGACACAAGAGCTTTTAGTACCGGTTTATCCTCAACGTCTAATCAAATCAAAAGGTTTAGAAAAATGTTTTAAACTAAGAAAAATAAAAACTAACTAAAATGCTGAAAATAAAAATAAAAAAAACAGATAGACAAGATGAATCACTTGGTTCCGACTCGTATCTAGTGTAACCTTTGATTATTTCCGCACTTTTGCACATAATTAAGAGATTATCTTAGTTATTGTAGTAGGCCCCTCTTTTGAATGTCACGTTACCCTCACCCCAGTAGTTTGAGTCAGCAAGGATACAATCCTAAAAGGGTGGATTATTGGAAGATAATGAATTAAGTTATTAATGCAGTATTATGGTAGGCCCTTCTTTTGAAGGTGACGTTACCCTCGGCTAAGTAGTCTGAGTCAGCAGGGATACAGTCCTAAGTAGCCGGATTATAGTATTAATAGTAGTTTAACTTATGAGGGGGTCAAAGAGTTTGGACCCCCGCCATCCAATACCGTTAAGTATTGAAGGAGGTCCTACTAAATTTGACCCAGGTCCATTGCAGGACCTCTAAACGCTGAACAATGGCAAGACCTTTACCAAACCGTTCCCTTAACCCCCGACCAGGTAGCCAACATACCTCCATATAGACCGTGGAGATATGAATGGTGAAAATCTTTTATTTTATATAGACAGTAAAATAATGCCAAGACACCACGGACAAACGATAAGGAAAGATCACCTTCAACATAAGAAACTAGTTATTAAATTCATTAATACAAAACCAAGTAAAAAGTGCAAAAGATTAGAAATAAAAAGTGTTACACTAGACACTTTGTCTTCACCAAGTGATGTAAGAGACTTAGGCAAACATGGCCTTGATTGTCAAGAACTCTTACGATCAATCTTGGATCCCGAGACGACTCACACACTCTACGATGGACAATGGATGATGGTGGTGGATGATGGTGTTATGGTGGTGGTGGGTGGTGGGTGAAGTGTGAAGTGTGAGAGAGGTGGTGTGCCAAGGGATGGTTTGAGCTTGAGCCAAGCACTTCTATTTATAGGCTGAACAGAGGCTCGGGCACGGCCCCGTGTCCAGTGGGCACGGCCCCGTGTCCACATCCTTCTCTTTCTTCATTTAATGCAGCTTTGTCTTATTAGTTGACCACGCCCCCGTGTCCGCTGAGCACGACCCCGTGGTGCAGAAGAATCTTTGTACTATGCAGATTTGCTGGATTGTGCGAATCTTATAGTTGACCACGGCCCCGTGTCCGCTGAGCACGGCCCCGTGGTGGGCAATAGAAGCTTCTACCACTTTGTCTTTTCTGCTGACACTTGGGCACGCCCCCGTGCTGGCTGAGCACGGGGCGTGTTCAGGCTTCTGATCTTTTGTTTTGCTTGGGAAGATGCTGTCGTGGGGTCGGGCATGTCACGTCTTGTCCCTTTTCTTGTATTTATGTTAGATTTTGATGTCTTTTTGCTTCTTTTGTTAATTTGAGCTCATTTAATCCTGAAAATACAAAAGGAAGACAAAAGCACACTTTTTCCAACATTAGTACTAAAAAGGGTTAGTTTTATACCTCATTTGATGAAATTTATATGTTGTATTTTGAACACATCAAATACCCCCACACTTGAATCTTTGCTTGTCCTCAAGCAAAACTCTTTAATATGTGGCTATTACACTCCCAAATGGAATGGGTAGAAAAGAAGGTTTTTGGGCTTCTCGTAGAGTGTCGGGATTTCCAAGATTCTTTATTTAATTTTATTTTTATTTTTTTACAATCCTATTCGTCATGATTTATTCAAAACTTTTCATAAGATAAATTACTTATTAGGCCATAACATGCCTCTTTAAAATTCTATTTATATACAAGTTCACATACCTCACGGGGATCACTCAACACTCGGCCGAAAATGTATTTTTGTGGATCACTCGAGAGCGGCATGGAACTTACTCCTACCATAGGCTTGCCAAGCAATCAATCCTCCTCCTTTTTAACTTATATACCTTTGTAAATATCAACAGGACTTTTGGGTAAAGGGTTAGACTTGGGTTAAAGGTAGGTGGTTGGGTTGGTGGTTAGTGGTTAGTAGAAAAAAAGGCGAAAAGCGTAACAAGTGTTGGTTTTCGTATGACTTTCTATTTTTTTTTTTTTGATGAAGCTATTTATTCAAACAAAGTTATTTTTGATGAACTTGTTTGTTTATTTTCTTTTGCTTCATCATTAACAAAAATTTTTTTTTTTTTTTAAAGTCATACGAAAAATCGAACTTGTTACTAAAACAAAGGGGTGAAAATGAAAAAGGTTTTGGTGGGTAAAAAGGGTGTTTGGTTTGGGTTATGAAATGAGAAGGTTTAGGCTCAAAGGGGCTAACTAGGGGGATTTTGGGTAGGTGGTAAAAAAAAAAGAAAAATAATGGTGTAGAAATAAAAAGGGTTAGTCCTAATGCCTCCATCATTTACTTACTCGGGTTTAAGTTGATAAGGACCGGGAATGTATCGTCATAGCAAGTTCTAGAGTCGTAAGAACCAAGCGGCTATTCACACAAGAAACGAAAATGAGTATTTAGTCAAATGATATGTAAGTGTTTGCTCAATAAAGGTTCAAAACTCACTTTTGTGGGAATGGGTTTTTATGTGATCAAGTATATATAATCAAATTTTAACTAAGTTTGTCATGCCTTTTCATAATTTTCTTATGTTGGTTCTTTTTATCACGACGCTATCGGTTGTAAATTCGTAAAAATATAACCTTTTTGAGAACTTGAATTTCCCGAGTTAAACCTAGACAAGAAAAAATGAAAATTTTTGAAAAAAAATTTCGGGTGATTAGCGATTCCAATAGAGTTTTGTGTAAGGTTTGTATTTAGGACTTACAAGATTCAAGGTTTTAGCATCCCCCCCCCCCCCCACACTTAAATTACACATTGTCCTCAATGTGTCCCAAAAATAAGTTTTTAGGTTGATTGAATGTGTAAAAGGTGTGAAAAAGCAAAAAATTTTGTGTTACTGGGCGCTGAACACGGCCCCGTGTTGTCCGGGCACGGCCCCGTGTTCAAGTGCCAGTAACAAAATTAAAACAAGAGAAACAGAAGTCTGGACACGGGGGCGTGTTGGGTGAACACGGCCCGTGTCCAGTTACCTGAACTGGGTCTTTTTCTGCAGACTGTGCAGCACGGGGCCGTGTTGGGTGGACACGGCCTGTGCCGAGCTTACTGTAAACGAAGATATTTGTCGGACGGTTCTGTTTTCCTGCATGGAGTGCTGGTTCAAGTTTCCCTTGCATCCTTTTCCATCTCAAGTGTGTTTTATTCCTGAAAATTAAAACTAACTAGAAAACAAAAAAATTAATCTAAACTAAACTAAGGATAGTTCCGCGGAATGCCTCTGTGGTGCGCCACGTTTATAAGGGTCCTTGGCTTGACCCAAAGCCTGGTCATATGTTACCCAAGTGGGATGTATTGCATCCCATGTTACACCGTCGGAGAGCGTCATCCAAGCTTGAGTCTATGACCTTCATGTAGTTGACTGGGTCTTCTTCCTCTACTTTCTTTCCACATTCAAACTTCACTTCCTCATCCCCAAACTTCAATGTTAACGTTCCGTCATTCATATCCACCACTGCTTGGGCGGTGGCTAGAAATGGCCTCCCGAGGATGAGAGGGACATCGGTGTCTTCTTCCATGTCTAGGATGACAAAGTCGGTTGGAAAAACGAAGTTGTCAACCTTGACCAGCAGATTTTCAGCGACACCTTATGGAAATTTGACGGACCTGTCGGCGAGTTGTATGCTCATCTTTGTAGGGCTTGTTGTTCCTAGGCCGAGTCATTTGAACATTGACGTGGGCATGAGGTTAATGCTAGCTCCAAGATCGGCTAATGCATTACGAACGGGGGACTTCCCAATCGAGCAAGGAATTGTGAAGCTCCCGGGATCGATTTTCTTTTGTGGAAGTTTGTTGAGTACTAAAGCGGAGCATTCTTCGCCTAAGTTAACTAATTGTAATGATTCAATTTTCCTTTTGTGAGTGAGGAAATCCCTCATGAATTTTGCATATTTAGGCATTTGGGTTAGGACCTCAATAAAAGGAATATTAACATGCAATTGTTTTAGTAAATTCTCGAACTTTGCGAATTGCTCATCGGTCTTTTGACTATTTAACCTACCGGGGTACGGAATTGGAGGAATTTTGGTGGGCTCTTGACTTGGTGGAGAAGCCTTTTCCGGTTGAAGTGTGGTTGAAGTCGTGCTTTGGTTGAGTTGACTTCCTTCAACCGGTGGTAGCGGGGTATCTTCGGGACCCACGGTTCAGTTTCTCAATGTGATGAGGTGTACTTGCGCCTTTGGGTTGGTTTCGGTATTACTTGGTAACGCGCCTTGTGGTCTCTCGGAGAAATTTTGAGCTAGTTGATTTAATTGTTTTTCAACGTTTTGAATGCTAGCTTGTTGATTTCTAAAATTCGATTCCAATTGTTGAAATCGATCCGAGTTTTTCTTTTCGGTGTCGGAGATGAGGCGAGATACGGTATCTTCAAGCCTTTCTCTTCCACCTTGTTGTTGAGAGAAATTTTGTAGTTGTTGAAAATTAGTTCGTTGGTTTTGTTGGTTACTACTATTGCCGGGATCTCTCCAACCAAGATTTGGGTGGTTACGCCATCCTTGGTTGTAGGTACCCGTGGGAGGACCCGACGGCCTAGGTCTATTATCAATGTAGTTTACCGTTTCTGCTTGTTCATCTAATTCTTTCATACAACTCCAATTTTCATGTGACCCACCACACCCTTCACAAGCCATAACCGAGGCCGTTTTTGTCATTTCTAGCTTTTTGATTTTCGAAGAGAGGGCCTCGATTTAGGCTTGTAAAGAGGTGTTTTCATCAACCTTATGGGCGCCCGGGGCAATAGATTTATTACCTCGGGGAGTGTGCCATTGAAAATTGGTTTGAGCAATTTCCTCAATTTGATTATATATTTCATTTGGGCGACGATTACCTAAGAGTCCCCCGGAGCTAGAATCGAGTGTTTGTCTTGTGTGTGGCAACAACCCATTGTAGAAAGTGGATACTTGTTGCCACACCGCTAGACCGTGATGAGGACACTTTCTTAGTAGCTCCTTGAACCTTTCCCAGGTTTCATATAAGGATTCCCCATCCTCTTGTGAGTATGTATTAATTTCAGTCATTAATTTAGCCGTTTTAGCAGGAGGGAAATACTTATATAGAAACTTTTGGGCTAGTTCATCCCAGGTGTTTACCGAGCCAACTGGGAGGGTGTTAAGCCAAGCCTTAGCTCGGTCTTTTAGTGAAAATGGAAACATTCGAAGGCGGATGGCGTCATTTGATGCTCCATTGATCCGAAAGGTATCACATATTTCTAAGAAATTAGTAATATGTAGATGGGGATCCTCGTTCGCAAGCCCATGGAAGGTTGCGGAGTTTTGAAGCATCTGTATCAAATGTGGCCGAAGTTCAAAGTTATTGGCTTCGACATTCGGTGCATTGATAGCGGCGCCGAGATTACCTGCGGTGGGCCGTAGGTAATCCATGAGAGTACGTTGGTCCGCCATTGGAAGTGGGTCCCCCGAAACTTTCTCTTGATTTTTAGCTTTAAGTCTTTTTCTGAGAAAGCGTTCGGGTTCTTCTAGAGGTTCTTTTATGTCTCTACTAGAACTGGAGCTCATGCACTACGTGGGAGGTTCAAATGTGGCACCTGGGTTCCAAGTCCTGCAATAAAAACAGAAAAGAACGTTGGTCAGAAGGTTCACCACGGCCCCGTGCTCAGTGAACACGGCCCCGTGGTCAGAGGTACAATAATTGTTTTCCGGATCCCTGTTACTGGGAGTTGGACACGACCCCGTGTTGCACCGCCACGGCCCCGTGCTCAGCTCTCTGTAACTCGGAAAATAAAAACTGCCAGTAAGGATGCTGGGCACGGCCCGTGTCTGACCCGGCACGGCCCGTGCTGAGCTCTGCAGAAACAGAAAAACTAAAAAAAAATCCTAAAAAAAATGAAAAATAAGAAAAACGATTAGGCCGTTGATTCCTAACTTTCTTAAAATCCTTGTGTCCCCGGAAACGGCGCCAAAAACTTGATGCGTGTGAAGTGTTATATATTTTAGGTGTATATTTTAAGCCCCTTTAACACTTTTTAGTCAAGTTTTAAATTTATAAAACACGATATTTACTAACACTAGACACACATATGGGCAAGTGCACCCATCGTGAGCGTAGTATAGTGTTGGTAAGATACCGAGGTCGTCCAAGGACACAAGAGCTTTTAGTACCAGTTTATCCTCAACGTCTAATCAAATCAAAAAGTTTAGAAAAATGTTTTAAACTAAGAAAAATAAAAACTAACTAAAATGCTGAAAATAAAAATAAAAAAAAACAGATAGACAAGATGAATCACTTGGTTCCGACTCGTATCTAGTATAACCTTTGATTATTTCCGCACTTTTGCACATAATTAAGAGATTATCTTAGTTATTGTAGTAGGCCCCTCTTTTGAAGGTGACGTTACCCTCACCCCAGTAGTTTGAGTCAGCAAGGATACAATCCTAAAAGGGTGGATTATTGGAAGATAATGAATTAAGTTATTAATGCAGTATTATGGTAGGCCCCTCTTTTGAAGGTGACGTTACCCTCGGCTAAGTAGTCTGAGTCAGCAGGGATACAGTCCTAAGTAGCCGGGTTATAGTATTAATAGTAGTTTAACTTATGAGGGGGTCAAAGAGTTTGGACCCCCGCCATCCAATACCGTTAAGTATTGAAGGAGGTCCTACTAAATTTGACCCAGGTCCATTGCAGGACCTCTAAACGCTGAACAATGGCAAGACCTTTACCAAACTGTTCCCTTAACCCCCGACCAGGTAGCCAACATACCTCCATATAGACCGTGGAGATATGAATGGTGAAAATCTTTTATTTTATATAGACAGTAAAATAATGCCAAGACACCATGGACAAACGATAAGGAAAGATCACCTTCAACATAAGAAACTAGTTATTAAAGTCATTAATACAAAACCAAGTAAAAAGTGCAAAAGATTAGAAATAAAAAGTATTACACTAGGCACTTTGTCTTCACCAAGTGATGTAAGAGACTTAGGCAAACATGGCCTTGATTGTCAAGAACTCTTATGATCAATCTTGGATCCCGAGACGACTCACACACTCTACGATGGACAATGGATGATGGTGGTGGATGATGGTGTTATGGTGGTGGTGGGTGGTGGGTGAAGTGTGAGAGAGGTGGTGTGCCAAGGGATGGTTTGAGCTTGAGCCAAGCACTTCTATTTATAGGCTGAACAGAAGCTCGGGCACGGCCCCGTGTCCAGTGGGCACGACCCCGTGTCCACATCCTTCTCTTTCTTCATTTAATGCAGCTTTGTCTTATTAGTTGACCACGCCCCCGTGGTGCAGAAGAATCTTTGTACTATGCAGATTTGCTGGATTGTGCGAATCTTATAGTTGACCACGGCCCCGTGTCCGCTGAGCACGGCCCCGTGGTGGGCAATAGAAGCTTCTACCACTTTGTCTTTTCTGCTGACACTTGGGCACGCCCCCGTGCTGGCTAAGCACGGGGCGTGTTCAGGCTTCTGATCTCTTGTTTTGCTTGGGAAGATGTTGTCGTGGGGTCGGGCATGTCACGTCTTGTCCCTTTTCTTGTATTTATGTTAGATTTTGATGTCTTTTTGCTTCTTTTGTTAATTTGAGCTCATTTAATCCTGAAAATACAAAAGGAAGACAAAAGCACACTTTTTTCCAACATTAGTACTAAAAAAGGGTTAGTTTTATGCCTCATTTGATGAAATTTATATGTTGCATTTTGAACACATCAGGAAGGCATTGCCTCTGTCGGTGTGGATGGCTCCCTTTTGGAGCGGGTTTTTTCTCTTCCCATCACGACAGTTAAGAGCATTCCTCCTAGTTGTCGAATGGCGTTCGCGCAAGCTTTAACATCGGCTATGCGGAAGGTGGTTGCTACCCCTGGGTCGGTTGAATATTGGGTTAAGCTACTCTTGTTGCCTCGCTGTACTTTAAAAGTTGTGCGCCCTGCCAATAGGCAGGAACGTCGGTCCGGGAACAGGAAAATGTTACAGTGCTTTAGCATCCAACGGGCTCTTTCTGTCTGGAAAGACGGGGAAGGGATTAGCGAGCTAGTTGCTTCCCTCTTTCAGGATGTAAAGGAGAAAGGGGCGGTAATTGGGTCCGACTGTCGGGAGGGCCGAACCAATGTTAAGCAGTGCCTTCGTAAAGTGGCAGATGGTCATTTCACAGCTGCGGTCAAGGTGTTGTCCTCTTCTGGCGTTGCCCCCCTTGGGCCCTCCACTTTAGAGGCCCTCGCGGAGAAACACCCGGTTACGCCCCCTCCGGTTGTGCCGGCAGACACAATCCCTCAGGCACCCTTAACTGTTGATGCAGAGTGCGGTTTGGGGTACATTAAGTCTTTCCCCAAAGGAACTTCGTGCGGGAGAGATGGGCTCAGGGCGCAACACTTACTGGATAGCTTTTGTGGAGAGGGGTCCTCAACTTCCTCGGGTTTAGTTTTAGCCATCACCAGGGTAGTCAATGTCTTCTTGGGGGGGTTATGCCCCAGGTCTCTTGCTGAGTTCGTTGCCTTCGCTCCTCTGACCCCCTTGCTGAAACCTGATGGGGGGATCCGTCCTATTGCGGTCGGGGCCATTTGGCGTAGGCTGGTCTCCAAGATGGCGATGAAAAAGGTAGGGAAAGAGATGGTTAGGTACCTGGGGGATCATCAATTTGGGGTTGGGACACCAGATGGGGCTGAAGCTATCCTCCATAGCGCGAACAGGTTCCTTAACGCCTTTCACGATGATGGGGCCTTCGCCATGCTTACCGTTGACTTCTCCAATGCTTTCAACCTAGTGGATCGCACAGCTTTTCTGCGGGAGGTTGGGATTCGATGCCCATCTATATTTCCGTGGGTACATTTTCTTTATGGGCAAACCGCTAGGCTTTATATGGGTAATGACTGTATTGGGTCGTCCACGGGGGTCCAGCAGGGGGATCCTTTGGGGCCTCTATTGTTCGCCGTTGTCTTGCACCCCCTCACACAACGTATACGAGACAGTTGCACCCTCCCCTTCCACGCGTGGTATTTGGATGATGGTACTATTATGGGAAAAACATCTGAGGTGGCAAAGGCTCTGGCTATCATTCAATCTGAGGGGCCACCTTTGGGGCTCCGGCTTAATATAAAAAAAACAGAGGTATATTGGCCGTCTTGCAATGGAGAAAAATTGGAGGCTAGTTTATTCCCGAAGGAGATTGGAAGACCAACGGGGGGCGTGAGACTCCTTGGGGGAGCTGTGAGCCGGGACCCCAGTTTCATTAGTGCTTTGGCTGCGCGGCGAGCTTCCCGGGCAGTGGACCTTATGAGTAGCCTTTCGCAACTCCGAGACCCGCAAAGTGAGCTTCTCCTGCTGCGCTCTTGCATGGGTGTCGCCAAGCTCCTTTTTGGTCTGCGAACTTGTCAACCTGTGTTTGTAAAGGAAGCGGTATCCTTATTCGATAAAGGGCTACGGGGGGCTATAGAGGACATTGTGGTGTGTGGGGGTCCGTTTTTTGGGGATTTTCAGTGGCGGGTTGCTTTTCTACCCTGTAAGATGGGGGGGCTGGGGCTTCTATCGGCCATGGTTGTCTCCATTTACGGTTTCGTTGCCTCGCGAGCTCAATCGTGGGGGCTGCAAGATCACATCTTGCGCGAGAGTAGGGTTGTTGGAATGGATGGGGATTATGACATGGCTCTGGGGAGTTGCATAGACACCTCCCGGATTTGGATATTGGCGGTTTTGCTAACAGGGACACCGCCCCACCGAAGACCCAGAAGACTTTGGCGAGTGCTCTGTTTTGTCGTATCGCTCAGAATATTGGATCAGATTTCTGTACGACCCCTCGTCAGAACGCCGTCCTAGAATGCTTGCGGGGCACCCACGCCCAAGATTTTCTATCGGTCATCCCCATCGAGGGCTTAGGCCAAAAGATGTCAGCCGTTGAATATCGTGCTATCTTAAAATATCTGCTCATGATTCCTATGTTCCCTGATGATGAGCAATGCCCGATTTGCCGGAAAGCTTGCTTAGACCAATTTGGGGAGCATGCTCTGGACTGTAAAGAACTGCCAGGTTTTAAGTATAGGCATGACTGGGTGCGGGATGTCTTGGGGGACATCCTCAAACGGGCGGGGATCTCGGTGAAGAAAGAAGCCCCCGTAAACTTTTTGACAGATCCTAGGGAAGGAAGATCCACGTTGCGCCCCGCGGACGTTTTAGTTTTCGGGTGGGATGCAGGTAAACACGCTTGTGTTGATCTTACCGGGGTTTCCCCCCTTGTAGGCTTTCGGGATACAGGTTTTGTCCCTGGTCAGGCGATTGCAAAGGCGGCAACAAAGAAAATGGACAAACATGCCAAAGCCTGCGAGGATAATCAGCATTCCTTTATCCCTTTTGCCTTTGATACCTTTGGCTCGCTAGCCCCAGAAGCCATCAGATTTCTTAAACGGGTCCAACGGGTTGTTCACAGCAACATTTCGTCTCCTAGAGATCGGGGTTTCGTTTTTACTAGGTTAGGTTTCGCTATTCAAAAGGGGGTAGCGGCGCAGCTTGTTGCCCGCTTACCGGCTATCTTGGTGTAATTTGTTTGACCTTATATATAAAATATACTTTCAAAAAATAATAATAATAATAATAATAATAATAATAAACTAAAATATTCACATTTTTCAATATTTGCGTTACTACTTGAACGTTTGTTTTATTAAAAGTTTTATGTAAACACTGGTAAATGGTATTTTTTGTTGTTGGTCCACCCGTGTAACACACGGGAACTTAGACTAGTTGTTATAAATATATAAAATTTAAAAAACGACAACACTGTCGCGGTTTGAATGTGATATGAATAGAAATGTCGAAACATGAAAACAAAAAATATTAGTTTTTTTTTTTTTTGAAAGGTCAAAAAATATTAGTATATGTACAAATAATAGACCAATTCTTCTTCAAATCAATCTTTATATAATTACTTATATAATAATAGTAAATAAAATCCAGCCTGTATCAATCTTTCTTTTATGTAATTGATATCTTATTATACGATCTAAAACTATGATAATGAATTACCTACATCTTTTGTTATTCTCTGCAAATTATTATATATTCGATATAATTTTATATGCGTTTTGGTTTTTTTTTTCTACCGGATATTCTTGATTTAACTGCCGGCTTCGTATTTGGATTATGTACGGCAATATACCTTTAAAATGGGTTTTGTTTAAAAAGGATTATGTAAACAATTTTTTTTTTTTGAAAGGTGAATTTCTTTAATCTCTGTCGTCTGTGGGACTTGAACCCAAGACCTTCCCATTCCCAACCTAGGTGTTTTAAATATTGATTATGTAAACAAATAATAAACGTTCGGGCACCCATTTGGAGGTGTTTTGGGTGTTACGTAAAAAACTCAAATTCAGAAGTTCCAAACCACACAATAACAAGTTGATTATATATGGATAGATAGGAGTTATAAATATTGATATTTAGTCTAAAATTGCAAAATATTCTTGTAGTGTCTTCTTTCATGCTTTAGCAAATATGATTATTTCTAGCCTAAAAAACCTAGAATAAAAACTTATATAATAATAATAATAATAATAATAATAATAATAATAATAATAATAATAATAATAATAAGAGATGAAACAAGAAAACCAGATGTATAAAATACGTACGAAGGCTGAGTGTTACATCAACCAAAGCCATATCAATCAAACCCGTCACGTTCTTTTCACGTTGCCCCCTCCGTTTCTTCAAGCGTTATCAGGGTCACACCCGACGCTTAACATTATAATGTTTATGAATCAAACAAAAAAATTATACAAAAATGACATTTTCCTGACTTTTATGAATAAACTATTTGGATGTCGGGTCTCGGGTTCTTTAAATCCCCTGACGAACAATTTCAACGGTTTTCCAGGATTATATGACATGAGAAAATATAATAATAATAATAATAATAATAATAATAATAATAATAATAATAATAGATAAATGATGTATGACATGTCCCATTGATGGGTTTATTCCAACCACTTTGGTACATAAAATTCAGCAAAAAAACAAAAACCAATGAAAAAACTTTAATATAAATACCCACAAAATGAACAAGAGAGATAGATGTTGGAAGAGAGAGAGAGAGAATGGGGGAGAGAGAGTGTGTAGAGGAGAAGACTCCATTGAAACCACACTTTGTGCTCATTCATGGCATAAGTGGAGGAAGCTGGTGTTGGTACAAGCTCAAAAGCATGATGTACAACTCTGGATACATGGTGACATGCATAGACCTCAAAGGGGCAGGCATAGATCCTTCTGATCCTAACACTATCCTTTCTTTTGATGAATACAACAAACCTCTCCTTGATTTCTTGTCTTCCTTGCCTAATAATCAAAAGGTACAAGTCTTTATGCTTTACATACATCATATTAAGCACTATGTGTTGAGGAGCCGTGAGCGTGGGGCGCTAGCCGCACGGCTGCCAGGTGGCTCACGAACACCACAACGGCCAAGCTTCAGCGGGGGCGGGAGCGGAGGCGTGAGGGTGGTGGCTGGCGCTATTGGGCAAAAATGAGGGTGTTTTGGAACACTATTGGTGAAGTTAGCACATGGTCTAATGCATAATAGCCGTATATACACATGCTTGTTATATTCAAGAGTGGGATCTTGATTGACATAACATAACATGTTGTATAAAAAAAAATCATTTTGGTAGACCCAAAAGTCATAGTTATTTGTTTGAATTGTTGTTACAAACATATAGCAACACTTGATAAAATTCTGATGGTTATTGTAGGTGATATTAGTAGGTCATAGTGCCGGGGGATTAAGCGTAACACAAGCAACTCACAAGTTTCCGGATAAGATTAGTCTCGCGATATATGTTGCAGCGACGATGCTCAAAAATGGATTCTTAACCGAACAAGACGTTAAAGATGTAAGTTTAAACATCCTGATATATATATTTATTTAAAACTATATTTCTTTTATTTCAATGCCACAATGTATATATGATAGAGAGCATAAACACATTTAAGTACACTAGAATACTCTTGTAACAAAATTAAAAGGTAATGTGTAATATGTATTAGTGTTTATTGTTGTATTTTAACTTATAAAATATGTAATATATATTCGTGTTTATTGTTTTTATTTTAACTTATAAAATATTATATAAGTTCAAATTTTTTTAAATATGGATAACATTTTATAAGTTGGAAATAAAGAGAAAGGTAAAAAAGAAGGATATATGGCACTTTGGAATAGGGAGGATCGTGGGTTTTAATGACGTGTAGATAAAGGAGTGGGAGCTGAATACTATGCAATATGTATGTCTATGGGGCCAAGTGTGGGCATATTATATAAAGCTTGTCATTTTGCCTATGGCTGCGACTTTGAGGTTGTACAAACCTAGATAATATCAATGAAGTGCCAATACCATCTCCAATGCTACATGCGTCTTTAGACGTCTTTAGTTGTCATGTCGTTTGCCGTATCATATATTTATAAATCCTTAAAACCTTTTGTTTTATTTTCAACTTTATAATTATCCTTACCTTTTTTAATTTCCCCCTCATTAACTATCAACTACACATAATATTTAAATAAAACTTTTTTTCTTTTACTTTGGGCCCACAAAAACTAAGCCGGAAGGGCTTAATTGCTAAGGTCACCCGAGGACAAAATTTCACAATAATAAGGGATTGTAAGGAGGTAGTCTAAATGTTATTACTTTTCAGGTTTTGGTTAAACGAACTGTAATTTCCTTTTCTTTTACGGCCAATTTAGACTCCCTCTAATTCTACACTTTAATATCACTTACAAACCTTTTAAGTAATTAATTATAAATTTGCGACATAAATTTCTAATATTACCGTCTTCTATCCGGGTCAGAGCAGCAGTTTTACACTAAAATCTTTATATAATTAAATGTAAGAAACTAAATATTGTAAGAAACACACTACCTAGATTTTTATTTGATCCTATATCTACATGTGTGTGTCCTTGTGATATAAAATCATCTCCGGGCTAAAGCAGTTCTCATCTATTGTTAGAAAATGTTTATATATATATATATATATATATATAGGTAGGAGTGTGCACGGTTCGGTTCGGTTATTAGCATTATCCTTAACCGTAACCGAAGTCATCGGTTAATCGGTTCGGTTAATTCGGTTAGTTTGTCGGTTTTCGGTTCGGTTCGGTTAATTTTCGGTTAATAACCAATTCAAACAAGGGCTAATTTTTTTGCTTAGAAATACATGTAATGGAGGTATAAATACATGAAATAGATGTATAAATACATGAAATGGATGTATAAATAAATGAAATTGAGGTATAAATGCATGAATAGATGTTTAAATACATAAAATTGAGGTATAAATAAATGAAATGAAGGTATAAATAAATGAAATAAAGGCATAAATAAATGAAATAGAGGTATTATTACATGAAATGAAAGTATAAAACATGAAATACATGAAATAGAGGTATAATAGCTGAAAATATATAAAGAAATAAATGATTCGGTTCGGTTCAGTTCAGTTCAGTTCAGTTAATTTCGGTTAACCAATGGTAAAAAAAAATATCCGTTAACCGACTTTCGGTTAATTCGGTTTCGGTTAATTTCGGTTCGGTTTTGTCGGTTTTCGGTTCGGTTTCGATTAACAGTTCGGTTATTGCACACTAATACAGGTTTCAGATTTTCAGTTTGCGTATGCTGACAACAATACGTGTAATTCAACTTATTACTAATAAACATTTTTGACAAAGAGTAACGATGGAAAGTTAAGAATATTAATTTGCAAAAGCCAATTTTCAACATTTTAATAGTTTAAATATTGAAGCAAACAACACATGCTTTTTAGAAAGTCAAAACACAAAAAAGTCAATCCACAAGTGGGCTTGACTAATGTAGTGGATCTCACATTGATACACAAAGTGGGGATTAATAGTAAACATAGCCACTAATCTATTTGTTTTATTGTCTTTCAACTACAAAGGGAGTACCTGATTTATCCGAATATGGTGATGCTTACGACTTGCAATTTGCGTTAGGCGTTAATCAACCTCCTACGTCTGCAACCGTTAAAAAGGAGCTACAACGTAAAGTTATATATCCTATGGCTCCCCCAGAGGTATCCTTGCTAATTACGCTTAAGTTTTTCTTGAAGACAAATCTGTATCCAAATGTGATTAAAGCCTTTAAATTTGTTGATTCTGATGTGTTACGTAGGACTACATTTTAGCTTCAATGCTTTTACGACCAGGACCCATTAATGCATTACAAAGTGCTCGATTCCCCGAAGGTAATGAATGTATCGAGAAAGTTCCAAGGGTATACATTAAGACGATGTATGATAAAGTAGTTAAACCAGAACAACAAGACAACATGATCGCGAAATGGGCACCATCACATGTTTATGTTTTGGAGAGTGATCATAGCCCCAACTTCTCTAGTCCTTTTGCATTGTTTGGGATATTCGTTAAGGTTGCAACTTCAATTGGTTGCATATAAATGATTTTTATTTAGCTATATCTGATTTTGTGATATTTAATAAGATATAAACATTTATATACTATCTTATTTTGATCAGTGATAAATGTAATGTTTTAAACTAGTTATGAAGCCAGTGCTTCGCGGCGGGGTTGTGGGAGGGTGCAGATGAGAATGCATAATTTGTTACATGACATATTTATAGGTTATTATATACCATGCAGACTTTAATCTAAACGACCGTAAAAAAAGCAATCTACATGGTTAATTGAGTAAACGCGCCTAGAGTTAAAAGTTTGTTTTAGCTATAAGGGCAGGCGGGGTGGTCCGTTATGGCCACCCCATAACGAGTGATAGCACAACGAACACCGCCGCCTCCACTTCCATAACGAGTGATAGGAATAACTCGTTATATATATAACGCGTTGAACTTGAGGAGTGATAGGGTATGACTTGTACATTGTGTATTAATACTTGTACATTGGAATCACATCACTAGTGATGACCACCCCCACTGCATTTCTATCACTAGTGATAGAATATTGGGTGATGACATGGCATGATTTAATTGGATATTGGGAGTGATAGAAATTTATCACTAGTGACCACCCCCTCCCCCCTAATAAGGTAAATAAAAAAATAATTAAATTTGTTACATGGTATATTGAAGGTTTAATATTGACCATGCAGACTTTAATCTAAATGACAATAAAAATAAGCAAGCAACATGATTAAGTAAATACTTAGCTTTAATTATAATAAGTTAAATAAATAATAAGTAAAATAAAAAAATTATAAGAAAGATAAAAGAATAAATATTTGTTAAAAATGAAAAAAGTAACTTTATTACACTTCAAGGGCTGAATGATAACTTTATTTAAGTTCGGGGGTCGAAACGTAAAACATTTATAAAAAATAATTTTTATTAAACTTCCATATGATAAATTTATACAGAGTATAAATGTAAATCATCTATAGAAAAGAAATCATTAGAGTTCAGGGGTCGTATAATAACTTTATTAAAGATTATGGTTAAAAACGTAATTTAATTAAAAACATTAATATTGTAGCACTACATATCTTATCGACCAATAAAAATTTACAACTGTTCACGATTAAAATTGTTGTTATATAGAATTTTATATGACTCGTCTTGGGAACACTTTATATATAAAAGAATGGCGTATTCCTAGGGGTGCAAATGAGCTAAGTCAGGCTCAAGCTCGAGCTCATTTAACTTATGAAGGCTCGAGCTCAGCTCAACTCGAGCTTTAAATTTAAAGCTCAAGCTCGGCTCGTAGATAGTTATTCAAGCTCGCTCTTGGCTTGTTTAATATTTATTTTAATTTATATTAATTACAATTATTATATTATGTATAGTTTAATTATTTTTCACAATATTATAAATAGTATTTATTATAATTTCAATATATACTTAATATATTAATTAAAAATTATTTATATAGTGGAATCGTTTAGGCTCGTGAGCCGGTTTGAACTCAACAAGCAAAGCCCAGGCTCGGGCTCGTTTCCTAAACGACCTTATTTTTCGGTTCAAGCTTGTTTAAACTCGGTTCGTTTCGAGCTCTTTTTGAGCCGAACTTGAGTATCTCGGCTCATTTGCATCACCACATATTCCCATTCAAATTCTGTTGGAATAGTTGTTATTCAGGTTTTGTGAAAATTGGACTGAAATATATTAAAATGTCAAACTTGGGTAAAAATCTAAATGTATTAAAGTAAATTGGTACCGGTGGTTGTATGAATAGGAATTAAGAAAAGTAATTAGCTAAGAGCCAATGTTTATTATTCAAGAAACTCTCTCAAAACTTGAATTGCAATCTCTATCAATTAGATTGGTATATATATAGCTAAACAAAATACATTAGACTATAACTAGGATTCTATTAACTAATTACATGATATTTATCTGAACACACTTCATAACCTGACATGTTTAGGAACCTTAGATAATACCCACTAATTAATTAATAATTAATAATATTTAATTAATAACTTGTACACCAACTTAAACTTCCAGCCGCTCCCTTCACGCACAAGGCCACACATTCGACTCGGAATTCCCAACATTCACCCCCTAAATTTCTAAGTCGTATATGGGAGGTCTTCAACGCTAAGTAGATCCCACATCTCCTTGAACTTGATTTTCGCCAGTGCCTTCGTCAAGATATCTGCTCGTTGTTCGTTGCCAGATACATGCTCAACAGCCACTTCGTTGTTTTCAACACACTCCCAAATAAAGTGAAATCGAGACTTTATATGCTTGCTTCGATTATGGAACACATGGTTTTTCACTAAGGCAATCGCTGAAGTATTATTCACTTTTAACATTACTTTCTTCGGTTGTCTTCTAGTAACTTCACTTATCAACTCTCATAACCAAAGCCTGACATGCTGCTAAACTAGTTGTCATGTATTCAGCTTCACATGATGATAGCCACTGTACTCTATTTCTGTAAACACCAAGTAATTGGTGCAGAACCATAGTAAAACACGTGTCTCATTGTACTCCGACCATCATTAGCATCAATATTAAACTACTATCACTATAGCCGAATAACACGCCTTCTGCTTTTCTTGGATAAGTAATGTCGTAGCTCGCGGTTCCCTTCAAATATCGGAGTATTTGTTTAATAACTATCGCATGACTCTGTCTTGGATTTTGCATGTACCAACTAACAATTCCAACTGAATAAGCGAGATCCGAACGCGTCTGAAGTAAATAACGCAAACACCCAACTATTTTTCTATAATTAGTTGCTTCAACTTCGGCTTCGTCTTCGGCTTTCAACAACTTTAAATTCGGGTCCATTAGAACAAGAACCGAATTATACTCATGCATCCTCGCTTCTTTTAAAATCTTCCAGGCATATGTTTACTGTTTGATTTTAATTCCATTCGCGCCTTGTGAAACTTCGATTCCCAAATAATAAGTTAATTTTCCAAGATCAGACACATCGAACTGTTTCGCCATTTCTTTATTGAACTCATTAATAATAGATAAACCTGAACGTGTAACAAATAAGTCATCAACATACAGGACCAAGATTAATAAAGAATTTACCTACAATCTTTCGATACACGGCTTGTTCTTTAGTACACCGATGGAATTTTAACGCCTCCAACATTGGATCTAGCTTAATATTCCAAGCCCGAGGTGCTTGTCTTAACCCGTACAACGCCTTGAAAAGCTTGTAAACTTTGTGACTTTCTTTTGGTTTAACGAATCCTTCCGGTTGAAGTACATAAACATCTTCCTCCAAATCACTATTTAAAAAACGCCATTTTCATATCTAAATGGTGTATTTCCCAACCTTCCATGGCTGCAAGAGAAATAAGAAACCAGCTCGTCTTGATTCTCGTAACCTGTAACACCCCAAAAACGGGTTTGGTAATCAAACCACACTAATATTAATGAACGGGTAAAATACCGTTAGTGGTAGAAAAAAAATTAACCCGGTAAATATTAGGATTTAAATGAATAAACCTAATATTAGACAAAAGAGAATAAAAGCTTTGAGGAAATAAATTCATAAGAGGCCCGAGTTAACGGGACTTAAAATAAAACGGGTTTTAACTCCCGGAACCCACTAAGTTAACTAGGAAATGTTTAACCTAGTTAATAAAAGAAATATTGTTGGAAATAAGTAGATTGTAGCTTACTTAAAATTAACTAACACAAAAACTTGAGGGGCCAAATAGGAATAATTAGAAAGTTGGTTTAATATAATGAAAATCAAAAACAAAACACACACACTAGGTGTCTGTTCTGGATCGAGCAGAAGAAGGCTCCAAGGAGCCAAAAACCCTAGTTCAACAAATCTTCAAATTGAAGGGGCAATCGAAGGCCAAATTCGGGTTCAAATATATATTAGCAATCACCTAGTCGTGGGGATCATAAGGTATGTCACAAAACCTAGATTTGGTTAAAGTTGAATTTTGAGATAAGTAGGTTACTTGCAAATAGATTGTTAGATTATGATCCAAAGTTGAAATTGAATGTTTATGTATGTTTAATTTTGTTAGTTATGATGAAATTATGAAGAACTTGATGTAATGTTACTTGTAAGTGATTAACAAGTAAATTAGGAAGTGGATTTTGACTAAATAGTGAAGATGATGATATATTTGTGCTTAAAATCATCATAATTGATAGTTGAAGCGAGATACTTGAACAATTTGTAGGTTCGAGTGAATGCCTATACATGACTTGAAATGGGTTTTTATATGTTATGATGAAATTGGTAATTTTGTTCATGAAAATAGATGTATGAAATCGTGTTATATACTAGTTCATATGAAGAACTTGATTATATTAGGTGTTCGGGTGAATGCTAGTGATATCATTAAACGGGTCTCACTTATAGATGAGAACCCTTAGTTCTTGCGAAATGAATGAATAACTTAGTCTTGATAATCACTTGAACGAGTTAAAGTGTTGGAAATGTAATAAACTCGGTTAGAACTTTGGTTAAAACAGTGGCCTAAAGATAACGCCTACCGGGTAATTAAGGAATGCCAAAATTAGTTGATGAACTTGAATGTGCATTTTATATACTAATGGGCATTTGACTTTTAAAAAGTCAAACAGACCTACAATACGATGAATGATAATTTTGATATGAAATTCGTAAGGTGGAATAATCGTATTAAATTGTGATTAATCTAACCACCTTGTGAATGATGAATGATAGTTTAGAGCTTAACAAGCTAGGTGGAAGCTTGGGGAAAAAGCGGGTCAAACGAATCAAGTATGAGAAGAAAAGCGTAATCTGGATGAGAGGTAAGTAAAAACTTACACCCTTTTATAGAATACTTAGTGTGTATATTGAAAATGAATAAAGAAAAATCATTAATTGAATTATGATGTTCCGACGTGAATAATATGAGTCGGAACAAGTGAAAATGGTGAGAAACCGTAAACTATGGCAAAAAGGGTAAAACGGTAAATAGCCATGTTTTGATGAACAAATAATGAAATTAGAAACATTACGTTATGATGTAAACAATGATGAGAAAAAGTGGTAAACTAGTAATCCGGACATGAGTTGACGGATAGATAAAGAGTTTTAAAAAGACATCATATGGCGTAAGTCATAACAGGTCAAACAAATTAAGAAAACATCTATTAAGTAATATGAATTCATGGTGTAAACCAGAAAAAAGGTAAAAAGGGGCGAGATGGTAACTATATATCATCTCATAATGGGAAATGGTCGTTTGGACTAAACGGGTCAAATGGCATTGGTAAAAACATTTGACAATATTAATTGATGATCGCTTGTTGAGTTTTGTGATCTCAGAAAATATCATACGGATCGCCTTGGTATTATTTGATAATTAATAGTGAAAGATATTTAAACGGGTAGATGCGATGGCCCGAGCCAGGTACGTGTAAGTAAGACTATAGTTAAATGGGCAATTTGGGTCAAATATGTTGTTGAAAGTCCTTCATTTTAAAAGAAGAGACTAGGTTGACCATAACGCCCTTGAAGGGATAACCGGGCAAACGGACTTTATGAGTCGTTTGAAAATACGTTTTATGATGGAGTAAATCTTAATAAGTGTAAAAGGGTGGCTTTATGTCCGTTTGGGGTTAAATACCTCAAAAATGGTTTTGCCGTAAATTAACAATCCGAAGGGGTAATGTCGGAATAAATTAATTACGTCATTTAATCCACCGCAAGGATAGTTGTGGTGGAAAGTAAGCGAATATCTTAACATGGAAAAATGACGTGTGAAAGGAGAGAGTGAGATTTAAACTTACATGTTTAAATCCTCTCTAACGGGTCAAAAAAATGAAGTTTTGCACATAAGTTGATCATTAGTCACATAATTCATGAAAGTTTGAACTCACGAGTTAATGGTTTTGAGATAACAAATATTTCAAGATTTTATAAAATGATTTAAACGCAAGTGGTTTAATAAATTATGAAGCGGGTCAAAAGTGTTAAAACTGAATTTCAAGCCGAGAGCTTGAAATCTAAAATTTTGAGTAGTCGGATGTCGGATTTTAACTCCATATGATGGAGAATCAAATTACGAACGCATAGGAAAAAGAACCGTGTAAAACGGATCAATAACGAATAAGTTATGGTCGTTTCCGTAAAAACAGGTAGTGTTGGGAAAATGCAGGTCTCAAAAACGAACCTACTGGAAAAGGTGCTCCCTCGCGCCATGCGAGGGAGCAATGTGGGGCTAGCGCGTGGCGCGACGGATACCAGTTTCGCAAAAATTGTTTGTTTAATCAGTTTTGCCTCGCGAACTCGTTTAAACACATTTTAAACTGTGTATGACTAATTCAATTCATGTTTTATGAATTGTAGGTATAACTTATAGTAACAGAGGACGATCAAGCTCAGCGAAGAACCGAACACGATCAAGATACATGCTTCCGCACATTTTTTGTCATCAGTTGAACGACGAACTTATTACATTATGTTGTATTGTTTTAATATTAAGTAAAGTTTTAATAAACCCGTATTTTCATAAGTATGTGTAGTCTTAAATACACATTTATTTGTCGATATTTATACGAATATCGTTAAATATTAGTAAGGGTCTTACATAACCGGTGCAAAAACTTCATCAAAATCAATACCCTGTCTTTGCACGTACCCTTTTACTACAAGTATAGCTTTGTTTTTATTAATAGTTCCATCCACATTCTTTTTAATTTTGAAAACCCACTTTAAATTGATTGGTTTAACGCCTTTTGGTAAATCCACAAGTTTCCATGTTCGGTTTCGTTCAATAGAATTAATTTCTTCTCGCATTGCTTTAACCCATTCCCCCTTTAATTTTGTTTCTGGCCGTTCCGGCATGATTCTAGGTTGTTCTGACATCACAATCAATGTCACAAAGTTTACAAACTCAATATCTCAGAGCCAAATAAACTATAGTCACATCCCAAACATCCTAGTCTTACTAAACCAAATGGGTAGTTCTATATGCCACAATCAATATAGCCACATGAATTAAATATAAAACCTACATGAATTGACATACAAACACATTACAAAGAGAAAGAAAAATAAAATTTTCATGAAAATAAACATAAGTCATATATAAAGCCAAACTAAAAAGTCAAAACATGTTTTGATTTAACTAACCCTAGATGATATAATGAAACCAACCAGTCAATTGTAAAAATAAAGCAATCTCAATAACATTCATGGCTGGTAAGGAAAAGAAAATTAAAGTACGTAACTATGAATGGAGACCAAGCTGATTAACATTTAAGATGTTTTAACCGGGTGCAAAATCCAAACTTAGGTGTAAGATGCCTCTAATTCTTCTCCAAAAGTGCTAACAAGTCGTCCTAGTTGCTTTGGTTTTCAAAATCCCACAAACACAGTTGTTAAAGATGAATAAATAGGTGAAAACTAGGAGGGTGTTTGGGATTGCTTATTTAATTTTTTTTTTTTTTTTTGAACGGTGAGATTCTATGATTAATAGAACAGGGCCAGAAAAAGCTGTAAAAACCTGAAAGAAACAGTACAAAAAGAAAATACAAAGTGCAGAAAAAACACCCCTAATTACATTGATCTGATTATCTCACTATATCTCTTATATTGAAGTCTACCCATCTCTCCCACACGATATCTTGAAACTTTGATCTGCTCTTTAGCCATATGAAGTTGTCCGACATTACTACTTCTATTATGTTATTTCCGGTTTGGGTAATTCCATCGAATTCTCTCTCGTTTCGTGACTTCCATATATTCCATATTGTTGCTTGAACTATCACATTGATTACTTTCTTCCAATCCTTTTATCCTGTTAAGCCATTCATGTACTCTAGAAGTCCACTGCATGATCTAAATTCATTGACCATAGGTAGTTTAAGCCAAACAAGGATATTCCTCCATACTGACTTCGACTTGATACATTCACATATTATGTGCACAACCGATTCCTCTTGTGTTTGGCACCTTAAACATGTTGGATTTTCTACTTGTATGCCTCTCCTAGTTAGTGATGATTTCGCCGGAATCCTCTCTAGCGTCGATCTCCATGTAAAATAGTTTATCTTTGGTGGAACCCATTGATTACAGTGCTTCCACTCTTCCTCGTTTCCAACGCCGTCTTGTTTGTTTATATACTTTCTGACAATCTTCACTGAGAATTCACCTTTATCGTCTGCGTTCAATACCCATCGATCTTCCCCTGTCTTGAGTTTTGTGTTATTGAGTTGCTGCAACATACTAGTCCATTGGTCCCATTCGACGTCCGTGTTTGGTGCCCGAGCCCATCCAATGCTCCATTGATTTTCGTTCTCTAGTCTTGTCACACATTCCGCTACTTTTGCTTGTTTGTTCGTTGCAATTTTAAATAGCTCCGGATATCTCTCCTTGAATGGTCTGCCTCCAGTCTAGTTATCCAGCCAAAATTTCACTGTAGTTCCACTCCCCACCTCCGCTGCAAGCACTTCTGTTGCTATAATTCCCAACTTTCCCAGTTCTTTTCCTGCATCAGCAATGTCTTTCCATGTACCTGCAAAATTCTTATTAAAAGGTATAACTTTATAACATATCTTGCTTTCGTGTACCACCTTGATAACCTTCACCCATAGTTCCTCTGGTCTCGACTTATATTTCCACCACCATTTTATCATGAACGCAAGGTTTGCACTTCTCATGTCTCCTAATCCAAATCCGCCATACTGTTTCGGTCTTGTCATCTTACCCCATGTGATCCACCGTATTTTATACTTTCCATTTTTTTACCCAAAAGAAGTCTCTGCGAATTGCCTCTAATGTATTTATGACCTTCTTTGGTGCAAGTATATTGAGAAATAGTAGTTTGGCAATGCCCCCATCACTGCTTTTGCTAGCACCATTCTTCTGGCAAACGATAGGCACTTAGCTTTCCAAGCCGACAACTTTTTGTTAAAGTTATCAATAACTAGTTTCCGATGTTTCACCTTTTTCATATTTGCACCTATGGTTAATCCTAGGAATTTGAACGACATTGTACCTTTTCTACAATTTAGTATGTTTGCCATTCTTTCAATCTCTGCCTCATCCACACCTACTCCATAGATATCTGACTTGTTAAGATTTACTTTAAGGCCCGAGCATAAGTAGAAACATCTTAGGATGCGATTGAGGTTCATTATGTTCGTTTCACTCCACTCGCCCATGAAAACCACATCATCCGCGTAGCATAAGTGAGTTATACACGGACTGTTACCCGGAAGTTTGATACCTTTGAATGCTCCTCTATTTTCCGCCTTGTTCATAATAACGTCTAAAGCTTCCATTGCTAAAATAAAGAGAAACGGTGATAACGGGTCACCTTGTCTTAGGCCTCTCTATAGCTTGAACTCCGAAGTCGGTGACCCATTTACTAAGACCGATGCCCAGCTTAATTTCAAGCACGCTCCAATCCATTTCCTCCACCGACTTGGAAATTTCATTGCTTTTAGGTTTGAGAGAAGGAATTTCCAATTGATAGAATCATATGCTTTCTCAAAGTCTATTTTGAGAATAAACATTTCTTTTCCGCTTTTCTTTGCCCAAGATATGATTTCACTTGTAATTATAGGGCCATCAAAAATGGATCTACCTTCCACAAACGCCGTTTGTACCGATGCTACCAGTGATGGGATAACAATTTTAATTCTAGCAGCTAATACTTTTACTATTATTTTCTAGATCACTCCAATCAAAGATATTGGCCTAAAATCGTTCACCGACAAATGGTTCTTTACTTTTGGGATTAAGGCTATGAATGATGCGTTACAACCCCTTTTAGTAAAAGCTCTTTCATGAAAATCATTCATCAATCCTACTATATTATTTTCTAACTGTGCCCAGAATCTTTTTATAAATTTGAACGAAAATCCGCCAGGTCCCGGGGCCCTATCCCTCCCACAAGCCCACACTGCCTCTTTTATTTCCTGTTTCGAAAAGCTACTAGTTAGCAGTGTAGCATGTTCACCCGTGATCTGTTTGAAGCCTCTACCGTCAAGAGTAGGTCTATGAGTCATTGGTTCTGTGAATCGCGCCAAAAATCTCGTTCTAAACTCCTCCTTAATTGCTTTTGGTTCATTAACTATAATACCACCGATTTTCATTGCATTTATTCTACTTTGTGCTTTCCTACAATTTACAGCCCTATGGAAGAAATTTGAATTTTCATCACCTAGCATCGCCCATTTTAGTTTAGCCCTCTGTTTTAAGTCCTTCAACCTTTTTCGCTTATAGTTCCTTATCTTCCATTTGCCTAGTATTCTTTTCTCCTTTTCCAATGTCGTCAGTCTCCGGCTTTCCACTAACGTTTCAATCGTTGACACTTCTTCTGTCGCTTCGTTTATATCCTTTTCCTCCCATAGTTTCGTTACTCGTCTCCATTATTTGATGCCAAACTTTAGGTTCTTGAGAATATTTTCCAGTACTCTCATATTATTGCCCCCATTACTAGATTCCTCCAAAACTTTCTTAACCACTTCCTCTATGCCACTATCCTCAATCCAGCTATTATAGAATCTGAAAGGGATCGGACCGAAGTCTGATGTCGCACACGATAATAGTAGCGGGCTATGATCCGATAGGTACCTAGCTAAAGCTTCAAATCTTACACATGGCCACTTTCCTATGAAGGCATCGCAGACTAGGACCCGGTCTATTTTGCTGAGATTCGACCCATCCTCCGGCATGTAGGTATACTTGTATCCACTCATCTGATATTCAAGTAGTCCGGCTTTAAATATGAAGTTATTAAAGATCATTGCACCGTGATTGTCGAATCTCGATATCATTCTTTCATCCTCCTCTCTTACTTCGTTAAAATCACCAGCCATGATCCAGAGTCCTTCTCCATTCGTATCTTTGATGGTCATCAGTTCTTCCCAATGTGCACTTCTTCTTGTTACTTCACACGAAGCATATACATTAACTACGTTGATACATGTGTTTGTTCCAGCTAGGACCCCACTGGTCAGTAGAAATGACTCATGTTTGACTACTCTCTATTTGGAAAACACTCTCGGGTCCCAAGCCGAAACATGACCCCCAGACCTGCCTCTAGCATCCACCGATTCATATTCCATCTCCACTTTTCCCCAATACCTCCCAATAGTGACTGAATCCACATTCGATACCTGTGTCTCTTGCATACATAGAAACGAGAGTTTATGCTTTTTTACTAATCTATTTATCCACCCTGGTTTTTCCAAACCCCCAATGCCTCTTATGTTTATTGCGAGATAATTCATAGCGCAACGTTTGACACCAATTCCTCCTGCACAACATTTAATATCTCTTGCCGGAATTTAGAGACTCTCATACCTATGTTTTTCCCCATCTCTATAGTGGCTATCGTTTCTTCATTTAAGTCCAACTAAGGTTCTTTATTCAGGTCAAAAGTTTGGTCGGTTGTGTCCAAATCTATCTCGTTTTTGGTTTGCCCAGTATCAACAGCTCCATTCTCTGTTCGAATATGTTTATTCTTCAAACTGCCTTGTTTTGTGAAGGTGAACAACGGTGTTCCTTTTTTTTCTTTTTGTCGCTCTCTGCCTGTTGCCAGTATCAAAAGTATTTTATTAACTTATTACTTTTTTAAAAGGAGTTTCTAAAAAAATGTATGAATTAACTTTTATGGTGAGAAATAGTAAAGTGACAAAAAAAGATATGGAAAGTTTCCATGTTTAGTCGTTATTTTAAGAGAAAAATGCTTGGATAGTCCCTGTGGTTTTGCCTTTTTTCACCTTTAGTCCCTAACTTTCTAAAATTACCTCAATAGTCCCCAACTTTTCATTTTTTTTCCCGGATAGTCCCTGGGTCTAACTTCAGTTTGTTTTCTCTGTTAAGTCACCCCACATGCATATCACGTGAGGGGTATTTTGGTCCGTTTCTTTGTGCCTAACATATAAAAGTATGCCTGCACCCCTACTCCCTCATTGTCAGTTGTTTTCCCTCCCTCCCAAAGGCGAAACCAGTTCATCTTCTTCCCCTAATCTCTTCACAATATAAACCCTAAATCTGATTGATCATCAGAATCTTTCCACGAAAATGAAGGACGACGATCCTCAACATCCAAACAACAACCGTTTTCCGGTCCAATTCTGAGTATGTGAAGCCCTTTGTACCAGAGAGTGTTTACGGTATGTGTTGTTAAAACCCTAGCTTCATTGTGCAAGAATGGTACATCTTCAAGAACATGAAATATAGACAAATAAACAGTTAAAATCCTAACAATATCTCTAATTTTATACCCTAATGTGAGTTTCATGTATGTGCAGATGGTTTTGAGAACTTTTTCAGCATAAAACTCCTTTATGGTGGTGTGTTTACTCCGTCACCAGGAAGAAAATACGCCTTTGGCAAAGCTGCTTATGTTGACTACTGCAACATTGATGAATTTTTAGTGCATGAAATCGACTGGATGGTGAGAGATCTTCAACTATATGTTCCTGATGTGACGTTGTATTACCATTTTAAGATTCCTGGGTTAGATTTAGATATTGGATTATGCCATTTAGGTAATGATGGTGATGTTAGGCTTTTGGGCAAATATGTTGCAAAAAACAAAGTGATTAAGGTCTTTATAGAAGATGGTGAAACTACGGTTAAAATTTACTTTAGTCCTACACAATCATCTAAGGTGGTTATTTAAGAATTAGAAAATGAGGGGGTGCTGTTAATACCATTCAAAGGCCAAGAAGAAAGAAACTGAGGGTATCCAAAAATCTCCTACTTCAATGGAAAGATGTTAGTAATGAAGATGTAGAGGGTAATGTAGATGGTTTAGAGGCTGCTGATAAGGTAACTAATGAAGTTGTAAATGATGGTGTTGAAGAGGGTAACACAGGTGGTGTAGAGGTTGTTAATATAACCAATGAAGTTGTAGAGGGTAATGCAGGTAGTGTAGAGGATGTTAATGTAACTAATGAAGTTATAGAGGTTAATGCAGGTGGTGTAGAGGCTAATGTAGGTGGTGTAGAGGTTAATGCAGGTGGTGTAGAGGCTAATGTAGGTGGTGTAGAGGCTAAAGTAGGTGTGGAGGTTGCATCGTTCACTAACAGTTTCAGCTTTGATTTTGACAATGCAAATTTCTCAACTGATTTTCCAATAGATGGTGAGTCTAAGCAAGCTGAGGGTGATGAGTCTGAGGTTGGTGAGTCTAAGGTTGGTGAGTCTAAGCAAGCTGAGGGTGGTGAGTCTGAGCATGATGAGGGTGGTGAGGCTGAGCATGATCAGGGTGGTGAGGCTGAGCATGATCAGGGTGGTGAGTCTGAGCATGATCAGGGTGGTGAGGCTGAGCATGATCAGGGTGGTGAGTCTGAGCATGATCAGGGTGGTGAGGCAACTGATGGTGCTGAGGCTGATGATGATGAATCATCTAAGGGTGATGTTCAGATGATAGTGACTTTGGAGAAGGGTTAGAGAGTATGGATGAGGCTGAGTATGACATGATGGACTACCATGCAAATGTTGACAGGGGTGTGGAGTTTATAGGAGGTCAATTAGAGTCTGTTGGCAACCCAGATGGGAACACTAGCGATGACTTATTAGATGATGAAAATCTAAGTTATGAGTTTTTTGACAGCTTGACAGATGAGGAAATGGAAGATTTCGAAACTAGAAGAAGTATGAAATTAAGAGAGTTGAGGAGGAAAAAGAAGGGTGGACAATCAACATCCCAAGTGACCTTTTATGTTGGTCAGATGTTTCCAACAGCCAAAGTGGCAAAAGACAAGATAAACAAACATGCCATTGAGACAAGGAGTGCACTGTCTTTTTTGAGAAATGATAAAAAAGAATTAGGGTGGTTTGTGAGGGTAGATGTCCAATTTTCACATGTGGGCCAAATCAAACTGGGCCCAACCAAAGTGGGCCAGGTATCCATATACAATCTGCAAGTGGCATAAAAAGTATGGAATCTTCTGAAGGGTGTAGTGGGACAAAAAAAGGGTATAAAAAGGGATTGGTAGAATGCAATGATAAAAGGAAGGGTAGGTTAAGTAGTGTATATTGTCCTTGGGTTCTGTACTTGTCTAGATTGGATGATGAAGATGGGACTTGGGTGGTAAAGACTTACCAACCAGATCACAAGTGTCTGACATCCAGAAAAATACAACCTTTCACTTCTACCTTCTTGGCTAAACAAGAGTTTGTGATGAATCAGATTGCAGCCAACCCTAATATTTCAGTAAGTAGGCTACAAGAAGAGCTTGGGAGGAGGCATGAGTTGTCTGTGACAAAAATGAAGGTATAAACCCTAATTTCTGCTTGTGTTTATTTTCTTGATTTACAGACCATTAGCTAAGTTTAAACTGATTGCAGGCTTTCGGGACAAAGCTCAAGGCTACAAAGAAGATTCAAGAGGACTTCAAAGATCAGTATGCTAGCCTGAGGGACTATGTCATGGAACTGAACAGGACCAATCCAGGTACAACAGTTAAGCTTGTTGTTGAGCCTGAGTGTAACCCACATGCACCCACAAGGATATTCAAGAGGATTTATGTTTGTCTGGGACCACTAAAAGAAGGGTTTAAAGAGTGTAGGAGGGAACTGTTGGGGTTAGATGGGGCATTTATGAAAGGCCCCTACCCTGGTCAGATGCTAACTGCAGTTGGTTTAGATCCCAACAATGGCATTTATCCGTTAGCTTATGGAATTGTTGAGACTGAGAACAAAGACTCCTGGATCTGGTTCCTACAGTGTATTGAAGATGACTTGGATCTTCCACATTCTGCAAATTTCATCTTCATTTCTGACAGGCAAAAGGTATGGTATTACATTCAGCAATTATCCTAAGTCTGTTTTGTATGATTAATGTTTGAAATCTGATGAAACAAGGAATAATACCAGCCATAAGTCAGGTATTTCCAGCAGCTGAGCATAGATTCTGTGTAAGGCATATATGGCAGAACATGAAACTTCAATGGAGAGGAGATGCCTTCAAGGATTGTCTTCAAAATGCAGCCAATGCTTATACAGTTCCAGATTTTGAAGCAAAAATGGAGGAGTTGAGGTTGTACAACATTGAAGCTTATAACTGGTTGGCAAGTATTCCACCCATTCACTGGAGCATATCTCATTTTACAGGTATATGCATATCAAAACTGTTGTTTATTATTCATATCAAAACTGTTGTTCAAAATATTCAATTTAGATGTAGATATGTTGATCATTGGGTTTGGCAATTTGATATATAGGTAGGGCACAATCTGATGTGGTGTTGGACAATATGTATGAAGTCTTGAATGCAAGGACAGTCAATGGTCGAGACAAGCCTATAATTTCTGCTTTGGAGTTTGTCAGAGAGTATCTAATGCAGAGGATTGTGAATGTTATCAGGAAGATTCGGCAGACCAATGGTCCACTTACTCCTAGAGTTGCAAAGATTTTTGATAACACAAAGAAATTAGCTGCAAATTATAATGTAAAGTGGAGTGGTGGGACAAAGTATCAGGTCAGTGGTAAGGTCACAGTGGATGGTGCTGCAACACATAAACAGTATGTTGTGGATGTTGTGGATAGGGTTTGCACTTGTAGAGAATGGGAAGTTTCAGGAATCCCTTGTAGGCATGCTGTGGCTGTCAATTGGGACATGGCAATGAATGGTCAAGAGGTTGGACCCCCGGAATCATGGGTTAATGAATGTTATTATCTTGACACGTGGAAGAGGGTTTACAGTCATACCATTGGTCCCATTAATGGTAGAGAATTGTGGCCAAAATCACAGGTTCCAACCAACCTAACCCCACCTCTGCACCACACACCTATCGGCAGACCTAAGAAGAAAAGAATTAAGGATGTTGTGGAGTTGCAGGATGAAGTTGAAAGGGCTTCCCAAGCAAGAAACAAGAGAAACTGGGCTGCCAAAGCTGATAACGAGCAGGCTGTGGTTGGTGGCAAACTAACAAGAAAATGGAAGTCCGTGAAGTGCCAGAAGTGTGGTGTAAAGGGCCACAACCAAAGAACTTGTGGAAGGACCAAAAAAGATACCCAGCCGAAGAAAGGGAAGAAAGGTAAGAAGAAGAAAAATGGTAATCAGGCTACTAAGGCTGGTCAGGCAGGTCCAAGTGTTTAAGGGTTATGGTTTTCGGGTTGTCGGGTTATGGTTTTTGGGTTGTATTAAAACAATGATGTAGTCTTTTGTGTCTATTTAGCTTATTAAAACACCTATGACAATTATCATTGTATTTTGGACTTGCTATCTTGATGATATTAATGTAGGTTATCGTGTATGGTTGGATGTTTAATGGTCAGTAGTTTAAAGTTTGTGGTTTAGTATTTTGTGTTTTACTTTCACGTTTGTGCAATGTTATATCTGGTCCAAATGTTCGACACTTGGGTTTATTGAATGTTATATCTGTTATTTGAAGTTTGGACAGGTCATGTAGTACAGGTTATTGTGTTCAAGTTAGGAACAGGTCATGCACAATTTCATTTATTCATTCGTAGGAATAGGTTATTGTGTTCATTTGTAGGAACAGGTCATGCACAATTTCGTTTATGCAAGGTACATTTCTCACAAGATTCGACCAATACACTTTCCACAAAACACTTCGCACAATACAATTTCCACAACACATTTCGTACAAGATTCAACCAATATGTTTTGTACGATACATTTTGCACAATACACTTTGCACAATACATAATTACTTCCAAACAACCAAATTCAAACAACCTGCTCATTGAATGCTAACCATATTTCACCAACCACGTTTTTCCAACATTTAAGACATAATTACTTCAAAACAACCAACTTCAAACAACCTGCTCATTAAATGTTATCCATACATCAGATTTTCAAAAACATTGGTAATATCCATTGCATTGAAGACATTACAACATCCTTCACATTTAAGACATTACAATATCCAATACATTCAAGCCTTAACATACATCCAAAACATAAACCCTAAAACTATCAAAAGAACCGTAATGATCTTGTTCTTCATCCGATTCTTTTCCCGCATCTTGGCTAACTCAGCATCAACTTGGTTTCTGTGTCTTAGAAGCCCTGGAATAATTGCCACTGCACGACTGCACATTGGTGGGTCCACCCACCTTATGAATCTTCCAGAGTTGGGATTCTACAGAGAAGGAAGAAAGGATCAAACTTTTTAAGCCCTAGAGTATTAAAATCGGTAATAGTATACATTACCATGGTTGGACAAGAATAGAATCAGCGACCAGGGTTGAGATCAGTCCATGACGTAACTATGATTGCATCTTGGTCACAATTGCAGAGAACCATGAGGATGATGGAGTCGATTCGCTGAGGAAGATGAAGAACAGTGATGAAGATGAAGAACAGTGTCGCAACCCCCGACCCCTTGCCCCGGGAGGCGGGCGGCCGCGAGCTTCGCACATTCGGTGGTATCGGTGTTTATCAATTTTGGCAGCGGAAAATTTCATCAGGACCGTAGTTAGGAAATATTATTATCAGAGTTAAACACCAAAATGTTCAAAATAGATAAATGGGATAAAACCCAAGTTTTTCTGATAATATATTTTATAATAACAAGTGGGACAAAATCCGACTTTTCATTTATAATATATTTATAGGGATAAACCCTAATTATTGAAAACAATTCTCCTTTTTAATTAGGTAACTTTTATAGCCACTTTTCTAAGCCTTCAGTGCTCTCCAGCTGGCTTTTATGGGCTTCACACTAAGTTACCTAAAACACGTGTTTAAAACATTTTATCAGCAATAAATACTGGTGAGTGAATCCCAGTTTAATCAAAACAGGTTTTAGCATTTTACGGTATTGAGAGTGATTACAATGTTTATATCTACACAATTACTCATTCAGTACTCTTAATCCTGACTGGTGGGTCATATTACCCATTGGCTCTCTCATTGTCCAATGGTAACATGTTCCACATTTTGTATATAAACCCCAACATACCGGTAGTAATTGAAGAATTACAAAGACTCAATCACTGCTAATTATAGTTTAAAACATTTAAGATTTTATAAAAACAGTTTACAAAAAAGAGATTACTCACATTGCTATTTTGCGTATTTTCCTTGTGACTTTCTGGTTATAATCTATTGATTAAACAATGCACATGCTTTAGTATAATAACCCATTTTGCATTAGTTATACCCTCCCCGAGACAGAACTCCAACGACAACGTCGGGCAGAGCCTCGACAGGCGTTACGGAGCGCTAGATCAATCGGGCAGCGTATCTAATACGTAACCGGGGTTATAATACTTACATCGAGGCAAAGCTTCGCTATTTAGGGGGTATTATACCCGATGTTATTATTTCTATTTCAGAATTTGAGAGAGATGTGTGAGATTTGAATGAAAACAACTGAATGCTCGAACTCCTTATTTATAGGGCTGATACGCCCCTTTCTCGCACCCCGCGACGGAGACAAGAGAAGGCTTCGCGGCCCGCGAGAGAGTATAGGGCGGTTTAGGGTTGCTGAGTCATCGCAGATTTCGACACGTGTCTGGATACGTGGCAGCACCGGGTTAAGCCTGGTGTTGAGCTGTCGCGGCCCGCGAAGATCTTGGCTAACTGGGTCGTGGCCCGCGAGTGACCCAGTTTATTTGTTTTTCTTGATTTTTATTAATATAAAGGTTATTCGGGTCTGTTTCTCGCATACGGGGGATATTTAGGAGCGTTTAGGGGTGTTTCTTGAGGGTTGTTATATCCTCCCCACCTTATTTTAAATCTCGTCCTCGAGATTTGGGTTATGATATTCTATTAGAGGTATATCGAGTCTTGTAGTTAGTAAAAACAGTGTCAAAGTGTCTTTGGAAACATTTAATGGATGAAAGTTCCGAACACTTTCCTGTTGGGCAGAAATTTGGAGAAAAGCAACTTATCTGGACTCGAGATAGTGCAAGAAGAATAGACAAGATAATTCAAGTTAAAGCAATACGAGATTATCAAAAGAGTTACGTGGATAACATATGAAACCTTTCAAGTGGGAGATAAGGTTTTGTTAAAATTTTCTCTATGGAAAGGGGTAGTCAGATTCGTTAAAAGAGGGAAGTCAAGTTCCAAGTATGATGGACCATTTATTAAAAGAATAGGATCCCTAGTTTATTGGCTATACTGCCAGGAATAATGTATGTATGAAATCTTAGCAGATGATTCATTAGTGATATCTTTCTAAGGACATAGAAGAAAATGAGAACTTAAATGTTTCAATTAGTTTCAGGAATTGATGTTTACTGTACGAGATGAAATGATACAATCATCCAAGTGACTAAGTTTCACAAAATAAAAAGAGGGATTTGATAGGCATATAATGTGAAATGCAATGAATTTTTAGAAACAATAGGATTCAAATGTCAAAAGAGAGCTTACTTTGATTGTCAATGGAGGAAGACTATGAGTCAATAATCTCAATTAAAAATAGAAGTATGAAAAATGATTTGTCAACTATCACAACAGAAATCAGTGACATTGATTCAAATGCCAGAGATACACCGGACAATACAATGGAATTTAGTGTATCGTTGTCTTAATACATAATTGTATCAAGACTACTTGAATGATGAGTCAAACGAATGACGTATAGATTGATATGATCAGGGTTTATTATTAGCACAAGCTACAATTTATACAGACAGCTCAAGGTGTTGTAATGATGAAGGGAATTCAATGATTACGGTGACCGAACGAACTCACCGTTCTCGAAATTGACTGAAATTTTAATGAAGTGAATTTGGATATTCAAGATAGGACGTTCGAATGAAAGAATAAATATTGCAGGATTAAATTCAAAAATGTTGGAGGTACGTTGGAATAAGAAATTAGGTACTTTTATCTTAACACAAAATTGTATTAAGACTGGTTTAGGATAATGAATCAATAAATAGATAAATTCGTACCTCATGTGTGAAAATGAAATGAGTTCAAGTTTCAAAGAAATCGCCACCGCAAGGTGTCGTGTTTTAACAATTGATACCTCGAAATTGAAGACTTTAAACAAGTTTACTATGATTCAAACAATGAGATTACCTCGAATATGATGATCTCAATTCATCATATGGGATTTTGAATTAAATGTATATTATGAACAAGTTCAAACAATTGAGCTTGGTTTGGACATATTCCAACAATGGACTTATGTATTGACAAGAAATGGTTACAATAAAATCCGATAAGTATCTTTGAAAAGAAAAAGGAATTTTCTAAGAAATTTGCTGACTCGATTATCAGAAGTCAACATTATGTAATCATATAGATTATCAGAGTGAGTATAACGAAATATTTATTAGAACTCAAGAATAAATGATCTTTTGAAGTGAATTCACATGCATGACAAGCAATGCACGTACAACATAGGAATTTGTCAAGAGATGAGACTAACGAGAGTTGGCTCTATAAAAGAAAAATAAAGATCTTTTATTTGTGAAGTTTTGATCGAAATCAAAAGTCAACTAGCTTAAGTATAGTCGAAACATAAGGGTGCTTATTTTTCTGTTGTCTCCGGTATTGTAAACATTTATGCATTTTCTTTAGCTTCATCTGGGTTTCTATCCTTGTTGTCGGGTGCCTTAGATAGTTTCGGGCAGTAGAGACGGAAGTGGCCTGGGTCTCTGCATTTATAACATACATTGGTTTCCTTCTCATTCTACATTCTTCCTCTGTATGCCCAGCCTTCTTGCAGAAGTTACAACGGAGTGTCTTCTTATAATGACGTTTTCTTGAATGCTTTTTATTGTTGCAGGTATGCTGTGCGATTTCTGGTTTCATTCCTTTGTTCTTGGAGGATTTATTAGAGTGGAATTCCTTATAAGAATAACTATAGTTTGTGGCTTTCTTTCGTTTAGAAGATGGAGTTTTGATATGAATATCATGACTTCCATTGATACTATGGTTAGGTTTGAAGTTATGGGTATGCTTACAACGTATAGTATGATTTTTGTTTATAGGCACAAAAATTTTAATAGCTTCACTGATCGAAGGTCTGGCATTCGATATTCCTTGAGCTATTATATTTTCTATAGTATTTTTATCCAAAGAGTTTTCATTACTAGTCTGAATTTCCTGATCACATGCTATTTCCTTTGACATCTAAATTATAAACATGTTCAGATATAATTATCACCGATCCAAGCAATTATATAGGCATCCTTTATTGCTCATATTACGTTTAGCACAAATATAGTCATATTTATCAGTATCGTACGTTGATATATATATATATATATATATATATATATATATATATATATATATATCTACATACATACAATATTTTAACAATTTCTTTTACTATATATTTTATCAAAATATAAGGAAAGTTATATTATGTGCTGTTTCTTTCTTTGTAATAACTTTTCTTCTATATCGGTTATACTCAACTATATCTCTAGAACTCATGACTGGATAGGTATTTAAAAATAAGGTAAGAGCTTTATATGAAATTCTGAGATTCTCCGTCATTGACCCACTATTGTTTTTCAAAATGTGGTGCTATTACAGATATTCTTAAGGTATCTTTTAATTAAAGTTGGGTACCAAAATAGATTTTGAGTAAACATGTAGGTTTGTTTCTTCTGTTACATAAAAGCTTGTTCTTTTACAAAAGAAATTTAATTATTATGCATACTATCAAGAAAATGGTGTCTTGCATATAGATACATATAAATATAAAGTTTTTAAAATTTCTTGTAATATGTATGTGTATATATATATATATATATATATATATTATACCAATTCATAAGAATCCAATTACATAACTAATTGTATTAGTTATTCTGTTTATTCCCATAACTTTGTTTATTCCTTTATATTAACAAAATAAATTTCTCTTAGATTTATTGAACATAATATTTTAGAATAAAAAGAAAATTCAGCAAAAGGAATAATTTATTAAAGATATAAATCTTCTAAATTCTTTTAGAACAATTTAAATCTTTAAATGACCGGTTGACTTATTTTGGTTATAACATACTTAGAACTTAATTCAAATTCTATATCTATTTCTTAAAGATTCGTAATAGATAATACAAAGTCTAGCATTTCTAAATTTGATCCTTAATGTTTTAAGTAATGAAGTATTATTCTCATATCAGAATATATGTACATATGACTTAAATATAATTTAAGAAATGAATTGAACTTGTCAAATGATAAAAATTGTTCCTTCTTGAGATATATACATATACATATATTTTAAACCATACAACTATATCGTACTAAGTGTTTTTGTACATATATTTATTTTATGGATGAAATATCATTTATAATATGGATACAAATCATATACAAAACATATATATATACATCTGACTTAAGTAGGATTTAAGAAATAAGTTTAAGCTATTTTCTGTTGATATATAGGTATTATGTATTAAAATCATTTAATTACACAATACTAGGTTGTTGTACATATTCCTGTTTCATAGATACAGTTTTGTAAAATATTTTATATCTTCCATTGTATATGTATATGTGCTTAAATTTTAGAATCGTCAACTATGAATTATGAATTGTAATAATTCTTGTTCATTATTTATATAAGTTAAATTAAGAATTATGTTTTATAAAATTCTTTTAACATATCTTTATTCAAGAGTCAAATATTTTATTCTCCCAAAATATTATCATTATTAGTTTCAATTTAAAACGGAATTTAATAATATTTAATTAAGTGTGTTATATTAATAATAATGATGATAAATAATAACAGTATATATTAATAACTTTTATTAGAGAGCGTTTGTGTATTAAAATTTTCTCTAGCATGTTAATTATCATCAATATTGACCATATATAATTTCTGAATATTACATAACTTATCAAATTTTGATGAAAAATTTACATATTTAATAATACGATAAGGAGTAATAAAGAATTATATAGTGATTTACAAAGAATTTTAATTATCGTATCTGAATAATGCTGAAACATTATATTTTAACAAAATTAGTATAATTATATGTTTTATCAAAATCTTGACAAATACATATTTTTAAATCTAGTAAAACATTTGAATTATATCATCAATCATAAAATATCCTGCTTTCATTGAATAATATTTAATATTATGGTATTTCAGCGATAGCATACTTACGGGTGTTATCTTATATCTTTGATTTAATATTCATATCATAAAATTATTATAATTTACTTTGAATTGTATTTACATAAATATATAGACATGCTATATATATTACAAAATTTAATATATTTATGAATATATCCCTTTTATATAACATACTGTAAGATATAAATAGGAGTTACATATCCTGAGAATTTAAATGATATAAAATCATTTAGGTATAATACATATTATTTTAATATTTATATTATTATATTTTTCGAAGTATCATACCTGAGTTGTATTACTTTACATTAATATTAAGATATAAATATTAATATCGTAATATTATTATAATGTTGTAAAATTCATATCGCATTATGTTTCTACACATATAGATGTATATGATACATATATATAGTATATATCACAAATGTTTTTTAAGATATAATATTATTGATATATATATATATATATATATATATTTAAACATAGCACAATTGTAAGATACAGATATGGGCAATGCATATTGGGAATTAAAAATTCGTTAAATGGCATAAAAATCATAATAAACACATTAAGATTCTATGTTCACAGGATAACACATAAGATGTTAATTTTCTAACGCAAATGTTTAAGGTTTAGGTATTGGAAGAACACCTAAGGTCTTAAATCAGTGACATAGCTCTGATACCACCTTCTGTTGCAACCCCCGACCCCTTGCCCCGGGAGGCGGGCGGTCGCGAGCTTCGCACATTCGGTGGTATCGGTGTTTATAAATTTTGGCAGCGGAAAATTTCATCAGGACCGTAGTTAGGAAATATTATTATCAGAGTTAAACACCAAAATGTTCAAAATAGATAAATGGGATAAAACCCAACTTTTTCTGATAATATATTTTATAATAACAAGTGGGACAAAATCCGACTTTTCATTTATAATATATTTATAGGGATAAACCCTAATTATTGAAAACAATTCTTCTTTTTAATTAGGTAACTTTTATAGCTACTTTTCTAAGCCTTCAGTGCTCTCCAGCTGGCTTTTATGGGCTTCACACTAAGTTACCTAAAACGCGTGTTTAAAACATTTTATCAGCAATAAATACTAGTGAGTGAATCCCAGTTTAATCAAAACAGGTTTATCATTTTACAGTATTGAGAGCGATTACACTGTTTATATCTACACAATTACTCATTCAGTACTGTCAATCCTGTAACAATCATCTAATTTCCATTCGAATTTAACAAAAATATGCAGGATTTTATATAAAAAGTACTTTACTTCTACATAAGTACAAAATCAAAGTTTTAAAGTGATCACATACTAGTCAACTACCGACTAGTTTAAATATTCACAACATGATTAGTAAATTGTTTACATCTAGACATTGTCTAAACAAAGTTAAATTAACGCGGAAGCTTCAAAAGTTCGTGTTCGGTTCTTCAAACATGCTTGATCGCCGTCCGGAAAGCCCCCATCATTACCTAGGGTCAAAACCACTTAAAAAATTAGTCTTGACATTAATATAATGCATATAAACGGGTTCTAGTATCGAATCATCAAAATAAAATAAAAATTCAGTTTTGGTCCTGTCGCGTGTCGCGCCAGAACACCCTCGACTTGTCGCGTGCCGCGAGGACTCCCGCGTGTCACGCCAGATCCCATGGATCATGTCGCGTGGCGCGGGGGAGACGGTTTTCCAGCAGGTGCAGGTTTTTGACCTGCATTTCCTACCAGCTCCAGAATTCACAAATTTTAACTTCAATTGGTCATAACTTTTGATAACTTTTGATCTGAGGGTCCGTTTAAGGTGATTCTTTTTCCTATACGTCTGTAATTTAATTACCGACGCGTCTATTACAATTATTATACCGAAAATTTGGTTTACGGACCGAGCGACTTAATTCACTTTTACAATTATTATACCCATTACATTTACACCCATTTTGCTAACATTGCAATAGTAATCATATGGCGTTTTTACCCAACATCCGGGGCTTAATATCACCGGCATTTCATTACCAAACTTATGGTTTCATGCTCTCATGATTGTCAACACCAACTGCTAACTATTAAACACCAACACTACTAACTACATAATCATTCGACCAGCTTGGCTCAGTTATGGAATCCTCCATTTATATTGACTACCAAACATTTCATAACCCAATCTTAATCCATTAATTCAACTAGTGAACATTATCACTTCAATCAACGCAACTTTTATTCTAAAACACAACTATACGCGTTCTAATATCAAATTTTCTTAATGTAACAAATCAAGTTACATACCTTCAAAGCAAACCCTTCAAACGTGCGTCACCACCGGCTTGTCTGCTAGACGCTCCGGCTTCCTTCCCTATAGAGTTCATCATAGCATGTTTAGAACTCATTTTTAATCATATATCGCATAGTTTGCCAAAACATTACAAATATGCGTTTTAACTTGAAATTCCAGTTTTAAGCCTTCTTTGAGGCATTTTTACAAACACTTTAAGGGCATAATTTTACATGGTTCATTATCAAGTTCATAACTTGTCATATAGCCCAAATTTACATCAATCAAACTATCTTACATAAATGTTAACCTCAATAATTCTGAAATCACATCACAAATATCAGATTACACTAGAACAACCACCAAAATCCTAGTGTTTATCAAATTCCACAAAAACCCACTAATCACCTTCAATGGTGTTCATGGATTTTACTAAAATTAAGCATGATTTCAACATGTACTTGTCGAGGGTTTACCCCTGGACACTATATTATTCCTATATCATCTATATAACAAACATGCAACCATAAATTTCGAATTCTCTAAGTTCACTCAGAAATTCAACTAGAGATTTCTCATGAAATTTACATACCTTGTGACTCCTTTTTCAGTGGAGATCACTATTTCGTGCTCTGATTTTGATTTAGAATTGATTTGGACCTTCAATTTGAGAGATTAGACAAGGACTAGGGTTGTGGGGGTTTCTCCTGGTCGCCCTGTGCTTCAATCGACCAGACACACACTCTTGTGTGTGTTTGGTGTATTTTTTTTTGTTTTTTATTAAATCAAGTTTCAGATTTAACACGTTTAGTCCCTCCATTTTCCTTAGTTCATATTTTGAGTGTTTTAACCCACTTGCGTGTCACTACAAGACTTGTAATTAACTAGGTTATCTAGTCCTAATCAGTTTGTTTTCGTTTATTTAATATTTTGTAATTCTAATAGAAACTTTATATTTTCGGGGTGTTACAAATCCTGACTGGTGGGTCATATTACCCATTGGCTATCTCATTGTCCAATGGTAACGTGTTCCACATTTTGTACACAAAACCCCAACATACCGACAGTAATTGAAGAATTACAAAGACTCAATCACTGCTAATTATAGTCTAAAACATTTAAGGTTTTGTAAAAACAGTTTACAAAAAGGAGATTACTCACATTGCTATTTTGGGTATTTTCCTTGTGACTTTCTGGTTATAATCTATTAATTAAACAATGCACATGCTTTAGTATAATAACCCATTTTACATTAGTTATACCATCCCCGACACAGAACTCCAACGACTACGTCAGGCAGAGCCTCGACAGGCATTACGGAGCGCTAGATCAATCAGGCAGCGTATCTAATACGTAACCGGGGTTATAATACTTACATCGAGGCAGAGCTTCGCTATTTAGGGGGTATTATACCCGATATTATTATTTCTATTTCAGAATTTGAGAGAGATGTGCGAGATTTGAACGAAAACAACTGAATGCTGGAACTCCTTATTTATAGGGCTGATACGCCCCTTTCTCGCGCCCGCGACGGAGACAAGAGAAGGCTTCGCGGCCCACGAGAGAGTATAGGGCGGTTTAGGGTTGCTGAGTAATCACAGATTTCGACACGTGTCTAGACACGTGGCAGCACCTGGTTAAGCCTGGTGTTGAGCTGTCGCGCCCCGTGAAGATTTTGGCTAACTGGGTCGCGGCCCGCGAGCGACCCAATTTATTTGTTTTTCTTGATTTTTATTAATAGAAAGGTTATTCGGGTCTGTTTCTCTCGTACGGGGGATATTTAGGAGCGTTTAAGGGTGTTTCTTGAGGGTTGTTATAAACAGTGATGAGGAGAAATGTTGGTGGTTAGGTTTGTGGGAAAAAAGACTTATTTATTAGGCAGGAGCAAATAAATACACAAATTGACCAAAATACCCCTCACATGATATGCACGTGGGGTGACTTAACAGAGAAAACAAACTGAAGTTAGACACAGGGACTATCCGGGAATAAAAAATGAAAAGTTGGGGACTATTGAGGTAATTTTAGAAAGTTAGGGACTAAAGGTGAAAAAATGCGAAACCACAGGGACTATCCGGGCATTTTTCTCTTATTTTAAAGAGAGAGGTTAGATTTGTAATTTTATGTTTAAAAAACCAAAAGTCATTTAAAAAGTCAAGTTTTTGTGACTTTTGAAAACATCTTAACATTCCTTATCAAAAATCCAAAATAAAAAACACTTTTTTTTTTGTAATGCCAAACACTTTTTTAACTTATTGGTTTTTTTAAAAAACCAATAATTCAATAAGTCATTTTCAAACTCAATCTCAAACACTTCCCCGATGGACGACATACATACCATATCCGAGCCATATGGACCAAATTGACACTTTGAAAGGTGGCGGTCGACCACATACTCAGAATCTTCTTCATGCTCTAGGATACGAACCATATTCCTCCTTACTTGTCCGTATTCCTACTCCTAAACTTTTGACTTTTCCACCAACTTTACCCATAACTCAGCACCCCTTCCGGTATTCCTACTCCTATTCTTTGTTCTAACATACAAAACACCATATAAAGCATTTAAGTACCAAATCCAACCAAAGTATGGTGCTCTTTGGCAACATATGAATGGTTAAGTGCTGAACCAGTAAGAGGTCTGAACCATTAAGTGTTGAACCAATAAGAGGTCTGAACTATTAAGAGCCTGTATAATGCTTAACCGTTCAGAGGCAAATGACTGACCAATTCAGATTAGAGGTCTAAACCATTCAGACTCTGTATAATGCTTAATCAATCAGAGGCAAATGTCTGAACCATTCAGACATCTGCTTGTGAAACAAACAGTCTAAACCATTAAGTGTTGAACCAGTAAGAGGCCTGAAGCATTAAGAGCCTCATTAAGTGGTAAACAAACAACCCCTATATCTATGTGTAATTTAAAACATATCAAAGCCAAAACTTCTTAAAAAAATATGAATAAAAATTGTAGTTTTACCTTGATCCCTCGTTAAAACCACAAAACTCTCCTACCATTTGCACTTTTGAGTTACTTTTAAAGTGTTGGTACTATATCCTCCATATTATTCATAAAAAAATGTATGATTTTATTAGGTCATAATCTACTTTTTTTAACTTTGTCACTCTCTTTGACTTTGGTTAATTCAGAGGTATCCTCTCAAATAAACAAAAACCTAATATAAGCCTAATCCATATAAGTTTAATTTTGGCATGCTCAAGTTAGAGATGGCTCGTTAGGATTAAGCCCATAAGGATTCTATAAATAGAAGTCTCCACTTTAATTATTTTCTAACCCTAGAATTCTCTCTACATACTATCATGCTTATTATACTCTTTTATATTCACATTTATGTCAATGGTTTTGAATCCAATACTAACTTAAGCATCAGAGGGTGGTCCTGACACTCCGGTCTCTGACCCTTTATAATGAGTTGTTTATGTTTTGCAGATCTGGATCAAAACAAAGAAGAGATGTAGCGCGTTCATCCTTCTAATGTGTTAAAAAGTACATTAGTTTTATTTGAATCATCAAATTTGCATAGACCAAACTAAAATGCTCTTAAAAAGTACATTAGTTTTATGTGAATCATTAAAATTGCATGGACCATACAATATACTCATATGTTTGGAAGTATAGTATTTACTTGATAAATTAATATTTTCACACCCATGTATTTGAGCATTCACAGTGAAATCTTCATCTTCATCTCTATAATTTAACTAAGTATCATCAATCTTTAAACTTATCTGACCTACCATATTCTCCATCTCTATCTCACTCACAAACACATTCTCTTTTTCAGATTCTTATATGCACACAAACATTTATAGAAATGATGAACATTGGATCTTTAAACTAGGAGAATCACTATTCATAGAACTCTAAATTTTGAAGATAGAGAAGGAGATTCCGACTAAGATGCAAAATAGAAAAAAAAACTTTAAATTTTAGAGAAGAAGATAAAAAATGGAGACCCAGATGTTTAAACAAAGTATAACCAATTAGGGTGGACGGGGCACCTCCTAGATGGAGGTTCGGGGTTCAAGTGATGGCACTTGAACACCATCACAAATCCCATCATCACACGTGATGGGATGGAAAGCGGATAGGTGAACTAGAAGTGTGATGGTGGAAGGAAGGAGAAAAAGATGCCAAATTGAGTGAATTGCAAGTTTTGTCCTTTATCTGTATACAAAGTTTCAACGATGTCCTTTGTCTATAAAATTGACGAGTTTTGTACTTATTATTTTAAAATACTGCACGGTATGTCTTTTAGTCATAACCCAATTAAATTTTTCTGTTAAATCAGGTCACATGCCTTGCACATGAGGGCGTATTTGTCATTTCACTCTGTAGAGGTCTTTAAACACACACACACACTCTCTCTCTTAAGGGGTAGGGGTGCTCCACTTTCCATCACTCACCACACCCAATCATTGTTCGCCACGTCATTGAACTTGATTTCATCACTAGTGATAGATTTTAGTAGGGGTGCCCATCACTAGTGAGGGATTTTTTATTTTATTTTTTAAATAATAAATTAACAATAATAATTTCGTTTAAATAAAAACAATATTTCTAGACATATTTTAGGTTACAACTTAAAAAAACATATAAAAATAAAAAAGATACATAAAGAAAACCTACTCCTCGTCCGAATCCGGAAATTCCAAACCTAAAGAACCCACAAGTTCAATTAAATCATATCTCAACCGAAAGTGAATTTCTTCATTGCACAAGTCTTGTTGGACATATTAGGGAACGGGAACTTGTGTAGGAGGATCCGACACCTAATATGGAGATATTGCACGTCCATCTTCTTTTATTAGCATATTGTGCAATATGATACATGCATATACAATGTTATGGATTGTTTTTTATTCATTGCACGAACCGATCGGTTTAGTATGCCTTATCTACCCTTTAAAACACCAAAGGCCCTCTAAACATCTTTTCTTGCCGATTATTGCAACTTCTTGAACGTCTTTTCTTTAACCTTGACAGGAAATGAAAGAGCTTTCACAACAACAGACTATGATGGGTAGATACCATCCACAAGAACATAGCCTAGTCTGTAATATCTTCCGTTAACAAAAAAATGGACAAAAGGGTGTGGTACCATCTGTTACACTTTGAAACAACAGCGATGTGTACAAAACATTGATGTCGTTGTTTGAACCAGGAATACCAAAATATGAATGCCAAAACCATAAATCATTCAACATCACCGTTTCAAGTATGATGGTTGGTCTTTTGACGTCACCCTAACATACGTCCCTCGCAACTCTCTTGTACAATTTCTCCATTCGATATGTGTACAATCGATGCTACCGAGCATCCCTGGAAAATGCCATTTAGCCTCATGCGCGACGTAAATACGTGTGATGTCGTGTCTCGTCGGTCTACGTAGAAACTCTTTGGCATACAATTTAATGATCGCGTTACAAAAGAATTGCAAACATTCACGTGAAGTTCTTTCTGACATAGCTAAGTATTCATCAAATTGATCGGGAGGGTTACCTGTCGCTAGTTGGCGAATGGCGGATGTGTATTTTTGTATCGGCGTGAAACTTCGTTTGCCCCTTCCATCGTTACGTTCTTGAAACCATTCTTCGCTTGCTTCGATGTCTTCTACAATCTTTAAAAATAAATCTTTTGGTAAACGAAACCGATCCCTAAATGTTTCGGCATTGTAGACTGGGTAATCCACAAAATAATCCTTCATTAACACTTCGTTGGCATGTATATGATCACGATCCACCATTTTCTTCTTTGGGCAACTCAAACCTTCAAGTTCGTTATACGCCTTCTCGAAAAATTCAAGTGTGTCATCGTCGGAAGACGAATAACTATCGGTGTCTAGCGGAAACGAAACGGTTGGAAATTCCATTTTTATGCAAGAAAGTGGTATAAAATTATGTATTTGTGTAGGTGAAATATGTATTTGTGTGGATGATATATATATAGTGTTTAATTTTTTTTTTAATTTTCTCCTCGTCCAACGGTCAAATAACGTACGAATATCAACGGTAAAATCATAATCTCCACGCGTTATGGCTACAACGCGTTTTATTGTTCACGCGTGATGGGCAAGAGTGGCGGCAGTGTTCCACGGTAAACAACGCGTGGTCACCGTGCCACCACGTAGCGCCCCGAGTGACCTTAAACTCCAACCTGCGACAGTACCATCATGGATGGCCCAAGAAAAAAACCCAGAATGAAGCTATCATTTTGATGATTGTCCGTTTATATTTTCTTACAAAGCCCAATCCATTAAGCCCATGACATTAAAAAAGATACGCTACCAGCCACCCCTGAGTCCCTGACCATGACTTGCACGTGGCACACCTTATTTATTGAGAACCTTATTTTGCCTTTCGTTCCAAATACAATTTTTTGTTTAGTTTTAGCCCCAAACCTGATTGTCTCATGCTCATGCTCCCTTTAGTACATATTTGTAAAAAGTCAATGGAAATATGGCATTATTAGTGTTAAGAGACCAATAATGAAATGAAATGGTTAATTTGAATAAATTATCTTTTTTATTAAACCAAGTTTAAAAAGAATTCTAATGGCCATAGTTTCATATTAATATACTACAACTATTATATGTTACAAGTAGATGTTAAAAGCGCCTTCTTTAATAGGAAATATGTTTGATGATGTGCATATTACACCACCAAAAAGTTATTTAGATAACAAGAATTGCATGAAGGTTTGCAAACTGCAAAAAAATCATTTATTCAAACAAAAATCTAGAATATGTAACATATGATTTGATGACAAAGTTTGGCAGGAAGTTCGTTTATGTTTGTTCGCTTAATAAATAAACGGACATGAACAGGAAATTCCGTTCGATTAGTTAAATGAACGAACATGAACAGAGATCTCGTTCGTTCGAGAACTTTCGATAATGCGTTCATGAATGTTCGCTCATTCATATTCGTTTGTTTATGTTGTTCATGAAAGATTTTTTGTATATTTATTTATTATATGTAAACCTTTTTTATAATATTTCATTTATTACCCTAGCAATTAATACATGAAACCTTATTCCTACCTTGAATTGCACCATTCCTCTTTCCTTCATCATTATTCACAACATGGATGAATACATTGACCTCTGTTCCCTATTCAGACTTCAAGTTCCAACGTTGCTCCCTCTGCCATCCATCTCTAGCCCCCACCGCCTTCGTCGATTTTACTTTTGTCCATTTGTGTTTATGAACACGTTAATATCCTTAATGAACGAACACAAACATAAAATCTTGTTCGATAAGTGTTTATGAACAGTTCGCTAGCACATTATATCCTTAATAAATGAACACGAACCCCCAAAATATTCATACCATATACCATATAGATAGGTAACATATTGGGAGGTCGCAATGACGTAAGATCATGTGTAGCTGTGTACCATTAAAGTAGAGACAATAAATGTAACATATTGGGAGGTCGCAATGACGTAAGATCATGTGTAGCTGTGTACCATTAAAGTAGAGAATAAATGTAAATCTATGATCGACTAATATTCAAAAGTAACAATTAGTTTGATCAATGTTTGGACTAATAATCGGTTAGTTAATAAACAGCAGGGGTTACATCTACTACTGTAATAGTCAAGGGGCCTAAACTACAACTTCTTTGAAAAAAACATTTTCATATGAACATGAACCACTATAAATAATAGTTTCCTTCAAGCTTCACCTAATAAAATCATTATCTCGTTATATTATCAAACCCCAATTCAGCCGTTACTCCTCCGGCAACCCTCAACGATGGCTCTACTCCACCGATTTAACTGCCGTTCTTCTCCTTCACCTCCTCTACTCACCACAAAATCAACCTCCAATTCCACGGTCTTTTCACTCTCCACCCTCCCCCGTCACCGCCGTTTCCACCAGAAATTCCCGTCGTTCAAACTAACCGCAACACTCGCCGCCGAAACGACCGCCGGTTCTGGACCTTCCGGCGGTGGCGGACTGCCGAAGCTTCTGTTGGAAGTTAAGGACCTCACGGCCGTTATCTCTGAATCCGGACAGAAAATTCTTAACGGCGTTAACCTCTCGATCTACGAAGGCGAGGTTGAATCCGATTATATGAAATTATATATTCATGTGATTGTAATTATAACGGTTATGATATATGATAAGTTTAGAAATATGTTTTGGTTAGTGAAGTTTGGTAGGTAGTTCATAAAAGTAGTCATAGTTTGACCTCTTAGGTACCTAGGGTTTCATTTATTGTTAAAAACGAAAATAATATTTGTTAGGTTTAATTTGTTGTTAAAATGAGAATAATATTTGTTCAAATTGAAACCTAACTATGTGATTGACAGAAGCTGTTACAGTGCTGATGTGTGTAATGTGTATGTTAAACTGACAATCACTGTAAAAGAATCCTGCATTTTTCTCTTTTATTAATCATTTAGGTAGGTGACAAACTGACAATCATAGTTGTCAATAGCGCGCTAAGTAGCTTATACGCCATTAGTGTCGGCTTTTTTTTCCCTCAACTCCACTGATCGATACCTCAGGTTTGGTCTTATAACATGTATGTTTCTGTATTTTCCTCATCTCCGCTGCTCGATAACATGTATTTTTCTGTTTCTCTACTTTATCGCTAAACATGAAATAGTGGGCGCTATTTCGTCGCTATCGCTATGTAGCATATAGGTAGTTTGTCACTATTGACTTCTATTCGCTATTGACAACTATGGTGACAATGCTATAATATTTTTCCTGATTGCGTATTCGATTGGGAGAAGCTCTAATGCTGTTTCAATTGTTGTTTTGACTAGATTCATGCGATTATGGGCAAGAATGGTTCTGGGAAGAGTACTTTTGCCAAGGTTAGTTTTTCTGAAATCTTTGGTAGTTGAGAATTAGGTTCAATCAAAGTTGCATAATTTTCTTTTTGGTGATATTTTGATATAATGTTTAGTGTTTACTTGTTTGTTGTGTTGATATGTATATGATTTTGTAGGTTCTTGTTGGTCACAAAGACTATGAAGTTACCGGAGGGTCGGTTGTCTTCAAGGGAGAGAATTTGCTTGAGATGGAACCTGAAGACCGATCGCTTGCTGGTCTTTTTCTAAGCTTTCAGTCTCCTGTTGAAATTCCCGGAGTCAGCAACAGTGACTTTCTGCAGATGGCGTACAATGCCAGACGAAGGAAACTTGGTCAACCTGAGCTTGATCCACTTCAGGTTCATAGTTTCTAACTCAGTTATTTTAGTCTTGACAACAGTTTAATTTTTATATGGTCTCTAAACTTGTTCATGAGAACTTGTAAACTGGAGCTTATGAACATTTCTGACCAAAGGAAACTGATAGGCCTCATATTTATCGAGTTTGTTGTCTCAAGATCCGTTTGAACTACATATGTGTTTTAGTTCTGTATAGCTTTACAGGTTGTTTTGAATTTTTCTACACTGGGTGAGTAAATTTTGGTTGTACTAATAATATGCCATTGCAGTTTTATGGTTACATCATGCCAAAGTTGGAAATGGTCAATATAAAGGCGGAGTTTCTGAATAGAAATGTGAATGAAGGATTTAGTGGTGGTGAAAAGAAGCGAAACGAAATTTTACAACTCGCGGTATGCATTCCAAGTTATAAAATTTATGTCTGTAGTTTCTTTACTTTCTTATTTTTGTCGACTTAAATAAAAGCTATTCTGTTTCTCATATTTTTCTGATCAAATTCAAATGATAGTGTTGAGGAAACCCTATTTTTTTATTTCTGTTATTTGATCGTTTTATTTCTGAAAAGGTGCTTGGGGCAGAATTGGCGATATTGGATGAAATTGATTCTGGATTAGATGTTGACGCGCTAAGAGACGTTTCAAAAGCAGTTAATGCTCTAATGACTTCCACAAAATCTGTTTTGATGATTACTCATTACCGACGACTCTTGGAATTCATCAAGCCCACTTATATCCACATCATGGTAACTTTTCTGTATTATTTTGTGTGTTAGTAAAAATATCAACCCTCACATCCCTCTTAAAAGTTCGGACATAATCATAAAAACTAAAACTAACATAAATGTTCCTACGAAACAATATTCATGCTACACTTTAGAGATAACCACCAATAAAAAGAGAAAACAGAAAATAAGCTTTTAAAATTTAAACTAGAAGATAATCCTGTGTCACCCACCCCCATAATTCAAATTGTCGTGACTCCTAATCTTGCCCGTAGGTAACAAAATTGTTTGAACTTTGAAGTATATCATCCTAATTATCTATGCAGTTAAATTGGTGATATATCACCGATGTATCACCGATATATCGGTTATCGGTCCCCATGTAAAATATCGGTCAGAAATCAGAATATCGGTACCGACGTTATCGGCGATATTGACCGATATATCACCAATTTTCCCGATATCAATACTTTTCTTCTTAGTTCTACCATTCGCCTTTCTTCTTATTGCTGCTATTAGTGTTATAAGTCTTAAATGTTAATTGTTAGTGTTTTAAGTCTTAATGAGTTCCTACTTGCTACAATTGTTAGTGTTTTGCAAGTTGCAAAAGGTTCAATTGTTAATGGTAGGAGAGTATATTGAATTGTTAGTGTTAAATTGTTATATATAAAAATTATGCATGATATTAAAATTACCGATATCCCACCGCGATAACCTATATCTCAAATATCAGTCCTTGACCGAAATTTGATTTTTTTTACCACATGAACTGCTTAGCTAATTATTAGGATTTTGATCAGAACCTTAATTTTTGCTTGCCTTCTTGTAAGCTCACTGTTTGTTTTAAGCCACTAAAGCCATGCATGGCTTATCGTCCATCATTAAAGTCTTTGAAACCATGTGTAAACTAAATAACTGGTCCAACTGTCCCAGATCAGATGTAAATAGTTAACCTACTGACTTGCATGAAGTAACCCATTTGGTGAATCTGTCTAAATAGCTCATGGCTGTTGTACGTTCATGCTTCTTCAGTTCATCTAAAACCCGAGTATGAATCAAGAGCAATGGATAAACTACTTTATGATAAACAAATTTAGCTTTTACATTAGTAGTTTCAGCCTCTTGCCATTTTGAAATGCTATAAGGCTCACTTTTTTTTTACAAAACTCGGGTTTCGGTAAAACTCTTCCTTTCAAGACGGTAAAACTCTTCCTTTCAAGAGCAACTTTCCCACCAGCGAGTCAGCGACTCATGCTAAACTTCCATCATTGTTTTTAACACCAGATTTCTCATTACCTTCACTCATTTCATCATCACTATCTTCTTCATCCATTGTCACTATTGTTCGCTTATCTCGTTGCCATCCGGATCTTCAGTTTTAAAAGATTACCACCCTTAACGTCCAGCCCCACAAACTTCCTATTTAGTTTCAGATAACCACCAGCAAGTGATTCCCTACCCGACTTATCGACATCTTCCATACATTTCACTGAGTCATTTCTAGCTTTTCTCTTGATGAACGCCTCAAACCATTGGGTGTCAGCCTAGTGGCCACCGACACCCACTCTAATCCGGCTCGAGGACCCTGAGAGGTCACGGGTTCGAATCCTGGGTGAAACCAGGCTCTTCGGTTCCCCTCGAGTTGGTAGGGGTTTCGCCGCCAGGCAGCGTTGTCGGGTCGCTAGCTTGGGAAGTGGGATCACTTCCGCGGTCGGGGGTACCGTGCATCTACCCTTTTTTCTTTTGAACGCCTCAATGGTGCTTTTGTGACAATTCCCACTCACGAGGGAAAATATTATAGGTCTTTAGGCCACAAAAAGAAAAGACACATACCCATCAAGGCCTGAATTCTCCCAGGCCATTGGCGCCACAATCCAAACCCTATTCTCTCTTTGTTTAGTCAATTGGCAAAGTAAGAAACCTGAATGCACTCCTAAGTTTGGCATGTGCCAGACTGCCAGGAGGGTATGTGTGATCTTTTACCACCATCATCATTAACCTTTTTTCATTGCTTCTTTAACGCTCCCAACTGTTCTTGGTTTTAAAAAGCGAGAAGCGCACAAAAGCGTTGAGGTCTAAAACCGCGGCTCGAAGCGCAAAGCGCAAAAGTGGCGGGCTTTTCGTACCCGAGGCGCAAGCTAAATATATATATATATTTTTATATATTTCCCAAAGGTTTCTAGTATCATTTACCTAAAATTCTGTCACAAGTAACCTCTCTATATGCTTTAATACTTAAATAACCCATATATACAATCTAAGAAGCACAAAATATCTCTACTATATACACTCAAAATACAACCAACGAAGTTATATGACAATCAATAAAACTCCATAAAAAGGAAAAAAAAACCAAGTTAGAAAAAGTTTTGGGTTAAAAATTTAAAATAGTATAACATTAAGGATGAAAATTGTAATTTTGTGAAAACAAAAGATAAAAAGTCAAAAGGGTGTAAACCCTAAAAAAGTTCAGCCTTCACTCTCTATTTCATATCTAGTCATCACTCTTACTTCTCCTTCTCTCAAAAGCACTTCAAATCGTTAATTCTGGCAATATTATCTCCAATTTTATGAGTAGCCAGATGTTTCATCTTCACAGGTATGGTTGTTTTTAAGCAGAACGTGTAATTTTCGTATAAGGTCCTTAAAGCGCAAACTTCAGTGCCTCATCGCCTAACAAAAAAAGCGTTCAAGCACATCGTTTCTTGGGTTTACTCTAGGCGCTAAGCAAAAAGCGAGGGACCCTGAGCCTTGATGAGCCTCGCGCCTAGGGCGCCTAAGGCGCGCTTTTTAAAACCAATACGGCCTTCTTAACAGCCATTGGATCTGTGATGGTTGCAAGGTCTATACCTGGTTCCCGTGTCAATTCCATTCGGAAATTTTCTGCTTCTTTCAAGTAGCCATGACTTTAATTTCTGCTAGCTGACTCAGTTTGCTGCTCTGACCTTCAAACCCATCTAAAGATTCGAAAGGGTTTGATCAGTATCTTCATTAAGTAGATGTGGGTTAAACCCATAAATAAGACCATCCTTGTTTCATCATCAAGTCTCAACCTTCTGTCTACCTCTTTGATCACGTAATTTCTCCGGCTTGCTTGCAGATTCGTGACGGTGTATTTTTGGGTCTGCTACATCATCTTGACCCACTGAGTTTATGGGTCTCACTAAAGATCTCCATCCACCATATATCTTTGTGTATCGTCTTCACCAGAAGATCATCCAGGTAACAGCAGTCACCTACTCACCTTCACCTATCTTGCAACCCGCTCCACCTTCTTTCTCGTTCCTTGTGCTCTTTATCGTCCTATATCTCGATCTAGCCTCCAGGATGTATTAATTGGAGGGTAGGTGATTGTATTGCTGCTGAACCACCACAACCGGCATCCGTTCTCCGTGACACCTCTCTATATCTCACATCTCCCTTAACACTAGAACCATTGTGGCTCTGATACCAGCATGTTGGAGTTACTAGGATCAACAAAACAAAAAGGCTTTACAAAAGTAGACGGAAAGAGATTAAAAAAACACAAGATGAAAACTGACAGAAAGCAAATAACAACTCCACTTCCTTTAAGCTTGGTCAACCACAAGACCAGCTTTATTCTTGACCCACATCCAGCTTACAATTTTAACTAGCTTCAACATACTGATCATTTATCCTGAACGTTTTTGTAGGATGAAGGGAGAATTTCCAAGACTGGCGATATTTCTATAGCTACTCTTCTTGAGAAAGAAGGCTATAAAGCAATGTCCAGCTCATAATTGCTGGCTATAAGGTATTTTGATCCCGAACATGACTCCTCCAAAAAGGGATACATTATGTTTTCTGTTAGTTATTATCCTTTGACAATTAATTGTATTCCGTTCAATGAAGAAGTTTTGGCACATTGTTTAGAGATTTTTCGGCATGAGATGATCATTCAAGACAGAAGAAAAAATATTCCATAAGTCTGTGCAGCAGTTGTTGAGACACACGGTATGTTTGTGTTACGCTCTTCATTTGTAAGTTGTAACTAGATAATTCTTATATATGCTTGTTACCATTAATGCTTGTTGTAGCATATTGTATGTGATCCAGTTTATATTCCTAATAAGTATCTCAAAGTTAAAATATGGCCTTTTTTGCTAGGGTCTCCTCATTATTCTACTGTTGTTCGTGTATTTCCTAAAGTGATTTTGTTTTGACCAGTCGTATAGGTGGTGTTATGGACGGGTCATGTGGGTTGGGTAATGATTCCAAATGGGCTTGGGTTAATTATTTCCTTTTTCTCCTGTTTTTGAGGTTTGAAATAGCTACTGTATCAAAAAAATATGTTTAGTAAGATAAGTTTCTTTCAGATAAAACAGTTAGAGATACCGTACGCATTTGAATAGTCATGAACCCTTTGTGGAGCTCATCTTATCTTATTCAACTTTGGGATCTCGTTATGAATTGCAATAATAAAAAAAACATGCATATTTCATTGAAAAAGCAAAGAACTAACAAGAAAACCATATTTGACCACAAAAACAGTGCATGGGTTTAATTTTTTATTTTGTGGTATTATGTTTCTAAACCCAGTGAAATATGTTAAACTTGAAATATAAATTGTATCTAATAGGCGCTAAAAATAAAATATTCAAAATTCATATTTTTAGGATTAGTTTTAGAATCTGTCAAGTTATTATATTTCATTTACTGTGGAGATATTCTCTCCTAATTTAGTGTAGCTATACTTGTATATAATATGGTTGATTGTTAATGAAAAAGCAAGAGATTGTATTCTTTCAGTATCCTTCATGGCTCCCTTTTTTCTTAAAAACTCTTTAGCATGTGATTGATATCAATATCTACTAGTATGAAGAAAAAAAAACTTTAGTTCAAGTAATCTAGATTTTCTTACATGATTTAGGTGTCAAAATATAATACAAGTTTTAACTCTCACATGTAAGACTATTTAGTTTTTCTATGATGATTTAGGTGTAAAATATATTGCACAAATTTTAACTCACGTGTGAGACAGAATTTGACCATAGATCTTGTGTGTTGATTATTTGATACGAGTTATTTCACATGTGATTATTAAATTGTGTTAATTAACATGTAAATTGACCATAGAATATCGTATAATTTTACATGTGTGAATAACCAATCCATCAAAGTCATTCAATGATCTCGTTAGTAGCATAAATGATATATTGATACGGATCACAAGCCTGACCCATGAGGTCCAAAACGGTATCTGCATGTCTACTGATGGTTCCAAGGCCACTGCTTTCAGTTTCATTTAATCTTTAGTGTGTGTGTAGTGGAGGCGCCAAGGCCTCTATGTCATTGCTTCACCATCACCAAACCATCACTAAACCGTTACGGGGCACCATCGCCAAATCATTACTGGGGGCGGCTCCAAGGGGCTTCCTGACATTGCAATGGCGGGCGTGAGAGGAGGGGCCAAAGGGTCTCTCAACCCATCACCATTTTGTGTGGTACTGAATTGTTTTTTCACCCCATACTTGTATATACATACCATAACCCTCTTTAGTTAAGGTGGGTCTCACATCTGGTTCTAGGGGGTGTTTGGCCTAGCTTTTATTTTTTGGCTTATGCTTATATTTTAAAGTAGCTTGTAGCTTATTTTCTATCATTTGATAAGCTTTTTTTTAAGTGTTTGGATTAGCTTATATTCTACAAGTTGATACACCCCATACTTGTATATACATACCATAACCCTCTTTAGTTAAGGTGGGTCTCACATCTGGTTCTAGGGGGTGTTTGGCCTAGCTTTTATTTTTTGGCTTATGCTTATATTTTAAAGTAGCTTGTAGCTTATTTTCTATCATTTGATAAGCTTTTTTTAAGTGTTTGGATTAGCTTATATTCTACAAGTTGATAAACTCTTTTTAAGTGTTTGTGTTAGCTTTTTTTTATGTAGCTTATGTTAGTAAAATGACCAAAAGGGGCATGGTTACATATTATCACATAACTTATATTTTATATGTATTTACTTTGTTTCTATGAGTTATACCATCATTTTTGGATAAATTTATATCGAGGATGACGTAAAACTTCTACAAAAATACATTAATATTCAATAAATCGTCTTTCTCACTGGATCCCACCCAATTCCAGATTCAAGTCTCATTAAACGATCATACAACTTCCATTCTTTCTTCATACTTTCCCAATGATTTTTAATTTGCTTGTGGTCGAAAGTTCTCCCAGTACGCTCTTTCATGTAGTTTTCCAAGTTCTCCCAGTACGCTCTTTCATCTGTAATATCTATACTCCTTCTGATCAGCGCCTCTTTGGTTGGAAGCCTATCCTTTTCAGCTCTCCACGCCACAATTCCGACTTTTTTCGGCGACCAATTATTCCACTTGAAAACCCAACTCGGCGCCACTCTATCAGCAGAACTGAGAAACTTTTTGATGCTCGATACCGAGAAACAGCCTGAAGGATCCAGTTCCCATACCTTCTTGTCCAGTCCCGATGTAAGAAAAAAAGGGGTTCAGAAGCGCTAAAAGATCATAGAATTCATTACTTTCAAGACCATCTGAAATGGGCCTAACCCAGTCCCAAACAATTTGAGGCCCAGATTCATTAGTATTTGTGCGATCAGCCACATTACACAACTTATGCTTCTCAAGTTTGAAAAGTAGAGGGAACCTGAGGTGTAATGGAGTATCACACAGCCAAGCATCTAGCCAAAAGGAAGTGTCTGAACCGTTCGCTACGACACACGTAATAGCCTTCTTCAGATCAATCCCTCGTCTATGTAGAAAGTCATAAATACTTACGATTTGCTTCCATGGCCCAGTAATAGAGACCTTAGCCGGTATTGTCGTCCATGATCTATTATTATGATGGATTGCCCAAATAATATTCCGCCATAAACCTTATTTCTGAATTTTAAATCGCCACCACCACTTGGCTAACATAGCTAGATTAGCATCTTTCAGCGATCCGAAACCGAGTCCTCCATATTCGACAGGAGCTATTGTCTTTTCCCATGCAACCCAATTCATCTTCGCCTTTTCTTCACAGCCCCCCAAAAGAAAACCCGTCTAATTCTATGATACTTCTACCCGCCATGCAACCCACCCCATTATCTCATTTAACATTAATGGGCCATCTATGATACTTCTACCCGCCAGGAAAGCCGACTGCTCTTTCGAGATTAAATTTCCAATCACTCCTATTAATCGATTAACCAAAACCTTCGAGACCGCCTTATTTATCACACCAATCAAACTGATGGGACGAAAGTCAGAAGGGGTATTAGGATCCTTAACTTTAGGAATTAAAGCAATGAAAGAAGCAGTGCAACAAGTATTAAGGGACTCTTCACTATAGAATCTATTAAATAGGCTGACAAAGTCATTTTGTAGTCCTTCCCAACATCTTTTAACAAACATGAAGTTGAATCCATCTGGTCCAGGGGCCCGGTCACCATCACAATCCCAAATAGCATTTTTAATTTCAACAACGGAAAACGGTGCTTCTAACTTAGCTGCTTCAGAGTCGGAAATGGCTTTGAGATTCGGACAAATAATATCTGGCCTAGTACCAATTGGTTTAGTAAACTGCTTATGAAAAAAGTCAAAAAAAATATATTTTATAACCACCGGATTTGACTCCCACACCCCACCAATGTTGAGGCCGTTGACACGATTAGTACTGATATTCGAGTTAATAATGTGGTGGAAGAAAACGGAGTTTTCGTCTCCCTCTAGTGCCCATCTAGCTCGATACTTTTTTCGGGTATCCATATGTTTTAATCTATCAAATTCTGATACGAGGCTTTTACACTCGGCCCTTTCACATAGTTCATGATCCTCCAATAGCCTTTCCTCTGCTAGATTGTCTAATAACATTGCACGATTCTTTTTTTCACCATACACTCCATCTGTTCGATTTCTTTCCTCTTTTAACCAAGTCTTTATATTATTCTTTAGCCACCTTAACTTTATTGCAATCGCCAAGTCATCCGGACCAGCAAAAGTAAATTGTGACACCTGTGCCTCCGCGACCATCAAACAAATACCAAATCAATGAAATATTGAGTTTCATACTTGCTATTTGTATAAATATGTGTATCATGTGCACATATCAATTCATGTTCGATTTCGAGCTTTAAATCGCTTTCTGGAAGGTTATACGCGATCTGATGCGTAAATATAACCAGTTTAATGCAACAAACACTCCGGAAACCATGATATAGGCTTAAGATACCTTAAATAACCTTTACATAACTTAGAAATAAGTTTTGGATGGTTTGGTGTGTCGAAATCAAGTTTGTTCGATCGCATGGACTATTTGCGTCAAACTGCGAAACTATACCAATTTGTTTAGTAACGAACGTTCCGGAACTTGATCATAAGTTAAAAATGCCCTAAATATACTTTACATAGCTTAGAAATAGGATTTGAGGTGTTTTGGTTCCCAAAAATAAACTTTATTGATCAATAGGGAGTAAAAGCGTCAAAAAGTGCATAAGCTTGCATTTTCGAGCATATCTTACGTTCTGAATATATCCGGACATCCAAAAATTTATGTAATCATTAAAATATTTTATTTTAGTGATTGGCATGATAAAATTTCACTCGTCGCGTAATTTGGATCGTTTTTGCGTTCGTTACGATTTCCGTCGTAATTAACCGAACAACGCAACCGTACGACCAAACGAACCGACATCCGAGATATTTTTGAGCACATTTCAAGTTACCTATACTTTAACTTTATTTTAGAGCCTTGAAATAGGGTTAACGGGGCTTAAAAGTGCCAAAAATCAAGTTTTACAAGTACAGGGACCATTTTTGAAATTTCTGGCAGATACATTGAACTTGGTCCATTTTTGAGGCTTTGATGGTTTTAACCCAAGGTTTTGCACTCTATGGGATGGAATTTGATGGTTTTAAATATTCCCATGGTTTTGAAAACCATGTGCCCAAGTGGAGGGCCAAGATCGAAGCACGAAATGCGAGAAACGATCCTAACGGTTCTCCGAAATCTATAAATACCCAAGCTCTCATTCCATTTTCCTCACACCTTGATCTAATTTTATGCTCTAAGTTGAAGCTTTATGCTTCATACCTGAGTATTTAGATCAAGTTCTTCCTAGCTTGGACCCTTTGTAAGTTTCTTTCATGCTTTTATGCGTTTTTAAGCGTAAAAGTCAAACAGTGTTTGACTTTCTGCTTTGACCAGTCTTTGGTCAACACGAAGTTCGTTTGAACTTTGAAACGTGAGCGTAATCATGATGGTTATAGTCCCGTGTGACTATACCTACTGATTACCACGTTGATTACGAGTAGTGACGAGTCATAGTTTCGGTCAAAATACGCGTTTATGCGTATTTTGCAACCAAACTATTCTTGGGTATCAAAACCGTTTGTTTTGATATCAAACTTGTTTTCAAACTTCGTTAAACATGTTTCAACATGTTTAACTCGTCACTTTTAGATTAGTGCTTATATAGGGTCGTAAGATAAGCGGTCTAAACAACCGCTTAGACTTTCGAACCCGACCCGTTTGGTCGATCTTTAGGATCCGACCAAGTATGTTTAGTGACCATAGTTGTATAGGGAATAACCTTCCGAGGTTATACCTTATGGTCACTTCGTTTAGTTAGTTGTATGATAGGTAGTTTATATGCCTTAGGAAAATGACTAAAATGCCCTTTTTACGCATAAATTCCTTTTAAGCATATGTAACATAAATTTTGGCATCTAAACTGATTAGGAAACATTATTAGACATGCTAAGGCATATAATACTTGTCATAGGACTAGTTAGGCGATCCGAACGCGTTTTACGCGAACGACGCGTTAAAGTGGCGTAAGCTACTTAAACGGGTCGTAATGGGTCGTAAGCACTTAGGCTAGGTTTCGTTTTAGTATGTAGGCTTTGTTAAACCATATCATATGAGTTCCAACACTCATTTGGTTTACGAAACCTCATCCTATCCGATCTTCCGATTTAGGTCCGGTTATTAACATAGTTACCTATATTAGGTGTCGTTTGATTTCCGTGACCCCTCTAGCTTTGCTTGGTTGTTAGTCAAGACTTCTAAGCATCCTCAAGTGAGTACATAGTCCCCTATTTTACCGTTTTAAACCGTTTTGGGGTGATTCATATGTGTCAAATGTTTTCGAGTCTTTTAAACAAATGTTATGGTTTATATTACTATTTGATTTATTTGAACCGTTCGTAACTGTTTGATTTATGTGAACCGTTTGTAACTGTTTGATTATGTGAACCGTTTGTAACTGTTTGATTATGTGAACCGTTTGTAACTGTTTGATTTATGTGAACCGTTTGTAACTGTTTGAACCGTTGGGTTAGGGAAGTGATTAGGTAACGGGGCGGGTGTGATGTGTTAAAATCATGGTGGATACGCCGCTGGTACTTCCTATATATAAGTGCTTTTAACACATTATATATCGTTGCGTTATCTAGATCACTTGGGCAAGGTTATCAAAACGAGGTATTATTACAAGGTTTTTCTAACAATATAAACCATTCGAGTTTTATTTCAAAAATGATTTACAATTTGGATTTTTTTATAAAAAAATGTTTTGAGTTAAGATTCATGGCATCGAGGTTTTACAAATTATAATTTAATCTGCTTTGACTTAGTTATTTAAAGTTTTAATATAAACGTTTTACAAAACTTGGTTTTCTAAATATCAATTAACAAAGTTATTTGAGTTATTTCAAAATGTAAACGAGCCATGAATCCGACACTCACATAAAACCTATGTACTCGCCGGCATTTTTATGCTGACGTATTTTCACATATGTTTCAGGTACCATAGTTGATGATGTTTGATGATGATATTGGTGCATGCTCACATAGGAATGGACGAGGCCTTAGTGACTTAATAACAATGGAACTTAATTTGTTCATGTTTTGTTTCTAATTTCAAATGTAATGTAATACACTTAATTCAATAAAACAAAACTTCAATCCATGTGTTATGAAACAATGATTCTGTTACGACACTCCCCGACGTTTCCGCCATGATTTGTTGTTTTACGTGGTCGGGGTGTGACATAAATGAGCCGCAACGTTGAAGCACAAAATTCATGAAGCCCGGAAGCTCAAGCCACGAATTGAAAAACCTAAATGGGATGGGGCCAAAGTCTGACTGGACCATGGATAAAACAATAGGTCTATGATCCGAGACCTCTATGTCCAAGGCTAATACAGATACCGTCGACCACTTTTCCATGAACCCGAGACAAACTAAGAAACAATTTAGTTTACTCAGTTTATCACCTCTATCCGAGATATAAGTAAATTTACCACCACCCATGTTATATTCCTTAAGCCCCGCTGCCATAATAAAATGATTAAAAGCCTCAGCATTATATGCGCTAAATTCTGAGTTTTTCCTTTCCGAAGCATCACGGACCTCATTAAAATCTCCCATCAGGACCCAAAGTCCTTGCAATGAATTTCTGACGGTAGTAACACCTTCTTCTTCAATCAATTCCCGAGTTTCCTGGAATTTCCCACCCCCTAAGATTAATAGATAGGCAATTCATTGTAAACCAGTATTAACACCTTCTTCTTCAATCAATTCCCGAGTTTCCTCTTCAAAACCCACTAGGTTAATACCTACCTTAGCACCCACAATCTTAGTAATCTCAGCTTCCAATTCTACACTAGGCCGAGGATTAACCGGCGGCGAGTTATTAGGGTTAACAGGATTATGAGTACCTGGTTCCGGGTTAATAGTCGATCCCAAAACCTGCTCCGAAGATCTACGCGGGCTCCGAATATCTATTGGGCCTCATCCTCCGGTGTCGGAGTAATTTCACCTTCTTCCATCAGGTCATCCCCCTATTGGCTTTTATCTTCATCTGACTCTTGACTGGACTCCTCTTCTGATACTCCGACTTCAACTTCCGGCGACCAGCAACCAGGAATTTCCGAAAGCCATACAACGACCTTCCGATGTTTCCAATTAAGAATTACTGATTCTTCAATACAAGACCCCTGGTTTGTGACAATCGAAACCACTCCATCGGAATTGTCATGCGACTGCCATGAAAATTCTGATGGCTTAACAATTTTGCCAAATAATGACCCAATCTGTTCAAACAACGAGCTATCCCTTAATACGAAAGGAACACCAGAAATCCGTATGGACACTATTCTCTCTAATGGTAGATCTTCTCCATTCCATACATAAAATTTTGAAAAAAACGCTTGCTAGCAAACCTTCGAAAGCAACTAAAGTTTCATTAGCAACTTGCCTACTATGTAAAGTGATCAAAACACTCAAACCACCAACATAAGATAAGCCGAAATCCAATAACCCCCAGCCTCTAGTGTCTGAATGACGCTACTAAGAGACCTGACGTCCTTTGCCATTCCTAAAATGGATCTTCCAATATAGTGCAAAGCATAGACCGAGCCATTTCCATTCACCATAACTGATTTCGAACCCTGAGCATTATTATCGGCCTTATCTTGGAACAAATCCAGGAAGGAGTGACCCTCCCGAACGAAAGCTGAATTAGACGGACCAGTATTGTTAGCCTGACTATTATTATACCCGGTATTGATATTAGTTGGTGTTGGTACTTTCGGTTTCCATTGCTTCCTCTCGCCCATTATGTCAGAAGTATAAACAAACTTATTATGATTCTTATCGTATTTAGCCAAGGAAACTTTTACCTTTGCTTCAAAGATCCTGACTGAGTTCATCATCTGTAGAATATTGTCACCCTTTTCCGCAACCACGTATCGAACGAAACCAAAACAGTTGCCCCTTGAATCCCTCTTCCGAGCAACATACGCATCGGTTATAAATCCATGTGGTTGAAAAGATCTCCACAACATTGTCTTGGAAACCCGATCAGGTAGATTTTGAACTAGAAAAGTCATTTCTATGCCATCTGGTCGGTTTCGCCTGTTTTTCCGATATTGGACTTCTGACCATGGTATTTCAGCATCGTCCCACCCATCACCCGCCATATCCCTCCGGAAACAAGTGAAAACAGATTTTTAAAAGGTTAACTGGATTCGTATAAGTCTAGCTTAACTACAAAAATAGCCGCGACCAATAACAGGCTGGCTAAGCAATCAAAATCTGCACTTTAGCGGGAGAAAAACCACCGGAATATAGAGAAACCAACAGCAATCAGATCCAATCCGGCTAACAAAGCTCGTTATGCTCGAAAGAGAAAAATCCGAACTAGCAATCACAAGATGTTATACCGAATCGGAAACAGATCCAATCAGGCTAACAAAGCTCGTTATGCTCGCAAGAGAAAGATCCGATCAAGCAATCGCAGGATGTTATACCGAATCGGAAGAAGATCGCGATGGTTAGAGGAAGACGTTTCGTATTCTTGAGAGCATTTTTTTTGTTAGGTGAGTGTTTAATGAAGAAAACACACCAAACCAACACAAAATCCCCCAATACCCGACCAACTAACAAGATTCTGAGGATTTTGGGGTGTGGCGTCGCGCGACCACAACCACACATTCCTATCACGCGATGCGAGAGGTTCTGGATTTAAGTTTCATTAATGGCACAGTTGGTCCCTTATGTTTGTTTAAGCTAGGTTTTAGTGTGTTTTAAGTATAAAGGCACATTATAAGGGGTTATTATGTAATTACAACATATTAACAAGTATGATTAAGTATGACATATGTATATGTATCGTGAATAAGTATCGTATACGTTTAATGGTGTATTAAAACATGGGTGATAACGCATAAGTCACGTATTTGCAAGTTTTCTCATATGTTTTCAAGAATCACGAATAAAGTATCACATGTATAATGAATTCAAACGTATAAGCATGCACGAATAATTAAAGTAACAAAATTTATTATGATCAAAGTCACGGATTTTAAAACGATACAACAAAATACGATTACAAGGATTACAAGATTTCCAAAATTATAAATACAAGACAAGCTTTCTAATTAAGGAAAGTTACGAAAAGCAGGGCGTTATAGTCTCCCTTCCTATAGGAAATTTCGTCCCGAAATTTAGGAAGATGCATCGAACAGATGCGGATACTTAGTCCTCATATCACTTTCGAGTTCCCAAGTAAACTCGGCGCCGTGTTTTCCTACCCATCGAACTTTAACGATAGGAATTTGACTACGCCTTAATTGCTTGACTCCTCGGTCCATGATCTCGACAGGTTTCTCCACGAAGTGTAAAGTCTCGTTGATTTGAAGATCTTCGAAAGGAACTTGAAGTTCTTCTTCAGCTAAACACTTCTTCAAGTTTAAAACGTGGAAGACAGGATGAACGTTGTTGAGTTCTTCAGGTAGGTCCAGTCGATACGCAACCTTGCCAATCCTTTCGAGAATCTTGAAAGGACCTACGTAGCGAGGTGCGAGTTTCCCTTTCTTACCAAAACGAACTTCGCCCTTCCAAGGGGATACCTTGAAAAGTACAAAGTCACCTATTTTGAATTCCAAAGGCTTGCAACGCTTGTCAGCGTAACTCTTTTGTCGGCTTCTGGCTTTCAGCAAGTTGTCTCAAACCTGTAAAATCTTGTCCGTCGTTATAAGCTCGGAACCGGTGATTTGAACTTCTCCGATCTCGTGCCAACAAATAGGCGAGCGACACTTACGACCATACAATGCCTCGAAAGGTGCCATTTGAATACTCGCGTCATAACCATTGTTGTACGAGAATTCGATCAAAGGCAAGTGCATATCCTAGTTGCCACCAAAATCGATTACGTATGAACAAAGCATATCCTCTAGAGTTTGGATAGTACGCCGGTTTGTCCGTCAGACTGAGGATGAAAAGCGGTGCTAAGGTTAAGAAGGGTACCCATAGCGGATTGAAAAGTTTGCCAAAAACGAGACGTAAAGCGACCATCACGATCAGAGATGATGTCAATGGGACACCATAACGACAAATGATTTCATCCGTGTAGATACGATCCAATATCTTGACTTTATAATCTTCACAAATGGGGAGAAAGTGAGCGGGTTTAGCTAATCGGTCAATGATCACCCAAATACTGTCATGACCAGTAGAAGTATGAGGAAGTTTGGTGATAAAGTCCATAGCAATGCTCTCCCATTTCCAGACTGGAATTTCTGGTTGTTCGAGCAAGCTAGAGGGACGTTGGTGTTCGGCTTTAACCTTTGAACAAGTGAGACATTTCGAAATGAAGGTGGTGGTGATATCTTTCTTCATTCCAGGCCACCAGTAGGACGTACGCATATCGTGGTACATCTTATCAGCACTAGGGTGAATAGAATATCTAGATTTGTGTGCCTCCTTCATCAGAAAATCTCAGAGGTTATCACGATTAAGAATTCAGATGCGATTGAGATGATATAAGATACCATCGGATTTAGACACAAGACTTTCTTCAGCACCACATTGCATCTCGTTATAGAGGTTACCCTCGTTAACAGACGCATATTGAGCTTCACGGATGCAGTTTTGAAGATCATTGACGAGTTGGAGACAACGAATACTCTTAACATAAGTCTTACGACTAAGTGCGTCGGCCACGACATTCGCTTTACCTGGATGGTATCGAATTTCGCAGTCGTAGTCGTTTAACAACTCTACCCAACGATGTTGACACATGTTCGGTTCCTTTTGGTTGAAGATGTGTTGAAGGCTCTTATGGTCGGTGAAGACCACACACTTAGTACCATAAAGGTAGTGTCGCCAGATCTTCAAGGCAAAAACAACTGCGCTAAGTTCAAGGTCGTGCGTAGTGTATTTTTTCTCATGTATTTTAAGTAGCCTCGATGCGTAAGCGATAACCTTGTCTCATTGCATAAGGACACAACCAAGACCAAGGTTTAAAGAATCACAATACACGACGAAGTCATCGTTACCATCGGGAAGCGTGAGAATAGGAGCATTGCAAAGAATGTCCTTGAGCGTTTGGAAAGATTCCTCTTGTTCAGGACCCCAAACAAAAGGTTTCTCTTTTTGAGTCAAGGAGGTAAGAGGAACGGCGATTTTTGAGAAGTTGGAAATGAAACGATTATAATAACCAGCTAAACCAAGAAACGAACGAATTTTAGACGGAGACTTAGGTGCAATCCAGTTCTTCACAGCTTCGATTTTTGCAGGGTCAACATGAATACCAAGTTTGTTGACGGTATGACCAAGGAATTGAACCTCTGTTAACCAAAATTCACACTTGGAGAAGTTGGCATAAAGACGTTCAACAAGTAAAAGCTGAAGGATAAGACGCAAGTGTCACTCGTGCTCTTCTTGAGTCTTGGAGTAGATAAGAATATCGTCGATGAAGACGATCACGAAACGGTCTAAATAAGCCTTGCACACGCGGTTCATCAAATCCATGAAAACTGTAGGTGCGTTGGTCAAACCAAAGGGCATGACCACGAACTCATAATGACCATAACGCATACGAAAGGCGGTTTTGGGTATATCTTCTTCGAGGACTCGAAGTTGATGATAACCAGAACGGAGATCAGTCTTAGAAAAGCAAGTCGCACCTTGTAATTGATCGAAGAGATCGTCAATACAAGGAAGAGGATATCGGTTTTTGACAGTAAGCTTGTTAAGCTCACGATAGTCAATAACTATTCGAAATGATCCATCCTTCTTTTTGACGAATAAAACGGTAGCTCCCCAAGGAGAAGTACTAGGACGTATAAAGCCTTTATCAAGAAGCTCTTGAAGTTGGCTCGAAAGCTCTTGCATCTTAGACGGTGCTAAACAATAGGGAGACTTTGCAACAGACGTAGCGCCTGGTACTAAATCAATTCGAAAATCAACAGAACGAGCAGGAGGCGGACCAGGAAGATCATCAGAAAACACATCAGGAAAATCACGAACAACAGGAACATCACTTATGCTTGGGCTTTTGTCATTCTTTTCCACAATGTGGGCGAGAAAGGCGAAGGTGCCCTTGTGTAAGCACTTGTTCGCTTGAGTACACGACATAAGCTTGAGACATTGAGAAGGTTTCTCGCCATAGACGTGTAAGGAATCATCATTTGGAAGAGGAAGACGAATGAATTTGTCAGAACAAACAACTTCTGCACGAACTCGCCTAAGCCAGTCCATACCTACTATGACGTCGAAACTACCCATTTGCATAGGTATGAGGTTGATGTGTGCAAAATGCAAAATATAAATTACATCAAATGAGGCATAAAACTAACCATTTTTAGTACTAATGTTGGAAAAAGCGTGTTTCTTTCTTCCTTTTGAATTTACAGGACCAAATGAGCTTAAACGAACAAAATGAGCAAATAAGCAGCCAAAACCAACATAAATACAAAAAGAAGGAATAAACGTGACATGCCCGACCCCTCGGCAGCATCCCCAAAGCAAAAACAAGGAAACAGAAGACTGACCACGGGGCCGTGCCTAGGTGAACACGGGGCGTGGTCAGACACCTGCATAAAAGACAAACCTGTAAAAGCTTCCACGCCCACCACAGGGGCGTGCCCAGCCCAAAACGGGGCATGGTCAACGCAAAGTTACGCAGAATCTTGATAGTACAGATAAGAGTTGACCACGGGGCCGTGCCCAGGATACACGGGGCCGTGTGGGGGCCCCTTCTGACCCTTCCAATTAATGAAAGAAGAGAAAAAATTGGCCACGGGGCGTGCCCAGCGGGCACGGGGCCGTGGCCAGAGTTTTGTGTAGGCTAAAAATAGGGGTTCTTGGTTCTCTTGAAAGGCATCCTTTGGCAAACCACTACTCTCCCACTTTGCCACCACTCCACTACCACTACAACACCAACACCCACCACCATCATCCATCATCCATCTTTCGAGTGTGTAGTAGTCTCGGGATCCAAGATTAATTGTAAGGGTTCTTGCCAATCCAAGGCCATGTTTGGTTAAGCCTCTTACATCAATTGGTGAAGACAAGTCTTTATTGTATTACTTTTGATTTTTAATCTTTCGGCACTTTTTATTTGGGTTTGTATTAATGACTTTAATAACTAGTTTCTTATGTTGAAGGTGAATTTCCTTTATCATTTTTCCGTGGTGTCTTGGGGTTACTTTACTGTCTATATAAAGTAAAAGATTGCATCATTCATGTCTTTACGGTCTATATAAAGGCATGTTGACTACCTGGTCGGGGGTTGGGGGAATGGTTTGGTAAGGTTCTTGCCTTGTTCAGTGTATAGAGCCTGCAAGGACCTGGTTCAAGCTTACTAGGACCTCCTTCAATACCCACTAGTATTGGATGGCGGGGGTGCGAATAGCTTGAACCCCTCATATGTAAACTACTATTAATACTTTAAACCGGCTTCCTGGGATTGTATCCTTGCTGACTCAAACCACTTAGCCGAGGGTAACGTCACCGTCAAAAGAGGGGCCTACCACTTTTCGTATTAATAACTAACTTAATTGTCTTTCAATATTCCGACCCTTTGGGATTGTAACCCTGCTGACTCAAACCACTGCGTTGAAGTTAACGTCACCTTCAAAAGAGGGGCCTACTACTATAACTAATATAATCTCTAAAAAAGTCTGAAAGTGCAAAAATCATCAAAGGATACATTAAAGACGAGTCGGATCCAAGTGATTCTATCTTGTCTATCTGTTTTTGTTTTATTTATCTTTGCATTTTTAGTTTTATTTTCATATTTCAAACTTTTCTCAAAAATTTAGATTGATTAGACGTTGAGGATAAACCGGTACTAAAAGCTCTTGTGTCCTTGGACGACCTCGGTATCTTACCAACACTATACTACGCTCACGATGGGTGCACTTTCCCAAGTGTGTGTTTAGTGTTAGTATAATATCGTGTTTTATAAATTTAAAACTTGACTAATGTGTAAAATGGGCTCTAAATATTAATAAAATCATATCACACTTAACGCACACCAAGTTTTTGGCGCCGTTGCCGGGGATACAAGGATTTTAAGAAAGTTTAAAATCAACGGCCTAAGAAAGTTTTTGGCGCCGTTGCCGAGGATACAAGGATTTTCAGTTTCTGCAGAGTTCAGCACGGTCGTGCCCAGTCAGACACGGGGCCGTGCCTATCTTTGTTACTGGCAATCCTATTTTAAGCCAGGAAGTAGTTGACCATGGGGCCGTGCCCACCCGACACGCCCCCGTGTCCACCCCCAGTTGCTGAAAACAGAACTGTAAGATCCCGATGGTTGGTAATTTCTGACAAAAATATGAGTGATATTGATTATTTTTACTTTCGCTCCTCTTACGGTGAGTGGTGTCAAATATGTGGTGGATTCCATAAAGATTTAGACTGTTTCTTTCTAAATTGCCATCCCCGCTATTTAGACCCATCATTTTCCAGTAATAACCTTAAGATGGGCGAAAGTAAAAACGATCACTATCTCTCGCCTGAATGCCCTCAACCATCTTTTTCAGACGACAAAACCTCCGAAGAATTATGTCGACTCGAAGAAATAATTCTCCTAAAATTAAAAGAATTAGAGCTTGAGATGAAAACAAGTTATTCATCACAAGACAACAATCAAGGATAATTGTTGAGAACACATTCAGATTCTACCAACATCGATGATACCAAAAGCACCTCAACCTCTTATGAAAACTTGAGCGATAGTCGTCCATGTGTCGATTGTGCCATGAAGGACTCTCCATCGGCTCCCACCGATGTGGTCATAGACCTGAGCGATTCGACATATACCTTCTTTAACAAGAGCCCGGATAAGGGGAATAAAGGTTGGTTTCGCCCACCGATATTTAGTTTAGGTTTTACTCTTTTCGATAACCTCTTGCGTTCTTGTTTAAATCAAGAGCAATTAAGGTACCTTAGGCACTTCAGTGTTGTTCCCTCCAGTAAGGAACCGCCCTATCCAAATAAAAACCTTAAAATTAGACGCCGCTTCATAAATACTCTAGCCATGGGGCCGTGTCCAGGTCAACACGCCCTGTGCCCACCTCAAATTTGACCACGGGGTCGTGTCCAGGCCAACACACCCCGTGCTCATAATACGGACAAAATGTGTCAGAATCATGTCTGACCACGGGGCTGTGTCCAGCCGACACGGGGCCGGGGTCAGCGTGCTATCGTTTTCTATAAAGTAAGCATGGTTCCTGCACATTTAGACCCATTCCAAAGACCAAGATTTGCCGGGATCTTCATACATACCTTAAAAGGTATATTCCAAAGAAGGTTTCTCAACAACCATCTTGTCTTTGCCACTTTTGTCACTTACCTTCTTCTCCAAAACTCCTTCAACCTCCATTAAAGCTTGAAACATTCCTAACTTCAAGCTTTATTGTTGTATTTGCAAGGTTTTTAACCAAGGAATCTTATTAAAAATAAGTTTTACAACACTGTTTTAAGTTATTTATGTTCAGAAATGTTTCAAAACACAGAAAAATAATTTAAAACAGTAATATTCCTTGATTCAAAAACCTGCAGAAGTGTGACCACGGGGCCGTGGCCGGAGTATCAGTTTCATTCTTTTGAAATTTTCGTCTTGTTTTCTTAGAATGTCGAGTCAAAACAGTGGAACATCTTCAGCTCACTCGAGAAACAGTCGAAGGGAGAGAAGACCGTCAATAGAAGCTACCATTGTCCGATACGTATGCGCACTAAGGGAAGCACTTGATAAAATGACATCGGTGGAAGAGGTTCTCATTGACCGTATCAACTATTTGACGGTGGGGCTAGAGAGTAGCTTTCAAGAGATAAACCTTTTGCACCAAAGGTTGAACATTCTTGCTATGCCACCCATGGAACCAATCTTCCCACAAGAAGATTGGAACTTGGCGCAAGAAGTTGTCAACCCAACCGGATGGGATGACATTCCTCTGGAGCCTCCTCTAGACACATTACACGAGGTTCCGGTTGAGGTCGCACCTCCCCTACAAGAGGTTGTGGACAATGAGCCTGTCTTCCTTCTCCCTCGGGAGATTGAGGAACGGATCAATGATGTTTAAGGAGCACCATCTGGGTTGAAGTTCTAAGAGCCTTTATCATCCGAAAAATCATTTTTCGGGTTTTTGTTGTTCTTGTCATGAAAACATCTAGGATAGAACTTCTTCATGGTTTAAATTTTTTGCATTCTAGGACCTACCTATCAATCTTAATTTCTAGTTTGTAATTTTAAATTTTTAGGGCCTATGTATCTTGCACTCTTTATGAATGATGGTTTAAATTATTATATGGTGTTTGGATGATGTTATGGTGGTTTAACAAACAAGAAAAGATGGAGGTTTCCAAGGGAACGTTGAAACCACACACCATGCATGAAAACAGAGGCTTCCGACAACTTTTCTAGCATTACAGCAAGTTCAGCACGGGGCCGTGCCCAACCCAACACGCCCCGTGCGCAGGCACTATAGAAAAAAGTCTCAGTTCAGGTAACTGGCCATGAGTCGTGCTCGCTGAAAATGCCCCATGGCCAGCCTTCTGTTCAAATTTTGTTACTGGCAATCTAACCACGGGGCCGTGGCCAGACGCCCAGTAACATAAAAATTTGTTTTTCAACACCTTTTACGCATTCGAATCAACCTAAAAACTTATTTTTGTAACACATTGAGGACAATGTATAATTTATATGTGGGGGGATGCTAAAACCTTGAATCTTGCAAGTCCTAATAACAAGCCTTACACAAAACTCTATTGGAACCGCTAATCACCCCAATTTTTTTCAAAAATTTTCATTTTTTTACTTGTCTTGGTTTAAGTTGGGAATAACAAGTTCTAAAAAGGTTATATTTTTAGAAATTTACGACCGATAGCGTCGTGATAAAAAGAACCAAATAAGAAAATTATGAAAAGGCATGACAAATCTAATTAAAATTTGATTATATATACTTGATCACATTATAAACCCATTCCCACAACAAGTGAGTTTTGAGCCTTTATTGAGAATAAATACATATATCTTTAAACTAAATGCTCATTTTTCATTTCTTGTGTGAATAGCCGCTTGGTTCTTACGACTCTAGAACTTGCCACGACGATACATTCCCGGTCCTTACCAACTTGAACCCAAGTAAGTAAATGATGGAGGCATTAGGACTAACCCATTTTCCTTTCAACACCATTACTTTTCATCTTTTTTATCACCTACCCAAAATCCCCCTAGTTAACCCCTTTGAGCCTAAACCTTTTCGTTTCAAAACCCACAAACAAACACCCTTTACCCACCAAAACTTTTTCTTTTCAACCCCTTTGTTTTAGTAAAAAGCTCGGTTATCTTGTGACAAAAAAATGAAAGTATTGCAATAAACAAACAAGTTCCTCAAAGAAATCTTGTTTGAATGCGCTTAGTTTGAATAAAAGTCACAAAAACAAAAAAGTTTTACGACGACCGACGCTTTTTACGCTTTCCGCCATTTTTACTAACCACTAACCAAAACCACCTACCCTTAGCCTAAGCCTAACCCTTCCCCAAGTCCTCTTGATATTTACGAAGGTTTATAGTTAAACAGGAGGAGGTTTGATCGCTTGGCACGCGTATGGTAGAAGTAAGTTTCATGCCGGTCTCGAGTGTTTCACAATAATACATCGTCGGCCGAGTGTTGAGGGATCTCCCGTGAGGTATGTGAACTTGTATATAAATGGGATTTTAAAGAGGCATGTTATGCCCAAATAAGTAATTTTTCTTATAAATCGTTCTAAATAAATCATGACGAATAGGATTGTAAATAAAATAAAAATAAAACCCAATAAAGATCTTGGATTCCCGACACTCAAGATGAGCCCAAAACTTCTCCTCTACCTCTTCCATTTGGGTGTGTAAAGCCACATATTAAAGAGTTTTGCTTGAGGACAAGCAAAGATTCAAGTGTGGGGGTATTTGATGTGTGCAAAATACAACATATAAATTACATCAAATGAGGCATAAAACTAACCCTTTTTAGTACTAATGTTGGAAAAAGCGTGTTTCTTTCTTCCTTTTGAATTTACAAGATCAAACGAGCTTAAATGAACAAAAGGAGCAAATAAGCAGCCAAAACCAACATAAATACAAAAGGAAGGAATAAACGTGAATGCCCGACCCCTCGGCAGCATCCCCAAAGCAAAATCAAGGAAACAGAAGACTGACCACGGGGCCGTGCCCAGGTGAACACGGGGCGTGGTCAGACACCTGCACAAAATACAAACTTGTAGAAGCTTCCACGCCCACCACGGAGGCGTGCCCAACTCAACATGGGGCGTGGTCACGCAAAGATACGCAGAATCTTGATAGTACAGATAAGAGTTGACCACGGGGTCGTGCCCAGGAGACACGGGGCCGTGTGGGGCCCCCTGCTGACACTTACAATTAATGAAGGAAGACAAAAGATTGGCCACGGGGCGTGCCCAGCGGGCACGGGGCCATGGGCAGAGTTCTGTGTAAGCTATAAATAGGGGTGCTTGGTTCTCTTGAAAGGCATCCCTTGGAAAACCACTACACTCCCACTTTGCCACCACTCCACCACCACTACAACACCAACACCCACCACCATCATCCATCTTTAGAGTGTGTATTAGTCTCGGGATCCAAGATTGATTGTAAGGGTTCTTGCCAATCAAAGGCCATGTTTGGTTAAGCCTCTTACATCACTTGGTGAAGACAAGTCTTTATTGTATTACTTTTGATTTTTAATCTTTCGGCACTTTTTATTTAGGTTTGTATTAATGACTTTAATAACTAGTTTCTTATGTTGAAGGTGAATTTTCTTTATCATTTTTCCGTGGTGTCTTGAGGTTACTTTACTGTCTATATAAAGTAAAAGATTGCATCATTCATGTCTTTACAGTCTATATAAAGGCATGTTGACTACCAGGTGGGGGGTTAGGGGAATGGTTTGGTAAGGTTCTTGCCTTGTTCAGTGTATAGAGCCTGCAAGGACCTGGTTCAAGCTTACTAGGACCTCCTTCAATACCCACTAGTATTGGATGGCGGGGGTGCGAATAGCTTGAACCCCTCATATGTAAACTACTTTTAATACTTTAAACCGGCTTCTTGGGATTGTATTCTCGCTGACTCAAACCACTTAGCCGAGAGTAACGTCACCTTCAAAAGAGGGGCCTACCACTTTTCGCAATTATAACTAACTTAATTGTCTTTCAATATTCCGACCCTTTGGAATTGTAACCCTGCTGACTCAAACCACTGGGTTGAGGTTAACGTCACCTTCAAAAGAGGGGCCTACTACATTAACTAAGATAATCTCTTAAAAAGTCCGAAAGTGCAAAAATCATCAAAGGATACATTAAAGACGAGTCGGATCCAAGTGATTCTATCTTGTCTATCTGTTTTTATTTTATTTATCTTTGCATTTTTAGTTTTATTTTCATATTTCAAACTTCTCTCAAAAATTTAGATTGGTTTGACGTTGAGGATAAACCGGTACTAAAAGCTCTTGTGTCCTTGGACGACCTCGGTATCTTACCAATACTATACTACGCTCACGATGGGTGCACTTGCCCAAGTGTGTGTTTAGTGTTAGTATAATATTGTGTTTTATAAATTTAAAACTTGACTAACGCGTAAAATGGGCTCAAAATATTAATAAAATCATATCACACTTAACGCACACCAAGTTTTTGCGTCATTGTCGGGGACACAAGGATTTTAAGAAAGTTTAAAATCAACGGCCTAATTATTTTTACTTATTTTTCTACTTTTTTTTAGGATTTTTCTGAATTTTTCAGTTTCTGCAGAGTTCAGCACGGCCGTGCTCAGCCAGACACGGGGTCGTGCCCATCTTTGTTACTTGCAATCCTGTTCTAAGTCAGACAGTAGCTGACCACGGGGCCGTGCCCACCCGACACGCCCCTGTGTCCACCCCCCAGTTGCTGAAAACAGAACCATAAGATCCCGACGGTTGGTAATTTCTGACAAAAATATGAGTGATATTGATTATTTTTACTTTCGCTCCTCTTACGGTGAGTGGTGTCAAATATGTGGTGGATTCCATAAAGATTTAGACTGTTTCTTTCTAAATTGCCATCCCCACTATTTAGACCCATCATTTTCCTCTAATAACCTTAAGATGGGCGAAAGTAAAAACGATCACTATCCCTCGCCCGAATGCCCTCAACCATCTTTTTCAGACAACATAACCTCCGAAGAATTATGTCGACTCGAAGAAATAATTCTCCTAAAATTAAAAGAATTAGAGCTTGAGATGAAAACAAGTTATTCATCACAAGACAACAATCAAAGATAATTGTGGAGAACACATTCGGATTCTACCAACATCAACGATACCAAAAGCACCTCAACCTCTTATGAAAACTTGAGCGATAGTCGTCCATGTGTCGATTGTGCCATGAAGGACTCTCCATCGGCCCCCACCGATGCGCTCATAGACCTGAGCGATTCGACATATACCTTCTTTAACAAGATCCCGGATAAGGGGAATAAAGGTTGTTTCGCCCACCGGTATTTAGTTTAGGTTTTACCCTTTCTGATAACCTCTTGCGTTCTTGTTTAAATCAAGAGCAATTAAGGTACCTTAGGCACTTCGGTGTTGTTCCCTCCAGTAAGGAACTGCCCGATCCAAATAAAAACCTTAAAATTAGATGTCGCTTCATAAATACTCTAGCCATGGGGCCGTATCCAGGTCAACACGCCCTGTGCCCACCTCAAATTTGACCACGGGGTCGTGTCCAGGCCAACACGCCCCATTCTCATAATACGGATAAAATTTGTCAGAATCATGTCTGACCACAGGGCCGTGTCCAGCCGACACGGGGCCGTGGTCAGCGTGTTGTCGTTTTCTATAAAGTCAGCATGATTCCTGCACATTTGAACCCATTCCAAAGACCAAGATTTGCTGGGATCTTCACACATACCTTAAAAGGTATATTCCAAATAAGGTTTCTCAACAACCATCTTGTCTTTGCCACTTTTGTCACTTACCTTCTTCTCTAAAACTCCTTCAACCTCCATTAAAGCTTGAAACATTCCTAACTTCAAGCTTTATTGTTGTATTTGCAAGGTTTTTAACCAAGGAATCTTATTAAAAATAAGTTTTACAACACTGTTGTAAGTTTTTTATGTTCAGAAATGTTTCAAAACACAGAAAAATAATTCAAAATCCTGCAGAAGTGTGACCACGAGGCCGTGGCCGGAGTATCAGTTTCATTCTTTTGAAATTTTTGTCTTGTTTTCTTAGAATGTCGAGCCAAAACCGTGGAACATCTTCAGCTCACTCGAGAAACAGTCGAAGGGAGAGAAGGCCATCAATAGAAGCTACCCTTGTCCGATACGAATGCGCCCTAAGGGAAGCACTTGATAAAATGACATCGGTTGAAGAGGTCCTCATTGACCTTATCAACTAGTTGACGGTGGGGCTAGAGAGTAGCTTTCAAGAGATAAACCTTTTGCACCAAAGGTTGAACATTCTTGCTATGCCACCCATGGAACCAATCTTCCCACAAGAAGATTGGAACTTGGAGCAAGAAATTGTCAACCCAACCGGATGGGATGACATTCCTCCGAAGCCTCCTCTAGACACATTACACGAGGTTCTGGTGGAGGTCGCACCTCCCCTACAAGAGGTTGTGGACAATGAGCCCGTCTTCCTTCTCCCTCGGGAGATTGAGGAATGGATCATTGATGTTTAAGGAGCACCATCCGGGTTGAAGCTCTAAGAGCCTTTATCAACTGAAAAATCATTTTTTGGGTTTTTGTTGTTCTTGTCATGAAAACATCTAGGATAGAACTTATTCATGGTTTAAATTTCTTGCATTCTAGGACCTATCTATCTTAATTTCTAGTTTGTAATTTTAAATTTTTAGGACCTATGTATCTGGCACTCTTTATAATATCGTGTTTTATAAATTTAAAACTTGATTAATGCGTAAAATGGGCTCAAAATATTAATAAAATCTTATCACACTTAACGCACACCAAGGTCAATGTGAAACGTATGATCGTTGAGGTTCAAAGAACACTTAGAAAGAACAGAATCGACAGTGATGGATTTACCATTTGCGACTTCGACAGTGAATGATCTAGGCAACTTAGAGCGTTTACTCTTAAGCAAAGGTTCGAATTCTACAGATACAAAACTCTTATTTGCGCCAGTATCAAATAAACATGAAGCATAGACATGGTTTATGAGAAACGTACCAGTAATGACGTCATTGGCATTTTGTGCCTGAGCGGCAGTTATGACGAATGCTCGGCCTTGAGCTTGTTGAGGCTGCTGCTGCTGCTACTGTTGCTGCTGTTGTTGTTGTTATTGTGGTTGTTGTGGTTGATTGCGTTGAGGGAAAACATTGGCGAGATGGTTAAGCTCGCCACATTTGAAACATGCTCGCATAGGAGCGACTTGGGTTTGAGCTTGGTTCGGGGCACGGTTTGCAACAATAGCCTGGTCTTGGGTGGGTTTTAGGTTAAGACGACATCGGTCAGCGAAATGCCCAAACCTGCCACAGGTTGCACATTTGCGACACGAGGTGTTAGCGGGATGGTGGTAAGTGCATTGGTTACACTTGGGCCATGGCCCAGTGTAGTTCCTTTTTGGCGGTTCAGTGGTTTGGGTAGCGGAAATAGACTGCAAAGGTATCGGGTTTTGCGGAGTAACAACCGCACAGTTCTGACTAGAAGCCTTCCGCTTTTTGTTCTTGTTCTTGTTTTTCTTGGGTGGTTGGGAGGGTGAGGGTTCAACAATGGTGGCGTTGTCAGTGGTTGCTTGGTGTACACTCTTTGTTGAAACCTTGTCAAAGGTTCCATGAAGAATACAGTTGTTGTTGAGTTCAGCGGATATACGGAATACATCCTCAAGGGTTTTGGGGCAGGCAGACGCAACATGGTTCATCAAGCTAGCTGGGAGACAGCGAATGTATTTGGCAACGGCTTTGGGATGGTGTCGACTTGTCCAGGGCAGAGGACACTGAGTTGTTTGAAGTACATTGTCAAACCAGCGTTGTCGCTCCCAACTTGCTTCAAGTTCCAAACTCGTTTTCAAGATTTTGAAGCTCGTAGGGAGGACAAAACTCGTCCTTCATCAATTGCTTCAGTTCATCCCAGGGTAAGGCTTGGGCGACTTCGTTCCCTCGTTTGTTACGCTCGAAGGTCCACCATTCGAGGGCTCTCGAACGGAACACCCCAGTAGCGTTCAAAGTTTGCAGGGCGTCAGGACACCCGCTTTGAAGGAAGGTGAGTTCGATAGCATCGAAACAGTTCATCATGGCAATGGCACCATCTTTTCCAGTAAAATCAAGAGGCTTACAGGATATGAACTGCTTAAATTGGAACGTCAGTCTGGGTGTTTCCACGTTCGAGTCAAGGGAACCATGGGGTGAATCGGGGTTGGTTTGGATCTTCTTGACAATGTCTGGTACGACCTTGGCCATTTGCTTGGCCATAAACTTCATACAATCCTTTTGGGACATCGTTTTGGAGTTGGAACCCTTCTTGGTCTTCTTGGATGCATTGTTGGACGACATCTAAAGAATCGAAGGAGAAGGAAAGGATGAGACTTGATCATAATTTAAAAATAAAATTTTACTTGTATAAGCATGTAAGTATCATGTAGCACGTATAATTCACATAGATTGCATGTATTTAACAAGTATTCTACAAGCATAATCACGTATGAATGCGTAAAAAAGTATAAATTTATTTTGTTCACGAGAATTATTATTGTTTTTGATTGCGAGAGACGTTCGAATCTGTAACACCTCGAAAATTCACGTCCTATAATGTATTGACACGTGTCATAAGCTTTGAACGTGTGAAAGAATACTCTAGAAGGACTAAAATTGACAAACTGCGAAAGTATGCCAATTTGAACTATAACGAACATTCCGGAACATGACCATAAGTTAAACATACCATAAATATCCTTTACATAGCTTAGAAATAGGCTTTAAGGGGTTCGGTGTGCTAAAATAAACTTTTGGGTCATTCAGGGACTAAAAGCGTCAAAAAGTGCATAAGTTTGCATTTTCGCGCATAACTTACGTTCTGAATACACCCGGACATCCAAAAATTTATGTAAGCACTAAAATATTTTATTTTAGTGTTTGGCATAAGAAAAATCCATTCGTCGCGCAATTTGGATCGTTTTTCGCGCTTATGCGCATTCCGTCGTAATTAACCGAACATCGCGATCGTACGACCAAACGAACGTTGGTGACCGACCGGATAATATTTAAATCCCACAAATATTCTGTTATGATTAAAATCTTATTTTAATCAGGTCCATGTTGAAAAATAAATTAAAACGCCTAAAAACGTTATTTTTCAAAGTTTAAGCGCGTACCGTGTGTTTCTGCGCAACACAGTGCTTCTACTGCAAAACGCAGACAACGCAGCCAGTCCTGGCAACTGAAATTTATTTCAGTAATATCTTGGCGAGTTTATTTTTATAGAGTAATAAAAATAATTTAGAACGCCATAAACCGGGATTTAAACGCTAGATAAAATACCCGGTACCCAGTTAAATACCCGTTTTAGCCATATGCCAGGAATATGCTAAGGTATATGCTAAGGAATATGCCAGGAATATGCTTGGAATATGCTTGGAATATGCTAGGAATATGCTTGGAATATGCTAGGAATATGCTAGGAATATGCTTGGAATATGCTAGGAATATGCTTGGAATATGCTAGGAATATTCTATATGGAAGATCCTATAAATACCCAACCCCATTCAACACAAAACCCACAAAAATCTGATCTAAAAGCTCTAAGTTGAAGCCATTGCTTCATACCTGAGCTACTTGGATCAAGATTAGCTTTCGGGGACCCTTTGTAAGTGTTCTTTCGTTCCTTTCTTTCGTTTCAACGTTAAAGTCAAACTTTGTTTGACTTTATGCATTGACCAGTTTATGGTCAATGCAAAGTTCATTTGAACTTCATAACGTGAGCGTGATCACGATGGTTATAGTCCCTAGTGACTATACCTACTGATTACCACGTTATCTAGGCTCAGTGACGAGTCGTAGTTTCGGCCAAAATGCGCATTCTTGCGTATTTTGTAACCAAACTACTCTTGGGTATCAAAACCGTTTGTTTTGATACCAAACCTGTTTTCTAAACTTAGTTAAGCATGTTTTAACGTGCTTAGCTCGTCACTTTTAGTTTAGTGCTTATATGGGGTCGTAAGGTAAGCGATCTAAACAATCGCTTATACTTTCGAACCCGACCCGTTTGGTCGATCATTAGGATCCGACCAAACACATTAGGTGACCATAGTATATAGGGAATAACCTTCCGAGGTTATACCTTATGGTCACAATGTTTAGTTAGTTGTTTGATAGGTAGTATATATGCCTTAGGTAAATGACCAAAATACCCCTTCGGGGCTTATATTGAGATTAAACTCGTTTTGGGCATAATGGAAGGTATCCTACTGATATCACAACATATTTAAGGCATATTAACTTAGGAAACCTGTATATGACTCTTATGGTTACTCGTTACGCGCTTGTCGCGTTCGGATCGGCTTATGTGACTAGTTTGCATAAATTAGCCGAAACAGGTCAAACCATATCTTTTTGGTCCCAAAATCCAGAATGTGTTTAAATTACCCATATTAAACAAGCATACAAGCTTGTCGGGTCAAAACCACACTCTAAACCGGTCTTCGCCTTATCATGCGTTTGAACCGTATATTCCTCTTTAAAAACTAACCGGTCTAAGCATAGGCTTAATTAAAGACCCGTTAGAAATCTAATAGGTTATTAAAAACCTTCGTTCCAGATTAAGAGCCCCAGTAGAACTACTTGTGCTTGCTGAATTGATATACGGCTGGGATTGAATTTATATTTAGCTCAGGTAAATACTCTTAACTTATTTTCCCTATACGGGCTTGGGATACGGTATTATAATAATACCGCTTGGTCGGGTATTGAATGTTTAATCGTATTGTGATTAAATTATTGAGGTAACCCGTTTTAATCTGTATTGTTTGAAATAAAAGCCTTTAGGGGTTAATGACCATGTCCCGGATATCCTTGACATCATTGTATTATAAAATGGCCACGCCTTAAGCACGGGGTGTAGGCATACACTGAAAGTTGCTTAAAGGGAAACGGTATCTCACTCTCTTGTGGGCTTATACTTGTGGCGTGTCTGTTAATCTTGACTCGGTTTCTACATCGAGCCCTGAACGTACAACGAACATGTAAATCTGTATACAAGATTATAAATATAATTGTCCCAAGTTATAAAAGATTAATTTTGCCTTTGTGCATTTTAATCAAAGTGTCAAAATATTTTGTGCCTGGTGCATCTAAATCAATTTTCTTAAACTCTTTTCAAATGAGTCGGTTGAGTGTATTTACCAGTGAAAACTGGCGTATTTTCCAAAAAGGTTAAGTGACAGGTACTGAACGTAATTGGCTGGAAGCTCGGGGCGCTAATAAGGAATCTTGCAAGTTCTAGGCGTCTAAAGTCTGTTGAACAATGTTTATGTTTTAAGATCTGCCTGTGGATCCTTTACTTTCCGTTGTAATACCTTGATATTACGTTATATCCGGATGGTAACATATATTTATCTTTTGCTTCCGCTGTGCATTTATATATTGTGTTGTTTGACTATGATGATATCAATTACGTCACGATACTCCCCACCGGGCCCACCGGTGAAACGTGGAAAGTCGGGGTGTGACAGAATCGTGTCACGGTTTTGAAATGAATGAGATAACAAGTATAAAATCACATATAAATTGACATTGACATAAAAGAGAGGCTCATAAAACATTGGATTGTTTCGGGTTTAGAAACGTCGACTATTCCAAAGTGAATCGAAAGTCCTTTCAAATTAGGGAAATGTGCTTTGGCCTATAGGTAAGATACTCTCGTCGAGAAGCGATTAACGGTATCTTACCCTTCCAGTTACTACACGTCCCTAATCGATTGAAACAATTGAAACTTTGGCGGGATTGAAAATCGAGGAATGGGACTTAATCGACAAGATGCGGGTTTCACCCCTAACTTGACGATTTCGTACCCTAAGTGTGGTTGGTACTCGTTGGGTCAAAATTTAATTTCGAAACTTTGACGAGGATCCACTAGAATTCGAATTGGAAATTTACCATCAAGATGTGGATTTCACTCTTAGCTTGATGGCGTAATTCAGTGCAAAATAGAATAAGCGGAAAGAGAGTCGTTCACCAAATTGTGGGTTTCATGCCTATTTTGGTGAACTCGTCTCGTTTGTATTACGAGTGTCTTCAAGTCTTCAAGTGTATTGTGGAAATGTCTTAGGAAAGACATATTGTAAGTATTACGACCAAAAAGAAGAGAAAGAAGCAAATAGGAAGAACAAACATTTTAACAAGTAACAAGAATTGTCAAAAATAAGGTACCTACTATCGACTAGGTCAAACATGGCAATTCTACCTAATTCCCTATAGTTATGGCTCTGATACCAATCTGTCACACCCCAACCGATGGCGGAACCATCGGAGTGAGACTAAATAGATTGCTCATCACACATAACACTATTTGCGACAATATTTAATTCAAAACTGATTTTCGTTAATAATCAAATTGTCAAATACATTAGAAGGAACTTCAAATTACAACATCAAAATGAGACAAGTACAACAATTTAACATAACAAAATAAGCGAAACTAGTATTTCAAGTGCGTTTCTAAGTCGTCCCTACTAGTTTCTTCATAGCATCATCATCAACCTGTAACATCTTTAAAATAAAGTTTCAACGCAAAAGCATTGGCGAGTACACAAGTTTGTATTATATAGAATAAGTATAAAGAATTTTACTCGAATCCACATGGCAATTTTATATAAGGTAACTAGCATGCAATACTAATGTCAAAACTCAAGTTTCCACAAGAATTAAGTGTCCCTCGCCACAAAAGTAACGAGACTAGTTATGAATAAAAGCTTAACAAGACCCCGACGGGCGGAGTGCTACTCCTATAGCGCCACATATGTTAAGTTTGGGCTAGCTAAGTTAATGACAAAAGCATGTATGAATCTAGCATGAACCTAAGCATAACAATTAAGCATGTATAACGGATTGAGTGTATAAAGCATGTTTAAGTGTGTGTTTGTGTATTTTGTACATTAACATGTTACAACCCAAAGTGTTTTAAAAGAGAAATGGGTCGAGTGTACTCACGGTTTTGCAAGCTTCCACTTGTTAATCCGTGAAGAGTTGTTGGTTTGGAGATGGAACATCGACTCCTTCTACACGAGGAAACACAGGTCTGTGAGTATTCAGATGATTAACGGAGGATTAGGAATTTAAATACACAAAAGTATGTATACGAGAAAATAATTATCTAGACTTAATACTCGTTTTTGACACTATAAAACCCATATGGGTTGATGTGATTTCATGGGTTAAGATACCCATTAGAATCGTAACGAGAAGTTAAGTACTTAGATGATGTAACTTAGTACCATGACGAATAATCATTAGATTATCATCAAGGGTTCGGTTATTATATATGTTTTATATATTTTATGTAATATATAGTATAAGTAAAAGTCCAACATGTTTATCATAGATTTCATGGAAGTAATGTATGGAGGTAGGAGGATAACCTTCCTTTAAAACCTCTTTCGTAGATTCACCAATGCACAAGTTGTCACAAGGACAACAAGGATGGTCATGAATGAAATAAAATGAAAATGAATGATACATATTATTCAAGGGACAAATCATCAAAGTGAGGTGGTGGATTGAAGGTAGGATAGCCAAGGCTTCCAAATAATCATACACAACCAACACAAGTCTAGTTACAAGAACAAGCTTGGAGGATACAACACTTGTGTGTTAAAACCCTTTCAAAACAGAAAGTTTAGAGTGATAAAAGACCTCCTAATTTGTATGAAACAACCTTGTTTAAGCTCACTAATCATAGACTTGATTAGGAGCATAAGAACATAGGTTTGTTCGAAGAAAACTCTAGATTAAAGGAAATTTTAATAAGTTTTCTTCCAAAACAGAAAGTTGGACTTCAATATGGTGATGTTCCACCTTGGTTTTCTATGGAAAACCTTGTGGAAACCCTACATGAGGTGTTCCATACTTTGTAGAGGAAGAAGAAGTGAAGAAACATGGAAGGAAGGTGATTTTGAACTCACTTTTGAAACTTCTTTGATTCTGCCTTGATCTGACTTTAATCTGAGAATTTGTTACTGATTTAGAGTGTTTTGAGTGAGGATTGATGTGTTTGCAAAATGGAAAAAGTGTGGGAATGAGGTGGGTTATATAGGTGAGGTTTAGGGTGAGTTAGGTGAGTGTTTAATGAAGAAAACACACCAAACTAACACAAAATTGCCCAATACCCGACCAGCTAACGAGATTCTGAGGATTTTGGGGTGTGGCGTCGCGCGACCACAACCATACATTCCCGTCGCGCAACGCGAGAGGTTCCGTATTTAAGTTTCATTAATGGCACAATTGGTCCCTTATGTTTGTTTAAGCTAGGTTTTAGTGTGTTTTAAGTATAAAGGCACATTATAAAGGGTTATTATGTAATTACAACATATGAAAAAGTATCATTAAGTATGACATAAGTATATGTATCCTGAATAAGTATCGTATACGTTCAATGGTGTATTAAAACATGGGTGATAACGCATAAGTCACGTATTTGCAAGTTTTCTCATATGTTTTCAAGAATCACGAATAAAGTATCACAAGTATAATGAATTCCAACGTATAAGCATGCACGAATAACTAAAGTAACGAATTTTATTATGATCAAAGTCTCGGATTTTACAACGATACAACGAAATACGATTACAAGGATTACAAGATTTCCAAAAATAAAAATACAAGACAAGCTTTCTAATTAAGAAAAGTTACGAAAAGCAGGGCATTACACGCATCAGGTTATAAAAACATTTTAATAAGAATTAGCATCTGTCAGGTGTATGCCTACACCCCACGCTTAGGTCGTGGCCATTTTTAAATTTAAATGAGCCGAGGATATCCAGGACACGGTCGCGTTAACCCCCAATGTTTAAGTCAAGCAATACGAATTGAAACGGGTTATTTGAATTTCCCGACACATTCGTCTTCGAATCCCATACCTGACCATGCGGTAAATATTTTACCGTATCCCAAGCCCGTATAGGGAAAATAGGTTAAGAGTATTTTCCTAAGCTAGCACTCGTCTTATAATGCAAGATTTATAAAAACTCAGCCGTATTCAATTAAGTAAGCGTAGGTTCAATTTACCGGAAGGCTCTAGTCTGGAATGATGGTATAAATAACCAATTAAAATGCTAATGGGTCTTATTTAAGTCGGAGACTTAGACCGGCTAGCTTAAAGTATAAAAAACGGTACGATACGCTTGATTAAGAATAGAATGTAGTTAAAACCCAACACATACTAAGACTTGTATAATATGGGTAAACTATTAACATTCTGGAAATTGAGGTAAAAATGATAAGGTTAAAGCCGTTTCAGTAAACTTATGCAAACTAGTTACATAAGCCTAACCGTACGCGTATAAGCGATAACGAGTAACTGGATGAGTCATGAACAAGTTCCATATGCCAACATACTTTAAATAAGTTATAATATCAGTAGGATATCAACTTGTATACCCATTAAGGTTTTAAAATCAAACTATTCCTCATAAGGGAGTTTTGGTCATTTAGCGACGTATAAAAGGAACTTGCGTATAATCTGATGTTACGACCGCAAACATTCTGTTAAAACACTTTATTTATGATATAATATTAGTAGGATATCAAACATATGTGTGTTTTATAGTTTAAGAACAAACTATGCACCGTAGGGGCATTTTGGTCATTTCACACATAGTTTTCAAAGCTTTTTTGGGATTCTGAGTTTATAATATGTACCTACTGTAAAAACATTTTAAATAAGTTATAAAATCAGTAGATAACAAGTCTTGGTTGGCAAATATGGTTAAAACCATACTACGCGCCGAAAAGCCGTTAAAGTTGTTAAATTACGATATTTGCGATGTTTTACGAAAACTGGTGTTATGACCAGGTTTATATGGTCAAGATATGTTATTTAGTATAACACATCAGTAGGTAAAAAGGTATTATATGGAAATCATGATTAAAACCATTTTATGTGCCAGAAGGGCATTATCGTCATTTAAGAACATAATACAAGAACTTGTGCATAAACAACTGAATTGATATCCCAAAATATCCTAATTATGATATTACATCAGTTGGTAATGAGTTTGGTATAAGAAATTATGTTTAAAACCGTTCTATGCGCCGAACGGGCATTCAGTCACTTTAAAGCATAATTTACGATATTATACGAAAACTCGGTTTATGATCAGATTAGTGACATCAAAATATGTTAAACGTGTTAACATATCCGTACCTAAGTCGTTTGCAAGTTCATTTGTGTTTAAAACCTTATTTATAATAAAAAGGGCAAAATAGTCAAAGTATGGCATATTAACGGAAACTTGCATAAAACTCAGATTACTATTACAATCGTGTAATATAACCTCAGAGGGTTATACTACATCATATTACGATCATAAAGGAACCTTAAATCAGTAGCAAACTAGTCTAATTCAGATCATAATCGAAAGTCAAAGCAAAAGTCAAACTTCGCGACTTTCGGTTGCGAACCGACCCTAAAACTGGAATTGACGAGCCGAACATCTTTACACATGTTGTAATAATTATTACTAAGTTGTTTAAGTGTTAAAACATATTTTAAAACACTTTTAAAATCATATTGTAATTATTTCAAAATCTGTCCCATTGACTTTTTAAAACATTAATATGTTGACTCTTCAATTGACCAAGCAAACGTGATTCTTAGGAGGTGACCTTTTTGAGGGATTAACACCTACCTAATTACGATCACGTAGCCATGTTCGTTGCGAACAATAGCTGGACCATTAAGGTCTAAACCGAAAGTCTAAAAGAAAGTTAAACTATTTGACTTTTAGCTTAAATAGCTAAAATAATTGAAATAGACTAAGGATGAGAACTTACTTGTGTTAAGGAACACTTAAGATCTCAGATAGTAGGCCTCCAAAGGATGGAAGCAAGCTCCAAGAATGTAGGAGAAGAAGAGAATGAAATGAGTAAGTGAATTAGTGGAAAAATATTTATAGTAGTTGGAAGTGGATATGATGTTGCCAAGTGTCCAAGGATCATAGGGGATCATTACAAGTGTCTAAATCTGGTTCAAAGGCTTGATGATCACTCAACTTGGCCATCAAGAATGAATACCATGGCTGTCAAAACAAGTGCTGCAGTTGAAATCAACATTCTCTCCAAACAAGGCCGTCGCCGAATGCCACGGTGAAACTCTTTTGTCGCTGCGTGACACCACCCTTCACAACTCAGGTTTCAAGTTTTGGCAGAACATGCCCCTGCACCTATTTTGATGGTTTTTGACGCTTTTAACCCCTGTTAACCCAAATTTTAGGTTACATAACGGCGTTAAGGCATAAGTAACTTGGTTTATGCCCGAAAATGTCATGGATGTCGGTAGGTTCGGTCGTACGGTCGTGTTTTTCGCTTAATTGCGACGAACGCGAAAACGACCCATATTGCGCAACGAATGATATTTTTGCATTCTTATCAATAAAATACAAGATATTAGGTATACCTGGGGTATGACCGAGCATTAAATGTTCTAGGTTTGTTAAAAGGTCACTCAGAGGTAAGAATTAACATGTTAACGCTTTTAACCCTTCGTCACACAAACTTTCAAACAATTATGCAAACGGCACCTCTCGTCCAACAAGTGGATCATTTGAGAATACGGACACCATATAAGGTTACTCAGAGGCATAGTGTCAGCATGTTGATACTATTAGTCCCTCCACATTCATAGTTTTGATTTTGGTGAAAATTGTCCTTCCTAGCCAACTTTAGGCATCATTAGGATTAGGGACACGTGTCAATACATTATTGGACATGATTTTATGAGGTGTTACATCCTCACCCCCTTAAAAGAAATCTCGACCTCGAGATTTACTCAAAAAGATGGGGGTACTTCTATCGCATAATGGACTCGACCTCCCATGTATAATCTGGGCCTCTACGAGCATCCTGTTTGACCTTTTTCAATAGGTACATGCTTCCGTCGAAGCTTCTTAACCTGTCGATCCTCGATCGATACCGATTTCTCAACAAACCACAGGTTTTCATTCATCTTCACATCATTACGTGACAATGCTAGCGACTCATTGACTAGACATTTCTTTAAATCACAAAGATGGAACACATTGTGAATTCCACTGAGCTCCTCAGGTAAGTTTAGCTTATAAGCTACAGATTCGACACATTCGATTATCTCGAATGGTCCCATGTATCTAGGGCTCAACTTGTCCTTCTTACCGAAACGCATAACACCTTTCCAGGGTGATACTTTTAGTAGAACCTTGTTCCTACTTGGAACTTAAGAGATTTGGGCCTTTTAACAGCGTAGTTCTTTTGCTGATCTCTGGCAGCTTTGAGAAAGTTGCGGATTCGTATGATCTTATTCGTCGTCTCCAGGACAATTACAGGTCCTGCTAGTTGGGCCTCCCTAACTTCTGCCCAACAAATAGGCGTTTTAACACTTTCTCCCCTGAAAGGCCTCCAAAGGAGCAGCATTGATACTTATATAATAATTATTAGTTTAGGAGAACTTACCTTGGGTGAGATGGTCATTCCAACTACCACCAAAATCGATCTTAAAGAAGTAGCTAACCCTTGTAATTGGTCGAACAATTCGTCGATCCTGGGTAACGGGTAACGATTCTTGATCGTTACCTTGTTAAGCTTGTGGTAATCAATGCACAACCGCATTGAACCGTCTTTCTCACTAAATAAAATTTGAGCTCCCAAGGTGATGAGCTAGGCTGTACAAGCCTTCTTCTAAAATCTCATCTAATTGGACTTTCAGTTCTTTCATCTCCGTCGGTGCTAACTGTTATGGAGCTCTTGCAACAGGTGCAGCTCCTGGTAGGATATCGATCCCAAACTCCACTTGCCTCTCCGAAGGTAAAACGGGTAGTTCTTCAGGGAAGACATCGGGATAATTAGAGATGACAGAGATATCTTCAATCTCTGGTTTTGGTTCATCTACCGTCACCTATGCCATGTAAATGACACATCCGCTTTTCGAATACTTGGATGCCTCGAGTAGAGACACCTACTCAGGCAATTCCATAGTGTATATCTCCTTGAATACCATTAGCTGACATTAGTACAATATGACCGCTGGGAGATCTTAGTGGTTCCATGCATTAAACCTTCATACTGGCCAGGCATGAAAGCAATCTATGGGACATAATAAGATACCGCCAATTATCATATGGCGCTTTTATCAAACTAAGTTTGGCATTCACAGTTGATAGAAATTAATGAGATAAATAAATAAAAACAAATTGTCGTACTCCAGCTGGAGAAAGAGAATTCCTGATTTTTATGGATAAAGATCATCCATCAAGAATAGAAGAAGTGATTTCTATGGTTTCATCGGTAATCTCTACCTTATATTTAATATCTAGAGCTCTTATGGGTAATTTAAAAGTTTGCTAAAATTATGGTTTATGAAAGACTTATTAGTACCTGAATTAAAACAGGACTCTTAGCAAATATATCATCGATTAATGATAAGGAATGTACCTGATGACATTATTGATACTTACTGCCTCCGGCATTCATCAGGAAGGTTCAGGCATTTCCTTTCTTAGCCTCCCCAGGCTTAGCTGTACCTTCTTTGTCAGCTTTAGGGCAAGTAGTACTGATGTGGCCTTGCTCGCCACAGCTGAAGCAGACAACATTCTTTATGTCCCTACATTCATGGGACTGATGACCTGTTCTTTTATAGATGCCACATTGCTTTGGCTTCTGGTCTGTTCGACACTGTCCCCAGTGCCTTCTGTTGTAGGTTTTACATGTGGGCTTCTTGTCGGACTCCTGTTGGTTCCTATTAAACTCGGACTTGCCCTTTTTTTCTTAGAATTCTAGGGGTTATCCTTATCCCTCTTTCTTTTCTCATCGGTCTCAGTCTTGACCGACTTCTGTCTCACTACATCCAAGGTGAGAGACAATGATAGGTCCACAACTGACCTAAAAGTGGTAGGTTTGGAAGCCCTCGCCATACCCTTAATTTCTGGTGCTAAACCACCGATAAATCGCGCAATGCGCTTAGGTTCAGGGGTAATTAAATAGGGTACTAACCTAGACAATGAGTTGAAGTCAATGATATACTGCCGACAATCCAGGTTTTTCATCGTGAGAGTCAGGAAATCTGACTCCACCTTTTCCACTTCATGTTGTGGACAATAAGTTTCCCTGATAAGGTCCACAAACTTGGTCCATCCCATATTGTATAGGGGAATCTTCCCCGTGGACTATATCATGGCTTTCCACCATGCGAGGGCCCCGCCCTTGAAGGATTGTGAAACAAATTTCACCACATCCTTATCAACACAACTGTTGATGTCCACAACAGTCTCCATCTCATCGAGCCATTTCATAGCATCGATCGCCCCCTTCTCTCCATCGAAGTCTCTGGGCTTGCAGGAGACAAAATATTTGTATGTGCACCTATCTTTAGTTGAACGAGGCTTATCATGAAGCACTAACTTCCGAGGTTCGCTCTTCGCATTTAAGGAGTGAATTGAGCTCTCCTTGCGAGCTGATGAATGTGGTTTTGTATGGGACTTAGAGCAAGTAGCATTCGACTCTTTAAAGTTTTCCATGTAAGTATTCATAGCTTTACCGACCGCTGTGTCGATCATAGCTTGGACATCAACTCCATTAATATTGAGGTCTGCATTTGTAGCATCATTTGCATTTGCCGCATCATGAATGTTGTGACTGTTGTTTGCCTCATTCAAGTTTCCCATACTCGAAGCTTGGTACTAAACACCAAATTAATCAATTGCATAGTTGCAATATAATAGCTAGTCATCAAACCTGACGACTTATCATACATTAGCCATGGTATCATTAAACCATATGGGCTTTTAGGGTTTCTAACATTCCTAATGAATGTTATTTTGAAATATATCAATTATATTTAGCCTAGGTCACAAAAGGACCATCAATGGCATTTAAGGTTTGGACCGAGTCCATTATCTTTTAGACAGGGGATCATAATATCACAACTATCTTTGTCATATTGATAATTATGAATAGCTCGAAGGGTTGCCACAAAGGACTTTTAAATATGGCACATAGGCCCGTCATGAAAGACATATAGATGTAGCACATAGGCTTATCACGAAGGACATTAGGATGTGGCACATAGGCGTATCACAAAGGACATTAAAGATATAGCACAAAGGCCTGTCACAAAGGACATTAAAAGGTATGGCACAATGGCCTTGTCACAAAGGACATTAAAAGATGAGGCATGAAGGCCTTGTCACGAAGGACATAAAAAATGTGGCACAAAATCCTTTATCACGAAGGACATTAAAAGATATGGCACAAAAGCCTTGTCACGAAGGACATTAAAATGATATGGCACAAAAGGCTTAGTCACAAAGGACGTTAAAATACGGCACAAGGCCTTGTCACAAGGAAATTTTTAGAATATATAAGCCACGATCTTATTAATCAAGAGGCTTTAAGGCTTGAATACAGTTCATCACCTTTGGACAGGGAGTCATAGACCACAACTGTCGTTGTTATAATTTGACGATATAATATGGCCCGTAGGCAAATCAAATGACATCAAAAGGATGTTAAAAGTTAAATTCATCACACAGATGAAAGTAATCATGATCGTATTGATCATATTGACTATGAGGCTTGGGCATAGCCCACCACCTTGGACAGGGAACCATAATGGTTACAACTGTCATTGTCGTATTGACAATATAATAAAGTATAGCCCGTAGGCACTTCATCACTAAGGATGTTACTAATATGATCGTCATACTGATGATATTAGTCATAATCGCACTGATCATGTAGACTATGAGGCTTGAGCATAATTCACCACATTGGATAGGGAATCATAAAGATCACAACTGTCTTTGTCACAAATGGACAATATAATATAGCCCGTAGGCAAAACATCACTAAGGATGTTAAATATGATAATCATATTGATGATATTAGTCATGATTGCATTGATCATATAGACTATGAGGCTTGAGCATAGCTCACAACCTTAGACAGGGAACCATAATGGTCACAATGTCAGTGTCTCAAATGGACAATATAATATAGCCCGTAGGCAACACATTACTAAGGATGTTAAATATGATTATCATATTGATGATATTAGTCATGATCGCACTGATCATATAGACTATGAGGCTTGGACGTAGTCAAAATACCTTGACGACTAGTGTGGTTCCTCAAGTTACACTGCCAGGAGTGTTAACATTACTTGAATGTTAACATAGAATAATTGTCCTAATGGTTACAAAATAACCATGGTCGCATTGACCATATAGGTTTGGAGGCTTGAACATAGTCCACCACCTCTGGATAGAAGGGATATCATCCTTAACTATCATGGTAGAAGGAATAATCATCCTTAACTACCAAAAATTTTGGCCAATTAATGTGGACTTGCCACTTGGCAGGGGTAAACCATTAAAAAGATCTTTTGGAATTATTTTGCGGATCGATAAAGTTCGAATTAAAATCGAGACGATCGCTTGAACAAAGGATGTAACGAATACATATATAATAATAATAATTCCAAATACTTTCCATTTAAACGTTAGGAAAATTACTATACGTGCCTTAGATAGGACTTTCAATAATCTTAACTAACTGTCCACGCAGGGACAAAAGAAATACAAGTCCACATAGGGACTAAAAGATATGTTCACATAGGGACTATAAGAAATAAATGTCCACGCAGGGACTAAAAAGAAAACCAAGTCCACGCAGGGACTGAAGGATACGTCCACATAGGGACTATAATAAACAAATGTCCACGCAGGGACTAAACAGAAGAGATAGGTCCACATAGGGACTAAAGGAAAATGAAATATAATAAAAGAAGGATTTTCCAATGCCTCCTTTGCTTCATTCCTATTGTTTCTCTTCTTGGCTCACCACACACGGTACTGACACTGAAGGTTTTAGTGGATAATCTAAGTCTTCTAAATCGAGATCCGTTGTAGAAGTAGAATCCAAGGATTCAATGGTTAGAAAAATATGGATCACGAATTAGGTTTAGACTAATATAATCCAAGTTTGGGATTCCAAAACTTGGAGGTAGGAAACAAGGATCATTAGCATCCACAAGTATCATCTTCAAAATGGGAGCCTCAAGGACCACCGGCATGGACTCCGAAGTCTTGTTAATGGTTTCCTTTGGTTTGATTTTGGGATAAGGTCTATAAAGGTCCTCCCTTCAAACCGGTCGCATGCTTATCCTAGCCGTGGTACGAAGCTTTGCATTCCTTGGCTTCGGTCGAGGAGAATTTCCATCACCGCCTTCTTTTCTTGGCGACATATTCCTGAAGTTCATAAAATCGAAAACAATGTATACTTAATAGGGATGAGAGCTTCCTATGTTAATTCAAGACTCAGAAAGTCTAAGGAATATGCTACTGTGTCATTTGAGATTAAAGACAAAAGGCTAGTGTTTAGTTCACTCAAACATTGGCTCTGATACCAACCTGCCACACCCCTAATTTCCAACACTGCCCGGTGGGGAGTATCGTGACGTAAGATTGGTATCGTCATAGTCAAACATACACAGAATAGCACAGCGGAAGTCTTGGAATATATAATATTATTACAAACTCAATTTTCCAAAAATACCAAAGTAATAATTGCAGACGAGCTTGTAATAATAATCCACAAGCGGATCATTATATACAAAAGGAATTTAGCAGACTAATAGGCTTTATGCAAAGGAGTTGCAAATTCCTCATCTAGCATTACCGAGCAGCTTCCAGCCTATTTACGTATTTGCACCTGTAACTTAGTCTTTTGAAAATACGTCAATTTTCACTGGTAAATACAATCAACTGACACATCTTGAAAACATTTTCAAAATTGATTTATGTGCACAAGGCATGAAAAATCTTTTATAACTTGGGACAAAATATATCTCATGTTATCAGTTTTACATAACTTGACAATACATATAGGGCCCGGAAACTATGTCGGTTCATGATTAACCGACACACCACTTATTCCCTTATTGGGAATACCCATATTGGGAAAACTCGTATTGGGTTATAAAAACATTTTAATAAGCATTAGCATCTGTCAGGTGTATGCATACACCCCGCGCTTAAGTCGTAGCCATTTGTAAAATAAATGAGCCGATGATATCCAGGACACAGTTGCGTTAACCCCCAATGTTTAAGTCAAGCAATATGAATTACAACGGGTTATTTGAATTTCCCGACACATTGGTCTTTGAATCCCATACCCGACCATGCGGTAAATATTTTACCATATCCCAAGCCCGTATAGGGAAAATAGGTTAAGTGTATTTTCCTGAGCTAGCACTCGTCCTATAATGCAAGATTTATAGTAATTCAGTTGTATTCAATTAAGTAAGCATAGGTAAAATTTACCAGAAGGCTCTAGTCTGGAATGATGGTATAAATAACCAATTAGAATGCTAACGGGTCTTATTTAAGTTGTAGACTTAGACCGGCTAGCTTAAAGTATAAAAAACGGTATGATACGCTTGATTAAGCGATGACCGGAATAGAATGTAGTTTAAACCCAACAAGTACTAAGACTTGTATAATATGGGTAAACTATTAACATTCTGGAAATTGAGGTAAAAATGATAAGGTTAAACCCGTTTCGATAAACTTATGCAAACTAGTTACATAAGCCTAACTGTATGCGTATAAGCGATAACGAGTAACTGGATGAGTCATGAACAAGTTCCATATGCCAACATACTTTAAAAAATTTATAATATCAGTAGGATATCAACTTGTATGCCCTTTAAGGTTTTAAAATCAAACTACGCCTCATAAAGGCGTTTTGGTCATTTAGCGACGTATAAAAGGAACTTGCTTATAATCTGATGTTATGACCATAAACATTCTATGAAAATACTTTATTTATGATATAATATCAGTAGGATATCAAACATATGTGTGTTTTATAGTTTAAGACTAAACTATGCACTGTAGGGGCATTTGGGTCATTTCACACATAGTTTTGAAAGCTTATTTGGGATTCTCAGTTTATAATATGTACCTACTATAAAAACATTTTAAATAAGTTATAAAATCAGTAGGTAACGAGTCTTGGTTGGTAAATATGGTTTAAAACCATACTACGCGCCAAAAAGGCGTTAAAGTCGTTAAATGACGATATTTGCGATGTTTTATGAAAACTGATGTTATGACCAGGTTTATATGGTCAAGATAGACCTGGCAAACGGGTCGGGTTGGGTCATGGGTCAAAATGGGTTCGGGTTAAAACGGGTTCGGGTCAAAATGGGTCAATTAAAAAAGGGTTGTTTTGGTTCGGGTCGGAACGGGTTCGGGTCAGAACGGGTCCGGGTTGAAATGGGTCTGGGTCCAAACGGGTTTTGGGTCAGATCGGGTCGGGTTAGGTCGGTTTGAAAAAATGTTTTCTTATGAAAAAGAAAGATTGTTAGGGTCAGACCTGGCCTTAAAGATAACTTAAATAAATCAACGATAACAAAAGAACGAGTAATTTGTACAGATCGTTGTTATTATTATTGCTTAAAAACAAAAATAGATAACGTACATCAAACTAGTATGACTGTACAGTCATAACCACAAACTTATTATATATTTTAATAATTTATAAATAAAAGCTAATTCGATCAGTAGTACATCTACTCAATCATCCTTCAAACTCTCTCTCACACACACTCAACAATCCTTCAAACTCTCTCTTTCACATAAGAAAAAATGGTGGTCAAAAACTAAAAAAAACAAGATGTTGATTTTGTTTATGCTTTGTTCAATAAAATTGTTGAATCCATGAGTCTTTGGTGCAATCGGCTGTGGGTCACTCCACTTTCAGAATCAAAGGCGGTAGAAGAAGGCGGTGGTTGATGGTGGTAAACGTAGGCGGTTGACGACGGTGGTGGACGACGGCGACGGCCATGACGATTAAAGAAGGCTACAGTACAAGATTACTCTAGGTCTCATACTGACGGTGGTGGACGACGGTGACGGTCATGATGATTGACGACGGTGGTGGTGGACGACGGCGACGGTCATGACGATTGACGACGGTGGGGGACGACGGCGACGGTCATGACGATTGAAGAAAGCTACTATTTCATAATGAAGAACACTTGTCTCACCTATTCAGACCCGTCCGACATCTCTCACCCATTTTGACCCGTCTGCTAACCTGCTCTAACCCATTCTGACCCATGCTTCCTTGTTGAGAATTTGTTAGATATCCAGCTTGACCTGTTCTCTGCATTTGACATACCCAAAGAAACCCAAAAGATAATGAAATTGACCCAAATCGACCCATTATTGGTAGCACGGGTTGTGATTTCCGGCCCTAGGTCAAGATATGTTATTTAGTATAACACATCAGTAGGTAAAAAGGTTTTATATAAAAATCATGATTAAAACCATTTTATGTGCCATAAGGGCATTATCGTCATTTAAGAACGTAATACAAGAACTTGTGCATAAACTCAGTTTATAAACTGAATTGATATCCCAAAATATCCTAATTATGATATTACATCAGTTGGTAAGGAGTTTGGTATAAGAAATTATGTTTAAAATTGTTCTATGCGTCGAAAGGGCATTCGGTCACTTTAAAGCATAATTTGCGATATTATACGAAAACTCAGTTTATGATCATATTAGTAACATCAAAATATGTTAAACGTGTTAACATATCAGTACCTAAGTCGTTTGCAAGTTCATTGGTGTTTAAAACCATATTTATAATAAAAAGGGCAAAATAGTCAAAGTATGGCATATTAACGGAAACTTGCATAAAACTCAAATTACTATTACGATCGTGTAATATAACCTCATAGGGTTATGCTACATCATATTACGATCATAAAGGAACCTTAAATCAGTAGCAAACTAGTCTAATTCGGATCATAATCGAATGTCAAAGCAAAAGTCAAACTTAGCGACTTTCGGTTGCGAACCGACCCTAAAACTGGAATTGACAAGCCAAACATGTCTACACATGTTCTAATAATTATTACTAAGTTGTTTAAGTATTAAAACATATTTTAAAACACTTCTAAACTCAGAGCATAATTATTTCAAAATCTGCCCCGTTGACTTTTTGAAACATTAATATGTTGACTCGTTAATTGACCAAGCAAACGTGATTCTTAGGAGGTGACCTTTTTGAGGGATTAACACATACCTTATTATGATCATGTAGCCATGTTCGTTGCGAACAATGGCTGGACCATTAAGGTCTAAACTGAAAGTCAAACAGAAAGTCAAACTGTTTGACTTTTAGCTTAAAATAGCTAAAATAATTTAAATAGACTAAGGATGAGAACTTACTTGTGTTAAGGAATACTTAAGATCTCAGATAGGAGGCCTCCAAAGGATGGAAGCAAGCTCCAAGAATGTTGGAGAAGAAGAGAATGAAATGAGCAAGTGAATTAGTGGAAAAACCTTGTTATTTATAGTAGTTGGAAGTGGATATGATGTTGTCAAGTGTCCAAGGATCATAGGGGATCATTACAAGTGTCTAAATCTAGTTCAAAGGCTTGATAATCACTCAATTTAGCCATCAAGAATGAACACCGTGGCTGTCAAAACAAGTGTTGTAGCTGAAATCAACATTCTGTCCAAACAAGGCCGTCGCCGAACGCCATGGTGAAACTCTTTTGTCGTCGCGTGACGCCACCCTTCACAACTCAGGTTTCAAGTTTTGGCAGAACATGCCCCTGCACCTATTTTGATGGTTTTTGTCGCTTTTAACCCTCGTTGACCCAAATTTTAGGTTACATAACGGCATCGGCATTAAGGCATAAGTAACTCGGTTTATGCCCGAAAATGTCATGGATGTCGGTTTGTTCGGTCGTACGGTCGCGTTTTTCGCTTAATTGCGACGAACACACGAAAACGACCCAAATTGCGCAACGAATGATATTTTTGCATTATTATCAATAAAATACAAGATATTAGGTATACCTGGGGTATGACCGAGCATGAAATGTTCCGAGTTCGTTAAAAGGCCACTCAGAGGTAAGAATTAACATGTTGACACTTTTAACCCTTTATCACACAAACTTTCAAACAATTACGCAAACGGCTCATCTCGTCCAACAAGTGGCTCCTTTGAGAATACGGACATCGTATAAGGTCACTCAGAGGCATACTTTCAGCATGTTGACACTTTTAGTCCCTCCACATTCATAGTTTGTGATTTTGGCGAAAATAGTCCCTCCTAGCCAACTTTAGGCATCATTAGGATTAGGGATACGTGTCAATACATTATTGGACACGATTTTACGAGGTGTTACATCCTCACCCCCTTAAAAGAAATCTCTGCCTCGAGATTTACTCAAAAATATGGGGGTACTTCTGTCGCATAATGGACTCGACCTCCCATGTATAATCGGGGCCTTTACGGGCATCCCGTTTGACCTTTTTCAATAGGTACATGCTTCCATCAGAGCTTCTTAATCTGTCGATCCTTGATCGATACCGGTTTCTCAACAAACCACAGGTTTTCATTAATCTTCACATCATTATGTGACAATGCTAGCGACTCATTGACTAGACATTTCTTTAAATCGCAAACGTGGAACACATTGTGAATTCCACTGAGCTCCTCAGGTAAGTTTAGCTTATAAGCTACAGATCCGACACATTCGATTATCTCGAATGGTCCCATGTATCTGGGGCTCAGCTTGTCCTTCTTACCGAAAAGTATCACACCTTTCCAGGGTGATACTTTTAGTAGAACCTTGTTCCTACTTGGAACTTAAGAGATTTACGCCTTTTAACAGCGTAGTTCTTCTGCTGATCTCTGGCAGCTTTGAGAAAGTTGCGGATTCGTATGATCTTATCCGTCGTCTCCAGGACAATTACAGGTCCTGCTAGTTGGGCCTCCCCAACTTCTGCCCAACAAACAGGCGTTTTGACACTTTCTCCCCTGCAAGGCCTCCAAAGGAGCAGCCTTGATACTTATATAATAATTATTAGTATAGGAGAACTTAACTTGGGTGAGATGGTCATTCCAACTACCACCAAAATTGATCTTAAAGAAGTGTATAACCCTTGTAATTGGTCGAACAATTCGTCGATCCTGGGTAGCGGGTAACGATTCTTGATCGTTACCTTGTTAAGCTTGCGGTAATCAATGCACAACCGCATTGAACCGTCTTTCTCACTAAACAAAATTTGAGCTCCCAAGGTGATGAGCTAGGCTATACAAGCTTTCTTCCAAAAGCTTATCTAATTGGACTTTCAGTTCTTTCATCTCCATCGGTGCTAACTGTTATGGAGCTCTTGGAACAGGTGCAGCTCTTGGTAGGATATCGATCCCAAACTCCACTTGCCTCTCCGGAGGTAAAACGGGTAGTTCTTCGGGGAAGATATCGGGATAATTAGAGATGACGGAGATATCTTCAATCTCTGGTTTCGGTTCATCTACCATCACCTATGCCATGTAAATGACACATCCGCTTTTCAAATACTTGGATGCCTTGAGTAGAGACACCTACTCAGGTAATTCCATAGTGTATATCTCCTTGAATACCATTAGCTGACATTAGTACAATATGACCGTTGGGAGATCTTAGTGGTTCCATGCATTAAACCTTCATACTGGCCAGGCATGAAAGTAATCTACCGGACACACTAAGATACCACCAATTATCATATGGCGCTTTTATCAAACTAAGTTTGGCATTCGTTGTTGATAGAAATCAATGAGATACAACAACAACAACAACCATACCCAGTAAAATCCCACAAATAGCAAAGCTACTTATAGGGTCTGGGGAGGGTGGGATGTAGACAGACCTTGCCTCTATCCATAGGGATAGAGAGGTTGCTTCCAGAGAGACCCTCGGCTCGAAAACGAACAGCATACCAACACACCAAGTCAAATAATCTAGAAAAAGAAGTCAACCATACCAAGAAAGTGGTCAGAGTGACACAATATAATGTAAATCAAGTATAATAGCATGCCCAAATAATGAGATAAATAAATGAAAACAAATTGTCCTACTCCAGCTAGAGAAAGAGCATTCCTGATTTTTATGTATAAAGATCATCCATCAAGAATAGAAGAAGTGATTTCTATGGTTTCATCGGTAAGCTCAAAACCTTCATTGCCTTAATCCACCAAAAGTGACACAAGTGGGGATTGTACTTGGGTCTCCTCCAATGAAGAAACTAAAGTGCTATTTGTTTTTTCAGAGGTAAAATGTCTGCAGTCTGCGGACCACATCTGCATACCTCTGTAGCAGAAGATGTGGACCAAACCTCTGCAGTCTGCAAGAAGAAGACTGCTTGTTTTCTCAGAAGTGTTTCATAACAAACATCAAAAATTCCCATCACCAACACCAAAAATTCACAATATCTCAACAAACAAAGGATCAACAAACTGTAATTCACTCTTATTCTTTTTATAGAAAGATTCCGACTACAGTTCAGGCTAAAAGCGTACGCCTCACGTCAAAACACCTGTCTTAAAAAGTTAAAACCCAAACCCTTTCCAAATTCCCCCCAAACTTCATCTTCTCCACATAAACCCTAACCATAACATCTCAAAATTCACCACTTTATTGCCCAAAATCAGCCGAGCGACTCAACATGACACTCGATGTAACACCCTGTGTTTCGAAAGCCAAAGTCAAAGTCAACGACCGATCAAGCGACTTGACTGATAGTGAATTTCTTTTATGTGTTTACTTCAGCTGTATTATGTGGAGTAATTGTCAATAATCGCAGTAATCGACGTGTGTTATTCGCTATTTAATCGACTTACGACTGTGAACTATAGGAAGTAACAATGCGATAAAGTTAACTAAACGATACTCAAACTATGCTAATCGAATTGACATCGAATGGTAATCGCACTCGCAACTCGAATTACGCATTTTGGTTACTGTTATACGTGTGTGTGTGCCTTATGTCTTACTTGTGTATGTTTACTTATGTTATGTTGTGGTAATCAATCGAAACGCAATCGAAACTCAATCGTAACCGAATCGCAAACGCTAAACGCAGGAAAAGTAGGATGATTGTATGTTAGATATAGTAGTTGGGATTAAAAGTAATTTGATAAGCAACTCTATCGCATCACTTGCTCAAATCGCATCGCAACGCGCTACACGTAAATCGAAACAACAAAACTCGTCGCGCCAAGCACTCGAACCGGGTGCCAGCCGACCGAACTGCCACCCGACCGGGCAGCCACCCGATCGAGGTGCCACTCGACCGGGCTATCATCCGGGCGAGTTGCCACCCGAGCGACTAACCTCTTCACCCCTTTCCACTTTGGGTAACCCAATAAATAACCCTTGTCACTTTCAAACTTTCTACTTTTGGCAACTGACGTCCGACCAGCGCTCCAACCTTGCTTTTTATTCAATTCCTCGCAATCCCGGTAAGATCTCGTCCTAAATCTTGTACTTCCTTAATCTACACGCACTCCTACACCTTTCTACCTTTTGAATCTTAACTTTTAACCGTGAAATCATCAAGATTCAAGGTGTTCTTGGAAGACGTCATCATGTGTTCTTGAAGAACTTCATGTTTTGGCCTCAATCCACCAAGAGCAACATAGATCTAACCGATTTCCATATAAACAAACAAAGATCTTTCATAGATCTAAACATATTCACAATGAAAATAATTGAAAGATGGTTTTCCCAATCTTCTTTTAACTCTTTTACACTAAATGCCTTCAAAACCGATAGAATTGGAGCTCGTGCCGACTTACTACTCATTCTTGTGGTTGTGTTGGTTCAAGATCTGGATTCTATCCACGAGACTACCGATTTCGGGTTAAACATGGAACACCGTCTCGAACAGTTAACTGGCCGGATTTGGGTGATTCCTGTCCGACCAGGAGTACCAAGTATTGACAAGGTTCTGTTGCTTGACACGCTATCAAAACGTCTTGATAAAATGACAAACAATCAAGCCAACTAAGTGTAAGACGAACAGAACGACCAGGACGAAATGCCGTCCGATCGGACTACCATCCGATCGGACTGTCGTCCGAACGGGTTGTCACCCGTTCGATCCACACCTTGGTCCCACACTTAACTGTTGTTTTCAAAACCTCGAAGGATGAACATTAAACTAAGTGCTGGCCGATCAGATTACCGTCCGAACGGGCTACCACTTGACCATGTAGTAATCAGACTTCAACACTTAAACAATTTTCAACATGTTCAATGCACAAGGTTGCCATCCGATCGGACCACCATCCGATCAAGTGTCAAACTACTGTGAACATGGTTTTCACTGAAGTGTCTAACCGATCGGGTTGCCATTCGATCGAACGACCGTCCGATCAACCGACCTGAAAGGTAGAGATACTTCTATGGTTTCAAAATGCTACAACGAAAACTTCAAAAGTCAAGCCATCATACACAAACACATCCTTCCCAAAGGAAGAAACAATCCACTCGAACAGTCATCCGACCGGATGACCGCCCGAACGGACAACCACCTGAGCGGATCAACATCCACACGAATGGCCGACCGGCTGGATCACCATCCGACCGGATTACCATTCTGCACTTGGTGACTTTTCTCGTTTTACACGTCGCTTATCTTTTATGCTATCGTTAACTGTCCAGGCTAACCTCGCTCTACGCGCCCCCTTCAATCCATCAACGATGTGAGTATACTCGATCCCTTTTTGCCTTACTTACTTTTGGGTGTTACATACGTTACTTATTCTAAATCACATTGAACACACTATGCAAATACTTTAAACGCTAACCGTTACTGCATGTATTACGTGACTAAATGAATGCTTGTTTGTTATGTTTACACGTGGAATGTTGTCTACCTGCCTTAGTGAGGGTAGTACTATTAGTTTGGACTCAGCACCTGTTCACTCAGGGGTTGCTAAGGACAATTAGTTACATGGCTCACAGTGGTGAGTATGTATCGCGAACTGCCTTGGGCAGTTAACCCGCAGTCATTGGTATCGATGGGTTCATGTCGATAACTAACATGCCTCATTTCACTATATGTACGTGTTGGTTATGGTTAAACAATTTCGAACTCTGTATGCTATTATAAAACTTGTATGCTCACCTTTACATTATGTGTATTGACTTTTACTTTAACGTATGTGACAGGTGCTTAAGTTGTTTATATGTTTAGCTTGCTGTGAAATTGAGGCAAGGAAAGGTCTAGGATGCTCTTTGTGCTGGTGATGAAATTGAAGCTAGGGAAGAGGTCCTAGAAACCAATAAATAAACTATCTATGTATAAATCTGAGTTGTCGGAACAGAACTACTTGACTAGATTTTCTCTGTAATAATTATATTATCACTTATGACATGGTATGGGACGTGTTGCTTTAAATATTTGGTAGATATAGTTGTTATGGAAACTTCTGGACAATCTGTTTCGCTCAGTGCCATGCCCCGATGTTTCCGCCAGCGGTTGGGGTGTGACAGATTGGTATCAGAGCCATAACTATAGGGAATTAGGCAAGACTCGACCTAGTCTGGGTCGGTGTCTTAGAGACCTAGTCTATAGTTAGGAACCGATAGACCGACTTGTGCATATCCGGTAGGGATTATGTACGAGCTTACTGCTATTTCTCACTTTTTCTCACCTACGCTACACTATCACTACGCTCGAATTTTCAATTATGAATAAGCAATTAAGTCGAGATTAGGTGTGAAAACCGTAAACTCTCGACTAAATTACTTGTTCAACCCACATTTTATCTATAACCACGAGAAAGTTGCGTTGAAATAGGAGTGAAATCCATACTTTGACGTATAATTCTCTTTTATTTTATCAAAACAGGAACGAAGTTGTTAAGTCAGGAGTGAAACCCTAACCTTGACAACTTGTTCCGACTTTTACTTGGTTTTCCAAAACTCTCACCAAAGTCTCGACGGACTCCAACGACCTAAAGACACGGTATGACCAACGGGATGCGTGCCAAACGCCCAAGAATCGAGGCAAAGGCACAGTCCTGAAAGTCAAAAATGTGTACAACAAGTCCTTGAGAATAGTCGAATCACTTTGGATAGTCAATTTCTAATAGCCGCAGACGATCTATTTCTCAATTTTTATGTGTTTCGATTCTGAGCCCGCAACTGCTGACTCTGATGATTTGTCGATTTTATGTGTTTATATGTGTGTTTATCTGTTTATGTGTTTAATTTTGGAGACTTATTCGATTCTTGCTTTCACTTCGATCGACACGTACGACTCGCACTGCATATCTATCTCAAAGCGCTGACAAATCGCTAAATTGTGGACGTCCTTATGATACGCTTATGCCCTACTACCCGCTATATTATACTATACTACCCGCTAAGTTATCCGCGATCGCTATTCTCGAACGCGCGTAGACCTTAGATGATAGATGCAGTCAGAATGCTCTACGTGTCTCTATATGCATCTGGTGATTACATGCTTATGTGCTTCTGTGCTCTACGTGCTTACGTGATTATGTGCTTCTGTGTTTATGTGAATCTGTGACTGTGTGCCTATGTGTCTATGTGATACATGTTTCACTGTGTTCCTGAGCTTAGTAAGTATTAGACGTGTGAGGTGAGATTCGATTATGACGTGTCTAAGACCTAGGACGATGTCTGTTGCAGACAATGTCAACTGGACCATCATCTGGACCCCGTCACCCATGACTTTCTCGTCGAGAACAGAGGGACAAACGCATGGCTGCCATACTCGCTAAACAAGTGGCAAAGGTTGTGCCTAAGATCGTGAGCGAAATTTACGAGAATGTTAGCAAATCATCTGAGGAGTCTAGAACCGAAGCTCCTAAAGATACTCCCAAGACTGCTTTCAGCTTCAAGCAGTTCAAAGCTTGTGGTCCGAAGGAGTTCACTGGCGAAGATGGCCCTACGGCCTTGTTCCAATGGTTCGACTCGATCGAAGTCACTCTGCGTCAGAGTGGATGTCCTGACAATCTCCGCACTCTGAATGCTACCGGCGTCTTCCAGTCCCGCGCATTAGACTGGTGGACGGCCGAGAGGAACAAACACGGGAACGATGCAGCTTATGGTCTGTCATGGGACGAGTTGAAGGACGTTATGCTCGAAGAGTTCTGCCCTCCCCATGAGCGCCAAAAGTTGGAGGACGAATTCTGGCATCTGAAGCAGAGGGATGGTGAGAACGCTGCGTTAACTGCTCATTTCAAGCAGCTCAGTATTATCTGCCCTGATCAAGTCAAGACTCCTGAGATAGCAATCAAGAAGTATATCCGAGCTCTACCGGATTGTGTCGCTGATTTTGTGCAAGCGGCCAAAACCGCAACAATCGAAGAAACTTACTTGCTTGCCGCCGAAATCAACGACAAGCGGGTAAAAGCTGGTTTTTGGGATAAAGCTTTCTGATTGATCCGAACGAGTCGTTCAGAGGAGTTTTTATCAATTTCAAAGGCGGAAACAAAGAAATAGACTTCGAAACAGCATGCAAATCACTTTAAACACCTTTCTGATTGATATAACAGTAAATACAATCACAGGATAAACCGGCAGCACCTCGGTATCCAAATCAACAACCGTTACATGTGATATCGCTTGAAAGGCTTTATATAGACAAGGGGTTCCGCTTGAAAGTGACAAGAAACATTTCAAGCGGAATCAGTTAGATATGATTTCGCTTGAAACTGTCACAAGACATTTCAAGCGGAATCAACCCCATTCAAGCGAAATCTTCACTAATTCTACTTTCTCGTACAATGTGCCCTTATCTAACAATCTAGAACAAGACTCGATACAAGACGAAGTCGACAGACGTATGCACCAACAGACTCCCCCTCAGATGTTGACGAGTCTTAAGTGTTGAGTCTTCAACGTTTTCAGTCTTTATCAGTCTTCGGGCTTTACTCTTTCTATCAGCACCAACATGCTTCCTTCGAACTCATCCTTTTCTCAAATGTCTTCAGACTCCCCCTATCGATTTACTGGGATCGTAATCTGACTTTCACAGGATCAGGATCATACACTGGCTCTATTCTCAAATTCAGAATCTTCAAGTATCGGAACCTGGCATTGTGCTCTTTCTTCATGTTCAGAATCAAAACCTGGCTACACCTGCACATTCTTAACCCATAAATAAATTTCACAAAATTTAACATTTTGACAAATTTATATGTACAAACTTCCTCTCAATATAAACCATAATGATTTATCAATGATCATTTCTGATGAACCACTTGAATATTAAAAAAAAACTTTTCTCATTTAAACACAAGCTCCCCTTCACCACATGCTCATCATGTCTAGCACTTGGAATTTTGAAAATTAGCTCTTCAAAACCAGTTGTCGAAAATCTTTTTGAATTTTTCAAAATTTATGCTAAAACACACTAAAAATCTTTTTGGATTTTTGAATGAAAAGAAATGCAGTGCAATAAAGAAATATTTACAAACAATATTTTGTGAGTCCGTGTAAGAGGATCATATCAGATTATGAGACAAATCACCAACACCGTTAAGCTTTAAACATTTTAAGTTCTAAACGATTCACATAGATTGACGATATTGTTGTCCACTTAAACTCATTCTAAAACTTTCGAAATGCTTACCGATACGTTAAGGTATATATATTATGCACTAAGTTCTTATGGACCCCACGATCTCAGCATATCCCCTCATCATGCAATACACTAACCCAGGTAATGCCTTTAAACTTTTATCAACTGTGATTTGTGCGAAAACAACGCAGAATGTTTAAACATTAACAATCAGGTCGATCTTTCGATACGCAGAGAAAGTCCAATGTTTAAACAAAATAAGAAATAAAAATCAAGTAGAAATTGTTTAGGCTTTAACCATCAGTTCGATACTCACGTATACGCAGAGGTGATCCAAAGCTTAAACGAAACACCAAAGAAAATAACGCAGAACGTTTAGGCACTAACATCCAGGTCGATACTCTCGTATACGCAGAGGATGTCCAATGCTTAAACAAAATAAAGAAATAAAACAAGTTTAAATCTTTGCAAAATGAAAATGCACAATCACAGCGACTTTTTAGCAAAGTTGTGAAAGTTCACAAACTTAACCAGTTTTATGTCTTTCGACAATCAGCGATTACCGAGTAGGCACACAATCAAGAAGGACAAAACTAAGTACTATGCTTTTGACCATGTTTCCCACTAGAACTAGGCTTTTTCATTTAAGTTTGTATCGTTATCGCAAATCTACTAGTCTAGCTGAGCCTACCGTCACATCTTTAGTGAGACCGTTTATCACATTTTATCATTCCATTTCTTTAGCATGCTGTGATAGTCCACTGATTTTCTATCATTTCCTCTTTTTGACAACAAAACTCATTTTTGCATTTTTTTCATGTTTTTTACTTTTTCAAATTTTCAAATGTTTTTGGATTTTCTGAAATTCTTACTCCCCCTAAAATGCAAACACATATAAGGAAATTTGAAAACAAACTATACAAGTAACATGACAACTGATATCGAATCACTTAAATTTGCCATCAACTTGGCATAAACAATCAGAACTCCCCCTTTCAACAAACTATTTTCTCATTATGATTTCAAAACACTTAAGTTTGTTTTAATCAAAATGATTTTTCCGGAAAATAAGTTTGTTTTTATCACATGAAGGTTAGGGTTCATCATCTTGTTCCTTCAACCACTTGTATGAGGATTACATCAAGTTCAAACTAATGACCTTGACGAATCACTTGTAAACTTATCACCTGTACCACATGTAGGAATAAAACATCTACACAAATCATTTTACCAATAAAGATGCCGATTCCTGCTTCACACTTACCAACCTGGAAGCTCCGGCAAGTCACAACCTGTAAGATTTAAACAATTTTAAAATCTTTCACAAAACCTATTTTAACAAGAATGATGCCGATTCCTGATCCACGATTACAAACTTGGGATCTCCGGCAAGTCAGATTTTTTAATTAAAGAAAATGTCCACCCAAGCCTGACCAGCCTTGGGTGATACCAACTCCTCTTTAGTTGGGGTATAGGTTGCTTTCTTTGTAGCATAAAAATCTTTAACCCCTTTAACCTTCTTATCAATCATCTTTCCAAAAATTTTCTTTACATTTCCATTAAAAACTTTCTCAATATCAAAATCATTCTTCTTAGAATAAAATTGATTCGAGATCTCAACTTTCCCAATTTTTTGTTTAAACTTCTCAGTCCTCAATGGTGGAATGTTCTCATCATCCATTGGAGGAACTGAGTTTTCACTCTTTTTAACAACAAGTGGCTCTTCTGATTTTGTGGAATCAGATTCATCACCAGTTTTCTCATCAGATTTTTTAACAACCCACTTTTGGTTGTCAAGCTTCACACTTCTCCTGTAAAATCTCTTTGAACATTCACCAACTTCATATGTTGAGTTCTTAAACACTTTAAATTTCTCAGTTGGTGGTTCAGTTTTGTCAACAACAACTTCTTTCAGTTTTTCAGAAACTCCCTGTTTTGTTTTTGTTGCTAATGGACAATTCCATGCAATATGACCAACTTAATTGCATCTGTAACAGGTTCTAGTCTCCTTTCTTTGAAAAACTCCATTCTTCATCTTTTCAGCAAGAAACTCATGGTTTGACTGTTTCCAGAATGAGCTCTTTGCTTCTTCTTCACAATTTGTCCCTGAAACAAATTTTATATTTGTTTTAGAATTTTTCTCATTTTTATGATTTTCAGGTGGAATAAATCCTAATCCTTTTCTTTTGAAATTACCGTTATGGTTTGGCTTCTTTTGAAAACCAGAACCAGAACTGTAACCTTTTTTCTTGTTCAATCTTTGTTGAACTCTTGAAGTGTACTTTTTAGATTTTTCAGAAAGATTTAAATCTTTTATTTCAAAAATATTAATTTCTGTTAATTTGAAAATCTTTTTGATCAAATTAGTTTTAACACCTCTTATTGGAAACTCTTTATCAAAATACAATTTGTCAGAATCATTCAAAGTATATACAACTTCAAATGTTTCATCATTCAAATTAGATTTTGACAACAAAAATTCTTTACTATACACCCGTTTTCCCGACGACTTTGAACTCCTGACAGACGAACTCGAACTCCTGGACTCGGACATTGACTCGGACTCCTCATCCTTATCTAACACCTGATCGACCACCCTTTTTATTAATTCGGACTCATGATCTGTGTCGGACGCTGTGAACGTGATGTCAATATTATCTGGTAATACATCAGTTATCTCGGACTCTAGCTTTATATTGACTGCCTTTTTTTACTTGTTCCTCATTCGGTTTTCTAGGCGAGTACCCTTCCCAAATTGGAGGCGGACACTTATTATAACAGACACTCTGTTTCTTACCAGTATCCTTTTTCTTCTTTGGCTGTTCGTCTTTAAACGCTTCAAAACCTGCAACAGTTGGATAAATTCTGTCAATTAAGTAATCAGAACTTGTATAACTTCTCAGTAAACGTCTGATTCTTTCATTTTCTGCTTTCTCAGTTTCCAACTCTTGCTTCCATTTCGCACATTCTTCAATATAAAAGTTTATCTCTTTCTGCTTTGACATCATTGTAGCATTCATCATCTTCAAAGCATCTTCTCTTTCTGAGTTTGTCTTTTGTAAATTGTTCACTGTTTTGTTCAAAACATCATACGACTCCTTCACATTTTTAACATCAAACAGCAACTTTTCTTTCAACTTTTCTGATTCACTAAATATTTCATCTTTTTCTTCACATTGTTTGCAATATTCTAAACATGTAAGACATGGTTTTGTGAATTCAACAATCTTTTCAATCTCCACAATCTTCTCTACTTCAACTATCTTCTCCACTTCAACTATCTTCTCAACAATCTTGATTTCTTTCATTTCTTTTACAGCTTTTCTCTCTTTGAGTTTCTTCAGTTTATCTGCAAAATAAAATTCAAAACTGTCAGAAGATAGATGAGTTTTTCCAACATTTATCTGTTCAATTTCTTCATCATCATCACTGCTTTCTGTTGAACTGTTTTCAGAAGAAATTGATTCTTCATCTTGACTTTTCTCATCATCAGATAACACAGCTATCCATTCCTTCATCAACTCTGGCTTTTGAACTATCTGAGCAATGAAAGCTTTAAGATTGGAATCAGCTGGAATGTACTTGTCCCAGCTAAAACCTTCAGCCACTTTCTCATCATCTTGATCAATAATGCCATAATAAGCTTTCTTGTTTGCATCTTCAATCATTTTCCCATGTGCAGTTTGTGAATCCTTATGTTGATGCGGTTGATTAGCAACCTGTTGATATATGGCTTTTCGATAGTAATCATCTTTTCCAAAAGGATTCTTTGCTCCACTAGTCTCCTGATTTTTGCACTCTCTTTTGAAGTGACCTTTCTCCCTGCATTTAAAACAAATAACTTTAGATTTATCAAAACCTAAAGCTGAAAGATGAGCATCCAAAAAATCATTTCTTCCTGTAATCATTTTGAATTTTTCAGCTCTTCTTAGAACACTTGCTAAAGCCCATTTTATATCCATAAGCTCGAATTCCTCTGCATTAATCTGGTCGCAATCTTCCTTTGTTAGCATCGGATTACCAATTCTTCCAGCAATCAATCCTTCATAAGATTCCAACGCAGTAACCAGCAATGCCATATGACTTTTCACAACTTCTTCTGAAAAATTCTATCCATTTTGAAGATGCAATGCTACATTGCACTGAATCATATGTCCATTACCAACATTTTCACTTTGAACACTTGGAGGATTAACACTTGAAAATCCACTAGTGTTGACTGAACTTTGACTGACTGATCCACATGAATTTCCTGCACTAAACGCGGTTTGGATCTTTGGACTAGCTTCAACAGTTTAAACATTTCCTTTGTAGTACAGTTTGATATCTTGTTGATGACTTGAGCTGTTCATTCTTGCAATCTTCTGCTGTTCTAGATCCTGTGCCTCAAGTTTTTTCAATAAACTGTCCGATTGACAATCTACTAAACTCTCTAGAATTCTTTAAGATCATGAAATAGGTACCCCACTCTTTTTGCGGTAAAGCGTCAGCTAGCTTTTCCACCCATTCTGCTGGAGTTTTAATAATCTTCAACTGAGACATGGTATGCATAAGATGACAATATCTCTCAATTAAAGTCTTTGTAGTCTCCCCTGGCATATTCGTAAACAACTCAAACTCCTTTTTCAGCAATGATGCTTTACTCTTGAGCATTTCTGTACTTCCTTCGAATTTCTTTTTAAGTGCTTCCCAGATCGAAAATGCACTACCATCATGCTGAAGCAAAACAAATATATCCTCTTTAACTGCTTGTTCAGACCCGAACGAGTCGTTCAGAGGAGTTTTTATCTATTTCAAAGGCGGAAACAAAGAAATAGACTTCGAAACAGCATGCAAATCACTTTAAACACCTTTCTGATTGATATAACAGTAAATACAATCACAGGATAAACCGGCAACACCTCGGTATCCAAATCAACAACCGTTACATGTGATATCGCTTGAAAGGCTTTATATAGACAAGGGGTTCCGCTTGAAAGTGACAAGAAACATTTCAAGCGGAATCAGTTAGATATGATTTCGCTTGAAACTGTCACAAGACATTTCAAGCGGAATCAACCCCATTCAAGCGAAATCTTCACTAATTCTACTTTCTCGTACAATGTGCCCTTATCTAACAATCTAGAACAAGACTCGATACAAGACGAAGTCGACAGAAGTATGCACCAACACTGCTCATCAAGCTCTACTCCCAGCCCCACAAGGCCAACAGGCGGCTCAGGCACCCGTGGCCAACGCCCAAGTCTGCTTCGCATGTGGTGATCCCAACCACTTTGCGAACATGTGTCCGAACAGGGCTGTGAAACAAGAGCCTCAGCAACAGCCTCAACAGCAACAAGCCGCACGTGCCAGAACTTTCAACATCAATGTGCGCCAATCCCAGGCTGACAACAACGTGGTCAATGGTACGTTCCTTGTGAATGGTATTTATGCTTCATGTTTGTTTGATACTGGAGCCGATAATTGCTTTGTGTCATTCGAATTCGAGAAACTTCTTAGTCGTAAACGCTCCCATCTCCCCTCGACGTTCGATGTTGAAGTCGCCACTGGAAGAACTGTCGCCGTAAATTTCGTTCTTCGTGATTGTACTCTTGAGCTCAACAATCACATTTTCCCAATCGACCTTATTCCGATGCAACTCGGAAGTTTTGACGTCATAATAGGCATGGACTTTCTTCGCGAAAACCATGCTGAAGTTGTTTGCTTCTAAAAGATGATTCGATTCTCGCTCACGAATGGTGATCTATTGTGTGTTTATGGTAAAACTGCTTCGAAAGGCCTCAAGCTCATGTCATGTGTCCAAGCTAGCAAGTATCTCCGCAAGGAATACAGAGCTTTCTTGGCTAACATTGTAGTAGCGGAGAAGGAAAAGAAAGGAAGACCTGGTGTAAATGACGTCCCAGTGGTTCGAGAATTTCCTAACGTTTTTCCTGAGGATCTTCCCGGACTACCGCCAAGTCGTGATATCGACTTTCGTATCGACCTCATTCCTGGAGCCAACCCTGTTGCCAAAGCTCCTTACCGACTCGCACTGTCCGAAATGCGTGAACTCTCGAGTCAGCTTCAGGAATTACTTGAGAAAGGCTTCATTCGCCCGAGCACCTCTCCTTGGGGCGCGCCAGTCCTTTTCGTCAAAAAGAAGGATGGTTCATTCAAGATGTGCATCAACTATCGGGAATTGAATAAGTTAACTATCAAGAACCGCTATCCCCTGCCTCGCATTGATGATTTGTTTGATCAACTACAAGGTGCTACGTGTTTCTCGAAGATCGATCTACGCTCAGGCTACCACCAACTACGCATCCAAGAGGAGGATATACCTAAGACTGCTTTTCGCACATGCTACGGCCACTATGAGTTCGTTGTTATGCCTTTTGGTTTAACCAACGCACCCACGGTTTTAATGGATCTGATGAATCGAGTGTGTAAACCATATCTCGACCGTTTCGTCATCGTGTTCATCAACGATGTCTTGATCTATTCCAGAAGGCCGAACACTCGCAGCATCTACGTTTGGTTCTCGAGCTACTCCAGGGGAATCGACTCTACGCCGAGTTCTCCAAGTGTGAATTTTGGCTGGAGGAAGTTCAGTTTCTGGGTCACATTGTCAATAGTCAAGGTATTCACGTCGATCCCGTGAAAATTGAAGCAGTTAAGAGTTGGATTACACCTAAGAACCCGTCCGAGGTCCGTTCTTTTCTCGGACTAGCGGGCTATTATCGACGATTTATTGAAGGATTCTTCGAAGATCGCTGTGCCGCTTACCGCTCTCACGCACAAAGACAAGCCTTTTGTTTGGGGAACTGAACAAGAGTCTACTTTCCAAACCCTCAAGCACATGCTTTGCAATGCTCCTGTTCTCACTCTACCCGACGGAAACGACGATTTCATTGTCTATTGTGATGCTTACAACCTTGGTCTTGGTTGTGTTCTTATGCAGCGGGATAAGGTTATAGCTTACGCATCTCGTCAGCTCAAAATCCACGAGAAGAACTATACAACCCATGATCTCGAGCTAGGCGCAGTTGTTTTTGCGTTAAAGATTTGGCGACACTACCTGTATGGTACCAAGTGTACGATCTTCACCGATCATAGGAGCCTACAACACATCTTTGATCAAAAAGAACTTAATATGCGTCAACGCCGATGGGTAGAACTTCTCAACGATTACGACTGTGAGATTCGCTATCACCCAGGCAAAGCAAATGTCGCTGCTGACGCTCTCAGCAGACGGAGTTATTTGCTCAGCATTCGTAACACCCGAGCCCAATACGATCTCGAAACCCTCATCCGTGAATCCCAGCATGCTTGTTTTAATGAACGCACTCTGAAGAAGGAACGCATCTACCACGATGGAGCCCAGCTTGTGAATAAGCCGAATGGGATATTCCATTATCTGGATCGAATTTGGATCCTTAAACGGACCGATTTGCGAAAGATATTGATGGACGAAGCCTATAAATCCTGGTATTCTATTCATCCCGGTGCCGACAAAATGTACCAGGACCTTCGCTACAAGTACTGGTGGCCGGGCATGAAAAGGGATATCGCTCTATACGTTGGGAAGTGCCTGACTTGCTCAAAGGTCAAGGCTGAACATCAAAGACCCTCTGGCTTGCTCGAACAACCCCCGATCCCTATGTGGAAGTGGGAGAGTATAGCTATGGACTTCATAACAAAACTCCCGCGTACGCCATCAGGTCACGACAGCATCTGGGTTGTTGTTGACCGTTTGACCAAATCTGCTCACTTTTTGCCAATACGGGAAGACTACAAGGTAGAACGATTAGCCCGAATCTACACCAATAAGATCATTTGTCGACATGGGACGCCTCGCGACATTATCTCTGACCGTGATGCTCGGTTTACCTCGTGACTGTGGGAAACGTTTCAAGCGGCTCTCGGTACTACGCTTAACTTAAGTACTGCATTCCACCCTCAAACCGACGGTCAGACTGAAAGAACGATCCGTACTCTTGAAGACATGCTCCGTTCGTGTGTCATAGATTTCGGTGGTAATTGGGATGCTTACCTGCCATTAGTCGAATTCTCGTATAACAACAGTTATCATTCCAGCATACAAATGGCACCATTTGAGGCAGTATATGGAAGAAGATGTCGATAGCCTATTGTGTGGCACGAGATCGGGCATTCGCAGTTAACCGGTCCCGAGTTATTGCAAGAAACGACAGATAAAATCTTCCAAATTCGAGACAGTCTAACGAAAGCTCGGAATCGTCAGAAAAGTTACGCCGATAGACGACCCAAGCCCCTTGAATTTGACGTTGGCGACCATGTACTTCTAAAGGTATCACCTTGGAAGGGTGTGGTCAGATTCCGCAAGAAAGGGAAACTAGCACCTCGATATGTTGGACCTTTTAAGATTCTGGAAAGGATCGGAAAAGTCGCCTACAGACTCGAACTACCGAAGGAACTTAGTAATGTCCACCCGACTTTCCATGTGTCAAACCTCTGAAAGTGCCTGGCTGAGCATGATTTAATTGTACCTCTCGATGACCTCCAAGTAAACGAAACACTACACTTTGTGGAAAAGCCTGTCAAAATCATGGATCGCCAAACCAAGCAGCTCAGACGCTCGTGCATTCCTATTGTGAAAGTTCGATGGGAAGGCAAACCAGGCGCAAAGTTCACTTGGGAACTCGAAAGCGACATGAAGGCGAAGTACCCGCAGTTGTTTGTTACGGCTTCGGCCTAATTTCGGGACGAAATTCCCTCAACTAGGGGAGGCTGTAACACCCCATGTTTCGAAAGCCAAAGTTAAAGTCAAGGTCAAAGTCAACGACCGATCGCGCGACTTGACTGATAGTGAATTTCTTTTATGTGTTTACTTTAGCTGTATTATGTGGAGTAATTGTCAATAATCGCAGTAATCGACGTGTGTTATTCGCTATTTAATCGACTTACGACTGTGAACTATAGGAAGTAACAATGCGATAAAGTTAATTAAACGATACTCAAACTATGCTAATCGAATCGACATCGAATGGTAATCGCACTCGCAACTCGAATTACGCATTTTGGTTACTGTTATACGTGTGTGTGTGCCTTATGTGTTACTTGTGTATGCTTATTTATGTTATGTTGTGGTAACCAATTGAAACGCAATCGAAACTCAATCGTAACCGAATCGCAAACGCTAAACGCAGGAAAAGTAGGATGATTGTATGTTAGATATAGTAGTTGGGATTAAAAGTAAATTGATAAGAAACTCTATCGCATCACTTGCTCAAATCGCATCGCAACGCGCTACACGTAAATCAAAACGGCAAAACTCGTCGCGCCAAGCACTCGAACCAGGTGCCAGCCGACCGAACTACCACCCGACCGGGCAGCCACCCGATCGAGGTGCCACTCGACCGGGCTGTCATCCGGGCGAGTTGCCACCCGAGCGACCAACCTTTTCACCCCTTTCCACTTTGGGTAACCCTATAAATACCCCTTGTCACTTTCAAACTTTCTACTTTTGGCAACTGACGTCCGACCAGCGCTCCAACCCTGCTTTTTCTTCAATTCCTTGCAATCCCGGTAAGATCTTGTCCTAAATCTTGTACTTCTTTAATCTACATGCACTCCTACACCTTTCTACCTTTTTAATCTTAACTTTTAACCGTGAAATCATCAAGATTCAAGGTGTTCTAGGATGACGTCGTCATGTGTTCTTGAAGAACTTCATGTTTTGGCCTCAATCCACCAAGAGCAACTTAGATCTAACCGATTTCCATATAAACAAATAAAGATCTTTCATAGATCTAAACATATTCACAATGAAAAGAATTGAAAGATGGTTTTCCCAATCTTCTTTCAACTCTTTTACACTCAATGCCTTCAAAACCGATAGAATCGGAGCTCGTGCCGACTTACTACTCATTCTTGTGGTTGTGTTGGTTCAAGATCTGGATTCTATCCACGAGACTACCGATTTCGGGTTAAACATGGAACACCGTCTCGAACAGTTAACTGGCCGGATTTGGGTGATTCCTGTCCGACCAGGAGTACCAAGTATTGACAAGGTTCTGTTGCTTGACACGCTATCAAAATGTCTCGATAAAACGACAAACAACCAAGACAACCAAGTGTAAGACGAACGGAACGACCAGGACGGAATGCCGTCCGATCGGACTACCAACCGATCGGACTGTCGTCCGAACGGGTTGTCACCCGTTCGATCCACACCTTGGTCTCACACTTAACTGTTGTTTTCAAAACCTCGAAGGATGAACATTGAACTAAGTGCTGGCCGATCGGATTACCGTCCAAACGGGCTACCACTTGACCATGTAGTGATCAGACTTCAACACTTAAACAATTTTCAACATGTTCAATGCACAAGGTTACCATCCAATCGGACCACCATCCGATCGAGTGTCAAACTACTGTGAACATGGTTTTCACTGAAGTGTCCAACCGATCGGGTTGCCGTTCGATCGAACGACCGTCCGATCGGCCGACCTGAAAGGTAGAGATACTTCTATGGTTTCAAAATGCTACAACGAAAACTTCAAAAGTCAAGCCATCATACACACACACATCCTTCCCAAAGGAAGAAACAATCCACTCGAACAGTCATCCGACCGGATGACCGCCCGAACGGACAACCACCCGAGCGGATCAACATCCACACGAATGGCCGACCGGCCGGATCACCATTCTGCACTTGGTGACGTTTCTCGTTTTACGCGTCGCTTATCTTTTATGCTATCGTTAACTGTCCAGGCTAACCTCGCTCTACGCGCCCCCTTCAATCCATCAACGCTGTGAGTATACTCGATCCCTTTATGCCTTACGCACTTTTGGGTGTTACATACGTTACTTATTCTAAATCACATCGAACACACTATGCAAATACTTTAAACGCTAACCGTTACTGCATGTATTAAGTGACTAAATGAATGCTTGTTTGTTATGTTTACACATGGAATGCTGTCTACCTGCCTTAGTGACTGTAGTACTATTAGTTTGGACTCAGCACCTGTTCACTCAGGGGTTGCTAAGGACAATTAGTTACATGGCTCACAGTGGTGAGTATGTATCGCGAACTGCCTTGGGCAGTCAACCCGCAGTCATTGGTATCGATGGGTTCATGTCGATAACTAACATGCCTCATTTCACTCTGTGTACGTGCTGGTTATGCGTAAACAATTTCGAACTCATTATGCTATTATCAAACTTGTATGCTCACCTTTACACTATGTGTATTGACTTTTACTTTAACGTATGTGACATGTGCTTAAGTTGTTTATATGCTTAGCTTGCTGTGAAATTAAGGCAAGGAAAGGTCTAGGATGCCCTTTGTGCTGGTGATGAAATTGAAGCTAGGGAAGAGGTCCTAGAAACCAATAAATAAACTATCTATGTATAAATCTGAGTTGTCGGAACAGAACTACTTGACTAGATTTTGTCTGTAATAATTATATTATCACTTATGACATGGTATGGGACGTGTTGCTTTAAATATTTGGTAAATATAGTTGTTATGGAAACTTCTGGACAATCTGTTTCGCTCAGTGTCATGCCCCGATGTTTCCGCCATCGGTTGGGGCGTGACACTCGATGACATCATCAAGAACAACAAGAACTCAGTAGGGTTTCGGCCGGAGTCGTGGTCGCGAACCGGAACCAGCTCCCGGACCTACCAGAAATCACTTCGAAATCAACGTCGTTGTCGGAGTTTCTGACAGACGAACAGCTGGCTTTGTTGAGGTTTTCGAACGATCTGTGAGGTTTTCGACGACGGCCGGGGGCTCAATCGAAGGTGGTTGTTGTGTGGGGTGGACGCAACAGGTGGTTGTCAGCGGCTCAATCGGAGGTGGGGGAGGGACATCGGATCAATCAAAGGTGGGGGAGGTGACGGAGATGTGTCGGTGGCGGAGGGGAGATGTGGTGTTGGCTGAGAGGAGCTAGGGTTTGTTGTGTTTTGAAAGAGCAGAGGAGGAGAAGAGCTTTGAAGAAGGGAGTCCGGGTCTGCTTGGAGAAGAGGTCTAGAAAACCTTTTTTAATAAAATCATTACAAAAAAACAAACACCCTGCAGACTTAAACGTCTGCACATGGTCTGCGTGGGGCAGACATAAGAGGTCCAGAAATGATTTTCACAAAAAACAAACACGCCCTAAGGGTGTAGGGAGTGGTTAAACACTTTGGAGTGGCAAACCAAAAAACCGACCAATCAGAGCGCGTCATGTCAATTAGTCAAAAGTGTTTAAACTTTGGTGAAAAGTGTTGGCAATGGTTTAGACACTTGGTGAAGTGGTAAACTATTTAAAAAAAAAAAAATGTGTGATTGGTTGAGATATGAATGGACCCCACCCACAATACCCTCTCTCTCTCAATCATCTTCTTCCCGAATCGGCATACTGTCCCCGATTCCTTTGGTTTGCCGCGTCGGCATTGGGTCGGCGGCGGTGTTTGCCGATCGGCAAACCCGTTTGCCGCCCTTTGCCGACTACCACACCGTACACCCTAAACCTCCTACCACTAGGCTAGAACTTCTTAAAATCCATTTTTATTTATTAAGAAAATAAATATCAAATTCTAAAACAGATTCTCTTACAAACAATAATGATTCAAAAGTCTAGACAATCCCCCCCGTATTAGGGGTTGATCTCAGACAATTGCTGGTCGTCAAGCCTTCAGACACGGTCGTATATCGCCCACTGCACTACTTCTTCTAGATCCACACCATTTCCTCATCTTTATAATAATACCAATAATCCCACTTTGCACCCATTACACGCTTCCTCTTCTTCTTCTTCTTCCCGATTAATAATTATTCTAATCCCCAATTTCATTTCAATTATTCAACTTTCTCCCACCCCAAACCCTACATTTCACCCCCAAATTTCATCCCTTTGACTTCAATTTCATGACCCTGAAACTGTTTTAGCCATTATTCCGATTTGGGTATCTGATTTCTTCATCAATTAATGGAAACAACCGGTGTAAGCGTTGACACAACCACTTCTGATGCATCTGTAAGTAATAATAATCTCAATAATAATAGTATCCCACCTTCGTCAAACCCTTTATCTCCAAGAATCACAAGCAGTACAATTTCTCCAAGAAGAACGACGTCGTCTGAATCTTTCCCTGTTATTAGATTCCTACAAGCTCCGGTCACCACTGTGTTGGAATATTCCGGTGTACTTCGACCGCGGTCGAATCCCGAATACCATGAATCTGAAAGTTTGAATCATGATCACCACGATCATGATCATGGTACTGGTGATTTAGGTACAGGTGTAGGTAGTAGTGGGGATGGTGATAGTGGGGAGGTTTCGATTCGGATAATTGGGGAGGAAGGGCGCGGTGAGGCGGTGGCGGTGAATGGGGGAGATGGTGGTACAGGGGAGAGGGAAATGGCTGATTCTAGTGATGTGGATGGGAGTGGGAGTCGGGGTGATTCGTCGTCGCAACAGCGGTATGATATGCAGCAGGTTTCGAGGTGGATCGAGCAGATTCTTCCGTTTTCGTTGTTGTTGTTGATCGTGTTTATTCGGCAGCATTTGCAAGGTAATTGAGGTTTTGAAGTTACATTTGTATTGTTTGATTATGCATTGTTGTTTGATGTTGGAAGATGGTTTAAGAGAAATTTGCAATGTTTGATTATGTATTATTGTTTGATCGTGTTTTCGTTATAGGTTTCTTTGTCACAATATATGTAACTGCTTTTATGTACAAGTCTAATGATATTCTTCAAAAGCAGACAGCTTTAAAGGTACAATGTCGTTAATTACGCGTCTGAATTGTTCCGAACTTACTTAATCATCTTTTTTTGAGCTTAACGATTGTCAAATTTTGCAGGGGGAGAGAAAACTTTCTGTTCTTGGTGGTTATTTTGTAGTTTTTGTTCTTCATGTGATTGGCGTTTACTGGTGGTACCAAAACGATGATCTTTGTTATCCGCTGTTCATGGTTCCACCAAGAGCAATACCACCGTTCTGGCACGCTATATTTACCATCATTGTGAACGGTATGACTTCAGTTTGAGTGACAAAAAATGACAATGTGATGGTTCCTTTTTTTGCATTGATATCACTATAAGTAGTTTAAATCCACTCATTTTTGCATACTACTATTGTTTATGTGACAATTTATAAGAGCTTTTTAAATTTGTATAGAAAATTCAAGTATGAAGTTTTGAAAAGGCAACAACCCAAAATTATCTTTAATATCATTTATTTTACTCTAATTTTAATTCATTGAAACAGACCGTTAAACCTTCATGATATGAGTATTTTTGTGGTGCAGATACAATGGTGCGACAAGCAGCAATGGCGATTAAGCTGGTCTTGCTTATGTATTACAGAAATGGCAAGGGCCATAATTTTCGTAGACAGGTAATGTGACATAATATTAAAAAAAAAAACCAATTACTTACCAAAATGACAAATATGCAACAAATCGTTAGCCGAATTACAACTGTATACAACTTCCATGGATTTCACAAGTATATTCATTCACCTCTGTTCTATACGCAGTGTAAAAATTTGTCCCTAAAATATATTTGTTTGATTTGTTTGTTAAATTGGGAAGATCATTGATAGCATGCTCATCTTTTGGTAATTAACCCTTTATAAAAACCGAACCATGGTTGTGATGTTTGAGTTTTAAACGTATGTTTAGTACCAGCTGACAGTAACTTCTGATATTTCAGGGTCAAATGCTAACCCTTGTAGAATACGCATTGCTGTTATACCGTGCATTCTTACCCGCTCCAGTTTGGTACCGGTTTTTCCTAAACAAAGAATACGGGAGCCTTTTTTCATCTTTGACCACAGGGTTGTATTTGACTTTCAAGCTTACATCAATTGTCGAGAAGGTATTAATTGCCAATGATTTTAAAGAAATTGCGTTTCTATATCCTTTAGTATTTATGTTAAATATGTATGTCATGTTGATCACAGGTTGGATCCGTGTGGACTGCATTGAAGGCGTTATCACGTAAGGAAGTCCATTATGGATCGTATGCGACACCAGAACAGGTATAGTGATGCAAATATTTTGCTTTAAAATGCCAAAAATGTTACTTAATGTTTTGTTGTTGTGGGTCCCATCTCAATTCTTTGTATCCAACTTGCAATCACATTTCTTCTATCACCATATAAGAAAAATGGAATTTTGTAATATTGGAATTGGGCTAACAAATAGTCTACAGGTAAGCTTTATAAAACAAGCATTCTTCTTTTGGGATGTCTAAATACTATTGATGAGTGGTTTTTACTATAGTCGACATGGCTCTATGCGGAACACTTAATGTTTGTTTTTTTAAAAACTGTAACTAATAACTGTTGTAAATATGATTGAAACGAACTATATTATTACTATATGACATAATAATCTAATTTCTTGAATAAGGTAATGTAGGAGGATGTATGCATTAAAAATATGTTTTGGGCAGCTTTCAACCGTTTTTGCTTAACCATAACCAAATTGACCTATTCATTAATAAACGTCAAAATCGCCACCACCTCTATTACAATCGAGTGCAACATTTTCCTTTGGTGAATTTATTCGATAATATTCGATTTACCATTGTTGAGACGGGTATTCTAGATATTTGACCAATAGTCAAATGCTTCCATTTATTGCCCGATGGAGGGAAGATTGTTTTTCGTTTCTTTTTTCTAAAAAAAAAATATATTCTTGTCCTTGTAATTAATTCAATATTGTTATCGGTTGCAGGTAATTGAAGCAGGGGACTTGTGTGCTATTTGCCAGGAAAAGATGCAAGCTCCAGTTTTGTTGCGCTGCAAACACATTTTCTGTGAAGACTGTGTTTCGGAATGGTATAGATTCCCTTTCAAATCATACAATCTTTTAATTTGATGTTAATTTGGTTTATTACCCGGCGCTTTGCGGCAGGAGAAAATGCGTTTGATGTTTTAAAATTCGTTGTATTTTGAAAAAAAAAAATGTATCTTATTTTCAGGTTTGAAAGAGAAAGAACGTGCCCGTTATGCAGATCTGTGGTGAAGCCAGCAGAGTTACGTTCATTCGGTGATGGATCCACAAGCCTCTTCTTCCAATTGTTCTAGAAACAGTGAAAAAAGGTGTTTTCTTGACGCATATGTGGATCTCTGTTTTAATTTCGCACATCATTCTTCAAATACCCAACTTATAAACAGGATTACAGTAAAGGAAGGCAGTCCTGAGCATTCTTTTTTTCACTAAAATTGTAGTTATTAAGCTTTAAATGAGGCCTACATATGTTAATGTTTGATAAGTATTGTACATGAGATACCATTTTCATGCATTTTGTTGATATTTAAATGCTCTGGTAATAACAGGCTAGTTTCTCAATGCTCAAATTGCATCGTATGCATCTTGTTTTGGGATAGGTTGCATTTAAATAAAATATACGGTTTATTTATATTAAATGTATTTATTTATTTCATATAAAGGAGTTCTCAACTCCAGTTAAATAATTCATGAAGCTGATTTTTTTCCTTTCATTTATATTAATAATAGAATATACAAAAATATATATCTAAAAAGAAATACATTTTAGTTAAAGTTAAACATAAAAAAATATTAAAAAAAACCTTAAGAAGATTATGGTAAATATGCTTCAAGGCTCAAGCATGTCTAAAGTCGATATCTACTTTTTTTGCATTGCATCCACTTTTTTTTCCTTTACGTCAAGCAACTTATCCATTTTAAGGCACATCCGAAGAAAACATCTAAAAGTGTGAAAATAGTGAGAACGATTTTGGTGTTGATATGTGACGTTAATGCTAACTTACACTAAGGGTAATATTGTCAAAAAAACTCATTCATATGTCACTCACGTGCCAAAGACCATGCACATGCATATCCATCATCTTTTTTAAACTCTCATTACTTTTCTATACGTGATTATTTAAAAAAAAATACACTATAAAATCGAGTGTTTTATTATTTTTCCAACGAGTATACGATTGCTATACTTTTAAATTAAAAAAATGACATGAACTGGGTGTTCAATAAAAACGCCATAAAACCACCAAGTTTAGAAAAACGCCATGAAAAATACCTAGTTGAAAACGCCATAAAACACAAAGTTCAGAAAAACATCATGAAAAAACTCAGTTGAAAACACCATAAAACACTCAGTTTAGAAAAACACCATAAAAAATTCAGTTGAAAACGCCATAAAAACACCCAGTTCAGAAAAACACCATGAAAAACTTAGTTGAAAACGCCATAAAAACACCCAGTTTAGAAAAACGTCATAAAAAACCTAGTTGAAAACATCATAAAAACACTCAGTTCAAAAAACGTCATAAAATACCTAGTTCAGAAAAACACCATAAAACTAGGTGAAATGTCACAACCCCCGATCCCTAATTCCTGGGAACGGGCGGCCGCAAGCCAGTTTCGGTGGTTTCGCGTATTGTCTAATTTGGCAGCGGAATTTTTCATCAGGACCGTAGTTAGGAAATATGAGATCAGAGTAAAATACCACATTTTCATAATATTAAACACATGGGATAAAACCCAAGTTTGCAATACACACATTTTCATAGGAATAAATCCTATTTTATTTAATAAAAACATCTATTTTATTTTAGGTAACTTTATTGCCACTTTTCCAAGCCTTCAGTGCTGTCCAGCTGGCTTCTATTTGGCTTTCACGATTTATTACCTGAAACGCGTTTTAAAAACATTTGTCAGTGGGAAATACTGGTGAGTGAATCCCAATTTAATCAAGTTTAAATAAAACTCGTTGTACAGTATTGAGGGCGATCTCGCAATTATATTTGTTTCCAAGTTATACCAATTAACATCCATGGTACTGTCAGACCCGACTTGTGGAAATGTTATTCCTTGACCAGGTGGTAACAAATTTTGTATACAAAACCCCAACATACTCATGATAATTGTATTCTTACAAATACTCAATAACTGCTTAATATATAATTAATTAAGTGAGGTTTTGTAAAAACAATTTACAAAAAGGTTTACAAAAAGAGGATAAACTCACATTGCTGTCTTAGATTATCCTTTAGGGTTTCCTGAGAATTATCTATAATTTACACAAAAGCACACGTGTTAGTATAATAACCCATTTTAACATTAGTAATACCCTCCCCGAGACGGCATTCCAACGACTACGTAGGGCAGAACCACGACAGCCGTTACGGAACCCTAGATCAATCGGGCAGCGTATCTAATACGTATCCAGGGGTTATGATACTTACAACGGAGCAGAACTTCGCTATTTTAGGGGGTATAATACCCGTATATTATGCCTACACTTCAGATTTGATAGAAAGAAAACATTTTTGAACGAATTCGACTGAAGACCCAAGGCCATCTACTTATAGGGCCTGACTTTCACTTTTACGCGGCCCGCGTAAATGTAGACAAGGGCCTACGCGGCCCGCGTCAACATCGGTCAACGCTATAGCTTGTCTGGATCAGCGACTAGACTCGCCACGATGATGACACGTGTCATCATCGGGCTGCGCCACCTTCTTGATCTCTAGCGGCCCGCGTAAGACCCTTAAGAGGTCTACGCGGCCCGCGAGAAACCCAAAAATTCAATTTTTAATTATTTTTAATAATATTTAGGGTATTCGGGGTCCGTTTTCACGTATGGGGTGTATTTTGGGACATATTGGGATATTTTAATATATATTGGGGTGTCAGAAAATTTATGAGGGTGTCGGTTGTCTTTAGGGTTGTTATATCCTCCCCACCTTGTTTTAGAGCTCGTCCTCGAGATCTACCGGAACAAGTGTGGATATTTCCTTTGCATTTCCGATTCTAGTTCCCATGTATACTCTGGTCCTCTTTTGGAGTCCCACTTTACTTTGACCAGAACTAGTCTCTTGTGTTTGAGATTTTTGACTTTCCTGTCTTCAATCTGTAGAGGACTTTCTACAAACTTGAGTTGTTCATTTACCTCTATATCCTTAAGAGGTATTACCAGGAATTCATCAGCTAAACACTTCTTGAGATTAGATACATGCAATACATCATGTATTCCTGCCATTTCCTCTGGCAGTTGTAGCTGATAGGCTACAGGTCATATTCTCCTAATAATCTTAAAAGGTCCAACATACCTGGGATTTAGCTTTCCTCTTTTGATGAATCTTACCACTCTTTTCCAATGAGAGACTTTTAACAATACTCGGTCCCCTACTTGAAATTCCAACGGTTTGCGTCGGTTATTAGCATAGCTCTTCTGTCGATCACGTGCTGCTTTCAGTCGTTCCTTGACTTGAATAATCTTGTCGGTTGTTTCTGCACTATCTCAGGTCCAGATAGTTGCTTTTCCCCAATTTCTGCCCAACAGACTGGGGTTCTGCACTTTCGTCCATAAAGTGCTTCGAATGGTGCAACATTGATACTTGTGTGATAACTATTATTGTAAGAAAATTCTATTAAAGGTAAGTGATCGTCCCAATTACCTCCAAAATCAATTACACAAGCTCTAAGCATGTCTTCCATTGTCTGAGTTGTCCTTTCGCTTTGTCCGTCTATTTGAGGATGATAAGCTGTGCTTAGATTTAACTTGGTTCCCATTGCCTTTTGGAATCTTGACCAAAAATGAGAGGTAAAACGACTATCCCTATCAGACACAATTGATAAAGGAATTCCATGTAATGAAACTATTTCATTTACATACAATTTGGCTAATTGTTCCATACTAAAAGTTTCCTTCATTGGTAGGAAATGAGCTGACTTGGTTAGCCTATCTACAATCACCCAGATTGTATCATTTCCTTTCTTTGTTTTGGGTAATTTAGTAACAAAATCCATTGTTATTAATTCCCATTTCCACACTGGCATTTCTAACTTTTGTAATAAACCTGAGGGTTTCTGATGTTCAGCTTTAACTTGTGAACAGGTTAAACATTTAGAAACATAGGTTGCTATGTCCTTTTTCATTCCTATCCACCAGAAATTCTTTCTTAAATCCAGGTACATCTTATCATTTCCTGGATGTATCGTATACTTAGACTTATGGGCTTCTTCTAATATACGATGACGTAGGTTTCCTAATTTAGGTATCCACATTCTCTTTTCATGGAATCTCCAAATTTCATCTGTTCCTTGTTCTAATTCTTTAATCATACCTTTTAGCTTTTCAGTATCATCCTTGATTACTGGTTTTTGTGCTTCTCTTATCTGATCATTTAAATCCACTTGTAGATTTAATTTAAGATAACGTACCCTTTTTGGCTTTTCGTGATACTTTCGGCTTAAAGCATCTGCCACTACATTTGCTTTTCCTTCATGATACTGGATGTCACAATCATAATCACTAAGCATCTCCATCCAGCTTCTTTGTCTCATATTCAATTCCTTTTGCCCAAAAACATACCTTAAACTCTTATGATCAGTAAATATGGTAAACTTACTACCATAAAGGTAATGTCTCCAAATTTTCAAAGCAAAAATTATTGCTCCTAATTCCAAGTCATGGGTTGAATAATTATCTTCATGATTCTTAAGTTGTCTAGACGCATAAGCTATAACCTTTTGGCGTTGCATCAACACACATCCATAGCCTAACTTAGAAGTGTCACAATATACTACAAAATCTTCAGTTCCTTCTGGTAACGCTAGTATGGGTGCATGGGTTAATCTTTGCTTAAGAATTCTAAATGCTTCTTCTTGTTTTGGTCCTCATTCAAACTTAATGGATTTACAGGTTAACTTAGTTAAAGGAATGGCTATTCTAGAAAAATCTTGAATAAATCTTCTATAATAACTGGCCAATCCTAAGAAACTTCTAACCTCGGTTGGTGACTCAGGGGTTTTCCATTTAGTAATCGCCTCGATTCTTGTGGGATCCACATGAATTCCTTCATGATCAACTAAGTGCCCAAGAAACTGTACTTGTTCTAACCAAAACTCGCACTTTGAAAACTTAGCATAAAGTTTTTCTTTTCTTAATAGACTTAAAAGTGCGTGCAAATGATTTGCATGTTCCTCTTTACTTTTAGAATAAATGAGAATATCATCTATAAAAACAATTATGAATTTATCCAAATATGGCTTACATATTCGGTTCATCATGTCCATAAATGCGGCTGGGGCATTGGTTAAACCAAATGGCATGACAGCAAATTCATAATGACCATACCTTGTTCTAAATGTGGTCTTAGGAATGTCCTCTTCATGTACCTTTAATTGATGATATCTTGACCTTAAATCGATTTTAGAGAAAAATTGAGCTCCTTGCAATTGGTCGAACAGATCATCGATTCTCGGTAATGGGTACCGGTTCTTAATCGTGACCTTGTTTAATTCACGGTAGTCAATGCACATACGCATCGATCCGTCCTTCTTTTTAACAAATAAAATCGGTGCTCCCCGTGGCGATGAGCTTGGTTGTATGAATCCTTTCTCCAACAATTCGTCTAACTGTTTCTTTAGTTCCTGCATTTCGGCTGGTTCCAAACGATAGGGTGCTTTGGAAATTGGTGCTGTCCCTGGTAATAGATGGATTCTGAATTCGACTTCTCTAGCTGGCGGTAGTCCTGGTAATTCTTCCGGAAATACATCTGAAAACTGAGACACTACTGGAATGTCTTTTAATTCTTTTCCTTTAGTGTTAGTGATTATGGAAATCAAATACACTATAGATCATTTTCTTATATAGCTTGCAGTTTTCATCACAGAGATGAATTTTGTGGATCTAGATGGTTTATCACCATTAATTGTGATCTTTTCACCCTTTGGTGAATTTACTTGAATTGACTTTTGATCACATAAAATATTAGCTTTATTGGCTATTAACCAATCCATTCCTAATACAATATCAAATCCTGCCAGATTCATTGGGTAAAGATTTGGAATGAACTTTTGGTTTAAAAATTCTATTCTTGCTCCCTGCAAGATTTCAGAAATCCTAATCGTTTCTCCATTTGCTGTCTCTACTAGATATTCTTGTGGTAGTTTAGTTAATGATGGATTTAGAAGTTTGCAAAATGAAGTATTAATCAAACTTTGGTTTGCACCAGAGTCAAATAATACTTTAGCAAAAACATCATTAACTAAAAATGTACCGGCTATGACATCTGGAATCATCTTGGCTTCATCTGCAGTTAGAACAAATGCTCTAGCATTTTTAGTGTTCTTGTTGTTCGCAGCTGGAGCCAATTTCGGACAGTTCGGCTTGATATGACCTTTTTTCTCCACAGTTGAAGCATAGTCCATTACTGGATTTTCTCCTTCAATCTTCTTCCTTGTGTCCGGGTGCCTTGCAGAAATTGCAATGAGTGGAGCATTTTCCCGAATGCTTTTTCTTACAAGTCTTGCAGTATGGTGCAGAGGTAGAACCCATATTCCTATGGTTGAAATTCCCAGAACGTAACTCTTGGGTAAGCCTCTGTGCTAGGTTTTTCCTCTGGTCTTCTTCTCGTGTACGTACTAATTCATCTGTCAAGGTGTTGGCTAGTTCTACAGCTTCTTCTATGGTTTGGGGTCTAGCTGCCTTGACTACATGCCTAATCTCTCCAATTAATCCCCAGATGTAACGGGAGATTAATACCGGTTCAGGTGATGCAAGGGTTGGTACTATTCTAGCATATTCAAAGAATGTGGTAGTATAACCCTTACTATCTACCCCGATCATTCTTAGGTTCAGAAACTTATTCGCTATCTGTTCCTTTTCATTGGGAGGGCAAAATTTCCTTTCTACCAGATTCCTAAATTCTTCCCATTCTATGTTGTATACCTTATCACTTCCTCTTGATTAGAGGATAGTGTTCCACCATTCTAAGGTTGTGTTCTTAAATAGATTAGAAGCAAATATTATTTTGTCTTCTTTAGCACACTTGCTTATTTTTAAAACAGCCTCAGTTGTTTCTATCCAGCGTAGAGTTGCAATGGCTCCTTCATTGCCCGAGAACTCTATTGGTTTGCAGGACCAGAATTCTTTGTAAGAACAACCATAAGGCATGGTTCTTCTTCTTTTGGGAATGGGCACTTGAAGTACGGGTCCATTGTTCACGCTGTGTTCTGGTTCAATTGGTCGCTTACTGCCATATTTATTTTTATTATCAGCATCCTTAACAATTTGAAGAATAAATGGCATTGCATCTATAATTCCTTGTGCCACTATGTGTTGGATAGCACTATTATCCATTTGGTTTCCATTGTTATTGATGCTCGGATTTTCATTAACCAAGTTAATGTTATTCTGGTTATCGTTATTCAGATTTCCTTGATTTCCTTCGTCGGCCATCTGAATTTTAAACATTTATCATGTATTAATATCACAAAATAAAAATTAATATAGTCAATCACATAACACGCATTTTGGGCAAAAACGTCGATCATTGCGACTTACTCTATTCATATACTATGCATCTATTACACACCAGTACTGAAATAAAATTACAATACCGACTGAAATTTAAAGTTACACTACTAGTAGTAGGCATCCGTAGTTTTTTTTTTATACACATACACACATATTATTATTATTTTATTATTATTATTACTACCGTTCTACCATCACATTCATGGATATGGATTCATCCAAAAATCCATATTGCGCTCGTCATACTTCCAGACAAGTCGCTCTCTCACATGTCTCATCCGTTCACTACTCTCTAAAATTTCCTCACCAAATGTTCTAAGTTCTTGTACGTTTTCTGCACTCATTGGGGGTGCAGGTTCTGGGACTGGGTTCGGAATCTGGGGTGCGGGTTCTTGATATGGGGGTGTAGGGGCCTGAAATTGGTAAGGATTTTCTAAGATCTCCCTAATGAATACATCATGGTAATAGGGATCTAAAGGATCCAAACCTGGGTAGGCTCCTATGTTTGGCATGGGCGTGTCTTCATGTATCGGGTAGCGTTGCACATAGTCCCTAACGTCATCCCCCCAGGGGTCGTAATTTGGGTCTAAGGGGTTTGGTGCAGGTACCCTAGGTATTTCCTCCGGATTAAAATCATGCATTTTTACTTGATTTTCAGGGTTTTCTATTTCCATTGGTTGGTCAGGAATTGGTGGTTGTGGTTGGGGTGCTATCATTTGCTCTAGGTTAGGGTCAGCTGTAGTGGTTGCTAAGATGTGGATGTTGGCTATACCCCTATTAAGCATATCCTGGGCATAGACATCAGTTTCTCTTTTAGCTGCTGCTAGTACTCTCTGGTCTTGTAACTTTTTCATACGATTCATACGCTCGTGTGCCCCTCGACTGAACCATCCTCTCTTTTTATGAGGGAATGGCTCCTCGGACTAAGCCTTAAACACGAATATTCCTTCTTCCGTATCAGCAGAGTACCCTGAGAGGGCAGGCTGAGAAGAGGAGGTACCTTCGCTTCTAGGCGAACCAGACAATTGACGATACGCGTCAGATGGTCCTTGGTCGCTCATATTGTAAACTAACAAATAGTCAAATAACACATAGCAATAAAATACAATTATGCACGTATTCCCATAATTTATTTCCTAACAGATTGAATTTTGATGTCAGCAGAACACTTCTGTGGCTGAATCAGTGGCTTAGCTCTGATACCACCTTCAGTCACAACCCCCGATCCCTAATTCCTGGGAACGGGCGGCCGCGAGCCAGTTTCGGTGGTATCGCGTATTGTCTAATTTGGCAGTGGAATTTTTCATCAGGACCGTAGTTAGGAAATATGGGATCAGAGTAAAATACCACATTTTCATAATATTAAACACATGGGATAAAACCCAAGTTTGCAATACACATATTTTCATAGGAATAAATCCTATTTTATTTAATAAAAACATCTATTTTATTTTAGGTAACTTTATTGCCACTTTTCCAAGCCTTCAGTGCTGTCCAGCTGGCTTCTATTTGGCTTTCACGATTTGTTACCTGAAACACGTTTTAAAAACATTTGCCAGTGGGAAATACTGGTGAGTGAATCCCAATTTAATCAAGTTTAAATAAAACTCATTGTACAGTATTGAGGGCGATCTCGCAATTATTTTGTTTCCAAGTTATACCAATTAACATCCATGGTACTGTCAGACCCGACTTGTGGAAATGTTACTCCTTGACCAGGTGGTAACAAATTTTGTATACAAAACCCCAATATACTCATGATAATTGTATTCTTACAAATACTCAATAACTGCTTAATATATAATTAATGAAGTGAGGTTTTGTAAAAACAATTTACAAAAAGGTTTACAAAAAGAGGATAAACTCACATTGCTGTCTTAGATTATCCTTTAGGGTTTCCTGAGAATTATCTATAATTTACACAAAAGCACACGTGTTAGTATAATAACCCATTTTAACATTAGTAATACCCTCCCCGAGACGGCATTCCAACGACTACGTCGGGCAGAACCACGACATTCGTTACGGAACCCTAGATCAATCGGGCAGCGTATCTAATACGTATCCAGGGGTTATGATACTTACAACGGAGCAGAACTTCGCTATTTTAGGGGGGTATAATACCCGTATATTATGCCTACACTTCAGATTTGAGAGAAAGAAAACGTTTTTGAATGAATTCGACTGAAGACCCAAGGCCATCTACTTATAGGGCCTGACTTTCACTTTCACGCGGCCCGCGTAAATGTAGACAAGGGCCTACGCGGCCCGCGTCAACATCGGTCAACGCTATAGCTTGTCCGGATCAGCGACTAGACTCGCCACGATGATGACACGTGTCATCACCGGGCTGCGCCACCTTCTTGATCTCTAGCGGCCCGCGTAAGACCCTTAAGATGTCTACGCGGCCCGCGACAAACCCAAAAATTCAATTTTTAATTATTTTTAATAATATTTAGGGTATTCGGGGTCCGTTTTCACGTATGGGGTGTATTTTGTGACATACTGGGATATTTTAATATATATTGGGGTGTCAGAAAATTTATGAGGGTGTCGGTTTTCTTTAGGGTTGTTATATGAAAACGCCATAAAAACACAAAGTTGAAAACGCCATAAAAACTCAGTTCATTTTTTCCGAAAAGTATATCAATAATATACTCGTTGGAAAGATAAAAAAACGTTAACTTTTATGATGTAATTTTTTTTTGAAAAATAATCACGTATAAAAAGTTATTGGCGTTTAAATATGATTGGGGAAAATCGCATGTGATTAGCATGTGTACTTTTGTTTGGATTTTCGAATTTTACCCCTCCTGGTAATTCTAAGGTTCCCATTATTTACAAAAATGTCACCGCATCATCTTAGCCACAAATGGCTGGAAATGGTTCTCACCGTTTTCACACTTTAAATCGTTTTCTTCTGAATCCATTTATATATAGAGAGGCAGGTTATTGTATAATATCCCTTAACGTACATTAAGTACGTGATTTGTGTATAACATGCAATTTTGTAATTTTGGGGAGTCCGAGTTTATCAGCCATGCGAATTTATACATGTCCGGGTTTGTATAACATGCGATTATGACATGTCCGAGTTTGTGACATGTCCGGGTTTGTGTATAACATGCGATTTCTAATCGCGTACGTAATGTACATTAAGGCCAATTGTATGATACACTTTATATATATAACTATATAGAACAAATCCAATGTACAAAAATGTAATTTTACTATACGTACAAGTTTTAAAGCTACATGTATAAAAAGTTTAAACCATTTGAGAGGGGGTGAAATAGCAAATTATACAAACTTTTAAGACACTACAGGGGTAAATATGAGAAATCCTTCTGTGTTTATGATCCAGAATCCCAACTGCAGGCTTATGATGGGGAGCGGAACTAACCGGTCGTGAATGCTTTATATGTCTTCTGGCATGCTTCTTCAAAAGAGGGAGAGAGAGAGAGTGTGTGTGTAAGGACCTTCAAAAATGTCCCAAATTAACCCGAAAGTAAGAACCCGGACCCCCGAAACCCTAATCCATATCAAAAATCAAGAAATCAAGAAATATAGTCTTCAGGCGGGCCGCGTAAAGGCCAAGCTTAATATGACGCGGGCCGCGTCAACATCAAGTTTGACCGGATAAGCGTCCAGATCCATGTGTCGACCACGTGGCACACCTATGCATGACACGGATGCCCTAATCTACGAACTAGACCTCCACGCGGGCCGCGTAAGGGTCAAGTGAAGGTTCACACGGGCCACGTGAGACCCAAAATTCACCTATAAATAGAGTGGGTTACGAGCAGTTCATCTGTGTCGAAATCAACTTTCAAAAACGAAAGAATACTGTCTAAAAGTCGAATTCACTTTCAAAATTAGCGAGGCGCTGCTACGATACAGGGTATTAACTCGATCGCTGCTACGATTCAATGTCCGATCGATTGAAACTATCCAATGGATGTTTAAGTGTTGCCCACATTAGGGCCATACTTTTTCATTAGTCGTGAATTCGATGGATGTTTAAGTATAGCCCTTTGTCATTCGTTGTGAGGGTTTTAATCTCGTGAGTTATCGTAAATGCTGTATTAGTTACTGACCTAGTTCGTGTGCGTTGTTATTTAAATTAGGTTACAAGGCTAATCAGTAGGCTAAGCTCTGTCCGTGTAAATATGCAATGTGAGTTATTCTCTTTTATCAAAAGTATTTTACAATACTCCATTTTCAAAAGTTATAATTACAGGGATTAAGTCGTGGTTATCTTGAATCACTGGCTAGTGGGGTATTGTGCACATTACTAATTTCTCACGGGTTAGGCTAATAAATCCTAACAGTGATAAACGTCACTACTTGGGGAAAGACCCAATAGTGGTATGACCATCGTCACCAGGTGACACAACGCCAGATAAAAATAAGATAGAAGCCATTGTAATCGCTCTTATGCTGTAATTTATAACCATGTGTCGTTTTATCAAATTTGAATAACTCGCCAGCATTTCCCCGTTGATAAAATATTTTTAAAACATGTTTCAGGCGACCTGCTGTAAATCAAGGAAAATGTGCTACGGAACACTAACAAGCTTGAAGATGTGGCTCAGTTAAAATGAATAAACATGTTTTATAAATCAGGGAATTTACTTGTGAAATTCCTCTATTGTAACTTACGGGGTTTATCCCGAATTATGAAATAAAATAATCGGGCATTTGAAGTTTTAAAAGATCCTGTGAAAAATCTTCCGCTGTCGCATCAATTAATAAATACCACAGGTTCCTGTCCCGCGGCTCCTGACCGGGTCAAACAGGGGCTGGGGCCGTGACAGGAAAAGGTGGTATCAGAGCCACTGATTTAAAGCCTATTAAGTATTTAAGAAATACTTAATCTTACTGATTTCCATTTTGTGATTATGTGTTTTATTAACTGACTATTTGTTAGTTACAGTATGGGTAAACAAAGACTTTCGGACATCTATCGTCAATTAGATAGTGTACTAAAAGATAAGGGATCCTCATCCCAATCAAATTCCTCAAGATACTCAGTAGATACTGAGGAGGGAATATTTGTTCATAAGGCACAGTATGAGAAACCACTTACCCTCAATAAAAGAAGTTTGATTATTTGAAAAAGTCAAGAGAAAATGAGGAAATCACAACCAAAAGGAATAATGAGTAATAAGGAAATTCCGAAAATAAGCAATAATCCACCATGGGAAGATGAGTTAGATGAACAATGGGCAGATCTCTACATGTTAGCCACTGTAGCAGTAAATGTTAACCTTTAAACTTCCAACACCCCGACCCAGTATTAGCACCCATATTATCCATAAGTCAGAAATTTTAAAATAATAAGTAACCACTAGTATATTCTGAGTTTTTGTTGTACTACAAAATAAATTACAAATATTTCGTTTCAATAAAATGGTTGATTAAATATTTATAACTAATATTAAATTTTCTGCTTTCCATTTTGTGATTCTGTAAAAATTTAAATCTTAACCTAAAAAATTTTGTGTGTTTTTCCATAAATGCTAAACAGCATGAATGAATTATCTGAAGCTCTTGAGAATCTCAATCTATACCCTGTGAAAATAGAAGTTTCCAGAGACTTTACTGGTTACTTGGCCGATGTGGAGGAACCCATGGAATTTCAAGCTCCACCACCGGAAAAACCCAAGCCAAAGAAGAGGAGAAGAATTGTGGGTTGGAGGCGTGTGCGCAGGAGGAAACCAGTAACTCGGAAAGTTGCCAAGACAGAACATCCCATAGATAAAGAAAAAGGAATAGAAATTGAAGAAAGCTCCAAGCAAGAGATTGGAGAAAGCTCCAAGCAAACCAAGGAAATGACATTGCAGGAAGAGCTAGATTTCATACTGGCGAGCTGTGATACCATTAAGCCTGTCAATGAAAACCTTTTTACTTATCCTGCTGAAATCCAACTTCCAATAAACTTGGAACCAGCCATCCCAGAATCTCTGATCCACACCCAACCTCTAGGAATGGACGAATGGTGGACCAACGACTGGCAATTTCAAAACCTTCTTAATAACCCTTATACCTTTTTCCCTCAGTTCGACCCAGAACCTGCACCAAACCCACCAATGAGCAATGAGAATTTGGCTGAACTCCGCCATTTTGGCGAAGAGCTAATGGATGCAGGGAATAGAATCAGGGAGGTAGGAGAACAGATCTTCTGGAAATACGACGAGAGGGAACGTCGTTACTAAAAAATGCCAGTTGACAGGATAGCACGGGATGGTGGAAGTATGTGTTTAATAATAATAATATAACAATAAAAATATAATTATGTAAAATAACCTAAGAATAAAACTTTTGTAAGATAACAAGTGTGTACGGATGCATAATATAATATATAAAAATGAAAGTTGAGAAATTGACCATTTTGACTATACATGCTTTATAATTATGTGCAATTGTTTTATTATATTTAGTTATTAATTATTTTATACTAATTACTTATATAAATTAATTACCAGATGGCACATGCTGGTAATGAACCCGATAATGAAGTTAATCAATCTGAGCATAACAATGAGGATCAATTTCTGAATAGGCAAGATATCGAGAATATCGTTGCTCAGGGAATAGCCAACGCTATTCCAGCAATACTTGCTGCTGCTCGAAATCCAATCGAACCTCAACAAATTATTCCTAGCAAACGTACACATGGTGATAATTTCAGTAATAGTGTAAACGGAGGCGGCAACCATACTAATAATGTCAACGATGGGATGCAAGCTCCACTCTTTAAGAAAATGAAAGTTGCAACACCTGGTTGCACTTACAAAGAGTTTCTTGCCTGTAAACCAGCCGAGTTTGCAGGTAATGAAGGAGCGACTGCTGCACTGCGTTGGTTAGAGAAAACCGAGGCAGTGATTACGATAAGTAGATGTGCCGAAGACGACAAGGTCATGTACGTGTCGCATCTTTTCAAAGAAGGGGCGCTAGAATGGTGGAATACGGTACTTCAAGCCAAAGGAACAAATATAGCCTATGCCATGAGTTGGGAAGAATTTAAACAGCTGATGGAAAGAAAATTCTGTCCCGAGTATGAAAAGAAACAAATGGCAAATAAATTTCTGAACCACCGGATGGTGAATGTAGACTGTCGGGGGTATACTTCGACATTCTTTGAATATGCGAGAGTGGTACCAACCCTGGCTTCGCCAGAACCGGTGCTTATTTCCCACTATATTTGGGGATTAATTGGCGAAATCCGTGATATCGTTAAAGCTGCGAGACCCCGCACTATTGAGATGCTGTGGAATTAGCTAACACCCTAACCGACGGGCTGGTACGCACAAGAGAAGAAACCCGGAAAAAGGAAGTGGCCCAAAAGATTACCCAAGGATTCCGTATGGGTAACCGTAATAATTTCGGGAGAAAGGGAACTGGCAATCTTCCACTGTCCCATTTTGCAATGCCTGTAAAAGGAAGCATTTTGGAAAATGCAAGGGGTATTACAATTTCTGCAAAATTCCTGGACACCAAGAAGAAGATTGCAGGAAGAAGAAAGCAACAATCTGTTACAACTGCGGAGAAGCTGGACATTTTAGGCCAGACTGCCCTAAATTGGCCAAACCAGCTGATAAGAAAGCTAAATCCGCAGAAGGAGCTACCAAGAAGAACGCAAGAGCCTTCCAGTTGACTACACAAGAAGCAGAATTAATTCCGGACGTAACAGCTGGTACGTTCTTAGTTCACAACGTATATGAAAAAGTATTATTTGACTCTGGTGCAAACCAAAGTTTTATAAATACTTCATTCTGCCAAGCTCTTAACCTACCCTTAACCAACCTTAGGCAGATTTTTACAGTCGAAACGGCAGATGGGAATTCTGTTAAAATAGATAAGGTTTTGCGAGAAGGAAATATAGAACTTTCAGGCCATAAAGTCTCTGCAACCCTGTTACCTATGAATTTAGCTGGATTCGATGTCGTATTAGGAATGGATTGGTTAGTAGCCAATCATGCTTGAATCCTATGTGATAAGAACTCCATAGAAATTCATACACCCACTGAAGAAGTAATCATGGTTACAGGAGAAAAGCCGTGAAAACCCATGAAGTTCATATCAGTAATGAAAGTTGCTAATTATGAACGAAAGCAAGGAATAGTGTATATGATTTCGGTAATCATTAGCACTAAGGGTAAGGAACTTAAGGACATTCCTGTAGTATCAGAATACCCAGATGTATTCCCAGAAGAATTACATGGATTACCACCTGATAGGGAAGTTGAATTTAGAATTCATCTAATACCTGGAACTACACTGATAGCTAAGGCACCTTATCGGTTAGCACCCACTGAAATGCTAGAATTGAAAAAGCAATTAGAAGAATTACTAAGCAAAGGATTCATACAACCTAGTTCATCCCCGTGGGGAGCTCCAGTATTGTTTGTGAAAAAGAAAGATGGTTCAATGAGAATGTGTATCGATTATAGGGAATTAAATAAAGTTACAATTAAGAATCGATACCCATTACCTAGGATTGATGATCTATTCGATCAACTTCAAGGAGCTAGATACTTTTCTAAGATAGATTTACGCTCCGGATATCATCAATTGAAGGTACAAGAAGAAGACATACCTAAAACTGCTTTCAGAACTAGGTATGGTCATTACGAGTTTACAGTCATGCCCTTCGGACTAACGAATGCACCTGCAGCATTTATGGACATGATGAATCGGATCTGTAAACCATATTTGGATAAATTTGTAATTGTCTTCATAGACGATATACTTATTTATTCCAACAGTCAAGATGAGCATTGTAAACACCTGCACGCACTCTTAACTTTGTTAAGAAAAGAGAAACTTTATGCCAAATTCTCGAAGTGTGAATTTTGGCTACAGGAGGTGCAATTTTTAGGACACATGGTGAATCATGAAGGTATTCACGTAGATCCCTCTAAAATAGAAGCAATTACCAAATGGAAGGTTCCACAATCAGCAATGGAAATTAGAAGTTTTATAGGGTTAGCCGGATACTATAGATGATTTATTCAGGATTTTTCCAAGATAGCTGTACCATTAACTAAGCTAACATGTAAAACAGTTAAGTTTGAATGGGGACCCAGACAAGAAGAGGCTTTTAGGATTTTAAAACAAAATTTAACAAATGCCCCAATTCTAGCTTTGCCAGAAGGAACAGAAGATTTTGAAGTTTACTGTGATGCCTCTAAGCTAGGATTAGGATGTGTGCTAATGCAACGCAAGAAGGTAATTGCGTATGCCTCAAGGCAATTGAAAAAGCATAAGGAAAACTATGCGACTCGTGACTTAGAATTAGGAGCCATAATTTTTGCCCTTAAAATTTGGAGACACTATCTGTATGAAAGTAAATTTACTGTCTATACAGACCATAAGAGTTTAAGATATATATTTGGGCAAAAAGAATTAAACATGAGGCAAAGAAGATGGATGGAGATCCTAAGTGACTATGACTGTTGTTGATGCAACAAATATAAGACCAACGGTAGTAGCTGGGCTGGTTAGGCAAAAGGGTTGAAGGGTTCAACTTTGCCTAACGCAGGTCGTGGGGTCCCCCCACGTTTGCAAGACGTGGAAGGAGGTTCACTAGTTTATTTTTGTTATTTGCTAAAGATCCTTCTCTGAATGATATTCAGATTCGGATGAAGGAGCAAATAGAATGTGTGTGCTGGATGTGAAAGAGAGCGACTTGCATGAAGCAAGTACTTGATGTAAATGACCAGAGTTTAAGGAAACAGGCCTGGCCAAGAATGTCTTTTGAAGTAAATGAAGTGTCAATTTATAGGAGAAGACATCTCCCAAAGTAGCATCCATTTGACTAATGTCCTTACTTGCAGCGAGGGGCTTACCCTTTTGGGGTTAAAGCCTTTTGACCCCTGGATAATAGTGTGTACTCTGCAGACCTGCGCTGCTTTTGCGGCTGGTGGGTTGGTGAAGCTGTTCGGAGATGTGACTTGTTTACTGTTCTCGTATTGCTTTACTCCATCTCCTCAGCTTTTCAACCATTGAACCTTTTAACCCTTTGGTCGTTCATATATTTAGTCATTTTATTTAGTCTTGGGTTACCCCCGTCATCAGCCCCCCAAGTCAGGGGTTTTTGAGGAAGGAGCTCAAAGACTTCTGACTTTTATACGTGTTTTTTATTGCCCAAAGGCTTCGAAGGTTCAAGGGTCGGAAGGTTGAAACGGTTTTTGAATTTCGGAATTTGACAAGACAGTTGACAAGACTTGTGGCAGTTTGTCAGGCGGCGGTTTTTAAATTTTTTGTCTCTTCATAATTATCCTTAATCTCATTTATTTTCTCATTTTCTTTTTGAAGAACATAACTTGCTCTTTTATTTCTCTCAAGTTTCCCCTTTTCATTCAAAATCAGGTCAGTTCCATTTCTCTCATTTTCTCTTTAATTTTTCATAGTCATGGGTGCTCGGAAGGATATGGCAAAATCCTTCTCTCGACTGACCCAAGAGGAAGTCGATTTATTCTGTATGGAATGGGGTATAGGAACGAAGTACAAACCGGTTGCACCGGCTTGCGATAAATCTGTTAATGCCTGTCCCTCTGGTATGATCGCTTTGTATTGTCGACATTTTGAGTTTTCCAATCTTCGTTATCCGTTTTCAAACTTTGTGTTGAATATTTTGGAATATTACCGAGTGTCTTTTGGTCAGATTCACCCTTTAGGTATGGCTAGGGTTTTGCATTTTGAGATTCTGCGTCGGGCTTGTGGGTATGATCCTACTCTTTTAGCATTCCGTCGGTTTTTCTGGCTTGCTAAGAATGGCGATTGGTTCACTTTTGAAACCAGTCAAGTTGATACTTGTTTGGTTTCCTCCATGGTTTCTACACTTGGGGTTTGGAAAGATCGGTTTTTCTGGGTGTCGGAGGAAATTGTTCCTTTCAAACTTGTTTGGAGACACCCGGATGCCGTTTTGAACGAGCCGGAGGCCTCTGATTCCGAGATAAATACCCGTTTTTTAGAAATTCTTAGGGAGTGCCCTTCGAGGCTTCATCCCTTCCCTGAGCATCTGTTGGTGTTATTGGGTATAAGTAAAGTGTGGGAAAATGCTAACCGGGATCCGGTGCTTATTAGAGATGGGAAGGGTATGCCTTTATTCCTTTCTTGCTTTTTCGTTCCTTTTTCTTTGTCCATTTATGTGTTTTTATATTTTGTATTGCAGTTATGTCTGCCTTGGATTTTATTAAGAGCGATGATACCTCTGATGTTGTTTTTGATGATGCTGCAGCTACTCCTGGTGAGAATGCGGTTATTAAGGGTGTCGATTATAGGTTTGAGGGTTCTGGTTATGTCAATGTTTCGAATGTCAAAGGCTTCACCAAGGTTACTGCGTCCAAAGGTTCTACTCGTCGTTCTCAACGTCATCTGAAGGTTGTTGATCAACCCTCTGGCTCATAGCCTATTGACGTTAGTGATGATATCGAGGCATCAGAGGATCAAGCTGTGGATGTTGGTAAAGGCAAGGAAAAGGAGTTGATTGTTTCGAGCAAGAAGAAGAAATTGGTTAAGAGGGGTACTATTTCTGCTATTGAAGGTTCGTCGGCCAAAAGTGTTGAAAGCTTCGATTGGAAGGTTAAGGTTGGTGACAATTTTAAGGATCCTGCTGTTTGTGCTGAAGCCTTGGCTCATTTTGCTCCTCCCGGTGTTCGAGATGCCATATCTGAGATGGAGGGTGATCATCTTATCTCTAGGATGATGCTCAGTTCCTGCAACCTTTCTGCCTTTTTAGCTGAAGGTGTCACTCGCTTTGCTAAAGGGATGCGGGAATATGAGGAGGCCTCTAAGAAGAAGGAGAAAATGAAAGCTTCAATTGCTGCTATGAAAAAGGAAATCGAGATTTTTTCTGAGAAAGAACTGGCTTGGACTAAGAAAGAGGAGGAGTTGACAAAGAGGCACGAAATTGAGATGGGTGATCTCAAGAAGAGCTTTGAAGCCAGCCTGTTGAAACTGAAAGCTGACTGGGAGACCTTGGCTGTGCAAAAGAAAGCTTTTGATAAGGAGAAGGATGGTTTGAAAACCTTGGTTGCCCAAGCTACCGGAGATAACCAATGGCTCATTGAGCAGGGTTTTCATCAGGTGGTTACCTATCTCTTGCACTCTAAGGAATTTAACTCCGCTCTTGGTGATGTCTACACTAAACTGCTCAATCTGGGAAAACACCAAGGTCTTATTGCGGGTTACAAGCTTCACGAGTCTGGTCATCCCTTAGAGAAATCTCCCCTGTACCGTCCCGAGGCTTCGGATGTTTTTAAGAGTTCCGTTGAGCAAATGGAGAGGTTGTCATACCCGTATGTGGGTCAGGTTGCTTCTTGTTATGGTAAGCCTTTCTCCGTTTTGCAGGAACTGAAGCCGGATGGTTTGAATGAAAAGTTATGTGCTGAAATGCTCAGCTCTCTTTCGAGGAAACGCTCCTACTCGGGAGATAGTGAAGATACTTTACCTGAGGAATCTGATGCTCCAAAGGATGTTAGCTTGGAGGTTTCAGCTGTTGAGGATCTGGGTCCAAAAGCTAAAAAGGCTAAGAAGACTAAGAAGGCCAAAGGTAGCATTTCTGGGGCTACTAAGCCTTCTGTTGATGCCTAAAATTCGTAGCTTTCTTAGCACTCTGTTAAAAAATTCATGGTTTGTAACCCTTAAACAATATTAGGTTTTCAGGGACCCTTAAGGTTCCTTTTGGTTGTGTTGAAGGCCTGTATAGCCGTTTGAACAATGATTAGACTTGCAAGTTACTAGGACTTGCCTTAACTTATGTTTGGAAGTCTTTTAGGACTTTCTTTGACATGGTACGATGTTTTAACTTTCTTCTTTATGTTACGCTTTTAGACTTGTGCCTGCTTTTGTTAAGGCAGTCTGTTTGGCTTTAACCTTCCAAGCCTTTTGGCTGTCTGTTAGTAGGTTGAAGCCTTTAAGGTTTCGAGTTGTTACTCGGGTGGCTTGAAGCCTTGAAGGCTTCTTAGTCTTGTAACCTGACTTGGTTTGTATCTTTGTGATTTTTGTCCAAGTGATTTTCTTTGTCTTTTTGTAACTTTGTCTTTGTCGAGTTTGTGCTGCCCTTATGTTTTTTATACCTAAAAGGGTCAGTGCTGCAGACACTTAGCCTTGATATTTTTAACAAGAAGATATAGCACCTATCCTTTTTATCATTTCTTTGGTTTTCACTTGACTTTTTCAAGCCTGTTTGCGGATTATATTTTTAAGGCTTAGGGAACATTTGGTGTAGGCTGTTCACACCCGTCTATGAGACAATTTTATTTTTTCTTAACAAGTCTCATGGAGTTGTATTGACTTAGGAACTCACCCCTTATATAGGTTCATTTAACCCTTGAACCTATTGAGCGATGTGGCCTGGGAGCTCATCCCCTTACATGGCCCTTGCCATGGAGTTTTTTGCTAGGTTCTCAACTTGATCTTAGGATAGAAAGACAAGTTTGATAAAACAACTTCATTCATTCAAGCAATACTTGCTTTTTACAAAAGGTATTCATAGTGTTGTTCAAGATACATTTTGATACAAACCAAATTTTCCTGTCTAAACATGGAACCTTTTCAGGGTTTTGCCATTCCAATGCCTTGGAAGCCTTTTGCCTTCTGAATCTGCTAGCTTGTAGGATCCACCCTTGTGTGCTTCGAGGATGGTATATGGACCCTCCCATTTTGGGCCAAGCTTTCCTTGATTTTCCTTTTTGCTAGCTGCATTGTTTCTGAGGACCAGGTCCCCTGGCTTGAATCGTTCATTCTTGACTTTCTTGTTGTAGTAGGCTTCCATTCGTTGCTTGTATTTGGCTTCTTGGATTGCAGCTTGATCTCGTGCTTCCTCTAGGAGTTGTAAATTCAACATGGTCTCTTTTTGGTTTGTTTCGGGATCCATGTTGACGATTCGTTGGGTTACAACTCCTATCTCAGCGGGGATCACAGCCTCGGATCCAAATACCAAGCTATAAGGTGTTTTCTTGTGGCTTGTTTTTCGGTTGTTCTAATTGCCCACAGGACACTAGGCAATTCTTCAAGCCAGTTGCTTTCGTATCTTCCCAATCTTGTCTTGATGCCTTCCACTATACTTCTATTCGTTCTTTCAACTTGACCGTTTGATTGCGGATAAGCCACTGAGCTAAAGACCTGCTCGATTTTGTATTCCTTGCACCAAACGCTGAAAGGCTTCTCAGCAAATTGCCTTCCGTTATCAGTGACAAGTACTCCCGGCAATCCATAGCGGCAAATGATGTTCTCCCAAACAAAATCGATGACCTGTTTTCCTGTAATCTTAGCGAGTGGCTTGACCTCGGGCCACTTGGTGAAATAATCTATTGCCACCAGCAAGAATTTTACCCCTCCTTTGCTTGGGGGGAATGGACCAACAATGTCCATCCCCCATTTATGGAATGGCCATGCCGAGGTTATTGGGACTAAGTCGTGCTTGTGACTTTTTGGGATTGGTGCATGGACCTGGCAAGCATCACATTTCTTCAATTCTTCAGCTGTATCGTGATGCATGGAGGGCCATAAATATCCAAGGTTCATGAGCTTTGCAACTACCGACCTAGCTCCAAAGTGAGCTCCACATACACCTTCATGAATTTCTTTGATCAAATACTTACTTTGCTCGGGGCCGACACATCTTAGCAAGGGAGCAAGGTATCCCTTTTTGTAAAGGGTTTCTCCTTGTAGTATGTATTGCCTTGCTTTGATTTCAACCCTTTTAGCTTCCACTTGATCATTGGGTAATTCACCATTTTTGAGGAACTTTTTTATGGGAGTCATCCAGTTTGGGTCTTCTTCGGTAACCACGTCTTGTATTTCCAATTCATCGATTGATGGAGCCTTCAATACTTCTACCAGCACCTTCTTGGTAAGGTGGGCAAAAGTGAGAGATGCAAGTTTACTTAAGGCATCAGCCTTTTTGTTTTGAGACCTGGGGATCTGTTTGATGTTGCAAGCTTAGAAAGTACTCATCAGTTCCTTGGATTTTTCTCTTTATTTTTTCATGTTGGGCTCTTTAGCTATGTAGCTATCATTCACTTGGCTTGAGACCAGCAACGAATCTGTGAACACTTCAAGCTTTTCGATCTTCATCTCTTTAGCCAGCCTTAGGCCAGCTATTAGTGCCTCGTATTCAGCCTCGTTATTGGTGGTCTGAAAATCAAAACGGAGAGCATATGTGAATTCCAGCCCTTCTGGGTTGATCAAAATTAGCCCAGCCCCTGACCCTTCAACGCTTGAAGCCCCGTTGGTAAAAAGCTTCCAGGCTTCAGGGTTGGAAGGTTCAGTGGTGGTAGCGTTTACTTCAGTGATTGCCTGGTTTGGGACTTCCACAATGAAATCAGCCAAGACTTGGGCCTTGATAGCTTTTCTTGGGACATAGGTGATGTTATGTTCACCCAGTTCTATGGCCCATTTGGCTAATCGCCCCGAGTTTTCAGGTTTTTCAAGCACACTCTTAATAGGTTGGTCGGTGACCACTTGTATGGGGTGTGCTTGGAAATACCTTCGAAGCCTTCTAGCTGTTTGAACTAGGGCTAGGGCAAGTTTTTCAAGGGGAGGGTATTTCGTTTCAGCTAATTTTAAAGTTTTGCTGAAAAAATAAACGGGTACCTGGGCCTTGTCTCGCTCAATGGTGAGGACTGCACTGATGGCCTCGTCAGCAATTGAGAGGTACACCGATATTAACTCCCCAGTTTTTGGTGCCGCAATATCTGGTAGGGAAGCTAGATGTTGCTTCATCTGGTTGAAAGCTTCTTCAGCTTCTTCAGTCCATTTGAAATCCTTCTTATCTGAGCAGTTCTTGAGCGTTTTGTAGAAGGGCAGAGATCTTTCAGCCAACTTTGAGGTAAAACGCTTCAAGGCTGCAAGCTTCCCGTTTAAACTTTCAACCTCCTTCTTGGTTTTTGGTGGCTTGGTTTCAAGGACAGCTTTCACCTTGTTTGGGTTAGCCTTGATGCTTTGTTTCCCGACAATGTGACCCAAGAATTTTCCTTCCTCAAATCCAAACGAACATTTTTCAGGGTTGAGCTTCATGTTGACTTTTCTGAGGTTCTTGAAAGTTTCTTGAATGTCATCGAGCATTTGATACTCCGTCTTGCTTTTGATCACCAAGTCGTCGACGTATGCCTCCATGTTTTTACCAATTTGGCTTGCAAAGGCTTTGTCAACGAGTCGTTGGTAGGTTGCTCCGGCATTTTTGAGACCAAAAGGCATCTTTTGATAACAAAAGATCCCTTTGTCCGTGTGGAAGGCTGTTTTTTCCTCATCCTCTTCCTTCATGAGGATTTGGTGGTAACCTTTGTATGCATCCAGAAAGCATTTGAACGAGTAACCGGTGAGGGAGTCAACTTTGAGATCAATTTCCGGTAGTGGATAGCAATCCTTAGGACAAGCTTTGTTAAGATCCTTAAAGTCTATGCACATCCTCCAAGAGTTGTCTGGTTTCTTGACCATAACCGGGTTTGCAACCCATGATTGGTACTTGACTTCTCGGAGAATACCGGCTGACACAAGCTTTTCAACCTCTTGGCAGGCTGCTTGACTTCTCTCAGGTGCCAGGCTTCTTTTCTTTTGGACCACCGGCTCTACATCCGGTGGTATTCTTAACTCATGCTCAGCAATGTTCCGAGGGATCCCTGTCATATCTTCTGGACACCAAGCGAAAACATCGCTGTGATGTGTTAGCAGTTTTTCGAGATACGAAAGGGTCTCTTGGGAAAGGTTTGGATTAACCCTTATTCTTTGTTCAGGGTACTTTGGATTTATAACCAATCTCTGCCTGTCTTCTTCACTGTTTGAGATTTCACCCTCGACCATGTACGCTTCTTGAGAGGGTTGAAGGGTTGCTATGCCCCTCTCGGTAGGAAATTTGACTGTGCCATAGCCAACAGATACGGCCATGTAGAATGTACACTGCCCTGGTCTTCCAATGATCACGTCATAGCTTGAGGGGATGTTGATAACTACAAAGGTGAGCGTTTGGGTTCATTCCTTCAAACCTTCACTGAAACGAACATTAAGTGTCAGTTGCCCTAAAGGCTTGAGAGGTATATCGGCGTTACCTTTTATAGAGGTTCCAGAGTGTTGAAGCCTTGAACGTTCTTCATTGCTCAAACGGTTGAAGAATTTCTAGAACATGATTTCAATGGCTGCCCCAGTGTCTATGTATACCCTACATGTTTGTAACGTTCCCACGGTAGCTTCTACCACAAGAGGGTTAGAGAGAGGGTCTTTCTCCGTTGGGGGGAAGCAGACACATTGAAGCTCCCAAGCTTCCAACCACTGTCTTTTATGAGGAACCCTTCCATCGAAATCCACCATATTGACTTCTTTACCCTTTCCTTCAGCCATTTTGTCCCGGACTCCCTTTACCAGATGAGCGAGTTCTCCGGAGTTAACGGCCTCTTCAATTCTTTTCTTGAGTTGGAAGCAATCATTAGTGTGGTGACCCTTTTCTTCGTGAAACTCATAGTATTGGGTGGAGTTCTCATTTTTCCTACTTTTGGGGAGAGGCCTAGGAGGCCGAAAGTTTTGCTTAACTTCTTCCGTTGCAAGGATTTCTTGAGGGGTCTTTGTGAGGGGAGTGAAACTTATGCCTTTCTCCCTGCTTGAAGGGTTCCGACCTTCAGACCTTCGAGGGTCTGAACCCTTTGACCGCCTGTCATAGGAGTTAAAGTTTCCCCTTTTTCTAGCCGGACTATTGCTTCGCCAGCCGGATCCCCTTTTTCTTTGTTCTTTAATGTCTACCGCCTCCTCTCCCCGGATGTGGGCTTCAGCCCTTTCGAGAGCTTCTTCCAAGGTCTTGGGCAAGGACTTGTTGAAATCTCTTGTGAGATATTTAGAGGTGATGGCATTCATGAAACCAGCCACCCTCATTTTCTCATCTGCCCCTACATAAGTCAGACCTTCCTTTTTGTATCGTTCAATGAACGCGCGAAGACTTTCATCATCACCTTGTTTTATCTAGAAGATCACTGTTGCGTCTTTAACATATCGCCTTTGTTGAGAGAAATTGGCCAGAAAACCCTTACTAAGATCATCAAAGCTTCGAACGCTTTGGGCTGGTAAGTCGTTGAACCAGATACTGGCTGATCCAACAAGGGTTTGCATGAACATTAGGCAACATTCAGCGTTTGACCATTTCTCTATCATTGCTGCACCGGTGAAGATCTGAAGATGATCCTCAGGATCTTCAGTCCCATCATACGTCCTGATGTGGGATGGCATCTTAATCTTTGCTTGGAAATCATAATCGGCTATCTGCTTTGAAAAGCATGAAAGGTTACTCGGCTTATATGGTTTAGCCAAGTCTTCTACAGCCCTTGCATCCATATTAATGCCATTGCCGTTATTTCCCTGAGTGGCTAGCACCTGGTTAATAAAGTGTTGCCACGGGAAGTTGGCCATCATCTGGGTCATCATGTTGGGCATGAGGTTGAAGCCTTGAAGGCTTCCTGGGCCAACTGAGCAGTTTATTCCGAGAGGAGTGCTCATAACAGCACTTCGTGCCAAAGGGAGCACGGACAGGGCTTGCTCCCATGTGGTTGTTATAGATGCTGGATAGGTTGTTACTGGGGACTGTAGGAGCTGGTCAAGGGTTAGCTCATGTCCCAAAGGAGCACCACTAGCAATCGGTTGGGAAGAGAAGATAGGATGCACCGTAGGATTTGTTATAGTGGACAGATAAGGGTGAGGGTTTGAAGGATTACTGGGACCAGCCTCACTTCTTGTTGTAAAAGGAGGGGGAGGTGGTCCGGGAGACAGCGTTGGTTCAGGTTCGTCATAGTCTAAACGAATCCTCACTCCTTTTTCTCTTTCTCTACTCACATGTTGGTTGAGAAGGGACCTCAACTCAAGGAAATTGTTGGCAACCCCTTCAGGGGTGAGTTCAACACGTGCTGGGGCGTCAGAGACACCGATATTGGGAGATGGAACCCCGGATCTGGATGGGGTTGGTGTGTTAAAGGTGAGGAACTCGGGTGTGCTCCCCGGAGTTGAGAAAGAAGTTGGTATAGCCACATGAGCTTGGCTACTACCCGGAGTAGAAGTGTTTGGAATCTGATTTACTTCTTCCGGGGATCCACTTTCAGACATGGTGATTTTAAGTGAAGAGAGCTACACTACTAGGTCTTTTTGAGAAGAAATAGCGGCGTAGCCCCACGGTGGGCGCCAACTTGTTGATGCAACAAATATAAGACCAACGGTAGTAGCTGGGCTGGTTAGGCAAAAGGGTTGAAGGGTTCAACTTTGCCTAACGCAGGTCGTGGGGTCCCCCCACGTTTGCAAGACGTGGAAGGAGGTTCACTAGTTTATTTTTGTTATTTGCTAAAGATCCTTCTCTGAATGATATTCAGATTCGAATGAAGGAGCAAATAGAATGTGTGTGCTGGATGTGAAAGAGAGCGACTTACATGAAGCAAGTACTTGATGTAAATGACCAGAGTTTAAGGAAACAGGCCTGGCCAAGAATGTCTTTTGAAGTAAATGAAGTGTCAATTTATAGGAGAAGACATCTCCCAAAGTAGCATCCATTTGACTAGTGTCCTTACTTGCAGCGAGGGGCTTACCCTTTTGGGGGTTAAAGCCTTTTGACCCCTGGATAATAGTGTGTACTCTACAGACCTGCGCTGCTTTTGCGGCTGGTGGGTTGGTGAAGCTGTTCGGAGATGTGACTTGTTTACTGTTCTCGTATTGCTTTACTCCATCTCCTCAGCTTTTCAACCATTGAACCTTTTAACCCTTTGGTCGTTCATATATTTAGTCATTTTATTTAGTCTTGGGCTACCCCCGTCATCAACTGTGATATTCAATATCACGAAGGAAAGGCAAATGTAGTGGCAGATGCCTTAAGTCGTAAGTACCATGAGAAACAACGACGAGTTCGTGCTCTTAGATTAAATCTACAGTTAGATCTAATGGAGCAACTGAAAAGCATTCAAGGAACATCAATCAAGGACGATGCTGAAGTGATGAAAGGAAGAATAAAGGAATTAGAGCAAGGAAGTGATGGAATTTGGAGATTCCATAAGAAAAGAATTTGGGTACCTAAACAGGGAAAATTAAGAAATAAGATTTTAGAGGAAGCTCATAAATCTAGGTATACCATACATCCTGGTAACAATAAGATGTACCAAGATTTAAGAAATAATTTCTGGTGGATAGGAATGAAAAATGACATAGCCAGATACGTTTCTAAATGTCTTACTTGTTCACAAGTTAAGGCAGAACACCAGAAACCTTCAGGTCTGCTACAACAATTAGAGATGCCTGTATGGAAATGGGAACTTATAACTATGGATTTTGTTACTAAGTTACCCAAAACCAGAAAAGGTAATGACGCGATTTGGGTAATTGTGGATCGATTAACCAAATCAGCTCATTTTCTACCAATGAAAGAAACCTTTAGCATGGAAAGATTGGCAAAGTTGTATGTAGATGAAGTAGTATCCTTACATGGAGTCCCACTCTCCATTGTATCGGATAGGGATAGTCGTTTCACTTCCCATTTCTGGACAAGTTTCCAGGAAGCAATGGGAACCCGACTAAATTTAAGTACTGCATATCATCCGCAAACAGACGGACAAAGTGAAAGGACAATCCAAACCCTAGAAGACATGCTTAGGGCTTGTGTAATAGATTTTGGTGGTAATTGGGATGACCACCTACCTTTAATTGAATTCTCCTATAACAATAGTTATAATGCAAGCATAGAAGTTGCCCCATTCGAAGCACTATATGGACGGAAATGCAGAACTCCAGTTTGTTGGGCAGAAATAGGAGAGAGCCAATTATCAGGTCCTGAAATAGTACAAGAAACTACCGACAAGATCACTCAAATCAAGGAAAGGCTGAAAACGGCTCGAGATCGCCAGAAGAGTTTTGCTGACAATCGGCGCAAGCTGTTAGAATTCCAAGTTGGAGACAGAGTATTGTTGAAAGTTTCTCTTGGAAAGGAGTAGTTCGGTTTGGTAAGAAAGGAAAGCTAAGTCCAAGATACGTTGGACCATTCCCAGTGATCCAACGAATAGGACCAGTTGCTTATCGTTTACAACTACCAGAGGAGCTAGCTGGAGTACATGATGTGTTTCATGTATCCAACCTCAAGAAATGTCTATCTGACGAATCTTTGGTAGTACCTCTTCAAGATGTAGAGGTAAATGAAAAGTTGAAATTCGTAGAAAAACCACTTCAAATCGAAGACAGAAAAGTCAAATTTCTCAAGAACAAACCACTAGTGCTGGTCAAAATCAAATGGGATTCAAAGAGAGGAACCGAGTATACTTGGGAGCTAGAATCAGAGATGAAGCGAAAGTATCCTTACTTATTTCAATAAAACTCGAGGATGAGATTTTAAATAAGGTGGGGAGGATGTAAGGACCTTCAAAAATGTCCCAAATTAACCCGAAAGTAAGAACCCGAACCCCCGAAACCCTAATCCATATCAAAAATCAAGAAATCAAGAAATATGGTCTTCAGGCGGGCCGCGTAAAGGCCAAGCTTAATATGACGCGAGCCGCGTCAACATCAAGTTTGACCGGATAAGCGTCCAGATCCACGTGTCGACCACGTGGCACACCTAGGCATGACACTGATGCCCTAATCTACGAACTAGACCTCCACGCGGGCCGCGTAAGGGTTAAGTGAAGGTTCACGCGGGCCGCGTGAGACCCAAAATTCACCTATAAATAGAGTGGGTTACGAGCAGTTCATATGTGTCGAAATCAACTTTCAAAAACGAAAGAATATTGTCCAAAAGTCGAATTCACTTTCAAAATTAGCGAGGCGCTGCTACGATACATGGTATTAACTCGATCGCTGCTACGATTCAATGTCCGATCGATTGAAACTATCCAATGGATGTTTAAGTGCTGCCCACATTAGGGCCATACTTTGTCATTAGTCGTGAATTCGACGGATGTTTAAGTATAGCACTTTGCCATTCGTTGTGAGGTTTTTAATCTCGTGAGTTATCGTAAATGCTGTATTAGTTACTGACCTAGTTCGTGTGCATTTTTATTTAAATTAGGTTACAAGGCTAATCAGTAGGCTAAGCTCTGTCCGTGTAAATCTACAATGTGAGTTATTCTCTTTTATCAAAAGTATTTTACAATACTCCATTTTCAAAAGTTATAATTACAGGGATTAAGTCGTGGTTATCTTGAATCACTGGCTAGTGGGGTATTGTGCACATTACTAATTTCTCACGGGTTAGGCTAATAAATCCTAACAGTGATAAACGTCACTACTTGGGGAAAGACCCAATAGTGGTATGACCATCGTCACCAGGTGACACGGCGCCAGATAAAAATAAGATAGAAGCCATTGTAATCGCTCTTATGCTGTAATTTATAACCATGTGTCGTTTTATCAAATTTGAATAACTCGCCAGCATTTCCCCGCTGATAAAATATTTTTAAAACATGTTTCAGGCGACCTGTTGTAAATCAAGGAAAATGTGCTACGGAGCACTAACAAGCTTGAAGAGGTGGCTCAGTTAAAATGAATAAACATGTTTTATAAATCAGGGAATTTACTTGTGAAATTCCTCTATTGTAACTTACGGGGTTTATCCCGAATTATGAAATAAAATAATCGGACATTTCAAGTTTTAAAAGATCATGTGAAAAATCTTCCGCTGTCGCATCAATTAATAAATACCACGGGTTCCTGTCCCGCGGCTCCTGACCGGGTCAAACCAGGGTTGGGGCCGTGCCAGAGAGAGAGAGAGAGAGTGTGTGTGTGTGTGTGTGTGTGTGTGTATGTGTGTTTACGGGAGAGAGAGCGCCAGAGAAATAGCGAAGCTGGTCAATTAATAGCGGTCTCCATGCTACTTCCCGGCCGGAAACAGTTGCTGTCATCAGTTTCTCTCTTTATGGAAGAATAATTGTAATTGTAAGTCTCATAATGCTTCGAATTGTTCTATTTCTATCCTATAATGCTTCGAATTGTTCTATTTCTATCCTCAATTTCTTCAATTTGTTTCCGGATATGTTTGATTTTTCAGATTCTTATTAGAAATTGTTTCGAGGATCCTTTGTTCAGCAAATAATACTATAATATTTATGATTTCTGAAGTAAGAATTTATCATTTAATTGAGTGAATTGGACCTGTGATTAGATTTAGGGTTTTGACTGCAGTTTTTTTTGCGTATCCTATTAGTTGCTATATCAAGAGTGGATTTTTGGCTCGCCACTGTGGTTTCATTGTGAGGTAATCTCTTTATTCTCTCAAAACATAACTCTCTTATATATATATGTATTGTGTTCAAAGCAATGTTGTTCAAAGGACTAGGTTATGTCTTGAAACGTTATGTTGCTTATTAGGATTAAGGGTTTGCAGAATGCGATAATTATGCTTTACTATCCTTTTTGGTTAAAACTTTTTTATGTTACCCTTTTGCACCATTAGAACATAAAATATAACCCAGCATTGATAAGTAAATATGTCAAAATTTCCAACAGTCTCAACATCGTATAATTTGCTATGTGTTTGTTACTTTGTTATTCTGTTTCTTCTGCTTCTAATTGCAGGGTAAGGGTTGACATTTGAGGGTCCAACCACTTAGTCTTAAGGGTTATAAAAATATGTGGCTTTTATTTAGAATATAAAGCCTAAATGTTTGTACACATAGAAATTGCTACAATTTAAAGATATTTATCATGTTTCCTTAAAAGGATAGAGAAATTTTCATAGTTTATAGTGGATGTTTAGTTTATTTGACCTCAAAAGTCAACTGACGCTTTGCATTGTGCTTTTTACTAGATAAGCAACATCATATGTAGTTAATCTATACAAATATACAACTCAATGATGCATTCCTTTGTGCTTTTCAGGCACATCCATGGCTGGCTGATTTAGACTGGAACTAATCCGCAGGCTCATAGACTGCTTGAAACTGCCAATAGAAGCCAGCACCCATGCAGCCCAAAACGAGAGACTACCGCTTTGGTTGCTGCTTATACGTTTCTGACAATCACACCTCACAACCTCACCTGAGTAGCAACATGGTGCTGCTGGAAAGTAGGAATGTACACCACAAAGCCTCACCTGAAGCAGCAACGGCTCACAGAATTCATTTTAAGTCACTTTTTAATTAAGAAACTGGTAATAATTCCGGTATCGAAAGTCTTGGGATGGATGGAATTTCATAAACTACGAATACAGGTCTGCTTCTTTGTTATTATTGTAGTTGTTTGTCATTACTATTATTATTTATGCTCCTAGCATAATTGATTTATTATATGTAGCAAAGTGCCCATGATTATCACTTATAATATTGCGTTTTGTCATAATATATAGATTATACATGTTGATAAAGTTTTTTGTAATTTCTGGAAGTTATTATGTAACTGTTGAAGTCATAGGAGGCTAGAGTAGTTTTACTTAGCCAGATAAGAAACGACACCATTAAGCCTATTTACAAATGAAACACCTAATGCATAAGATTTTAGGCTTCAGCCCTCTTTACATACAAGTTTAGGTTGTTAACCACTCAATAGTGATGAGATCATGAGAAGATATATATGGGTTCACCAAATACATGTGGTTAAAGAAAAAAAGACAAATGAAAGGAAAATATGCTACTGATTGCTTAAATATGAAGATCAGGATGTTTAAGGATAGTTTATTCACCATTTATTTTAATTTTCATCCATCACATATATTAGGGTGATGGCTCCCTTTTACAGACTATGATACATCCAGTTCGTACTGTTAGCTAAAGTGTAAACAAGTTGAATGTGATTTGTTGCAACAAAGGATGTATTGTAGTGTGTGATCCGGAGCTCCATTGGTGCTTAAAGGTCTGATTGTTTCAATTGGAAATAGCATGCTTCAGCATGAGTAAGACGGGAGTGTCAATAGAGAGAGAGAGAGAGAGAGAGAGATAGAGTAGTATAATATAGGTGTATATTTAGAGAACACAAAATAGTCTCTAAAACCTTACTCTCTTAGAGGACTCGTATGATACAACTTTCCACATACATTTCTATTTTTTTTTTTTTTGGTGGTTGATGATAAAAGTGGGGATATTGGGCAATGATGGAATATACAACTGGATGGCATGGAGTATTAAAAGATTTGTCTAACAGATGATTAATTGTGTAGTTTCTACAGTTAACATTGTAGCCAGTATGGTGTTTTGTTGAGAGCTTTTAATTGGGGACTGATAAATTTAAAACTTTCTTTTGTTTCACATCGAGTTCTTTTGTATATGGAGACTCATAAAATTTAAAACTTTAGTTGCAGAACCTCACTGTTTGATATAATCAATAGACCTGCTGATAGATGTGTGACTGCTCTTCATATGGCTGCACTAAGTGGGCATGTTAATAGTTTGTGTGTACTGCTTGATTTGGGGGCGTCTATGATTCAATAGGCGGGTCCTTATTCGTTTTCGTAGGTATTAAAACTAGAGGTGACAATTTCAATCTTTTGTTTTATCTCAACGGGTCAAAATAGAGTAATGGTCAAACGGATTGAGCCACTTCGCAGGTAACGAGAATGTGGTCTGCACTCTGAATATTCAGTGCGCAACAAGAACGCAGAGCAGAATCTAAAGTAACTATTAGATAGGCTAGAGTTTCCTTAAAAGGGATTCTACCCAACATCACCCGCCAGCTGAGCACATTAACCATTGGGACTGCTCAGGTATTCAAATAAAACCAAGTCTCGTGTATGTCGCTAAATCATCTCTGAATTGTTTAACAATGAAGCAACAGTCTTTTTTATCTTTCCAAACCCAACAATCTGGCCGGTCCTTCACCCTTTGCTGCTGCAGAAGATCATACAAATTGGATAACACACACATATTTTCTTCTTCCTGGGCAGTCTTACCCAGGCCCAATCCCAGACACTCGTAGGGCCCACCTTGTTGTAACAGTTCATCACCGCGGCTTTTATTTTTCACAAGCGAATAGAGATTAGAGAACCGATCACGTAAGGCCTTTTCATTGGTCCAAAAGTTGCGCCAAAACGGAATTATGTCGCCTCTTCCCATAACAGAGATGAGCTTCTTTTTTGAATATTGATATTGAATTTGGCAAGGTCAACATCCATAGAACCAATGTTCTTCTAAACATCTGTAGCCGATTTCAAAACCAGGATGATGTTGAGTCTTCTTCCCCCACCTTGAATGGCCCAAATAACTTAAGCCTAAATTTGCCTTAGATCTGTTCGGAACCTCCACCATGATGGGTGCAGCTGCATAAAAAATATCAGGACTCCCTTAATTACTTTTTTTGGGTTATTCGGGTTTAAGCGTATTCAGGTTCGAGTGGCTTCGGTTTCATATCCTGTTTGGGCAAAAACTACAGCCCTAACTATGTGTAGTGTACGAAGAACATAGCTATATATCCAAGGCAAGCGAATTAAGAAATATTAATTACCGGTACTAATCTATCATACAAAAGTTACAAGGTCAATCCTCATATTCACATTAACAGGTTTGTTTATTATAGTTTGATTGTTAATTTTACATAATAATATTATTAATATAAGATGTTTAGTTTTGCGTCTTGTCTAGATTAATCTGCTCACTAGACTTTGATTTAGAGTATATTAGTTTATGCCCAGTAGAACACATGAGCATACGATTTTGGGAACTTCAACTAGAAGCATACAGTTTATGTCAGCTCTAGAATGTCGTTTTCATTTTATATATTCTTCTTCTTTTTGTCATTACTATAATCCAAAGTAAAACTGAACTTACAAATTTGCGGATGAAAATATTGATTTAATAAAAAAGCTCATTATGCAAGTTGCATCGTTTACCTTGATTAGCAAGCTTGATATTTTGCTATACTCTGCAATATTTTTGTTATTGATGTTTATATTTCATCAATAAAGAGCCGTATATATAAGTGGACACAAGTAAGCATTTACGAGTCAACTCTATTCTTTTTGGAACGCCCTTTACTCTTTTGACATGTTACCGACGATGCCGGGCTCGTTTGTTGCCACTAATTCATGTGGCTATTCACTTAAGGTACCAAGAACAAAGACGGCTTGAAAGTCGCCAGCAAATACCGTATAAGTACACACGTCTTTAGAAGAATGTGACTTCTCTTTGACAATCTGTTTTGGCTCGCTCTTCACAGTTGAAGAGTAATGTGAGCTTTTCTTCTTATGTGTAGAAGAATGTGGAATGGAATGAGACTTAGGTTGAGTTGAACTCGAACCTTTAAAGTTAGCTATGAAATTATTTATAGCTTTGCCGACTTCTGCGGCTATCATAGCTTGAAGGTTAGCTCCTTTGTCTACACAGAAATTGTTTATATCATCATTTGTCCGCTGTTAGCTCCATCCGAATTTGGATTCGCCATAACTTAGACTATAAGTCAGAAACAATGATTACTTAGTTCAATAATACATGGTCATCTAATTTGATAACTTGAAAATAATATTAGCCGTGATCTCTAAGGATCATAAGGGCTATGAGGCTTGGACATATGTCCTCCACCTATTTTGGTAAATGTGATCATTGTCACACTACCTTAATTAAAAATTTTGACACTTCAATGAGTGTTTAAATAAGATGATCATTGAAGTTATGTCTCAATGATTTTATAATAATAATATGAGCCGCAATCTCATAGGATCATGTGGCTACAGGGTTTGGACATATTTCCTCCACCCTATTTGGACAGTGTATCATATGGTTACAATTGTAAAAATATAGCTCATAGGCTTCTCTTGATGGACATTAAAATATAGCTCATAGCCTTGTCTCGATGGACATTGAAATATAGCTCATATGCAATTCATTTTAACATTACATTGAATGTTAAAATGTCATGATCATCTAATTTGATGATAATATTAGCCAAGATCTCATTCAATCATATAGGCGATAAGGCTTGGACATATATCCTCCACCTTTTGGTCAATGTGATTCCTCATTGTCACATTGCTAGGAATACTAACATTACATTGAATTTTAATATAGACTAATTATCTTAAATGGTTTGATAATATTATATATATATATATATATAGATAAATATATATAGAAACGGGATCAGGAGAAAACGCTCAAAAGTGTGAGAACGGTGAGAACGCATCCTGGCCCAACACGTGTCACGCGGCATAGAGAAGGGCGAAGGGGCTTTTTGTCCTTTTATCTTCTGCTTTTCCAGTTCCGCTTTTCACAATATTGTTTTATTTTTGGGGTTTCAGATTTTTGGCGTTAACCAAATTCAATAATTAATGGCATTTAATTGTTTCATTGTATTAACATTTTGGCGTTTATGGCGTTAATTCAAATCTATCTGAATGGCGTTTTTCAAGGCGTTTTAAACAAGATGGCCCATTGTTTTATTATTTTTTATATACATTTTGGCGTTTGTGGTATCTTGGTGTTTTACAAATGTAAGATTATATTACAACCACAGGGAAAAAAATAGAAGCGAATAAAATATATTAAAAATCCTAATCGGACCTCTCTTCACAATCTTCACTGTCATCAGTCTCTCTCTTCTTTAATAGTACAAGAACTGTCACCAAATATATGACGTTTTATGTAAAACTTAACAAATCCATCGGTTTGATTATTTTGCCTGCTCGTCTGTTGAAGTGTCTTTTTGTGGATGTTTGGGGACATAGATCTATGACGCGTGGGTGGGTTTTTTCGCTTTTTCTTCATCTTGATCTTCATATTTATAATCATCCCACTCTTCAGTGTCATTGATCTCTTCTCCTCATCCAAGCCTTCTTCAAGAACAAAGAATACAAAATGATTTATGACTGTCATCAGTATCTTTTTCTTGAATTTTTGTTCATATCATGCAGCAAAATCTTACTAAGTTACTCCCCTCTGCTAACAATTCATTCAGTGAAACTTCACGAAGAACAATACTGAATATCCAAGAAAGCATATTAGCCATATTTGATTTTTTTAATTTTTTGGCTTTTTACAGTGAGTGGTATTTAGTAGTATTGGCGTTTGTTTTTTTGGTTTGATCAAATGGAAGTTGCTGATACGTATCATTTTATAGGATATCTTTTTGGCGCGCAAGTTAGGCGGTGCATTATTATAATAAAGCATTCGTCGTTTCAGTTACTGTTTGTAATTATTGCTTTTGATAAGCTTTATCTCTGAAGTCTGTAACACGTCCCATCTTTCAAGTTTGGCGTTTTAGTTTCTGTTTCTAGTTACATTTTCAAGTTTGGTTTTTATTTATTTTATTTTATTTCGTTTTGACAAGCATTTGGCTTTGTGGCGTTTTTATTAGATATGACGTTTTTATTATATAACAATCAACTAAAAAAGAAAATTAAAATATATATATATATATATTGATCTTCCAAATCTTCACTGTCACCAGTCTCTTTCTTCTTTTGAAGCATCTTCACTGGTTGTTTCGACTTTCGTATGATTTTTTTTTATTTTTGTTTTTCGAAGTAGTTTTTTTTCTCCGTGTGGAAGCACAAAGTCTGAAATCAGCCTCTTTTTCTATAATATTTGTCCATCTCATGCAGGAAAATTTTATTGAGTTTACTCCCTTTTTCAGCCAACAATCCTTGAATTTTCATTGAACGATGTTTGATTTTTTTACTTTTTTGGCGTTTTACCGATAAAAAGAACGCCACCAAATAAAAGCACCTTAAACCTCAAAATTTGATCATGCTAAAATCAATAACGTTTTGCTGTATGGTTATGGACAACATTGTTAATCCTCAGTTAAGAAAGATAACTGACAATGTTGTCCACCACATACCGCTAAACTTTATTGACAACAAACCTCAATAATGGTTTTTTGTATGTTTTGGCGTTATAAATTGGATGGAAGTTGAGGATAAGTCAATAAGATTTTGCTCAATGAAATGGACAATATCCTTACTTAAGGATTTTTTGCATTACATTGAGCGAAAGCTTACAGTCAACCAAACTTAATTTCAAATAAACGTTTTGGTTTAGAAGATATTTGATGTTTGGGTTTTTTGGCGTTTCTAAGACGAATGGTATATATTAAATATGGCGTTTGGGGTTTTGTGTGTGTTTTTAATTGAAGGTTTGAGATGTTTTATATATAGGATTTTTGGCGGTTTTTTTAGGCGGGATTTTATTATAATTAAGTTTGGCGTTTTATATCTAATGGCGTTTTACTTAGAATGGTGTGTGATTTTTGTTTGGCGTTTTATTTTCATGAGATGTCGTTTTTTGTGGAGAAGTCAAAAGACTTTTTTACCCTTAATGAAACACGTCCACGTTATAAAATTGATGTTATTTACGAAAACGCCACTGCGCCAATCCAGTCCATAGATTGTTTTGATCGGACGATCCATAAGCGTTCTCACACTTTCTATCGTTTTCTCTAAATCTCGACCCTATATATATATATATATATATATCCGTAGTCTCAATGGACCATAGGAATGAGGTTTGGGCATATGCCCTCCACCTCTTTTGGTTAGTGTGATTTCTCATTGCCACACTACTATTCTATTGCCAATCATGTAGGCTTGCCATATGGGCTGATCAAACCATTAAGAAGATCTTTTTAAAACATTGAGCAGATCGATAAAGTTCGAATAAAATCGAGACGACCGCTTGAAAAGGGATGTAATATATATAATAGATAATTTTAAAATTTTCATTTAAATTAAGAAACATTACATTAATTGCCCAAAAAGGGACTTTGAAATAAACTTAAATACTTGTCCACACAGGGACTAAAAAAAGTACATGTCCACACAGGGACTAAAAAGAAAAGACATGTCCACGTAGAGACTTTTGGAATTTAAATGAATTACAATACAAGATAAATAAATGAAAGTCTTCACTCGTCTTTCTTTCCCCTGAACATCTTGTTAATTCACTCAAATGTTGACTCTGATACCAACTTGTCACACCCTGATATTTTCCGGTGGGCCCGGATGGGGTACGTGACGATTAATATCAAATACACAAATAGCATAACGGAAGTCTTGTATTCAAAATACTATTACAATAATAATGTCTGAATGCTCCAAAAATATAATACAGACGGATGTATCAAAAGATCCACAGGCAGATCGAAATTTACAAAATGATAAACATACTACTAGGCTTCATATGCAAGAGTTGCAAATTCCTCTTAAGCATTACCGGGCACTTCCAGCCTATTTCATAACCTTGCAACCTGTCACTTAGTCTTTTGAAGATATGTCAGTTTACACAGGTAAATACAATTAACAGACACATTTTGAAAATATTTGAAAATCATTTTCATGTACACAATGGTACATATATTTTCATAAATAACTTGGGATAAACTATTTCTCATGTTATCAGTTTTACAAGATTGACAATTCATACGGGGCCTAGAAACTATGCCGAGACATGATTAACCGACACACCACTTTAATTCCCTTATTAGGAATACCCTTATTGGGCAAACACGTATTCGGTTATAAAAATCATTTTAATATAGCATTAGCATCTGTCAGGTATATGCCTACACCCCGTGCTTAGGTCGTGGCCACTTGCAATTAAATGAGCCGAGATATCAAGGACACAGTCGTATTAACCCCCAATGATTTAGTTCAAGCAAAACGAATTAAAACGGGTTATTTGAATTCCTGACACATAGGTCTTTGATCCCATACCCGACCATGCGGTAATATTATACCGTATCCCAAGCTCGTATAGGGAAAATACGTTAAGAGTATTTACCTGGATTAATAATCTCACAATGAAATATATAATTAATAATCACAGCCGATATATCAATTAACTAAGCTTGGTTGCAATCTATTGGAATGCCTTAGTCTGGAATGAATGGTATAATAACCAATTAGAACACTAACGGGTCTTATTCAAGTCACAGACTTGGACCGGTTAACTTAAATTAATGAAAACGGTACGATACACTAGATTAAGCGATGACCAGATAGAATGTAGTTTAACCCTCACAAATACTAATACTTGTATAATATGGGTAAACAATATACATTCTGGAATTTGAAAGAATTGACCCGTTTCGGTGAACTTACGTAAACTAGTTACATAAGCTAACCGTACGCGCCTATAAACAAGTTCAATATGCCAAAACATTTTAATTATGTTGTAATATCAGTAGGTTATCAACTTTGTATGGTCATTATGGTTTAAAACCAAACTATGCACCATAAGGGCATTTTAGTCATTATATGGCATAATTCATGAACTTGTATAAACACTTATGTTATGAACAAGTTCATTATGCCAAAACATGTTAATCATATTACCATATCAGTAGGTTATCCATTTCATAAGTTTATCATTGATTAAAACTAAGTTATGCACAAAAGGGGCATTTTGGTCATTATTAGGCATATTATAAGAACATGCAATAAAACTCAAGAACTGATAATGATCAGATAGTATAACCACAGCGGGTTAGTCTACATTATAATATGATCATAATGCAAATTAGAATCAATAGCTAAAGTTGCTAAATCGGGCCAGAATCGAAAGTCAAAGCAAAAGTTAAACTGTTTGACTTTCGATTGCGAACCGACACATAAACTGGAAATGACGGGCTGAACATGTTTATACATGTTCTAATATTAGTTACCAATTGATATGATGTTAAAAAAACATGAGTTAAAACGTTTACAACTTCATTTTATAAGTTTTCCGAAAATATGTCGTTTGACTTTTTATTAAACATAACTTTGACCCGTCATTTGACCAACTTAACGTGATTTCCAGGAGGTGCTCTTTTGAGGGATTAACACCTACCTTATTGCGATCACGTAGCCATGTTCGATTCAAACAATGGCTGGACCATAGTGGTCTAAACCGAAAGTCAAAGCAAAAGTCAATTTGCTTGACTTTCGGCTAAATTCTTAGCCTACAAAAGGAAAGAGCAAGAAAGGAACACTTACTTATGATCCTTAGAATATTTAGAAATCTGGGGAAGCTCCTTTTAAGATTAGGAACCTCCAATTAAGCAGATGAGAAGAGAAATGAAGAATGAGCAAAGAAAAGTGTTGAGCATGAGTCATATTTATAGTTGAAGATGTTGAATTGGGATCAAGACAGGTGTTGGAGATGATCTAAGATCATTCCAGGTGTTATTGAAGTGTTAAGAGCTGCAAGAGGGTGGCATTGTGCGAGATAGGTGGTAAGTTTGCAGAGTTTCTTGGCCTCCAAAAATACTGCCACTGGCAGTCCTTTACGGACCGTATGGCCTTCTGGCTTACGGTCCGTAAGTCATGTAGGCGCACACAATTTTCAAATCCTTACGGACTGTAACCTGTAAAGCTTTCCGGTCCGTATCCGCTACTCAAAGACAATAATAATTCATGCTTGCGGTCCGTAAGCACAAAGGCTTTACAGTCTGCAGGGGTCACTCAGAGGCTATAAAATAGCATGTTGACATATTTGGTCCCCTCACATTCATAGTTTCATAACTTGACAAAATTAGTCCCTCTCGTCCAAAGTATTAGGCATATTTGAGAGTGGACACGTGTCATTATATTATCCGACACAAATTTTCAAGGTGTTACAGTACATCCTTGGCTAAGTGCTAAAAACTTGTTGAAGCGAGTTTGCTTAATGCGTCGGCATGCTTGTTTTTGCTCCCGTGGCTTGTTGTTCGGCCTTTTCCATTGCCTTGCACTCTCTATCTTTTTCATCAGGCATTTTTGTGGTGAAGTCTGCTAGCATTTGCCCCTTGATTGCTGCCTTGGTCTAAAAACCACATTGTGCCCTCCTAGCTTGATAGCCAACTTGGCTAATCTTCCTGAAATTTCTGGTTTTGTGAGGATGTGGCCAATGTTGTAATTAGTCGAAACATGAATGACTTGCCCTAAAAAGTATCCGCATAGCCCCCTGGAAGCATGGACGAGAGCTAGGACTAGTTTCTCCATAATTGAATATCTGGTTTTTGGGTCGTCAACGAGCGGCTGACATAGTATACTAGAGTTTGCATGCCTTTGCGATCAACTAGAAGGACTGCTCCTACTGCTTTCTCAGAAGTTGATAAGTACATAATCAATGGCTCTTCTTTTATTGGGGCCGTAAGAGTTGGAAGCTATATCAAGCATTATTTCATTTCTTTAAAGGCGACTTCTGCCTCTGAAGTCCATTGGAACTTGCTTTTCTTAACACAATTACGCAGTGTTGATAAACTAAAATGATTTTGCTGCATGATTGGCGAGGAAGCGGTTTAATGCGGCTAAACGCCCTGCCAAGACTTGGATTTCCTTGATTGTTGATGGTGACGACATGCGTTCAATTGCTTGTACTTTTTATGGGTTTACCTTGAAACCATCTTTCGTGATGATAAACCCCAAAAATTTCCCCTCTTCCATGCCAAATGAACATTTGGAGGGGTTGAGTTTCATATTGGCCTTGCACAGCGTGTTGAAGGTTTTCTCGATGTTCTACAACATCTGATCTTCTTCTTTGCTCATGATCACCAGATCCTCCATGTAAACCTCTACGTGCTTACCAATGTTATATCCGAACAACTCATTCATCAATCTTTGGTACGTGGATCCTGCGTTGCGTAACCCAAAGGGCATCTTGGTGTAACAGTACAGGCCCATTGCTATGCGGAAGGTTGTTTTATCTTCATCCTCTAAGACCATTTGAACTTGATGGTAACCTTTGTAGCAGTCCAAAAATCATTTCCATTTGAATGCGGCCAAGGAATCATTTTTTTCGTCGATTTCTGGTAGCGAGTAACAATCTCTTCGGCACACCTTGTTCAGGTCCTTATAATCAACACACATGCGCCATCAACCATTTCCTTTTGGAACCATCACTGGGTTTGCGACCCACGTTTGATAACACACTTCACGTATGATTCCAGCGTTAACCAACTCTGTTACTTGTTCTTTCATTGCTTCGTTTTTTTCTGGCCCTAGATTGCGCTTCGTCTGGACGACTGGCTTCACATTCTCTGAAACGTTCAAGCGATGTTCTACAATGTGACTTGGGACACCTACCACGTCTGTCGGTTTCCAAGCAAAAATATCCATGTTTCTGAACAACAACTGTTTCAGAAATGTGCAGATGTTCTCTAAAATTGCCAGCCCTATCATGATTGTTTGTTCCGGGTACGTCCTATTGAGGATCCATTTTTCCTGTTTGATATGCGGAGTGGGCTTACTCGCTTTCGCTGGATGTACTTCATCTGTTACTAGAACTTCTTTCCTTGCGTAAATAATTGATATGCATGTCTCTGTTGGGAACCCAACCGCAGAATGAGGGCCTGAACAAATCATGTTGAAGTCTCCTTGGGACTCCCTTCCCAGAAGGATATCATGTCGAGAGTTGGCAGGTAATACCATGAAAATGACATCTTCAGTATGCGAATTCTTTCCATCTGACAACAGAACCGGGAATGATATCTGACCCAAAGTAAAGATGCTTCATTGCAGAATCCGGTGAGTGGGCAATCAACTGGTTCTAAGCCTGCCTTGTCTTCTGGGTCCAAATGGTTAAAGCATTGTTCGTATATGATGTCGGTGGTGCTGCCAGGATCAATGGATATATAATCTATTTGGTAATGGCCAAATACGCCTTAGATCACAATAGGTCGTCTCGCACACGGTCCGCCCCTGACGATGGGGAAGACTACCTGTTGTTCGCGCCACGTGTCATCTTGTACCTGCTTGTGGTAATTCTTTTTCCCTCTTCTGGTACCGCCTTGCACCATGTGTGTTTCCAATCGTCGCAGTTTGCAGTTTTTTTGTTATCTGGACTATCATCTCTTCTATTGATTTGGTGTGTCTCTTTCCTGACATTTTTTATCAGATGTGTCAGTCTACCGCTTTTTAAGGCTTTTTCCATCTCTTGCCTCAATCTTATGAAATCGTCCCTCAGGTGGCCGAAATCTTTGTGGTAGTCGCAAAAAGATTTGGGTCTTGCCCCTTTTTGTTGCGCATTTGCTGTGCGACTTTGAACTAATGATTTTCAGTGGATAACACTTTGGATGGAGTTTTGGTGAGAGGTGTCCACTGCCTCTCTCTGTTTTCTTGTTTGATTTCTTTCCAGTATCCGATCTGATTGATGGTTGCTCGCGCGTCTTCTGAAGGTTGCGGCTTCTCATTATAACCAGACGCCCTCCAAGCAGGGTTTCGCCCTTTTTTGTTAAGTCTCTCATTGGTGTGCTGGTTATAATTGAACTGACGGCTTTCGTCGCCGGTTAGTTGTTTCTCCATTTGAGCAATAATCTTAGCTACTTCAATGAATGTCTCCCAATATTTTGGTCCACCCTCTCTTCCTCTCACTCTTCGTATTAAATCATCGCTTTTGACAGCGCGCATTGGTGTGTGTCGGGTGTGATATATTTTTATTGATATTTTAAGCCCATTTTACACATTAGTCAAGTATTAAATTTATAAAACACGATATTCTACTAACACTAAACATACACATAGGCAAGTGCACCCATCGTGAGCGTAGTATAGCATTGGTAAGATACCGAGGTCGTCCAAGGACACAAGAGCTTTTAATACCGGTTTATCCTCAACGTCTAATCAAACTAAAAAATTTTAGAAAAGGTTTTAAGTATGAAAAAATAAAAACTAAAAATGCTGAAATAAAAATAAAATAAAAACAGATAGACAAGATGAATCACTTGGATCCAACTCGCCTTTAATGTATCATTTGATGATTTCCGCACTTTTTAAGAGATTATCTTAGTTATAGTAGTAGGCCCCTCTTTTGAAGGTGACGTTACCCTCAACCCAATGGTTTGAGTCAGCAAGGATACAATCCCAAAGGGTCGGAATATTGAAAGATAACTAATTAAGTTATTAATGCAAAAATTGGTAGGCCCCTCTTTTGAAGGTGACGTTACCCTCGGCTAAGTGGTTTGAGTCAGCAGGGATACAATCCCAAGTAGCCGGTTTAATGTATTAATAGTAGTTTACATATGAGGGGATCAAGCCATTCACACCCCCGCCATCCAATACCAGTGGGTATTGAAGGAGGTCCTAGTAAGCTTGACCCAGGTCCTTGCAGGATCTAAATACACTGAACAAGGCAAGAACCTTACTAAACCATTCCCTTAACCCCCGACCAGGTAGCCAACATATCTCTATATAAACCGTAGAGATATGAATAATGAAAATCTTTTACTTTATATAGACAGTAAAGTAATGCCAAGACACCACGAACAAATGATAAAGAAGTTTCACCTTCAACATTGGAAACTAGTTATTAAAGTCACTAATACAAAACCAAATAAAAAGTGCGAAAAGATTAAAAATCAAAAGTAATACATTAAATGCTTGTCTTCACCAAGTGATGTAAGAGACTTAGCCAAACATGGCCTTTGATTAACAAGAACTCTTACGATCAATCTTAGATCCCGAGACTACTACACACACTCTAAGGTGGATGATGGTGGTGGATGTGGGTGTTGTAGTGGTGGTGGAGTGGTGGTAAAGTGGGAGAGAGGTGGTTTGTCAAGGGATGCCTTTGAAGTGAGCCAAGCACCCCTATTTATAGCCTGAACAGAAGCCCGGCCATGGCCCCGTGTCCAGCGGACACGCCCCCGTGGCCATCCCTTTTCTCTTCCTTCATTAATTGCATTTGTCTGCATTAGACTCCACACGGCCCGTGTTCGCTGGGCACGACCCCGTGTGCAGAAGCGTATATGTACTACCAAGATTTGCAAGATTCTACAAATCTTAGCGTTGACCACACCCCGTGCTGAGCTGGGCACACCCTCGTGGTGGGCGTAGAAGCTTCCACAGCTTTGTCCATTTCTTCAGACATCTGACCACGCCCCCATGTCCAGTGAGCACGGGCCGTGGTCAGCCTTCTGTTTCTTGTTTTGCTCTTGGGGATGCTGCTGAGGGGTCCGACATGTCACGTTTATTCCTTTTCTTTGTATTTATGTTAGTTTTTACTGCATATTTGTTCCTTTTGTTCGTTTAAGCTCATTTGGTCCTGAAAATACGAAAGGAAGACAAAAACACACTTTTTCCAACATTAGTACTAAAAAAGGGTTAGTTTTATGCCTTATTTGATGTAATTTATTTGTTGCATTTTACACACATCACGCATGAAATGCGCGCGCTTGATTTCATCGCCAACATTTCCGATTTCTAGACATTCCTTGTTATACCTCGTGATGAAGTCTTCGATGCCCTTGCTGTCTTTGCGCCAGATGTTTAGGACTTCAGCTGGGTCTCTTGTATACCTGCGCTGTTAGCTAAAATGTGAGAGGAAATTTTCTTAGAAATCCATCCATGATTTAATATTTCCAGATGGTAAGTTGTCAAACCATGTGCGTGTTGCGCCTACGAAAGTTTGTACAAATAAATGACACCATGCTGGAAATGACCATCCTCCTACAACTCCAGCACTTGTGAACACTTGAATATGGTCGTCCGGGTCTGTGAGCCCGTTGTACTTCCTGACATTGTGTGGCAGTTTGGTTTTTTCGAGTGGAGCCATGGCGATTTCCCTGATAAACTTAGATTTTCAGCTACACCTTGTGGTCTGTAACTCAAGGTGAAATCGTATTCTGCTACTGGATTGTACCCTACGGGCGCATGAGATTTGTATGCTTCATGGTTTGGTGGGAGTCTACTGAACACGCTCGTACTGTCTCCATCTTGGTAAGACGGATCATTCTCATCTGACATACCTTCAAATTCTTTCTCCATCCTACGTGGACCCGGTCGTTTGTGTACTGGCATGCACGCTCTAGGTCGTGTGAGATGAGAGTCGTTGGGATTTTGGTGTTGAAGTACGTGTTACGTGTACTGCTGATATTCTGATAATTGTACCTTGGATGTTGTTGCTGGTACGCCTAAGTATCGTAAGTAGATTCTTGGTGAAGTGATGAAACCCTTTGCGATGGGTAATGCGATGTGTGTTGCGCATGCACTTGCTGCATTGGTGTTTGTGCTGGGAACTGCGCATGTGCTCACATCTGCGCGTATGCCATGTGATGCGTGTGTGGTGTGATATATATTTAAGTATATTTTAAGCCATTTTTACACGTTAGTCAAGTTTTAAATTTATAAAACTCGATATTTTACTAACACCAAACACACATATGGGCAAGTGCACCCATCGTGAGCGTAGTATAGTGTTGGCAAGATACCGAGGTCGTCCAAGGACACAAGAGCTTTTAGTACCGGTTTATCCTCAATGTCTAATCAAATCAAAAGTTAGAAAAAGGTTTTAAGCTAGAAAAATAAAAACTATCTAAAATGCTGAAAAATAAAATAAAAGTAAAAACAGATAGACAAGATGAATCACTTGGATCCGACTCGTATTTACTGTAACCTTTGATTATTTCCGCACTTTTGCACTTTTTAAGAGATTATCTTAGTTATTGTAGTAGGCCCCTCTTTTGAAGGTGACGTTACCCTCAACCCAGTAGTTTGAGTCAGCAAGGATACAATCCTAAAGGGTCGGATTATTGAAAGATAATTAATTAAGTTATTAATGCATATTATGGTAGGCCCCTCTTTTGAAGGTGACGTTACCCTCGGCTAAGTAGTCTGAGTCAGCAGGGATACAGTCCTAAGTAGCCGGGTTAAAGTATTAATAGTAGCTTACATATGAGGGGATCAAAGAGTTTGGACCCCCGCCATCCAATACCGAAGGGTATTGAAGGAGGTCCTACTAAATTTGACCCAGGTCCTTGCAGGATCTATACACTGAACAAGGCAAGACTCTTACCAAACCGTTCCCTTAACCCCCGACCAGGTAGCCAACATATCTCCATATAGACCGTGGAGATATGAATGGTGAAAATATTTTATTTTATATAGACAGTAAAATAATGCCAAGACACCACGGACAAACGATAAGGAAGAATCACCTTCAACATAAGAAACTAGTTATTAAAGTCATTAATACATAACCAAATAAAAAGTGCGAAAAGATTAAAAATAAAAAGTATTACACTAGACACTTGTCTTCACCAAGTGATGTAAGAGACTTAGGCAAACATGGCCTTTGATTGTCAAGAACTCTTACGATCAATCTTGGATCCCGAGACGACTCACACACTCTACGATGGACGATGGATGATGGTGGTGGATGATGGTGTTGTGATGGTGGTGGGTGGTGGGTGAAGTGTGAGAGAGGTGGTGTGCCAAGGGATGGTTTGAAAATGAGCCAAGCACCCCTATTTATAGGCTGAACAGAGACTCGGGCATGGCCCCGTGTCCACCTTCCTTCTCTTTCTTCATTAATTGCAGTTTGTCTGCATTAGTTGACCACGCCCCCGTGTGTAGAAGCGTATCTGTACTATCAAGATTTCCCCAGATTCTGCGAATCTTAGAGTTGACCACGGCCCCGTGTCCGCTGGGCACGCCCCCGTGGTGGGTGATAGAAGCTTCTACAGCTTTGTCTTTTCTGCTGAAGCTTGGGCACGCCCCCGTGCTCATTGAGCACGGGGCGTGTTCTGCCTTCTGTTCTCTTGTTTTGCTTGGGAAGATGCTGTCGGGGAGGCCGGGCATGCCACATTTGTTCCGTTTCTTGTATTTATGTTAGATTTAGCTGCCTTTTTGCTTCTTTTGTTCATTTGAGCTCATTTAATCCTGAAAATACAAAAGGAAGACAAAAACACACTTTTTCCAACATTAGTACTAAAAAAAGGGTTAGTTTTATGCCACAATTGATGTAATTTATATGTTGCATTTTGTGCACATCAAATACCCCCACACTTGAATCTTTGCTTGTCCTTAAGCAAAACTCTTTATAATGTGGCTATACACTCCCAAATGGAATAGGTAGAAGAGAAGGTTTTTGGGCTTGTCATAGAGTGTCGGGATTTCCAAGATTCTTTATTAAGTTTTATTTTTATTTATTTACAATCCTATTCATCATGATTTATTTAAAACATTTCATAAGATAAATTACTTATTAGGGCATAACATGCCTTTTTAAAATTCCATTTATATACAATTTCACATACCTCACGGGGGATCACTCAACACTCGGCCGAAGATGTATTTTAGTGAATCACTCGAGAGCGGCATGGAACTTACTCCTACCATAAGCTTGCCAGGCAATCAATCCTCCTCCTTTTTAACTATACACCTTTGTAAATATCAAGAGGACTTTTGGGGTGAAGGGTAAGGCTTGGGTTGAAGGTAGGTGGTTGGGTTAGTAGTTAGTAAAAGGGCGAAAAGCGTAAAAAGCGTCGGTTTCCGTAAGACTTTTTATTTTTAAAGTTTTTATTTTGATGAAGCCTTTATTTAAACAAAGTTATTTTTGATAAACTTGTTTGTTTATTTCACTTTTGCTTCATCATCATCATTTTTTTTTTTTTTTTTGAAGTCAAAAGAAAAACCGAGCTTGTTACTAAAACAAAAGGGTTAAAAATAAAAAGGTTTTGGTGGGTAAAAGGGTGTTTGTTTTTTGGTTAAGAAATGAAAAGGTTTAGGCTCAAAGGGGTTAACTAGGGGGATTTTGGGTAGGTGGTAAAAAAAGAAAAATAATGGTGTAGAAATAAAAAGGGTTAGTCCTAATGACTCTGTCATTTACTTACTCGGGTTTAAGTTGGTAAGGACCGGGAATGTATCGTCGTGGCAAGTTCTAGAGTCGTAAGAACCAAGCGGCTATTCACACAAGAAACGAAAAATGAGCATTTTATTTAAAGATATATATTTGTATGCTCAATAAAGGCTCAAAACTCACTTTTTGTGGGAATGGGTTTTTATGTGATCAAGTATATATAATCAAATTTTAACCAAACTTGTCATGCCGTTTCATAATTTTCTTATGTTGGTTGTTTTTATCACGACGCTATCGGTTGTAAATTTGTAAAAACTAGAATTGAGACCCACCACAATGCGGCGGGGATTCTTTAGTTATGACTAAGTCGATCTAGGACCCGCACGTTATGTTAAACCTGTCAAACGGGGAAAAATAGACGATGTAAAAACGTTCACCCACACACGCACGTTGCGTCATGCTAACTCGCAAAATTTAGAACGAAACGTAAAAAAGTTAAACCAAAAACGCACGTTGCGATGTGTTAAGTCAGAAAATTTAGAACCAAGCATAAAGCGAAAAATTTGCGGAAAATGAAAACTATAAAGGGCCAAAGTTGAATGTAAAAAAAGTTGTGAGGATAGATTGCAAAAGATAAAAATTTTTGGGTTAAAAGTAAAAAAACAAATAGTTTTGTGTTAAAAGTAATTTATGAAATACTTTTGGGTGAAAAGTAAAAAAAATCAATTTTTTTTTAGCCCCCAAAGCCAAGGTTACGACAATCATATGCATAACCATTTTTTCTTTGGAAAACCCCCAAAGCACACGCCGCGTTGCGACGGGGCGTAAAACGGTGTCAAATAGTACTAATGTCACACAACCGTTATCGACCACCAACGCTGACTCGACCTAGGATCTGCGTGTTGCGACGAACCTGTCAAACATGAAAAATAGAGGTAAAAACGTTGAACCACACATGTACGTTGCGTCGTATTAACTTGCAAAATTTGAAACAAAACATAAAAAAGTTGAACCACACTTGTACGTTGCGTCGTATTAACTCGAAAAATTAAGAACTATACCTAAACCGAAAATTTGCCAAAGATGAAAAGTATAAGTGACAAAAGTTGTGAAGTTAAATTGCAAATAATGAAAAGTTTTGGGTTAAAGTTAAAAAAACAAATTATGTAGGGTTAAAATTGCAAAAGATAAAAACCTTTGGGTTAAAAGTAATGAAAAGTTTGAATTAAAGATAAAAAAAAACAAATTATGTAGTGTTAAAATTGCAAAATGTAAAAACCTTTGGGTTAAAATTAGAAAATCAAGTTTTTTTTTTTGAAAAACTCTCATAGCACAAGTTACAAATGGTTATGCACAAAAAGTTTGCTTATTTATATATGAAATAATATAACCTTTTTAGAATTTGAAATTCTCAAGTTAAACCTAGACAAGAAAAAAAATGAATTTTTTTTGAAAAAATTGGGGTGATTAGCGGTTCCAATAGAGTTTTGTGTAAGGCTTGTATTTAGGACTTGCAAGATTCAAAGTTTTAGCATCCCCCCACACTTAAATTACACGGTGTCCTCAATGTGTCCCAAAAATAAGTTTTTAGGTTGATTGAATGTGTAAAAAGGTGTGAAAAAGCAAAAATTTGTGTTACTGGGCGTCTGGACACGGCCCCGTGGTGTCCGGGCATGGCCCCATGTTCAGATCGCCAGTAACAGAAATTGTCAAAAAGAAACAGAAGCCTGGGCACGGGGACGTGTTCAGTGAGCACGCCCCGTGTCCAGTTACCTGAACTGGGCATTTTCTGCAGATGGTTGGGCACGAGCCGTGTTGGGCGAGCACGGCCCCATGCTGAACTTGCTGTAATGAAGAAAAATTTGTCGGGTGGCCCTGTTTTTGTGCATGGAGTGCTGGTTCATGCTTCCCTTGTTATCCTTCACCATCCCAAGTGTGTTTTATTCCTGCAAATTAAAACTAAACTAGAAAACATAAAAATTAATCTAAACTAAGCTAAGGATAGTTCCGCGGAATGCCTCCGTGGTGCGCCACGTTTATAAGGGTCCTTGGCTAGACCCAAAGCCTGGTCATATGTCACCCAAGTGGGATTTTTTTGCATCCCATGCTACACCGTCGGAGAGCGTCATCCAAACTTGAGTCTATGACCTTCATGTAGTTGACCGGGTCGTCGTCTTCTACTCTTTTTCCAACTCCAAACTTCATTTCCTCGTTCCCAATCCTCAATGTTAGTGTCCCGTCATTCATGTCTACCACCGCTTGAGCCGTAGCTAGGAATGGCCTTCCTAAGATGAGTGGTACTTCGGTATCTTCCTCCATATCTAGTATGACAAAGCCGGCCGGAAAGACAAATTCGCCGACTTTGACCAATAGATTTTCAGCGATACCTTGTGGATATTTGACGGATCTGTCGGTAAGTTGTATGCTAATTTTTGTAGGGCTTGTTTTCCCTAAGCCGAGTCGGTTGAACATTGATGAAGGCATGAGGTTGATGCTTGCCCCGAGATCGGCTAGTGCATTACGAATGGGGGATCCCCCAATCGAGCAAGGAATTGTGAAGCTTCCGGGGTCAAGCTTCTTTTGTGGGAATTTGTTGAGTAGCAAGGCGGAGCATTCTTCGCCTAAGTTAACTAATTGCAATGATTCAATTTTCCTTTTATGAGTGAGGAAGTCCCTCATGAATTTGGAATATTTAGGCATTTGAGTTAGGACTTCGATAAATGGAATATTAACATGCAATTGTTTTAGTAAATTTTCGAACTTTGCGAATTGCTTATCGGTCTTTTGACGAATTAACCTACCGGGGTATGGAACTGGAGGAGTCTTAGTAGGCTCTTGAATTGGTAGAGAAGCCTTCTCTTGTTGGGGCATGGGTGGAGTTGTGGTTTGGCTAGATGGGCTTCTTTCAGTTGGTGGTAATGGAGCATCCTCGGGACCCACGGTACGGTTTCTCAACGTGATGAGATGTACTTGTGCCTTTGGGTTGTTTTCGGTATTGCTTGGTAACGCGCCTTGTGGTCTCTCGGAGAAATTTTGAGCTATTTGATTTAATTGTTTTTTGATATTATGAATGCTAGCTTGCTGATTTCTAAAATTCGATTCCAATTGTTGAAATCGATCCGAGTTTTTCTTTTCGGTGTCGAAGATGAGGCGAGATACAGTATCTTCAAGCCTTTCTCGTCCACCTTGTTGTTGAGAGAAATTTTGTGACTCGATTCTTGGTTGTTGAAAGTTTGTTCGTTGATTTAGATTTTGTTGGTTACTACTATTATCGGGTTCTCTCCAACCAAGGTTGGGGGCCATCCTTGGTTGTAGGTACCCGTTGGAGGACCCGACGGCCTAGGCCTATTATCAATGTAGTTTACCTTTTCCGTTTGATCATCTAATTCTTTCATACAACTCCAATTTTCATGTGGCCTACCACACCCCTCGCAAGCCATAACCGAGACCGTTTTTGCCATTTCTAACTTTTTTATTTTTGAAGAAAAGACCTCGATTTGAGCTTGTAAGGGAGTGCTTTCATCAACCTTATGGGCGCCCGGGGCAATAGATTTATTGCCTCGGGGAGTGTGCCACTGAAAATTGGTTTGAGCAATTTCCTCAATTTGATTATATATTTCATTTGGGCGACGATTACCTAAAAGTCCCCCGGAACTAGAATCAAGTCTTTGTCTTGTGTGTGGCAACAACCCATTGTAGAAAGTGGATACTTGTTGCCATACCGCAAGACCGTGATGAGGACACTTTCTTAGTAGCTCCTTGAACCTTTCCTAAGTTTCATATAAGGATTCCCCATCCTCTTGTGAATATGTATTAATTTCAGTCATTAGTTTAGCCGTTTTAGCAGGAGGGAAATACTTATATAGAAACTTTTGGGCTAGTTCATCCCAGGTGTTTATCGAACCAACTGGGAGGGTGTTAAGCCAAGCTTTAGCTCGGTCTTTTAATGAAAATGGAAACATTCGAAGGCGGATGGCGTCATTTGATGCTCCATTGATCCGAAAGGTATCACATATTTCTAAGAAATTAGTAATATGTAGATGGGGATCCTCGTCCGCAAGCCCATGGAAGGTTGCGGAGTTTTGAAGCATTTGTATCAAATGCGGTCGAAGTTCGAAGTTGTTGGCTTCGACATTCGGTGCATTGATAGCGGCGCCGAGATTACCTACAGTGGGTTGTAGGTAATCCATGAGGGTACGTTGGTCCGCCATTGGAAGTGGGTCCCCTGAGACTTTCTCTTGGTTTTTAGCTTTAAGTCTTTTTCTGAGAAAGCGTTCGGGTTCTTCAAGAGGTTCTTTTATGTCTCTACTAGAACTGGAGCTCATACACTACGTAGAAAGTTCAGATGTGGCGCCTGGGTTCCAAGTCCTGCAATAAAAACAGAAAAGAACGTTGGTCAGAAGCTTCACCACGGCCCCGTGCTCAGATGAACACGGCCCGTGCTCGGAGATACAGTAGTTGTTTTCCGGATCCCTGTTACTGGGGAGTTCGACACGGCCCCGTGTTGCACCGACACGGCCACTTGCTCAACTCTCTGTAACTCGGAAAATAAAAACTGCAGTGACAATGCTGGGCACGGCCCTTGTCTGACTAGGCACGGCCCGTGCTGAGCTCTGCAGAAACTGAAAATTTAAGAAAATCCTAAAAAACCAGAAAAATTAGAAAAAAACGATTAGGCCGTTAATTCCTAACTTTCTTAAAATCCTTGTGTCCCCGGCAACGGCGCCAAAAACTTGATGCGCGTGTGGTGTGATATATATTTAAGTATATTTTAAGCCATTTTTACACGTTAGTCTAGTTTTAAATTTATAAAACACGATATTTTACTAACACCAAACACACATATGGGTAAGTGCACCCATCGTGAGCGTAGTATAGTGTTGGCAAGATACCGAGGTCGTCCAAGGACACAAGAGCTTTTAGTACCGGTTTATCCTCAATGTCTAATCAAATCAAAAGTTAGAAAAAGGTTTTAAACTAGAAAAATAAAAACTATCTAAAATGTTGAAAAATAAAATAAAAGTAAAAACAGATAGACAATATGAATCACTTGGATCCGACTCGTGTTTAGTGCAACCTTTGATTATTTCCGCACTTTTGCACTTTTTAAGAGATTAACTTAGTTATTGTAGTAGGCCCCTCTTTTGAAGGTGACGTTACCCTCAACCCAGTAGTTTGAGTCAGCAAGGATACAATCCTAAATGGTCGGATTATTGAAAGATAATTAATTAAGTTATTAATGCATATTATGGTAGGCCCCTCTTTTGAAGGTGACGTTACCCTCGGCTAAGTAGTCTGAGTCAGCAGGGATACAGTCCTAAGTAGCCGGGTTAATGTATTAATAGTAGCTTACATATGAGAGGATCAAAGAGTTTGGACCCCCGCCATCCAATACCGGTGGGTATTGAAGGAGGTCCTACTAAATTTGACCTTGGTCCTTGCAGGATCTATACACTGAACAAGGCAAGACTCTTACCAAACCGTTCCCTTAACCCCCGACCAGGTAGCCAACATATCTCCATATAGACCGTGGAGATATGAATGGTGAAAATCTTTTATTTTATATAGACAGTAAAATAATGCCAAGACACCACGGACAAACGATATGGAAGAATCACCTTCAACATAAGAAACTAGTTATTAAAGTCATTAATACATAACCAAATAAAAAGTGTGAAAAGATTAAAAATAAAAAGTATTACACTAGACACTTGTCTTCACCAAGTGATGTAAGAGACTTAGGCAAACATGGCCTTTGATTGTCAAGAACTCTTACGATCAATCTTGGATCCCGAGACGACTCACACACTCTACGATGGACGATGGATGATGGTGGTGGATGATGGTGTTGTGATGGTGGTGGGTGTAGTGTGAGAGAGGTGGTGTGCCAAGGGATGGTTTGAAAATGAGCCAAGCACCCCTATTTATAGGCTGAACAGAGACTCGGGCATGGCCCCGTGTCCATTGGGCACGGCCCCGTGTCCATTGGGCACGGCCCCGTGTCCACCTTCCTTCTCTGTCTTCATTAATTGCAGTTTGTCTGCATTAGTTGACCACGCCCCCGTGTCCACTGGGCACGCCCCCGTGTGCAGAAGCGTATCTGTACTATCAAGATTTCCCCAGATTCTGTGAATCTTAGAGTTGACCACGGCCCCGTGTCCGTTGGGCACGCCCCCGTGGTGGGTGATAAAAGCTTCTACAGCTTTGTCTTTTCTGCTGACACTTGGGTACGCCCCAGTGCTCATTGAGCACGGGGCGTGTTCAACCTTGTGTTCTCTTGTTTTGCTTGGGAAGATGCTGTCGGGGAGGCCGGGCATGCCACGTTTGTTCCTTTTCTTGTATTTATGTTAGATTTAGCTGCCTTTTTGCTTCTTTTGTTCATTTGAGCTCATTTAATCCTGAAAATACAAAAGGAAGACAAAAACACACTTTTTCCAACATTAGTACTAAAAAAAGGGTTAGTTTTATGCCACAATTGATGTAATTTATATGTTGCATTTTGTGCACATCACCATGTTTAGTACTGCATGTGACTTAGCGTACCATAAAGCTGGTGTTTCTCCTTCTGGCAGTGAAGGGAAAACCGTGTTGATTATTCTTGTAGTTGGTGAGTCGGGAATCATCTATTGGTTTGCTCGTGTAGCACTATCAAAGACATTAGTAACTCCGGCATCAGTGAACTCTCCACCGGCGTGCTCGTCCCTTTGGTGGTTTTGGACGTGTGCGTTGTCCGGCAGCCAAACGAAGAGCCTTCACCGCCGATTTGAAAAGAAGAGTTTGGTTCAGCCATTAAAGAGTGTTTTTGAAAAGAAAAGAGATGAAAATGGTTGTAAAAATGCGGTGGACGCCAATGATGAAACACTGGATAATACTAGACTATCTCAGCTAGTCGTCTCATGTTCTATGGCTCAATCTCTATCTTTCACTCGCCGGATAGCTGATTCTACAAGGATGTCCTACAAAACGAACAACACCGGTGACTCGTCACAAGCAGGAGAAGATGGGGGTTCTCTTTGTGACCACCCTCTGGCCTGAGAATAAGTAACCGCTTTGATAATAAGTGTGCGTATAGAGTAAGAGAATGAGAAAACAAATCCTTAAACCTGGAGGTAAAGTCTTCTATTTATAGCCGGGGAATAGTGAAGGAAGAGACCGGTCAGCTAGCCGGTGTTCGCCAGCTGTCCGACCAGGAGGAATATCCGTTCTGTCCCCTCTGAGGTTGTCAGCCTCTGAGGTGATGTGGCGTAATGTTATTCGCTCCAGCTATGCCTACACTTGTACTGGCTGTTGTCTTGTCCTCCCAGGATCTTGCAACAGCTGATTGCGTCTCGTTATTGGTGTCACCTGTCGTCCTTTCTGTCTGCAGGAGCATCTTCTTGTCACCAGGTGTCTTCTTCCAGAAGCTTCTAGGACCTCCTGGATGCCTTTGTATGACGGAGACGCCAGCTTGGAGTGATGTGGTCCCTTTTACATGTGTTCACATGTGATTTGGGATCATACCTGTAACAACCCTCGGTAAAACCGACACCCTCATAATGTGTCTAACACTCTAGTATATTTTAAAATACCCTTATATGTCTCTAAATACACCCCGTATGTGAAAACCGAGCCCGAAACGTGTTATAACATATAAAATAAAATAAAATAAAATATGATGTTTAAGTTGAGGCGGGCCGCGTAGGACCTCACCTCAAGCTCACGCGGGCGGTATGAAGGTGTAGACAGGACTTCACTGATTTCTTTAGTTCAGGTGGGCCGCGTAAGGCTTTGCCTTATCTTACGCGGGCCGCGTGAGAGTCTATTTCAGCAACTATAAATAGAACGCATCAGTTTTCGTTTTCCGTCGCTCACAATCTCAATTCTCAATCTCAAATTCTGTAGAAGAGTTATAATAGTCGGGTATTATACCCCTAATTAGCGAGGTTCTGCTCCGTTGTAAGTATTATAACCCCAATTTCGTAATAGTTACGCTGCCCGATCGATTTAGGGTTCCGTAACAACTGTCGTGGTTCTGCCCGACGTAGTTGTTGGAATGCCGTCTCGGGGAGGGTATCATCAATATTTTCAAAGGCTTATGATACTAACCAATGTACATTTGTATAAATTATAGATTATATCCAGGAAACCCTTACAAGAAGTCTAAGATAGCAATGTGAGTAATCCTTCTTTTTGTGTAAACCTTTTTGTGAGTTTATCCTCTTTTTGTTAACTTTTTAGGAATGTTTTACAAAACCTTAATTGTTTTACAATGCGATTAAGCGGTGATTGAGTCTTTGTAGTTCTTCAATTACTGCCGGTATTATGGGGTTTTGTATACAAAATTTATTACTACGAGTAGTAGTAATAGTCGGAATGACAGTACATTACCATTGGACGACGAGTTAGCCAATGGGTAATTTGACCATAGCCACAGTTCCGGTCGAGTGGCAAATACTGAATGAGTAATTGTGTAGAAATAAACAATGTGATCGCTCTCAATACTGTTTTAATTGATAAAATGTTTCTTGATTAAACTGGGATTCACTCACCAGTATTTCCGACTGACAAATGTTTTTAAAACGCGTTACAGGTAACACAATGTGAACAGCCAATTAGTGAAAAGCCAGCTGGAGAGCACTGAAGGCTTGGGAAAATGTGGCTATAAAAGTTACCTAATAAACGATGTTTTAAATTCAATAAAATTGGGTTTGTCCCTATAAATGTATTGTAATAAGAAACTTGGGTTTTGCCCATGTTATTATTAATATCAAATATGGTGGTTTTACTCTGATAAACATTTCCTAACTACGATCCTGATGTAAATTCCGCTGCAAGATTTAAACAACTGATACCACCAAACTCTGAGTTCGCGTCCGCCCGTTCCCGGGACAGATAAGGGATCGGGGGTTGCGACAGAAGGTGGTATCAGAGCCTAGCCACTGGTCTGAGCCAAAGAAGTGTTCTGCTGACACTTACATTCTAAATTTTGTGTTAGGAAATAATGGAAATATATGCATAACTGTATTTATTTGTTATGTGTTATTTGACTATCTGTTAGTTTACAGTATAAGTGATCAAGAACCCTCAGACATGAGTCGTCAGTTGTCTGATTCCCCTAAGAGTGAAGGTACCTCTTCACAGCCTGCCCTTTCTGGGTATTCTGCTGATCAGGAAGAATGAGTGTTTGCTTTTAGAGCTCAGTCAGAAGAGCCATTCCCTCATAAGAAACGAGGATGGTTCAGTAAGGAAGCCTTTGCTCGTAGGAAGAGAATGCGAAAGTTGCAACAGCAAAGAGTTTTAGCAGCCGCTAAGCGGAAGACTGATGCCCATACACAGGATATGCTTAATAGAAGCCTAGCCAATTTCCATATCCTAGCTACAACTGCTGCTGACCCGAGTCTGGAACAACTAGTAGCACCGCAACCACAAATCCCAGACCAACCCATGGAAATAGAAAATACTGAAAACCAAGTGGAGATGCATGACTTTAACCCAGAAGAAATCCCTAGGATACCTGCACCAAACCCCCTAGATCCAAATTACGACCCCTGGTGGGACGATAATAGGGACTTTGTGCAACGTTATCCTATCCATGAAGACACACCCATACAGAACATAGGAGCCTACCCAGGTATGGACCCTTTAAATCCCTATTACCACGATGAATATATTAGGGAGATCTTAGAGGATCCTTACCAATTTCAGGAACTTTCACCCCCATATCAAGAACCAGCACCCCAGATTCCAAACCCAGTCCTAGAACCTGCACCCCCAATGAGTGCAGAAAACGTGCAAGAACATAGGACTTTCGGGGAGGAAATTTTAGAAAGCAGTGAGAGAATGCATCAGGTGGGAGAGCGTCTCGTATGGAAATACGATGAGCGCAATATGGATTTTTGGATAAATCCATATCCATGAATATGATGGTAGAAACGATAATAGTAATAATAATAATAATAAAATAAAATAAAACTATGTGTGTACGGATGCATAGTACTATTAGTGTAATTTTCTTTCCGTTGGTATTGTAATCTTTATTTCAGTACTAGTGTGTAATAGACGCATAGTATATGAAAATAGAGTACAAGTCGCAATGATCGACGTTTTTTGCTAGATTGCGTGTCATGTGAATTACGATATTATCTATTATCTTGTGATATTAATATGAGATAAATGTTTAAAATTCAGATGGCCGACGAAAGAAATCAAGGAAATCTGAATAATGATAACCAGAGTAACATTAACGTGGTTAATGAGAATCCAAGCATCAATAACAATAACAATCAAGTGGATAATAGTGTTATCCAACACATAGTAGCACAAGGAATTATAGATGCAATGCCATTTATTCTTCAAACTGTTAAGGATGCTGATAATAAAAGTAAGCATAGCAGTAAGCGACCAAGCGAACCAGAAAACAGCGTGAACAATGGACCTGTACTTCAAATGCCCATTCCCAAAAGAAGAAGAACCATGCCTTATGGTTGTTCTTATAAGGAATTCTGGTCTTGTAAACCAATGGAATTTTCAGGCAACGAAGGGGCCATTGCAACCTTACGCTGGATAGAAAAGACTAAGGCAGTCTTAAGGATAAGCAAGTGTGCTGAAGAAGATAAGATACTGTTTGATTCTAATCTGTTTAAGAATGCAGCACTAGAATGGTGGAACACAATCCTCCAAACAAAAGGAAGTGATAGAACCTACAATATGGAATGGGAAGAATTTAAGGACAAGGTAGAAAGGAAATTCTGCCCACCTAATGAAAAGGAACAAATAGCAAACAAATTCCTAAACCTTAGGATGACTGGTGTGGATAGTAAGGGATACACTAAAATATTCTTTGAATATGCTAGAATAGTGCCAACTCTTGCTTCACCAGAACCAGTGTTAATCTCCCGTTATATTTGGGGATTAATTGGAGAGATAAGACACGTAGTCAAGGCAGCTAGACCTCAAACTATAGAAGAGACTGTAGAACTAGCCAATACCTTGACAGATGAACTAGTCCGTACTAGAGAAGAAGACCAGAGGAAAAACCTAACCCAAAGGCTTACACAAGAATTTCGTTCTGGAAATTCTAATCGTGGGAAAAAATATAGGTTCTACCTCTGCACCCTACTGTATATATTGCAAAAGAAAGCATTCCGAAAGATGCTCCATATATTGTAACTTTTGCAAAATACCGGGACACAAGGAAGAAAACTACAGGAAGAAAGCTAACAGCAGGGTATGTTACAATTGCAGAGAACAAGGTCATATCAAGCTAAATTGTCCAAAATTAGCTCCAGCTCCAGACAACAAGAATACTAAAAATGCTAGAGCATTTGTTCTGACTGCAGATGAAGCCAAGATGATTCCAGATGTCATAGCTGGTATGTTTTTAGTTAATGATGTTTTTGCTAGAGTATTATTTGACTCTGGTGCAAACCAAAGTTTTATTAATACATCATTTTGCAAATTTCTAAATCAGTCATTAACTAAACTACCGCAAGAATGCTTAGTAGAGACAGCCAATGGAGAAACCGTTAGAATTTCTGAAATCTTGCAGGGAGCAAGCATAGAAATTTTAGATCAAAAATTTATTGCAAACATGTATCCCATGAATCTGGCAGGATTCGATGTTGTTTTAGGAATGGATTGGTTAATAGCCAATAAAGCTAGTATTTTATGTGATAAAAAGTCAATTCAAGTAAATTAACCAAAAGGTAAAACGATCACAATTAAAGGAGATAAAATCTCTAGGTCCACTAAATTCATCTCTGTGATGAAAACTGCAAGTTATATAAGAAAAGGTCCTATAGTGTATTTGATTTCTATAATCACTAACACTAAAGGAAAGGATTTAAAAGATATTCCAGTAGTATCTCAGTTTTCAGATGTATTTCCAGAAGAATTGCCAGGGCAACCTCCAGACAGAGAAGTTGAATTCAGAATCCATTTAATACCAGGAACATCACCGATTGCCAAAGCACCTTATCAGTTGGCACCTGCAGAAATGCAAGAATTGAAGAAACAATTAGACGAATTGTTAGAGAAAGGATTTATACAACCAAGTTCGTCGCCATGGGGAGCGCCGATATTGTTTGTTAAAAAGAAGGACGGATCAATGCGTATGTGCATTGACTACCGTGAATTAAACAAGGTCACGATTAAAAATCGGTATCCATTACCGAGAATCGATGATCTGTTTGATCAACTTCAAGGAGCTCGATTTTTCTCTAAAATCGATTTAAGGTCAGGATATCATCAATTAAAGGTACAGGAAGAGGACATTCCTAAAACCGCTTTCAGAACAAGGTATGGCCATTATGAATTTACTGTCATGCCATTTGGTTTAACCAATGCCCCAGCTGTATTTATGGACATGATGAACCGAATATGTAAGCCATATTTGGATAAATACATAATTGTTTTCATAGATGATATTCTCATTTATTCTAAGAATAAAGAGGATCATGCAAAGCATTTGCACGCACTTTTAAGTTTGTTAATAAAGGAAAAGCTTTACGCTAAATTCTCTAAGTGCGAATTTTGGTTAGAACAGGTACAGTTTCTCGGACATTTAGTTAATCATGAAGGAATTCTTGTGGATCCAACAAAGATTGAGGCGATTACTAAATAGAAAATCCCTGAGTCACCAACCGAGGTTAGAAGTTTCTTAGGATTGGCCGGTTATTATAGAAGATTTATTCAAGATTTTTCTAGAATAGCCATTCCCTTAACTAAGTTAACCTGTAAATCTGTTAAGTTTGAATGGGGAATAAAACAAGAAGAAGCATTTAGAATCCTTAAGCAAAGATTAACCCATACACCCATATTAGCATTACCAGAAGGAACTGAAGACTTTGTAGTCTACTGTGATGCTTCTAAATTAGGCTATAGATGTGTATTAATGCAACGACAAAAGGTTATAGCTTACGCATCGAGGCAACTTAAGAATCATGAAGAGAATTATTCAACACATGATTTAGAATTAGGAGCCATAATTTTTGCTCTTAAGATTTGGAGACATTACCTTTATGGTAGTAAGTTTACCATATTCACTGATCATAAGAGTTTAAGGTATATCTTCAAGCAAAAGGAGTTGAATATGAGACAAAGACTCTGGATGGAGATGCTTAGTGACTGATTGTGATATCCAGTATCATGAAGGAAAAGCAAATGTAGTGGCAGATGCTTTAAGTCGAAGGTATCATGAAAAGCCAAAAAGGGTACGTTCTCTTAAATTAAATCTGCAAGTAGATTTAAATGATCAGATAAGAGAAGCACAAGAATCAGTAATCAAGGATGATTCTGAAAAATTAAAAGGTATGCTGAAAGAATTAGAACAAGGAATAGATGGAGTTTGGAGGTTCCATAAAAAGAGAATGTGGATACCTAAATTAGGAAACCTACGTCATCGTATATTAGAAGAAGCCCATAAGTCTAAGTATACGATGCATCCAGGGAGTGATAAGATGTACCAGGATTTAAAGAAAAATTTCTGGTGGATAGGAATGAAAAAAGACATAGCAACCTATGTTTTTAAATGTTTAACTTGTTCACAAGTTAAGGCTGAACACCAGAAACCCTCAGGTTTGTTACAGCAATTGGGAATTGATAACAATGGATTTTGTTACTAAATTACCCAAAACAAAGAAAGGTAATGATACAATCTGGGTGATTGTAGATAGACTAACCAAGTCAGCTCATTTCCTACCAATGAGAGAAACTTTCAGTATGGAACAATTAGCTAAACTATATGTAAATGAAATTGTTTCTTTACATGGCATTCCTTTATCAATTGTTTCTGATAGAGATAGCCGATTTACCTCTCATTTTTGGTCAAGTTTCCAAAAGGCAATGGGAACCAAGTTAAAATTAAGTACAGCTTATCATCCTTAAACGGACGGACAAAGCGAAAGTACAATTCAAATAATGGAGGACATGCTTAGAGCTTGTGTAATTGATTTCGAAGGTAATTGGGACGATCACTTACCTTTAATAGAATTTTCTTATAATAATAGTTATCACACAAGTATCAATGTTGCACCATTCGAAGCACTTTATGGACGAAAGTGTCAAACCCCTGTCTGTTGGGCAGAAATTGGGGAACAGCAACTATCAAGACCTGAGATAGTACAAGAAACAACTGACAAGATCATTCAAGTCAAGGAACGACTGAAAGCAGTACGTGATCGACAGAAGAGTTATGCTAATAACCGACGCAAACCCTTGGAGTTTCAAGTAGGAGATAAAGTATTGTTGAAAGTCTCTCCTTGGAAAGGAATAGTAAGATTCATCAAACAGGGAAAGTTAAGTCCCAGGTATGTTGGACCTTTTAAGATTATTAGAAGAATATGACCTGTAGCCTATCAGCTACAACTGCCAGAGGAAATGGCAGAAATACATGATGTGTTTCATGTATCTAATCTCAAAAAGTGTTTAGCTGATGAATCACTGATAGTTCCTCTTAAGGATATAGAGGTAAATGAACAACTCAAGTTTGTAGAAAGACCTCTACAGATTGAAGACAGGAAAGTCAAGAATCTCAAGCATAAGAGACTAGTTCTGATCAAAGTAAAGTGGGACTCCAAAAGATGACCTGAGTACACATGGGAGCTTGAATCTGAAATGCAAAGGAAATATCCACATTTGTTTCAATAGATCTCGAGGACGAGCTCTAAAACAAGGTGGGGAGAATGTAACAACCCTCGGTAAAACCGACACCCTCATAATGTGTCTAACACTCTAGTATATTTTAAAATACCCTTATATGTCTCTAAATACACCCCGTATGTGAAAATCGATCCCGAAACGTGTTATAACATATAAAATAAAATATAAAATCTGATGTTTAAGTTGAGGCGGGCCGCGTAGGACCTCACCTCAAGCTCACGCGGGCGGTATGAAGGTGTAGATAGGACTTCACTGATTTCTTTAGTTCAGGCGGGCCGCGTAAGGCTTTGCCTTATCTTACGCGGGCCGCGTGAGAGTCGGTTTCAGCAACTATAAATAGAACGCATCAGTTTTCATTTTCCGTCACTCACAATCTCAATTCTCAATCTCAAATTCTGTAGAAGAGTTATAATAGTCGGGTATTATACCCCTAATTAGCGAGGTTCTGCTCCGTTGTAAGTATTATAACCCCAATTTCATAATAGTTACGCTGCCCGGTCGATTTAGGGTTCCGTAACAACTGTCGTGGTTCTGCCCGACGTAGTTGTTGGAATGCCGTCTCGGGGAGGGTATCATCAATATTTTCAAAGGGTTATGATACTAACCAATGTACATTTGTATAAATTATAGATTATATCCAGGAAACCCTTACAAGAAGTCTAAGATAGCAATGTGAGTAATCCTTCTTTTTGTGTAAACCTTTTTGTGAGTTTATCCTCTTTTTGTTAACTTTTTAGGAATGTTTTACAAAACCTTAATTGTTTTACAATGCGATTAACCGGTGATTGAGTCTTTGTAGTTCTTCAATTACTGCCGGTATTATGGGGTTTTGTATACAAAATTTATTACTACGAGTAGTAGTAATAGTCGGAATGACAGTACATTACCATTGGACGACGAGTTAGCCAATGAGTAATTTGACCATAGCCACAGATCCGGTCGAGTGGCAAATACTGAATGAGTAATTGTGTAAAAATAAACAATGTGATCGCTCTCAATACTGTTTTAATTGATAAAATGTTTCTTGATTAAACTGGGATTCACTCACCAGTATTTCCGACTGACAGATGTTTTTAAAACGCGTTACAGGTAACACAATGTGAACAGCCAATTAGTGAAAAGCCAGCTGGAGAGCACTGAAGGCTTGGGAAAATGTGGCTATAAAAGTTACCTAATAAACGATGTTTTAAATTCAATAAAAATAGGGTTTGTCCCTATAAATGTATTGTAATAAGAAACTTTGGTTTTGCCCATGTTATTATTAATATCAAATATGGTGGTTTTACTCTGATAAACATTTCCTAACTACGGTCCTGATGTAAATTCCACTGCAAGATTTAAACAACTGATACCACCAAACTCTGAGTTCGCGTCCGCCCGTTCCCGAGACAGATAAATGATCGGGGGTTGCGACAACACCTCTTCAACTTCTCTCTTAAGACTTTTGAAAACTAGATTTTATCACCATCATGACCTTGAACCTCCGACATTTACAATCAGCCCCTCCATCTTTACCTACAAACATTTTCAACCCAAAAATACGAAAAAGATGTAAAAAAAAGCTTTATTGAGTGTTTGATGTTTGAATTTGTATTTTTCAACATAAATATTTGTTTGGCATTGGCTTTACAGAAATATTTGACTCACAAATCATGCTTTTAAATATTCATGAACGTCTATACTTATCTGATCTGATTATATGGTACTAGACTATGATTTGCAACTTTTTATATTCGCTAGTCGATTTGATCATGTGTTACATTACCATTGTATGTTTGGACTTGAAAATTAGACTTTGTTATGCAAGTGATAGTGTCTAGCAATGACGTTTCTAATTGGTGCTAGCCACCAACCCAATAATCAATTTCTTGTTAAATGCATTTAACATAAACAAATACTCTAACATAAATATGTTATTAAATCCATTGAACATTAACAAACTTTAACATGAAGAAATTATGAGAAAATGCTAACTCAATTTTGATTTTTGGTCATGTTACTGTAAATTGCATTTGACTTTAACAAAGAGTACATTTGATTTTAAAATAACAAAGACTTTAACATAAAAGAGTATTTAATGCATTTAATATGAAAAAATAACATAAAACAATAAACTTATTATTTAACCAATGTGTTAAAATAATAATGCAAAGAACAAAACTAGACCATTATAGACTGGAGCATGAACATATACCTTATCATAAAACAATGAGTAAATTACAAAACTCGTATTTTATGTTAGCATTAGATTGCAAAGTGTGTCCTTTGTCATCAAAAAGTATAAAAAACGTACTCAATGTTTGCAAACCTTTGCACGTTATGTCCTTTATTCCTAACTCAGTTATTTTTCATGATTAAATCTGATCAAGTAGATCTTACATGAGGGCAACTTAGACTTTTTACTCATTTATATATATTAAACATTTTACTATTTATTCAATTATATTATCTCTCTCTTCCCCCTCTCTCTCACACACCCACCACCATCACTTGCCACCGTCAACCCCTCACCACTACCACTGCAACCATCACGCAACCACCATTGCAAGCATCACACCACCACCAACATATTTAACCATCAGCACCCACCATGAAAAACCCATATTCGAATTAATAAAATCCACCATGGAAGTTCCAGGTCATCGTCAATGAACCAAGGTTCTGGGTCTCCATCTTGGACCACCTCAAGACCCATCAAATCCCATAGCGAAGAAACCCGACCACCACCATCCTCTCATCCCACGGCGGAGAAACCCGACCACCGCCTACAGATACCGTGGGGTATGGTGGGGCTTGGGTTGGGGCATTTGTTGACACGTGGAATGGGAGCCCCCCCCCCCCCCCTAGTTACGTGTCCTTGGGGTATGGCGGGGCTTGGGTTGGGTGCACCGCGTGGCAGAATATTAAAAAAATACAAAATATTTATAAAAATCACACAACATTTATAAAAAAACCTACAACTTCATTAAAAATTTTAAAAATTACATAATCCTAAAAATTACATAATTTCTAAAAATTACAAAATAACAAACCTAGAGCGTTAAATAAATTTCAAAAAGGTCGATCTTGTCGAACGCCTTTCGCTCCTTGCCCCGAAACTCTATGTTCGCCACCGCCACCCGGTCCTCGTGGCTTAACTCGCCACTCAGAACGGCTTCGTAGTAAGCCTTGAAACGCTCGAGCTTGGGCCGTAGCTCGCGCCATTTATGTTGGTACGCGTTGAGGTTGTGGCGGTCGTTACCGACGTTATGTCGGTAGGTTGCGAATGCTTCCGGCCAATATTTTGTTTGGCCCGGTGGCCGCCCCTTCATAGCGTCAACGACGCTTGTGACGAGAGCCAATTCTTCTTCGTGGGTCCAGGATGCCATGTTCTTCGGCTTGGGGTAGCGGGTTCGTGGATGAAGTGGGTAGCCGGTGGGGTAGCGGGGGATAGCGATGGTTTGGGATGGACCACACGGTGGGGTTTGGGATGGATCACACGGTGGGGTTTGGGGTTATTTATAGGGGATATTGGGGCCGGTTGGCCAAGCCAAACGGTTTGAATTTAAAATTCAAACTTTTCATATGGCCCGCTATGACATGGCGGGGTCAGCGAATGGAAGCAAGCTAGCTAGGATGTCAAGATCGCCCCACGCCCGGCTTGAAACCCAAGCCCCAAGGGCCACGCCCCAACCCAAGCCCACCCGGGGTGGTGGCTTGGGCATTTTCCCCCAACCCACGCCCAAATCCCCGCCCCATACCCCATAGTCTTAAAGCCACTGACCACCATCCTCTCATCCCTCTCTCTAAATCTATATATTGGTGAACACAAACGACCACCATCCTCTCATCCCATCGTCATTTTAGAATCATCAAATTTAGTGGATGTAGACCTGCAATTAGGGTTAATTCAGTGGTGGTTTGGCGAGAGAGTATAAAAGATAGAGAGATGGAGTAAAGAGAGAACATTGGTGGTTTGGATTTGGTGGTGAACGGAGTGATGGAGTTCAGATCTAGATTTGTTTGGGGTTTGTTTGAATCAAGAATTGGGTTTGTTTGGCAGCGATGGAATCAAGTGGGTGGTGGTGGTAGGGGCAGGTGGTGATGGCCGATGAGGGTAGGTGGTGATGGCCCTAATGTTAGAGAGAGAAAGTGTGAGAGTTGAGATAGAGAGGGAGATTATGTGCTATATATATAAATTGTAGTTTTAAACTTATAATTGTTTTCAATTTTACAATTATTTATTTTAGTATTTAGGGTAAAATGATCAAAATAACCAACCTTATCTGGGGTCCCCTTGGTCAGATTTAACCATGAAAAATAACTGACTTAGAGCTAAATGATATAACGTTTAAGGGTTTGCAAATATCGAGTACATTTTTTGTACTTTTTGAAGATGAAAGACACACTTTGCAATCTGGTGTTAACATAAAGGATGAGTTTTGTAATTTACTCTAAAACAATAAACACTTACTTTTTGATTTGGGGTAATGCAATGGACAAAAGAATAGAATGGACGAGGTAATAGAATGGACGAATGAATGCAATGGATCGTTACTATTCCATGTCTTGTTTGGTTACCATGTTGAAATGGAATGGATTATTTATTGTGTATTGTTTGGTAGGCAAGAAAAACTAAGGAATAAAGCCAACGGTGAGTTGTGGTGGTAAGTGGTAGTGATGGCGATGGGTGGTGGCGGTGGTGGGTGATGGCGATGGGTGGTGGCGGCAGCTAGTGGCGGTGACGAGGGGTGGCGGTGGCGGCCTTCCGTGGTGGTTGGTGGCGGCAGAAGTGGCGATGGGTGGCGGCTAGGCGTACAAACGAGCCAAGCCCGAGCTTGAGCTCGATTAACTTATGAGAGCTCGGGCTCGAGCTCCGGCTCGTTGGTATTTTCTAAAGCTTGGGCTCGGCTCGTTTATTATCTATTAATTGATATATTAAATAAAAATAAAATAAATAATAGGCTTTTTAGGCTCGCGAGCTCGATAAGTGAAGCTCGGGCTCGGGCTCGTTTACTAAATAAGCTTATTTTTAGGTTCGAAGTCGGCTTGTAAACAAGTTTAAATAAGTTCGGCTCGACTCGGCTCGTTTACACTAAGGCTCGACGAGCCTAACGAGTTTCACATGCGGGGCTCGAACTCGGGCTCGATAAACAAACAAGCTTTATTTTAGTTTTAGGCTCAAGCTCGGAAAGGGCTCGATAGGCTCGGCTCGTTTCGAGCTTTTTCTCGAGCCGATTTCGAGTAGCTCGCGAGCCGCTCGGCTCGTTTGCACCCCTAGTGCGGCGGCGGTGGTGGTTGGTGGTGGTGGTGTCGGCGGTGGTGGTGGGTGGCGACGATGAGTGGTGTTGGTGGTGGGTGGCAATGGCGACGGGTGGGTGGCGGCAGCGGTGGTGGCGAAGGCGGTGACGGGTTGCGGGTGGAGGCGGCGATGACGTCGGTGATGAGTGGTGAGTGATGGCGAAGGTGGTGGGTTGTGGACTTGTGGTGTTGTTGATGAATGGTGCATGAGAGAGAAAAATAAGACGTGGGAATACAAAACCTAAAAGCCATCCAGTTGTGAGTGATCTTTAATATTTGCTTATATGATACTTGGTGGTCTAGTCATACGAAATTAATTAAGGATGAAGGAAAAACATAACCGGTTATAGGCCTAAAAAATACATCCTTCCATGCATCTCATGGAAATTCATGTTTTCTTCTGTCTGTTGTAGTGTGGTTCAGTTGTATTCGATCCAAGGTGGTTCACTTAAAGTCGATATCGTTTGGTTATGTTCAATTTAAAAAAAAAAAAACATAAGCCAACCCATACCATAAAAATTTCTATACGAAAACTACATACTCTCCGCTAAAGAGCGAAAAGTTTGGGGGGTCGGCCGCCCCCTCTCGGCCCCCACGAAGCTACGCCCTTGGCTATGGGGTAGGCGAATGTGTTATTTTAATTAAAATTTCTATACGAAAACTACATACTCTCCACTAACGAGCGAAAAGTTTGTGGGGTCGGCCGCCCCCTCCCGGCCCTCACAAAGCTACGCCCTTGGCTATGGGGTAGGCGAATGTGTTATTTTAATTAAATTACCACTTTAATTACTTCTTATTTTTCAAGGCTCATTAAACTGGTAGTGATCACTACTTCAACGTCTTACTAAAATGAAAGTGATCAGCATTTCAAGTTTTCAACGCCACTAATGCAGTAAGATCTTACCCAATGTCTTCTTCTCTACGTTTACAGGGGCACTACTTGGCGGGCATTTTCTACGGCCCGCCGGGAAAATTCATATAGATGTAACAATGAGTTTAGCTAACACTTTTCCTACTGATTAATGAACTAGACCTCTTTTTGGTTTATATGAATATTGTAATTCTTTTTTGTATTTTTGTTGCCTAAGATATATACACAGAAGTAGAGAGAGTGGCGTAAGTACACCGATGATCAATGATACACTATATATTTGTGGGTTGATTGATCATGCATGTTTGGTTTGTAACCATTTAAATTCGTGAGATGATATACTGATCATGTGTTTCATTACCTTTGTGTGTTTGGACTTGGAAATTAGACTTTGTTATGCAAATGATAGTCAAGCAACTAATCATTTAATCGGCACTAGCCTCTAACTCATAGTTAGATGGATTTAACATAGACAAAGACAATAACATACAAGAGTTATTAATTGCATTTAACATAAATAAAGACTTTAAACATAAACGTCTTATGAACACATCATCATCATCATACTCAGTAAACTCTACCAATAGCAAAAGTAAGGTAGAGTCTGGGGAGGGTAAGATGTAGACAGCCTTACCTCTACTCTGTAGGAATGGAGAGACTGCTTCTAATGAGACCCCCGACTCGATAGTAGTTTTGCATCAAACCTTGGACATAAGGCACATAACACTCAGCAATTGAGACAACTGCCAATTAGTGCATGTACCCCCTTGTCTTTCGGCTATCAACGCCACCACATGATGCATGATTAACCATCCCCCTCTTTTAACACTATTTTACACGAAATTAGTAAAATAACGTTAAAATTAGTGCACTTTCACTTTTGCCCCCCGAGCGCCCACACATATATACATTATATGTGCATACCGCAAGCGGGGCACAGTTTTATCAACACATGCTAACTCAATTATGATTCTTGGTCATTTGAGTTTAATGGTAAATTGCATTAGACTTTAACAAATAGCAAATTGGATATATTACTTTAAAATACACTGAAATAACAAAGACTTTAAAATACCAAATGCATTTAACACAAGGACTTTTTAACATAAAAATTATGCAAGTATTAGAGAATACAGTCATGAACAAAATTATATATGACAATATAAAAATGATTTGACGAGTCGACTTATTTAACTAAACAAGTTATACAAGTCCACGATCCGTTTAATCTAATTGGTTAAACATGTTAATTTGAACAAAATCCATTTATCAAACAAGTTATATATGACAATATAAAGCTTGATTAGTTTCAAATCATGTCTAGAAATGTCACTCCTAATACATATTAGTATTAGTGTTAAATTCGTTGTGCTATTTTTAATCCTCACTCCTTACTTTATCATCATAGTTATTATGAGAACTTAGATGGGTGGATGAATATGTTATATTTTATATTCAAATTTAGTTTCCACTTTAATTACTTATTGTTTGTTTATAACACATTTCTTATGAGATGTTAAGGTTTAAAATATTTATAAATAAGCTTATAAGGTTATGTGTTATGGTGATTGGTTGAGAAAAAAATGATGTTATGCGGCACACTTTTTTCATCTACAAATAGAGGGGTTTGGTTAGTGATTGACGTGCCAAAATATGATTGATCAGTATACATCCAATACTAAGAAAAAACAAAAAAATAATAATAACTTTCTTTTCTTTCTCCGCCATGCCATGACTACCCTTGGGCGGAGCCCCACGCCCGCACCTGATGTGACCTCCTTTCTACGCCCCCAACGCCATGATAACACATGGTTTAAAAAACAAAGTTGACTACAATAAACATAAAATTTACAGTGGTTTGAATAGATGATAGCAAATATACTTTACGTCTCTCTTTGATAAGTTGATATCTAAGGCCGGAGGGTGTTGGGGCGCCACCCCCGCCAGCTCACACTCTATAGCGCCCCGGGGCGCTATCCCACCACACCCTCGACTTTAACCAGGGGCGCCATGGCTTGGGCTCCATCGTGGTAACGAGCTTCAAACGCGTTGAACGAGGTGGCTTGGTCAATATGACCGTTTGGCATCGTTCGAAAATTAAAAAAAAAAAACTTTTTTTATTGAAATATAAATATAAACCTATCCCAAACTAAATAACACACAAATACAACTAAAACACACACCAATCACCAGTGGCGGATCCATGAATTTTTTCCAAGGGGTTCACTTTTTTAAATGTTCCAGTATCATATGTCGGAACTTAAAAAATACGGGTCGGTTTGCCAGTTCGGGTCGGATAAGGTTCATCGCGTAATAAAAATATGATATAATAATGGAAAAATCATCATCATGATAAATTTAAAAATACGTTAAATAAAATGCTCTTTACGAATAAAAAAACATGTCTACAGTTGTTCTCTATGAGATTTCATCTTTTAAAAACGTTGTGTCACATTCATCATTCATGTTGCAACTTCCTGAAAAGATTTTTAACAATAAATTAAAGAACAAACAGAGGAAAGGAAGTCAGCAAACAGCCATCAAGAAACAATGTTCACATATTTCAGATTATAAAAACCATAATTTGATGATAAAAAAAAAGCAATCAAGATTCAAGAATGTGCTCAAATAACACCCCTAAAAAGATTTCAAATATTAAATTAAATTATAGAACAAACAGAGGAATGCAAGCAACCATCAAGAAACAATTCCATAAGATCCTTTTAAACAACTCACAAAAGCCAAATTATAAAACAATACATTGATGATTAAACAGAAAAACCCACATAAATACATACATAAAGATTCAAGAATGTGATTGCAAAAAACTGATAGAAAAGAAATAATAGTTAAAAGAAATTCAAGAACAGAAAAGGAATAATAGTTAAAAAATGCAAGAACATACAGAGGAGGTTCTTCTAGCATTCATGGCTGCCACACCCACTTCTCAAATCATCATCCACAGCATCATCTTCTTCTGTTCTTTGAGGGTTATTGAGTGTGTCTTTGGGTCAGGAAAGGGCGACAATAGGGACGAACAACTAAAACCCTAATGACCTATCGTTTTTAGTTAAAAAACAAAAACAAAAACGCCAAAAAAACGACTTTAGTCGGACATATACAACAAGTGCGCGCACTTACCACTGGACCATCTATAGATTAGTTTATAAGGTTCCCGTTTAAAATATTAAAGGGTTCCTTGGGAATTTTCTATATAATTTAACACTATAAATTACGAACCGAACGGGTTCCTGGGAACCCCCTAGCTAGCTGTAAATCCGCCCCTTCCAATCACAACTAAAAAATGTCTTCGAACTCCTCATCCGACGGTGTTCTTGACGATATGGTTCTCGCAATTACGCAGGAGGCGATTAATTATTTGCGACAAGAAGCCGAATCCTCTACATCGCGTACCAGACAACCGCCTCTTGAACGGGATCGGTTAGGTGCTCATGAACGTCTAGTGCAAGATTATTTTTGTGAAAATCTGTTGTACGATGATGGTCAGTTTAAGCGTAGGTTTTGTATGAGCCGACGACTATTCGTTAAGATTTCTAATGATCTTGCGGGCGAATTCCCTATTTTTCACGCAAAGGGTAAGTGCAAGTCGCAAAGTTGGTTTCTCTGGACTACAAAAGTGTACAGCAGCAATTAGGCAACTAGCGTACGGCACAGCGAGTGATGCGTGGGATGAATATTTAAAGATGTCGTCAAGAATGTGTCGTGAGTCTCTTGAAAATTTTTGTGAAGGTAATTTTTTAACACTATTATTTATTATTTTTATTTACATCGTTATTATTTTTTTATTAACACTGGTTTATTAGGTGTTATCTCTCTGTACGGGAGACGATATTTGAGGATGCTAACCGCAGCCGACGTTCCACTTCTATACGAGACCTATCAGCATATACACGGGTTTCATGAGATGTTGGGTAGTCTTGATTGCACGCACTGGCAATGGGCGACATGTCCAACCGCTTGGAAAGGGCAACATCATCGTGGTGACCATGATGGTCCTACACTAATATTACAAGCGGTCACTTCTCAAGATTTATGGATTTGGTATGCGTACTTTGGCATGGCTGGTGTGAACAATGACATTGCAGTTTTAATGTCCTCGAATTTTTTCGACGATGTCATAGACAGGGTTGCACCAGATACTTCATTCTATGCAAACGACGTGGAGTATAAGCATGGGTACTATCTCACAGACGGTATTTATTCCGAGTGGGCGACGTTGGTAAAAACTCTTTCGTGTCCAGATGACGAAAAAAGATTGTATTTCAAAAAAAAAACAAGAGTCAGCAAGAAAAGATATCGAGCGGGCTTTCGGTGTGTTAAAAAAGAGATGGTCTATCATCGCCCAGCCGTCGAGGATACTTGAAAAAAGTAATGAGAAACATCATGTATACGTGCATCATTTTGCATAACATGATATAGGATGACTCGGGTAGAGCGTTTTGTGGAGAAAGCTATGATGAAAGTAACCAACCAACGAACCCAATACTAACATACGCTGAGAAAGAAGCTATCCGATCGAAGATACGGGCCAGGCACACACACCATAACCTTCGAGCCGATCTGATCGAGCACCTATGGTTTTATCGTGAACAAGGAGGAGTCGACGAAGACGACGAGTTATAAATTATTAGTTATAAATTTCCTAGTTATATTTTTTTAATGACTTTGTAGTGTTTTTATTTTTTTTAATGAAATTATGTTTTTTTTTTAATTTTCTAGTTATTAAAATTTCCATTTAATTTTAAAAAATAAATATTTAAATAAATAAATATTTAGGTAATCATGACGGGGGCTTCATCCACACCCTGCAAATTAAAGGAGGGCATGATAAAGCCCCCGGGCTGATATGGCTCCTACGTGACGCTTAGATAGACTGATAAAGCCCCTAAAGGACTCCAACCACACCCTCCAGCCTAATAAGTGTTTGTTTCACTAAAAGTTATAACTACAACTTCTTCACTTGTAAAAGTCTAATACTATATTTAGACTGTCTCCAACGGGAAATCCGTAATCCCGCCCAAGTGACATGGAATAAATCCAAGTTTTCAGGCTCAATGGAGCATATCCGATTTGTACAGATCCGAAAGAAAAATCCGACTGCAAGGGCTTGATATGTCTGGCTTCTTGAGCCATTTCCTTTTGTTTTTTATTTTTATTTCTCAATGGTGATTTTTAGTTCAGACTTGGGTTGATTTAGAAAGCTTCATGGAGGTTCAATGGTGGAGGTTATTGTGGAGAAGATGAACAATAGGTGAAAAAGAAGAGAGAGGTTTTTTGTTTTATTATTAAAAGTTTTAAAGTGAATTTCAAGGATTGTCCTTTATCTTTATACCCATTTTCAGACGTTGTCCTTTATGTTCAAAATTGACGAGTTTTGTCCTTTATGTTTTCATATCATACACGTTTTGTCCTTTAGGCCTAACCCAGTTAGTTTTTTCAGTTAAATTTGGTTATGTGCTTTTCACATGACATTTTTGTCAATTCAAAGGTTGCAGAAGCTTTGAGTTGTAAATCTGCAGTTGAACTTACCTTTGAATTGACAAAAATGCCCTCATGTGCAAAGCACATGACCAAATTTAACTGAAAAAACTAATTGGGTTAGGCCTAAAGGACAAAACGTGTATGATATGAAAACATAAAGGACAAAACTTGTCAATTTTGATCATAAAGGACAACGCCTGAAAATGGGTATAAAGATAAAGGACAATCCTTGAAATTCACTCAACATTTTATATTTACCCTTTAATTTTGAAGTAAACTACATATTAACCCTCAAGGTTTGATTTAAATTTTAAATAATCCAAACTAATATATACTATATAATAAAAGAAACCAACTTTGGGACACGTGTCACTCATTGAAGGCGTCTACATTTTAATTTCCGGAATTTTCATACTTATCTTATATCAATTAATTAAATAATAAATAATCAATTAATATTAAATCTTATCTTACTTTGAATGTCGGATAGAATCATTCTATTTAATCTAATAATATATTATCTTCAAATTTAAATTATAAATTAAAGATTTTTTAAACAATAGCACAAAACAATATTCTTAAACTTAAAAAACAATAATACGCTCATATAAAAAATTTAAAGTACAAACAAAATATACAAAATAACTTATTAGACATTAGATCAAACTTTAAAAAACACTAATTAGGAAGAGAAGCTTATAATATAATTCTGTTTTAGATTTTCCAAATTGAGGTTCTAATCAATTCGAATTAAACTTAACCAAGTTTATGACTTGATTCGAATTAAACCGAACCAAATTTATGCTTTTTTAAACGAATCCAATAGAATATTGTTTACTATACAAAATTACATTTATTTAACCCGTGTAATACATGGTGTTTTTAAAGATATAACTGTTTTTTTATTATTTAGTATATATTCGCCCCGCTTGCGGTATGTGCATATAATGTATATTTTTGTGGACGATCGGAGGGCAAAAGTGAAATTGCACTAATTTTAACATTATTTTACTAAGTTCGTGAAAATAACGTTATAAGCGGAGGACGATTAATCATGCATCATCATGTGGTGGCGTTGATAGTAGAAAGACAAAAGGGACCATGCACTAATCGGTGTTTGTCCCGATTGTTGAGTGTTATGTGCCTTATATCCAAGGCTTGATGCAAAACTACTATCGAGCCGGGGCTCACACTGAAAGCAGCCTCTCTATTCCTACATGGTAGAGGTAAGGTTGTCTACATCTTACCATCCTCAGACCCTACCTTAGCTTTGCTATTGGTGGGATTTACTGAGTATGATGATGATGATAATGATTTAGTATCTATAATTGGATTTATTGAACCTGTATAATACACGGGGTTTATAAAGATATAATTTTTTTATTATTTAGTTTATAAAATTAAATTTATCCAACCCGTGTAATATACAAGGTTACATTATATTTATTTAACACGTGTAATACACAGTGTTTTTAAAAATATAACTTTTTTTTATTATGTAGTATATATAATTAGATTTATTCAACCCGTATAATACACGCGTTTTTATTATTTGGTATATAAAATTACATTTATTCAGTACAATACATGGGGTTCTTAGAGATATAATTTTTTTATTATTTAATATATAAAATTACATTTGTTTAACCCGTGTAATAAACGAGATTTTTAAAGAATAATTGTTTTAATTTAGTATATAAAATTACAATTATTCAACTCGTGTAATACACGGGGTTCTACCCTAGTAAACAATATAAAAATCCGTTGCATGTGTGTAATTTATATGTTTTATATTTTTAAAAATATAGTTTACTTTTAGTTTAAATGTTAGTTATTTACTTATATTAATTATTAAAATACATTTTGATAATTTATTAAGTAATAAAATTTATTACTAAGTAATAAAAATTAAAGAAGAAATGGGTAATGATGTGGAAAATATAAGGATATATAAGGATGTTTGAATGGTTGGAGAAGAAATTGAGAGGTATTAAGGATTTGTAAGGATTTTAAGGATTTGTAAGGATATGATGTGACAGCTGACTAGGCAGTTAAGGGCGTCTAAGGACGGCCTTAGCATTGGAGATAGTCTTATGCATTGAATTAAAGTACTAGGTTAGAACCCGCGTGTACACCCGATTTAATGAATGAAAATACTTTGAATTTATTCATATTTAATCAAAACTAAATGAGTTTCTAACCTAATATATTAGGAAAACAAACTCACTAAGACTCACGATTTGAGCACCATATATTGTATATGGTTACATAATTTTTTAGTGCTCATTTATGATAACGGGTCGGAAGCACCACACGTACAAACCAATCATAAAGTGGTATTGTAGATCACATTCGTAATTGTTAGCATATAGAATAACTTAGTTAGATACTATAGTTCAATTTTATTTTAAAGTTAATTGAGGTCATAACATAAAAAACCAGCGGGTCTTGGAAAGTTTCTAAAAGCCACCCCTACAAGAACAAAAACTACATGTGACCTAAATTATATCTTCCACACCAGCATTCCATTTCTGTCATGAGATACTCCTTTATTTGGATCTGGGTGTGATCCACCGGAACGAATTCTCTTTTAAGCAACGTGCGCACCAACTGAATGACCCATCGAATCAAAATCAAAATAAACAAATTTTAAGACTCAAGATGATGATTTTATCATATTAGGGAAGTGTAAAAATAAATGTACCTGTTTGGATCCTGAAACAAAAGTACATAACCCTTCAAGTTTCACTTATGTCACTTTCTTGAAACAAAAGTAATATCCCTCGAGGTTTCACTTAAGCCACTAACACTTTCTAGTAGATTATTAAAAAAAGTGATAGAAAAGCAATCATTGACTAAAAAATGAATTATTGATAAACAATCAAATGGATCACTAAACATATTCATTCACAAATAAATAGGTTAAAATTGCCACATCGTATATTAGTGAATCAATCTCAACATAACTCTCCCGTAATTTATATAGAGACAATGTGACATGTTTAAGTCGAGGTGCAGGCGATCCAGTGGTCCATGATAATAAAATAAAATAAAATATATAAATATTAATTAATAACCTAATAAATCTCATGGTGCGAATTCATAATGATCATATATAGCATATCAATAAAATTATAAATATAACCATTTACCTATGAACTCCATAACCAAGACATGGAGACTTAAAAGAGGTGGAATGGCACAACGTCTTCCAACTACTTTCAGGCTGCAGTAAAACTCTCATTACAAATCATAACACCTCAAATAAAGTATAGCGCTATAAATATTGGTCTGACAAGTATAGCAGTCAAATACCCGTTACAAATCCTAGCACCCAACATACTCCACATAAGTAGGCCCCACTGAAACAATTACATGACCAAAAGCAATTCAATAGGTCTAGCTTAAAATGATCATAATTCCAATGAAAAAAATGGTCTGACCTGAGTATCATACGCATTGGACACACGAGCGACTTCCTTAAATTTTAACCATGGATGCATCAAGTAAACCAAAAATGAAATTTTCTTGAATGGTTGTCACATATCATTTCGAGATATTACTTGGGCCTAGTCGGCTAGTGATAGGACCTGTACCCAAGTTCCACAAGAGTATTAGCAATACATAAAAAATGTATTAGCGAGACATCACAAGAGTACATACAAAGTATAATCTATATGAAAAATTCACATATTTTTTTGACAGTCCAGATTTTTCTGTCCGAACATAGGTGAATCAAGAATTATGTTCCATGTTGAGATTGTTTCACCTGAAACTGCCTGCAATGAACACACATTGAAAACAAATAAACTCCTAACCATGATTATATTAAATAGATAAAAGTGGCATCATATTTGGGTTTAGAAACCAAACTCATCATGTGGCTTGAGTGTAGTATCGAAGTCAAAGTTTCCTGCTTTAGTATATTCTTGTCCTCCCCAACTTGGATCCAAGAATATTCACATCAGCCTAGAAACATTAAATAAGAATCTTCTAAATCAATATTGAAATAATTTTATAATGTTTATCCTATTGATAGTTATTTGTAGAGTTCAAAGACTAAAGTCAGTCCTTTTTTAAAAGGTTTTGACCCGAGCCCATTTTGGTCAGATCCCCGTTTGACATGCTATACTAAAGATCCCCATTGAGAATTGGGCCAGCGGACACCTATGCCAGTTATTGTAACCATGTACCTAGATAATAATAAGAACTCCCGAGATAAAGAATACGTATTACATTACACCACCCATTAACAATGAAGACACTTATTATTATTAGTATTATATATTATATAGTAAAATAATATATTGTTCATTTTGGTTGCATTAAATTTCCAAAAAAATGATTAATTCCTATCAGCTAATTCACAACGGATACGGCAAAGGAGTTTTTTTTATTCCTAAATTCTATTTATCAACAACCACAAAATCAAGCAGCTAAAAGACATGGCAACATGGAATTTGCATTCATTAAATAAATATTAAATACAGACTAATATGTAATGTTAATAAAACAAATATCAAATAAAAGAATACAGAACCCCAACATTTTGTTCAACAACCAAGAATGAAAAAAAAATTCAAAGCATAAGAATATCACAATAAAAGACAATTTATATGAGTAATCTAAGAATAGAATGAATAAGATGAAGTCTGGATAATCTTACCTTGTATTGGAACGATTAGGAACCAAATGGCTTGGAGAAAGAATCAGATAACAACAACTCAACCTCAGGACGACTCAACAACAACTTCCGAATCAACGACAATTTCGCCCAAAAAACCAGCCATTTCAGCATCAAGCAAAGCCATATTATAAAATATCTCAATCCCATGTATCCTACAATAATCAATCTTATTCTTTATACTCTTCAACAAATAATGATCACCAACAGGATTCTCACAAGGCTTTGGTGAAGACCCAGTAACCAACAAAACCCTAGGCTTATTCCCATTAACATAATTATTAAAATTAGGGTTTTGTTTCAACGATTCACCTCACTGTTCATCCCAATCTGAGATCTTGGGCCCAATACTGTACGACACATTTGGGTCTTTCTTCACATCATCTTCTTCATCAACAAACAACTTCAACATAATTATTGGTCCCAGACGACGTCGTTTGCTAAGTTGTGGTCTCTATTTCTTCTAAAACTCGGCGCGGCTCGGCTCGTTTCCCGCGGTATTGATAGAATGTTTCGCGGATCTGTTTGAAATCCTGCTCCGGCGTACCGAACTTTCCGGCGCCCAGATTCGCGCGTAAAACGACAACGGTTGAGCAGCATATGTAGCGATTTGAGACTAGAGCAGGGAAAGATAGGGCGATGAAAGAGAACCATGAAAGAAAGAGATGTGTATTTTGAAATCTGATTAGGGTTTTTGTCATTTGAGAATGAAGGGGGAATTTAGAGACGGGTGTTTGAACTCCATTTGAATTTTGAAATCTGATTACCTCTTTTATGTTTAACTTTTTGTTTGTGGTTCTGGTCTGCAGGAAGAGATTACCTCTTTCATGTTTAATTGAGTGTGTTCAGCATACCTACAGGAAGAAAGAGATAGAAAGAGGGTTTTAACGTAATTTTTTTAAACAATTGCTAAAGTCAAATATCATTAATGTTTAAAAAAAACCGAAAAAAGGAGGAGATGACACTTGGACAAGATTGAATGTGGGATTGCCATGTAGGAGAGATAGAAAGAGGGTGGCTTGTGGTGTTGACACCTCAGCCAAATACCCTTTGATTTATTATAAGAGAGATATCTTTAACCAAACTACTTTTTTGGGGAAATTAAAGTATATCTTTAACCAAACTTATACTTATTTTGGGAAAGAGAACAAAACTAAAAAGACGCTATTATTCCCTTCTGCTATCAAACTTCATCTTCTTCGTACATCTTTTACGCAAATCGCATTTTCACATGACCGAAGAAGAACATGAGATTCAACAGATGCAGTAATCACCATCATCAACCCAAACACAACCCAACACCAATTCTAATTCTAATTCTCCTTTTGAGTTTATCAGCGATCAATCATGTAAAAGCTTCAATCCACGAATACAAGAACGAGGGATTCATACCTCGATCCAATTCCTTCTTCTTTCATGGTGGAAGCGAGGGAATGTATGCCTCTAAGGTCCACGTTAATTCCTCTAATCAAGATAAATCTATTGTTGGCAAATCCTTTATACGGTAGGTACACATTTTGTTTTCTTTTGTTCATTTAGGGTTTGATCTTTGATTTAATTGTAATGAAATGTATTTTTAATAGTTTTGTTCACTTAACCGAACGTGTTAGGGGTATAAGTGTCTTTTTAGTCAGGTTTATTTATTTGAGGAGTTTGGTTAGCATAATGTGTATGCCCCGTGTTTGCTTGTGGTACGCACATATAATGTATAAATGTGTGGACCGCAAAAGTGAAATTGCACTAATTTTAACGTTATTTTACTAATTTCGTGAAAATAACGTTAAAAACAGTCCAGATTTTTCTGTCCGAACATAGGTGAATCAAGAATTATGTTCCATGTTGAGATTGTTTCACCTGAAACTGCCTGCAATGAACACACATTGAAAACAAATAAACTCCTAACCATGATTATATTAAATAGATAAAAGTGGCATCATATTTGGGTTTAGAAACCAAACTCATCATGTGGCTTGAGTGTAGTATCGAAGTCAAAGTTTCTTGCTTTAGTATATTCTTGTCCTCCCCAACTTGGATCCAAGAATATTCACATCACCCTAGAAACATTAAATAAGAATCTTCTAAATCAATATTGAAATAATTTTATAATGTTTATCCTATTGATAGTTATTTGTAGAGTTCTGTCACACCCCGATATTTCCAAATATTTCCGGTGGGCCCGGCGGGGAGTATCGTGACGTAGTTAATATCATCGTAGTCAATACACACAATATAATAACACAGCGGAAGTCTGGGTGAATAAACTATTACAAACCATACTGTCTGAGTGTTCGAGTTTATGAATGTACAGACTGGAATGTAATAAGATCCAAAGGCGGATCATAAATAAATATAAAGAAACAAAGTGACAGACTGCAGGCATCTTATGGACTTGCAAGATCCTCTAAAGACACCCTATAGCTCCGGCCTATTTCGAGAGGTACCTGTCAACCAGTCTTTAAGAAAATACGTCAGTTTACACTGATAAATACAATTAACTGACTCTTTTTGAAAATGTTTAAGAAAATTGATTTAGGTGCACATGGCGTAAATCTTTTATAACTTGGGACAATTATTTAAATATAATCTTGTATGCAGATTTATATGTTTGTCATACAATTGGGGCCGGTTGGAAGCCGGCCATGATTAACTGACTCACCACTTATAGAACCCACAAAGGAGTTATCCCCAACATGTGGGTTTATATTTAGCATTTGCATCTGTCAGGTGTATGCCTACACCCCGTGCATAGGTCGTGGCCATTTTAAATAAATGAGCCGAGGATATCCAGGACACGGTCGTTAACCCCCAATGCTTATGTTATCAAACAAGACAGATTAAAACGGGTTATTCAATTTATTAATCACAATCCGATTAAATGATTTCATACCCGACCAAGTGGTATTATTATAATACCATATCCCAAGCCCGTATAGGGAAAATAAGTTAAAGGTATTTACCTGATGCTAGCAGTATAATCTTAAAGCTTTTCAAAGGCACCTTCTACCGGAAGCTATTAATCTGTATAGAAGGTTTATTAACCTATTAGGATGCTAACGGGTCTTTAATTTAAGTCAGGGACTTAGACCGGCTAGCTAGAAAGAAACCTTACGGTTCTAAACGCTAGATAAAGCGGAGACCGGAACAGGATGTGGTTTAGACCCGACAAGCTTGGATACTTGTATAATATGGGTAAACTAAACACATTCTGGAATTTGAGGATTTAAGGATAAGGTTTGACCCGTTTCGGCTATTTTATGTAATCTAGTCACATAAGCCGATCCGCATGCGTAAACACGTAACGGGTAACCAAATAAATTATATACAGGTCTTAATCATTATTATGCTCAAAATATGTTAATACATCAGTAATATGTTAACATATATGCCCAAAAAGTAATTTAAACCAAAATAAGTCCCATAAGGGCATTTTGGTAATTTTAATGCCCATAAAAGAGTTTAATTATGCAACTGAGTTTCAGGTCTGGTTAAATCAGTAAAAATATGTATTTTTATAAGTTATAACAGTAGGACACTTTATATATGTGAAAAATTATCTTATATAGCCAAACTATGTCCCGTAGGGGCATTTTGGTAATTTTATATAGGCCTTAAAGGTCAAAATAGACTTCTGAGTTTACAAACTTTAGTTTACTGTATAATTATATAATTTAACTTAAAAAATCAGTGGGTAATAAGTTTTATATGTCAAATATAGTTTTAACCCATACTAGGTGCTAAAAATGCTTAAAAATCGGTTTAAAGGGTTATTTGGGTTAAAATAGTAAATCTGAGTTTTTAATCAGTTTATAAAGTTCAAAATACTTTATTTCTCATATGAAATCAGTAGCAAAAGGTTTGACACTAAAAAGTTAAGTAAAACTCATTTTATGCATGAAAAGGGTAAAACCGACATTTCCCGAAATCAAGCTATAATCCTATGTTATGCTCAGCCTAAAAATAATTAAAAATCTTTAAAAATCCTAAATTATTATTTTACATCAGTAGGTATGAAGCTTGGTGTCAAAAATCGGGTTTAGATAGGCTTCATACTAATTACGTCATTTAAATAACAAGAAGTTCCTTAATTACGCTATTGAGCATATCTTCAATTCTAGACCTCCAATTGATGTTAAACTTTTAGGGTATGTCTAAATATCAGTAGCAAAGATTTTAGTCCATTCACATTGCTAAAAATCTCAGTTGTATGTAAAAAGGGCATTTATGGCTTTATTAAGCATAATTACGATTAAGTGCATATAATTCAAACCACTAGTCACCATGCAATATAACTCCAGGGGGTTATACTACTAAGTAATGTGGTCCTAATGGAAGCTTAGAAGATAGGAGAATTAGGCTTAAACGGGTCAGAACTGAAAGTCAAAGCAAAAGTCAAGCTTTTGCGACTTTCGGTTATAAACTGACCTTAGACTATTAATTGTCGGGTTGGGACTGATAAAACATGTTTTAATATTGATTACCAAGTCATTAGAATGTTAGAATATAATTTAGAACCTTTGAATTATTAATTAGAATCATTTTTGTAATTTCTGTCCAGTTTGACTTTTTGTCAAACTACTTTGACCCGACAATTGACCAGTCAAACGAGATAATTTGGAGGTGCCCTTTTAAGGGTTAATCACCTACACTAATGTGGTCTTATAACCACTTTCAATTTGATCAGTGGTTAAGCCACATGTAATTAAAACGGAAGTCAAACTAATTTTACGATAAGTTTGACTTTAGAGTAATTAAACTAAATTTAATGACTAAACAAGTAATTAGAGGCTTACTTAAGGTCCTAGCAAACTTTTCTACACTTGATAATCCTCTTCTAACTGATGGAAGCTCCAGAGCAAGTCCCACAAGTGAATGTTGCAAATGTGTGTCAAAACACAAGAACTAGCTTTCTTATATAGTGAACCCAATAAGCTTTAGATCTTGCCAAAATAGTCTACAGGTGTTGTAAGATCATCCCAGGTGTACCTAAGATGCTAAAAACCACCTAGAGAGTCCCTGATTTTCGAATACCACTTAAATGAGGCAGTGCAACCGGTTATACAGGCAGCTGTCCGGAAAAACGCCCAGATGCATAGCTTGCGCACCGCAACATTCTGGGTGTTGAGGTGCGTAAGCCTTCTTGCGCACCGTAAATTTCTGGGTGTTGAGGGGCGTAAGCCTTCGCCAGAGGACAAAAGTTTGTTTTAATTGAGGCTGTGACCATGCAACACTTACATCTCCGAATCTCATGCATTTTAATCAGAATGGGGACCATGTTTTCAGCCATTGCATGTCTAGGCATGTACTTACACATCTTGTACTCTTGTGGGAGGTTTAAGTTGACGGAAATACCAAGAAATTCACATTGAGTCCATGTCTAAGGTTGTAACCAATTTAATATTTAGGATGGCCAGATTTATAAACATAATTCAGATGTTGATCAAGTATATCTTGGTTAGGGATTTATTAATAGGTCGCTCAGAGGTATAATTTAACATGTCGACATTTTTAAATCCTACCGTACATCTTTATCTGGATCCGTATTTATAACACGTTTGCATAACATGACACGTGTCTTTATTTTATTGGACATGAATTTCCGAGGTGTTACAAGTTCAAAGACTAAAGTCAGTCCTTTTTTAAAAGGTTTTGACCCGAGCCCATTTTGGTCAGATCCCCGTTTGACATGCTATACTAAAGATCCCCATTGAGAATTGGGCCAGCGGACACCTATGCCAGTTATTGTAACCATGTACCTAGATAATAATAAGAACTCCCGAGATAAAGAATACGTATTACATTACACCACCCATTAACAATGAAGACACTTATTATTATTAGTATTATATATTATATAGTAAAATAATATATTGTTCATTTTGGTTGCATTAAATTTCCAAAAAAATGATTAATTCCTATCAGCTAATTCACAACGGATACGGCAAAGGAGTTTTTTTTATTCCTAAATTCTATTTATCAACAACCACAAAATCAAGCAGCTAAAAGACATGGCAACATGGAATTTGCATTCATTAAATAATTATTAAATACAGACTAATATGTAATGTTAATAAAACAAATATCAAATAAAAGAATACAGAACCCCAACATTTTGTTCAACAACCAAGAATGAAAAAAAAAATTCAAAGCATAAGAATATCACAATAAAAGACAATTTATATGAGTAATCTAAGAATAGAATGAATAAGATGAAGTCTGGATAATCTTACCTTGTATTGGAACGATTAGGAACCAAATGGCTTGGAGAAAGAATCAGATAACAAAAACTCAACCTCAGGACGACTCAACAACAACTTCCTAATCAACGACAATTTCGCCCAAAAAACCAGCCATTTCAGCATCAAGCAAAGCCATATTATAAAATATCTCAATCCCATGTATCCTACAATAATCAATCTTATTCTTTATACTCTTCAACAAATAATGATCACCAACAGGATTCTCACAAGGCTTTGGTGAAGACCCAGTAACCAACAAAACCCTAGGCTTATTCCCATTAACATAATTATTAAAATTAGGGTTTTGTTTCAACCATTCACCTCTTTGTTCATCCCAATCTGAGATCTTGGGCCCAATACTGTACGACACATTTGGGTCTTTCTTCACATCATCTTCTTCATCAACAAACAACTTCAACATAATTATTGGTCCCAGACGACGTCGTTTGCTAAGTTGTGGTCTCTATTTCTTCTAAAACTCAGTGCGGCTCGGCTCGTTTCCCGCGGTATTGATAGAATGTTTCGCGGATCTCTTTGAAATCCTGCTCCGGCGTACCGAACTTTCCGGCGCCCAGATTCGCGCGTAAAACGACGGCGGTTGAGCAGCATATGTAGCGATTTGAGACTAGAGCAGGGAAAGATAGGGCGATGAAAGAGAACCATGAAAGAAAGAGATGTGTATTTTGAAATCTGATTAGGGTTTTTGTCATTTGAGAATGAAGGGGGAATTTAGAGACGGGTGTTTGAAATCCATTTGAATTTTGAAATCTGATTACCTCTTTTATGTTTAACTTTTTGTTTGTGGTTCTGGTCTGCAGGAAGAGATTACCTCTTTCATGTTTAATTGAGTGTGTTCAGCATACCTACAGGAAGAGAGAGATAGAAAGAGGGTTTTAACGTAATTTTTTTAAACAATTGATAAAGTCAAATATCATTAATGTTTAAAAAAAACCAAAAAAAGGAGGAGATGACACTTGGACAAGATTGAATGTGGGATTGCCATGTAGGAGAGATAGAAAGAGGGTGGCTTGTGGTGTTGACACCTCAGCCAAATACCCTTTGCTTTATTATAAGAGAGATATCTTTAACCAAACTACTTTTTTGGGGAAATTAAAGTATATCTTTAACCAAACTTATACTTATTTTGGGAAAGAGAACAAAACTAAAAAGACGCTATTATTCCCTTCTGCTATCAAACTTCATCTTCTTCGTACATCTTTTACGCAAATCGCATTTTCACATGACCGAAGAAGAACATGAGATTCAACAGATGCAGTAATCACCATCATCAACCCAAACACAACCCAACACCAATTCTAATTCTAATTCTCCTTTTGAGTTTATCAGCGATCAATCATGTAAAAGCTTCAATCCACGAATACAAGAACGAGGGATTCATACCTCGATCCAATTCCTTCTTCTTTCATGGTGGAAGCGAGGGAATGTATGCCTCTAAGGTCCACGTTAATTCCTCTAATCAAGATAAATCTATTGTTGGCAAATCCTTTATACGGTAGGTACACATTTTGTTTTCTTTTGTTCATTTAGGGTTTGATCTTTGATTTAATTGTAATGAAATGTATTTTTAATAGTTTTGTTCACTTAACCGAACGTGTTAGGGGTATAAGTGTCTTTTTAGTCAGGTTTATTTATTTGAGGAGTTTGGTTAGCATAATGAGTATGCCCCGTGTTTGCTTGTGGTGCGCACATATAATGTATAAATGTGTGGACCGCAAAAGTGAAATTGCACTAATTTTAACGTTATTTTACTAATTTCGTGAAAATAACGTTAAAAACAGTCCAGATTTTTCAGTCCGAACATAGGTGAATCAAAAATTATGTTCCATGTTGAGATTGTTTCACCTGAAACTGCCTGCAATGAACACACATTGAAAACAAATAAACTCCTAACCATGATTATATTAAATAGATAAAAGTGGCATCATATTTGGGTTTAGAAACCAAACTCATCATGTGGCTTGAGTGTAGTATCGAAGTCAAAGTTTCCTGCTTTAGTATATTCTTGTCCTCCCCAACTTGGATCCAAGAATATTCACATCAGCCTAGAAACATTAAATAAGAATCTTCTAAATCAATATTGAAATAATTTTATAATGTTTATCCTATTGATAGTTATTTGTAGAGTTCTGTCACACCCCGATATTTCCAAATATTTCCGGTGGGCCCGGCGGGGAGTATCGTGACGTAGTTAATATCATCATAGTCAATACACACAATATAATAACACAGCGGAAGTCTGGGTGAATAAACTATTACAAACCATACTGTCTGAGTGTTCGAGTTTATGAATGTACAGACTGGAATGTAATAAGATCCAAAGGCGGATCATAAATAAATATAAAGAAACAAAGTGACAGACTGCAGGCATCTTATGGACTTGCAAGATCCTCTAAAGACACCCTATAGCTCCGGCCTATTTCGAGAGGTACCTGTCAACCAGTCTTTAAGAAAATACGTCAGTTTACACTGATAAATACAATTAACTGACTCTTTTTGAAAATGTTTAAGAAAATTGATTTAGGTGCACATGGCGTAAATCTTTTATAACTTGGGACAATTATTTAAATATAATCTTGTATGCAGATTTATATGTTTGTCATACAATTGGGGCCGGTTGGAAGCCGGCCATGATTAACTGACTCACCACTTATAGAACCCACAAAGGAGTTATCCCCAACATGTGGGTTTATATTTAGCATTTGCATCTGTCAGGTGTATGCCTACACCCCGTGCATAGGTCGTGGCCATTTTAAATAAATGAGCCGAGGATATCCAGGACACGGTCGTTAACCCCCAATGCTTATGTTATCAAACAAGACAGATTAAAACGGGTTATTCAATTTATTAATCACAATCCGATTAAATGATTTCATACCCGACCAAGTGGTATTATTATAATACCATATCCCAAGCCCGTATAGGGAAAATAAGTTAAAGGTATTTACCTGATGCTAGCAGTATAATCTTAAAGCTTTTCAAAGGCACCTTCTACCGGAAGCTATTAATCTGTATAGAAGGTTTATTAACCTATTAGGATGCTAACGGGTCTTTAATTTAAGTCAGGGACTTAGACCGGCTAGCTAGAAAGAAACCTTACGGTTCTAAACGCTAGATTAAGCGGAGACCGGAACAGGATGTGGTTTAGACCCGACAAGCTTGGATACTTGTATAATATGGGTAAACTAAACACATTCTGGAATTTGAGGATTTAAGGATAAGGTTTGACCCGTTTCGGCTATTTTATGTAATCTAGTCACATAAGCCGATCCGCATGCGTAAACGCGTAACGGGTAACCAAATAAATTATATACAGGTCTTAATCATTATTATGCTCAAAATATGTTAATACATCAGTAAGATGTTAACATATATGCCCAAAAAGTAATTTAAACCAAAATAAGTCCCACAAGGGCATTTTGGTAATTTTAATGCCCATAAAAGAGTTTAATTATGCAACTGAGTTTTAGGTCTGGTTAAATCAGTAAAAATATGTATTTTTATAAGTTATAACAGTAGGACACTTTATATATGTGAAAATTATCTTATATAGCCAAACTATGTCCCATAGGGGCATTTTGGTAATTTTACATAGGCCTTAAAGGTCAAAATAGACTTCTGAGTTTACAAACTTTAGTTTACTGTATAATTATATAATTTAACTTAAAACATCAGTGGGTAATAAGTTTTATATGTCAAATATAGTTTTAACCCATACTAGGTGCTAAAAATGCTTAAAAATCGGTTTAAAGGGTTATTTGGGTTAAAATAGTAAATCTGAGTTTTTAATCAGTTTATAAAGTTCAAAATACTTTATTTCTGATATGAAATTAGTAGCAAAAGTTTTGACACTAAAAAGTTAAGTAAAACTCATTTTATGCATGAAAATGGTAAAACCGACATTTCCCGAAATCAAGCTATAATCCTTTGTTATGCTCAGCCTAAAAATAATTAAAAATCTTTAAAAATCCTAAAGTATTAATTTACATCAGTAGGTATGAAGCTTGGTGTCAAAAATCGGGTTTAGATAGGCTTCATACTAATTACGTCATTTAAATAACAAGAAGTTCCTTAATTACGCTATTGAGCATATCTTCAATTCTAGACCTCCAATTGATGTTAAACTTTTAGGGCATGTCTAAATATCAGTAGCAAAGATTTTAGTCCATTCACATTGCTAAAAATCTCAGTTGTATGTAAAAAGGGCATTTATGGCTTTATTAAGCATAATTACGATTAAGTGCATATAATTCAAACCACTAGTCACCATGCAATATAACTCCAGGGGGTTATACTACTAAGTAATGTGGACCTAATGGAAGCTTAGAAGATTGGAGAATTAAGCTTAAACGGGTCAGAACTGAAAGTCAAAGCAAAAGTCAAGCTTTTGCGACTTTCGGTTATAAACTGACCTTAGACTATTAATTGTCGGGTTGGGACTGATAAAACATGTTTTAATATTGATTACCAAGTCATTAGAATGTTAGAATATAATTTAGAACCTTTGAATTATTAATTAGAATCATTTTTGTAATTTCTGTCCAGTTTGACTTTTTGTCAAACTACTTTGACCCGACAATTGACCAGTCAAACGAGATAATTTGGAGGTGCCCTTTTAAGGGTTAATCACCTACACTAATGTGGTCTTATAACCACTTTCAATTTGATCAGTGGTTAAGCCACATGTAATTAAAACGGAAGTCAAACTAATTTTACGATAAGTTTGACTTTAGAGTAATTAAACTAAATTTAATGACTAAACAAGTAATTAGAGGCTTACTTAAGGTCCTAGCAAACTTTTCTACACTTGATAATCCTCTTCTAACTGATGGAAGCTCCAGAGCAAGTCCCACAAGTGAATGTTGCAAATGTGTGTCAAAACACAAGAACTAGCTTTCTTATATAGTGAACCCAATAAGCTTTAGATCTTGCCAAAATAGTCTACAAGTGTTGTAAGATCATCCCAGGTGTACCTAAGATGCTAAAAACCACCTAGAGAGTCCCTGATTTTCGAATACCACTTAAATGAGGCGGTGCAACCGGTTATACAGGCAGCTGTCCTGAAAAACGCCCAGATGCATAGCTTGCGCACCGCAACATTCTGGGTGTTGAGGTGCGTAAGCCTTCTTGTGCACCGTAACATTCTGGGTGTTGAGGTGCGTAAGCCTTCGCCAGAGGACAAAAGTTTGTTTTAATTGAGGCTGTGACCATGCAACACTTACATCTCCGAATCTCATGCATTTTAATCAGAATGGGGACCATGTTTTCAGCCATTGCATGTCTAGGCATGTACTTACACATCTTGTACTCTTGTGGGAGGTTGAAGTTGACGGAAATACCAAGAATTTCACATTGAGTCCATGTCTAAGGCTGTAACCAATTTAATATTTAGGATGGCCAGATTTATAAACATAATTCAGATGTTGATCAAGTATATCTTGGTTAGGGATTTATTAATAGGTCGCTCAGAGGTATAATTTAACATATCGACATTTTTAAATCCTACCGTACATCTTTATCTGGATCCGTATTTATAACACATTTGCATAACATGACACGTGTCTTTATTTTATTGGACATGAATTTCCGAGGTGTTACATCCTCACCCCCTTAAAAGAAATCTCGACCCCGAGATTTACTGGAATAAGTGAGGGTACTTTTGTCGCATAATGGATTCGACTTCCCACGTATACTCAGGACCTCTACGGGCTTCCCATTTGACCTTCACTATAGGTACATGCTTTCTTCGTAGCTTTTTAACCTGTCGATCCTCGATTGCTATAGGTCTTTCAACAAACCTCAAACTTTCATCAATTTGCACGTCCCTATGAGACATTGCTAGAGATTCATCGGCTAAGCATTTCTTGAGATTACAAATGTGAAACACATTATGAATCCCACTCAGCTCTTCAGGCAAGTTCAGCTTATAAGCTACACTGCCGACACATTCGATAATCTCGAATGGTCCAATATACCTAGGGCTCAACTTACCCTTTTTACCAAAACGCATCACACCTTTCCAGGGTGATACTTTCAGTAAAACTTTATCGCCTATTTCAAACTTTAGAGACCTTCGCTTCCCATTAGCATAGCTTTTCTGCCTATCCCTGGCAGCTTTTAAGCGATCACGAATCTGGACAATCTTGTCCGTTGTTTCAAGGACTATATCCGGTCCTGACAACTGAGCTTCTCCTACTTCTGCCCAACAAACAGGCGTTCTGCATTTCCTACCATATAATGCCTCAAAAGGCGCAGCCTGAATGCTTGTATGGTAGCTATTATTATAGGAGAATTCTATTAATGGCAGGTGGTCATCCCAACTACCACCTAAATCAATAACACAGGCTCGCAGCATGTCTTCCAATGTTTGAATTGTACGCTCACTCTGTCCATCCGTCTGTGGATGGTAAGCAGTACTAAAATTCAAACGCGTGCCCAAAGATTGTTGGAAACTTTTCCAAAAATGTGAGGTGTATCTAGTATCTCTATCCGAGATAATAGCCACTGGTACTCCATGTAGAGCTACAATCTTATCTACATACAATTGGGCTAATTTATCGGAGCTATGAGTCTCCTTGATGGGTAAGAAATGTGCTGACTTAGTCAGTCTATCAACAATAACCCATATTGTATCGTTTCCATGCCTGGTTTTAGGTAACTTGGTTATGAAATCCATGGTCACCATCTCCCACTTCCATGTGGGGAGTTCTGGTTGTTGAAGCAGACCTGATGGCTTCTGATGTTCAGCTTTGATCTGAGCACAAGTCAGGCACTTAGCTACATGGGTTGCAATAGATTTCTTCATACCTATCCACCAATAGTTAGCTTTCAAATCATGATACATTTTGTCACCTCCCGGGTGAACTGAGTATTTGGAGTTGTGAGCTTCCTGGAGGATTACCTCTCGAAGTCCACCATGAATAGGAACCCAAATTCTTCCGTTCATCCTGAGAATTCCATCCTTCCCAGTTGCTAACTGCTCAGCAGTTATTCCTAACTTTTCATTTGGAAAGTTATCTTCCAATACAGCATCCTTCTGGGCAGCTAATATTCTTTCATTCAGACTATTCCTCAACTCAATGCTCTTGGCATTGATCCTAATTGGTTTAACTCTTTCCTTTTGTCACACCCCGACCACGTATAACATACAAAACGTGGCGGAAAACGTCGGGGAGTGTTGTAACAGAATTAATTGTTTCATAACCATGGCATACAACGATGTATTTTATTTATCAACATAGAAGTTTCATTGTCTTAAACAGTAAATAAAGAGTTCGGAACATAATTAAACTAAGTCTATCTTCGTTTTATGTCTCTAAGGCACAGGTCCGCCCTAGTGTCATGATCATCGTCCTACGCAAAAGCTCCTGAAAACACATGTGAAAATAGGTACGTCAGCATAAAAATGCCTGTGAGATACATAGGTTTTGTGAAAATAGGATTCATGACTTAGGAGTTTAGAAAATGTTTAGCCATGAACCTTGTAATTTGCTTTGTCTTGTAAATCATTTGAAAAATGATAAGATCAGATGATATGTATAAATAAGAGAATAATGTATGGTTCAAATGTATAACCAAGTAAAATGAGTTATATAAGATAAGTTGTTTGTAAACCAAAGTCTTGTGAAAGTTGTGTTACTTGTGTAAAAAGTATAAGTCCAAATTGAATGATTTAAATAACGCTATGATATGTAATATAATACAAACACTTATATATAGGAAGTACCAGCGACGTATCCACCATGCTTGTATCATATTACTCACATCTCGTTACTTAAGTCACTTAAACAAACCACCAATGTATAAAGTCTATGTTTAAACCAATAGTCAAAAGTCCTTGTATAAGCCATGTCAAATGTTTATAAGTCCAAAAGTAGTCAAGTAATGTGTATCAAATGTTATGTATTGTAAGTAAAGTATTGTCCCATAATCATAATGTAGAAATGTACAAAACAAAGTATTTTGAATATATCAAAAAGTTATGTCTTGCAAAGTAATGCATGTTACATTGATACAAACATTTATGTGGTAAGTTAACGCATACATTCAAGCCTTGAGACAGTCGGATAACCCTTTCAGTCAAGGTTATCAAAAGAAATGTTTTCGGATTCAGTCATTCCTTACATCCAAACAAACCCGGGATGTCAGGAATGGGATTTGTCAAGTCCTATGGTATCACTACTTACTCCCGAGCGGCGTAGCAAATGTTAATGAACGTATAAAAGTCTCGTTTGTGCAAACCAAATGTTATAGCAATTGTATACAAGTCATGTGAAAACAATGTACTAAGTATGCTAAGTTAACATACAAAGCAGAAAAGTCATGTAAATCAATGTGCTAGCATGCTATCAGTCAACATACATATCATAAATGTAATGTAAAACAATGTACTAAGTATGCACACAATGGACATACATAGCATGAAATGTAATGTATAACGATGTCCTAAGTACGCACACAATGGGCATACATAGCATGAAATGTAATGAAATCATGTACTATAATGTACTAACAAACATAGCAGGTATATGATGTGAAAACAGGAAAGCACGAAAGTAACAAGTAGGCACATGTGTTCCACCCCAAAACAGTTTGGAAAACAGTAAAAGAGGGGTCTATGTACTCACTTGAGATTACTCAGTAGTCCTGGAGTGACAACCAAACAATGATAGAGATCACGGAATCAAACGGCACCTAATATAGGTAACTATGTTAATAAACCGGACCTAAATCGGAGGATCGGATAGAATGAGGGTTCGTAAACCAAACGAGTATAGAGACTCGTGTAATATGGTTTAACAAAGCCCACATACTAAAACGAAACCTAACCTAAGTGCTTGTGACCCATTACGACCCGTTTAGGTAGCTTATGCTACTTTAACGCGTCGTTCGCGTGAAACGCGTTCGGACCGCCTAACTAGTCCTATGACAAGTGTTATATGCCTAAACATGTTACATAATCAGTTATGTGACAAAAGTTTAGGTTATATATGCTTAATTACCAATTATACATGAAAAGGGTATTCTGGTAATTTACCTAAGGCATATAAGCTACCTATCATACAACTATTCAAACGAAGCGACCATAGGGTATAACCTCGGAAGGTTATTCCCTATATACTATGGTCACCTAATGTGTTTGGTCGGATCCTAATGATCGACCAAAAGGGTCGGGTTCGAAGGTATAAGCGATTTATTAGATCGCTTACCCTACGACCCTAGACAACGTGGTAATCAGTAGGCATAGTCCCAAGGGACTATAACCAACGTGATTACACTCACGTTGCGAAGTTCAAACGAACTTCGCATTGACCATAAACTGGTCAACGCAGAAAGTCAAACAAAGTTTGACTTTCGGACTCGAAAGGCAATAAAAGAACGAAAGAATACTTACGAAGGGTCCCCGAATGCTAATCTCGATCCAAGTAACTCAGGTATGAAACAATGGTTTCAACTTAGAGCTTCTAAGATCAAAATTCTTGTGGGTTTTGCAATGGAAGGCATGGGGTATTTATAGTGTTCGGTTAGCCGTTAGGATCGTTTCTAGGAAACCGTGCTTTGATCATGGCCATACACCTCAAGATAGTGGTTTTTGAAAACCATTTGAGCCCCTAGTATTGCCCAAAACCATGTGCACAAGAGGAAAGGACCAGATCCAATGTTTCTGCATGTTTTCTGCTGTCAGGGGGCTGATGCGGCCTGCTTCAGGATCAGACAAAACTCAGGCGGGCCGCCTGGCCTTGTCTGATCAGAACAAGTTTTCAGAAATTACAGTTTTGGTCCCTGCACATGTTTAAGGCCATTTCCGACACTTCTAAGGCCCGTAAAGCCAACTTTAAGGCCCTAAAATGATGCCTAAACATTGTGGACATGAAACATGCTCAAAAATATCTCAGATGTCGGTTCGTTTGGTCGTACGAACGCGATGTTCGCTTAATTACGACGGAATGCGCACAAGTGCGTAAAACGATCCAAATGACGCAACGAATGGATTTTTCTCAAGCCAAACACTAAAATAAAATATTTTAGTGCTTACATAAATTTTTGGATGTCCAGATGTATTCAGAACGTAAGTTATGTGCGAAAATGCAAACTTGTGCAATTTTTGACACTTTTAGTCCCTGAATGACCCAAAAGTTTATTTTAGCATACCGAACCCCTCAAAGCCTATTTCTAAGCTATGTAAAGGATATTTATGGTATGTTTAACTTATGGTCATGTTCCGGAATGTTCGTTACAGTTCAAATTGGCATACTTTCGCAGTTTGTCAAGTTTAGTCCCTGTAGTCGAATTAACTTGTTTTTGCCATACCAAAGCCTTCAAAACTTATTTCTAAGTTATGTAAAGGTTATTTAAGGTATGTTAAGTATATGTTGGTGTTCCGGAGTATTTTTCGCGTTAAATTGGTTACGTTTACGCACCAGTTTGCGTATAACTCTCCAGAAAGCGATGTAGAGTTTGAAATTGAATAAAAGTCAAAACATGAAAAATGTAAAACATAAATAAACAAACATTGGGATCAAATAACATTGTTTTATTGATAATAGAACTGTTCACAATGATTACAAGCACAGATGTTACAGTCTCCCCTACTTGTGGAAATTTCGTCCCGAAATTTATTTAGAGGAAACTCGTGGGAAAAGATGTGGATATTTCGCCTTCATTTGATCTTCGCGTTCCCAAGTAAACTCGGGTCCACGTTTAGCTTCCCAGCGAACTTTGACCAAAGGAATGCGCTTGCGTTTAAGCCATTTGACTTCACGTTCCATGATTTCCACTGGTTTCTCAACAAATTTCAGTGTTTTATCAACACGAATTTCATCAAGCGGTATGTGGAGGTTTTCATCAGCTAAACACCTCTTGAGATTGGATACGTGAAAAGTTGGATGAACATTTCCAAGTTCAGGAGGTAACTCAAGTCTGTAGGCTACCTTTCCGATTCTTTCGACGATCTTGAATGGTCCAACGTATCTAGGTGCAAGTTTTCCTTTCTTTCCAAATCTGATCACACCTTTCCAAGGTGAGACTTTAAGTAATACTCAATCACCGACTTGAAATTCCAAGGGTTTGCGTTTTGGATCCGCGTAACTCTTTTGATGGCTTCTAGCTGTCTGAAGGTTATCACGAACTTTCTTGACCTTATCAGTTGTCTCTAAAATGAGGGCAGGTCCAGTAAGTTGAGCCTCGCCAATCTCATTCCAGCAGACTGGTGAACGACATTTTTTACCATAGAGAGCCTCGAAAGGAGCCATTTTGATGCTGGTGTGATAACTGTTGTTGTAGGAGAATTCAATTAACGGAAGATGTGAATCCCAACTACCACCAAAGTCGATCACACAAGCTCTAAGCATATCCTCCAGAGTCTGGATTGTTCTTTCAGATTGACCATCCGTTTGAGGATGATAAGCTGTGCTCAGATTAAGTTGGGTCTCCATAGCAGATTGCATGGTTCTCCAAAAATGAGAAGTGAAACGAGCATCTCTGTCAGAAATGATGTTCAAAGGAACACCATGTCGAGCTACAATTTCATCCACATAGATTTTTGCAAGTCTGTCAGCAGGAAAATCCTCACGGATTGGCAAGAAATGCGCTGACTTTGTAAGACGATCAACAACTACCCAGATGGCATCATGACCTTTCTTTGTGCGTGGAAGTTTGGTAATAAGATCCATAGTAATGTTTTCCCATTTCCAAACTGGAATCTCTGGTTGCACCAATAAACCAGAAGGACGCTGATGTTCAGCCTTAACCTTAAGACAAGTAAGGCATTTTGATACATATAAGGCAATGTCTTTCTTCATACCAGGCCACCAATAGTGAATACGAAGATCCTTATACATCTTATCCGAGCCCGGATGAATAGAATAACGAGACTTATGGGCTTCATCCATAAGCAAGGTACGAAGATCATCCTGGCTTGGGACCCACAAGCAGTCCATGAAGTAATACGATCCATTGTCCTTCAGTTCCAGAGCAGGTGTTATGTGATAGGGAAATTCCTTATCCATCAAACCTTGTGAAACACAAGATTGTTGAGCCTGAGAAATGCGTGCTTGGATATCGGATCGAGCTTGAATAACGGATTGAACACGTACACAATGAAGCTTAGTACGTTCCTTACGACTTAATGCATCGGCTACGACATTCGCCTTTCCAGGATGGTAGCGAATTTCGCAGTCATAGTCGTTTAAAAGCTCAACCCAACGTCGTTGCCTCATGTTGAGTTCTTTCTGATTGAAGATATGCTGAAGACTTTTGTGGTCCGTGAAAACCACACATTTTGTACCGTACAAATAGTGTCTCCAGATCTTAAGAGCGAAGACAACTGCACCCAACTCAAGATCATGAGTGGTGTAGTTTTTCTCATGTATCTTCAACTGCCTCGATGCATAGGCTATGACTTTGTTCCTTTGCATCAGAACACAGCCAAGACCCAATTTAGATGCATCGCAGTATACGACAAAATCATCATCACCCTCAGGCAATGACAGAACAGGTGCATCGCAAAGTTTTTGTTTCAAAGTCAGAAACGCTTCCTCTTGCTTGAATCCCCAATCAAAGGGCTTGTTCTTTTGAGTTAGAGCAGTTAGAGGAACTGCAATCTTCGAGAAGTTTTCTATGAAGCGGCGGTAATAACCCGCTAGACCAAGAAAAGAACGAACTTCAGTAGGATTAGAAGGTGTATCCCAATCCTTAATCGCACTGATCTTGGAGGGATCTACATGAATACCTTGTTCGTTGATAATATGTCCTAAGAATTGAACTTCTTTAAGCCAAAATTCGCACTTGGAGAATTTGGCGAAAAGTTGCTCTTTCTTTAGGAGTTCCAGAGTAAGACGAAGATGTTGCTCGTGATCAGCTCGCGTCTATGAGTAAATCAAGATGTTGTCAATAAAAACAATGACGAACTGATCCAAATAAGGTTTGCAGACCCTATTCATTAAGTCCATGAAAACAGCAGGAGCATTAGTCAAACCGAATGGCATGACTGTGAATTCATAATGCCCATAACGAGTGCGGAACGCTGTCTTGGGAATATCTTCTTCATGCACACAAAGTTGATGATACCCGGAACGCAGATCAATCTTCGAAAAATAAGAAGCGCCCTGTAACTGATCAAAGAGATCGTCTATGCACGGTAGGGGATATCGATTCTTGATGGTAAGCTTGTTAAGCTCACGATAATCGATACACATCCTAAAAGATCCATCCTTCTTCTTGACAAAAAGAACGGGAGCACCCCAAGGTGAAAAGCTAGGACGGATAAAACCTTTGTCAGAGAGCTCCTGAAGCTGCTTAGACAACTCTTGCATCTCAGACGGTGCAAGACGATATGGAGCTCTGGCAATGGGATTTGCACCAGGTACGAGATCAATGCGGAACTCGACTTGGCGTGCTGGGGGTAGACCAGGTAACTCTTCAGGGAATACTTCAGAATAATCCCGAACGACAGGAATATCTGAAATAGACTTACCCTTGCCTTTATCTGCTGTGACATATGCCAGGAAGGCCACATAGTTCTTTCGCAGATATTTCCGAGCTTTAAAACAAGACATGAGCTTGAGACCACCAGACGGTTTCTCACCTTGAACCTGTAGGATCTCGCCTGTCGAAAGCGGCACACGAACGATCTTCTCGAAATAAACTACCTCCGCGTGATGCTTGGATAACCAATCCATTCCCACAATAACGTCGAAGCTTCCAAGTTGCATAGGCGTGAGGTCGATAGGAAAAAGATGGTCGTTAAGATTCAACTGGCAGTTGTGAATAACAGAATCAAGAATAATGGGTTCACCACTAGCAACTTCTACTGTCAAAAGTTTTCCTAGTTTCGTTCTAGACACGCGAAGCATTGGCTCAAAAGACAATGACACAAAACTCTTATCGGCACCCGAATCAAAGAGAACAGATGCAGGCTGATTATTAATAAAGAACGTACCGTTCACCATATTATCATCTGCTTGTGCCTCTTGAGTAGGGGTGTAAACAAGCCCAGAGGCTCGAGAGCTACTCGTGATCGGCTCGGTTAAAAGCTCGAACGAGCCGAGCCTTAACGAGCCCGAGCCCGAGCTCGAGCCTGAAATAGAGCTCGTTTTTTTATCGAGCCCAAGCTCGAGCCTGAAATACAAAGCTTGTTTAGGCTCACGAGCCTAAACGAGCCCAAACAAAATTACAATTTTTTATATGTATTATATTAATAATGATGACAACATTGATGAGCCAAGCTAGAGCCGAGCTTTGGCTCGTTTAAGCGATGTTGAAGTGAGCTCGAGCCGAGCTTTTAGCTAGTTTAAGGTTGTTCTCAAAATAGTTCGAGCCGAGCTCGAGCTTTGGGTTTTACTCGCGAGCCGAGCTCGAGCTCAAAGAAGTAGGCTCGAACCAAGCCGAGCTCGAGCCCGAGCTTCATAAAAACCTAACGAGCCGAGCTCGAGCCTGATCGAGCTCGGGCTCGGCCCGGCTCGTTTACACCCCTACTCTTGAGCATTCATATTGAAGACTCGACCTCGAGCCGGAGCTTGATTCTGATTTGGGTTCTGGTTCTGGTTGGCTAGCCTTGGGCACCGGTTCCTGTAGTGGGTCAGATCCCCACAATTGTAGCATGAACCAGGAGGAAAATGAGGTCGTGCAGCTTGACCTTGTTGCTAAGCAACTTGTTGGGCTTGGTTCTGAACTGCCTGGTTCTGGTAAACAGGAATGCGACAAGTAGCGGCAAGATGACCAGATCTTCCGCAGTTGGTGCACTGACGACACTGGAGGTGTGGTAGGTGATGGTCGTTACACCTGTTGCACAAAGGTGCATTGCCAAAATAAGGCTTCTTGGCGGGTGGCTGCGCATGCTGATTTGGTGCAGCTTGAGCCTGTGCAGTAACGGCATAGTTTTGGGAAGCCTTTCGCTTCCTTGAACCCTTTTAGGAACCAGAATTCTTCCCATTCTTGTTTTGACCTTTCTTGCTATCCTCCTTGTCAGATGCCTGCTTTTTACCCTTGTCACCCTTTTTATGTAGCTTTCCCTTTCGAACTTGCGACTCAGTCAATGTCGCTGATAACTCGATCGCCTGACGGAGTGTGGCAGGGTTGCTACCAGTAATGATGTCTTGTACTGAGTCAGGTCGGCCGTCGATGTACCTTTCGATAGCCTTGTCGAGTGGGGTAACCATTGTCGGGCAAAGTAGACTCAACTCCTCAAACCTATCAGTATAAGCCCTGTGCTCGCCACTGTCTTGTTTCAAGTCCTCAAACTCTTTCTCCAACGCTCGTTGTTCATGACGAGGACAGAATTCCCTCATCATAAGGGCTCTAAGTTCAGCCCATGTCTGTGCTAGAGCAACTTCTGCACCCCGGTCTCTCATAACCCCATTCCACCATGTGAGAGCCCTCTTCTGAAACACACTCGAAGAAAACTCGACCTTGCGATTGTCAGGACACTGCACGTGGCAAAAAGTATTCTCAATGCTCTCGAACCATTGAAGAAGCCCAGTCGCTCCTTCAGAACCACTAAACTTGAGTGGTTTAGCCGAGTTAAAAGTCTTGAAATTGCACTCACGTTGCGAAGTTCAAACGAACTTCGCATTGACCATAAACTGGTCAACGCAGAAAGTCAAACAAAGTTTGACTTTCGGACTCGAAAGGCAATAAAAGAACGAAAGAATACTTACGAAGGGTCCCCGAATGCTAATCTCGATCCAAGTAACTCAGGTATGAAACAATGGTTTCAACTTAGAGCTTCTAAGATCAAAATTCTTGTGGGTTTTGCAATGGAAGGCATGGGGTATTTATAGTGTTCGGTTAGCCGTTAGGATCGTTTCTAGGAAACCGTGCTTTGATCATGGCCATACACCTCAAGATAGTGGTTTTTGAAAACCATTTGAGCCCCTAGTATTGCCCAAAACCATGTGCACAAGAGGAAAGGACCAGATCCAATGTTTCTGCATGTTTTCTGCTGTCAGGGGGCTGATGCGGCCCGCTTCAGGATCAGACAAAACTCGGGCGGGCCGCCTGGCCTTGTCTGATCAGAACAAGTTTTCAGAAATTACAGTTTTGGTCCCTGCACATGTTTAAGGCCATTTCCGACACTTCTAAGGCCCGTAAAGCCAACTTTAAGGCCCTAAAATGATGCCTAAACATTGTGGACATGAAACATGATCAAAAATATCTCAGATGTCGGTTCGTTTGGTCGTACGAACGCGATGTTCGCTTAATTACGACGGAATGCGCACAAGTGCGTAAAACGATCCAAATGACGCAACGAATGGATTTTTCTCAAGCCAAACACTAAAATAAACTATTTTAGTGCTTACATAAATTTTTGGATGTCCAGATGTATTCAGAACGTAAGTTATGTGCGAAAATGCAAACTTGTGCAATTTTTGACACTTTTAGTCCCTGAATGACCCAAAAGTTTATTTTAGCATACCGAACCCCTCAAAGCCTATTTCTAAGCTATGTAAAGGATATTTATGGTATGTTTAACTTATGGTCATGTTCCGGAATGTTCGTTACAGTTCAAATTGGCATACTTTCGCAGTTTGTCAAGTTTAGTCCCTGTAGTCGAATTAACTTGTTTTTGCCATACCAAAGCCTTCAAAACTTATTTCTAAGTTATGTAAAGGTTATTTAAGGTATGTTAAGTATATGTTGGTGTTCCGGAGTATTTTTCACGTTAAATTGGTTACGTTTACGCACCAGTTTGCGTATAACTCTCCAGAAAGCGATGTAGAGTTTGAAATTGAATAAAAGTCAAAACATGAAAAATGTAAAACATAATTAAACAGACATTGGGATCAAATAACATTGTTTTATTGATAATAGAACTGTTCACAATGATTACAAGCACAGATGTTACACCTTCCGGCTTAGAGCATCTGCGACCACATTCGCTTTACCAGGATGGTAGCGAATTTCACAATCATAGTCGTTTAAGGTTTCCATCCGACGGCGTTGTCTCATATTAAGCTCCTTTTGATTAAACAAATGTTGGAGACTTTTGTGATCTGAATAGATCACACATTTAGTTCCATACAAGTAAAGTCTCCATAACTTAAGTGTGAATACAACGGCACCCAACTCCAAATCGTGGGTGGTGTAATTTTTCTCATGCACTTTTAGTTGTCGTGATGCATAGGCAATCACCTTGCCTCGCTGCATGAGCACACAACCCATACCGGTGTGTGAAGCATCACAGTATACAACAAACTCTTCAATTCCATCAGGTAGAGTTAGCACCGGAGCATTGCTCAATTTCTCCTTAAGAATCTCAAAGGATTCTTGTTGTTTTGGACCCCAATCAAACTTAACTTTCTTACGGGTCAAAGAAGTTAATGGCGCTGCTATTCTTGAGAAGTTCTCAATAATTTTTCTATAATACCCAGCTAAACCCAGAAAGCTACGTATTTCGGTTGGAGTCTTGGGTGCTTCCCAATTCATTACGGCTTCTATCTTAGCGGGATCTACTTGGATACCTCGCTCATTGACGACATGTCCAAGAAATTGGACTTCGCGAAGCCAAAACTCGCATTTGGAGAATTTTGCATATAGTTTCTCCTGTCTAAGTAATCCTAGAATGCATCGAAGATGCTTCTTGTGATCAACTTGATTACGAGAGTAGATAAGTATGTCATCGATAAAGACAATGACAAATTTATCTAAATATGGCTTGCAGACTCTATTCATGAGGTCCATGAATGCTGCTGGAGCATTAGTGAGCCCGAAAGGCATCACTAAAAACTCAAAATGTCCATATCTCATTCTGAAAGCTGTCTTAGGCACGTCTTCAGTTCTAACCTTGAGTTGATGATACCCAGATCTTAAATCAATTTTCGAGAAGTAGCTTGCCCCTTAGAGTTGATCGAACAAGTCGTCGATCCTGGGCAAGGGATAACGATTCTTGATCGTTACCTTATTCAATTCCCGATAATCAATGCATAAACGCATTGATCCATCCTTCTTTTTCACGAATAATATTGGAGCTCCCCAGGGGGAAGAACTAGGTTGTATGAAACCTTTCTCCAATAGTTCATCCAATTGAGTTCTGAGCTCTTTCATTTCTGTAGGCGCTAGACGGTAAGGAGCTCGTGCAATAGGTGCAGCTCCTGGTAGAATGTCTATCCTGAACTCTACCAGCCTCTCAGGAGGTAACCCAGGTAATTCGTCAGGAAAGACGTCAGGATACTCAGAGATGATTGGGATGTCTTCAATCCTTGGCTTTGGCTCATTCACAGTCACTTGTGCCATGTAAATGACACATCCACTTTTCATACACTGGGCTAACTTGAGAATAGACACATTGCTAGGCAACCCATAATGTGTATCTCCTTGAATGGTGACTGATTCACCAGAAGGGGTTTTGATAATAACTAGCTTTTTATCACAGGCAATCTGGGCTTGGTTATGTGATAACCAATCCATGCCCAAAACTATATCAAACCAGCCAATTTCATTGGCAAGAGGGATAGCGGGATAGTATGATTCTTGATGGATATAGAGCATCCCTCAAGAAGAGTTGAAGCTGTTTCTAAGGTACCGTCGGCAAGTTCTACCTCGTATTTTATGTCTAGAGTCTTAATAGGCAAATTCAACAACTTACAGAACTTATGATCTACGAAGGATTTATCAGCACCGGAATCAAATAAGACTCTAGCATAATTATTATTGACGAGGAAGGTACCTGTTATGACATTTTCGTCATTCACCGCTTCCCTTGCTTGCATCTGAAAAACTCTGGCATTGTTCTTCTTTGCCTCTTCAGGCTTCTTAGCAGTCTTGGGGCAATTGGTTTTAATGTGGCCATTTTCATTGCAACCATAACAAGTTGCATCCTTAATATTTTGGCACTCAACAGACTTGTGCCCTTTCTTTTTACAGATCCAACATGGTTTGGCTTGTGGGTCCTGGTTGCACTTCCCAAAGTGCCTTTTGTTGCAAGTTTTACACCTGGGCTTGTCATTCGACTGCCCCTTTTGGAACCAGAGTTCCCTTTTCCCTTCTTGTTCGACTGAGGAGACTTATCCTCCTCCCTTTTCCTCTTCCCCTCATCAGTGGTTTTCTTTGCCCGACTCCTCACAACATCAAGAGTGAGGGACAAAGATAGGTCCACAGCAGACCTATAAGTAGCTGGCTTTGAAGCCTTAACATTCCCTTTTACTTCGGGAGCCAAACCACCAATGAAACGCGCAATGCGTTTGGGTTCAGGAGTGACTAAGTATGGTACCAGCCTACACATCGAGTTAAAGTTAGTCACATAGGATTTGCAATCTAGATCCTCCATTACTAGGGTGAGGAAATCAGTCTCTATCCGCTCGACTTCATGTTGGGGGCAATAAATTTCCTTAACCAAATTAACAAACTTGTTCCATGACATATTGTACAAAGGAACCTTCCACGTGGCTTGGACTAAGGCTTTCCACCAAGTAAGGGCATCGCCCTCGAAGGATTGTGATACAAACTTTACTATATCCTCCTTAGCACATCCGCTGATGTCTATTACGGTCTCCATCTCATCTAACCATTTCATGCAATCGATTGCATCTTTTTCTCCTGTAAAATCCCTCGGTTTACAGGAAACAAAGTACTTGTAGGTACAACCCTTGTTGTACCGAGGAGTCGGTTCAAGAACAACCTGCCTCTTTGGCTCACTACCCTGATTAGATGAGTGCTGGGACTCACTTTTCTTATGAGAATGGGGTTGAGAATGGGATCTCGAATGAGTTTGAGACCTAACAATACTAGGCTCTTTAAATTTAGCATCTATAGCTTGAGCAACTGCTGCGGATATCATTTCCTGCAGCTCGGCACCAGTGATATTAATTCTGGTGTTGTTGCCTTCTGTAGGATGACTGTTTGCTTCATCTGATCCAGCCATTTCTGAATACTATATCAAACATAAAGGATATATTTAATTCACATATTTGGTCATCGTATTGATGAGTGGATGGTCATGGTATTATTAAACCATATGGACCATCAAAATAATACTCAAAGAGATAATCATATTATACTAAGTTCGTCTCGTAGGACATTTAAATAGCTCAGAAGCTTGTCACATGGACGATTAAAATATAACCCACGATCCTTTGGATCAGTGGTCATTTAAGGGTAGAACAAGGTTCATCGCCTTTTCGACAAGAAGTTTATAAATAGAACTTTCATTGTCTTTATTACACCTTTGCTTATAAGCATACATCACTAATGGATGTTATGGTGTATACATCATATTGATGTTTACTAGCCATGATTCGTATTGATCATATAGGCTAAAATAGTGGCTTGGAAAAATCCAAGTACATTAGGAAGATTGTGTGATTCTTCGTACTGCACAATTCAGGATTGTTAACATATTTTCAGAATAATTTGGCTAGGTTATACCTCTAAGAGTTTCTTAGGCGGATTTAATAAAATTTGAAATGAAGTAGCATGATATAGTAAAATACACATTTAAAAAACAAAATAACTTCATTAAAACTACGAAACGATTACAACATTGTCCGTAAAAGGACTTAGGAAAAACATCACAAACTACCCACGCAGGGGTAACTGAAAAAAACACTGCCCACGCAGGGGCATACTGAAACTGAAATAAGTCCGCGCAGGGACTTGATACATGAAAACAAAATAAACGTACTCGTAGGGACTTTATGACATAACCAACAAAAACAAACCCAACATCGCCCTATTTCTTCTTGCCCTTGAGAAAACTCATAAGGCCCTTGACAAAACCACTATGTTTCTTCTTGTTTTCATGAGCCACATGCTCAACCCTGTCCAACCTCTCTATAATCTCTTGAGTTTGTTGCTGCTGATACGGAGGAGGTTGTTGGTATGGCGGGTATTGCGAATCCTGCGCTGGGTATCCAGTGGGATACAATGGAGGGTAAGAAGAAGGGTAAAGATGATGGTATTGGGCAGCTGTAAGATACGGGTCATGAGCTCCATAATCAGATGGATAACCAGATGGGTTATACCCGGATGATCCTGGGTATGTTGGGATCGGGTTGTCAAAACCCAACGGTGGCTGTAGTGGTGCGTGTGAAACCGGCGGAAGGTTAGCTTCCGTCACCGTGCGTGATGATTCACCCAACTGAGGATCTTCTGGGATAGGAGGATACGAACTTGAGCCACGAGGAGATGCAAACTGTGGTCCCCCACGTACCGACATCCTAGCATTTCTCCCTCGCCTTGGCGGCGCTGGAGGTTGTTGAGGTGGATCCTCAACTGGCAAGGGTGGTGGGGTAACAGCTCTAAGCTGTGGTTCATCCAAGGGAGGTTGAATAGGGGAGTTATGGTATGATGGTGTAAAGAACCAGTCATACTGACCCATCTTCTCCTGGAATGAGTCGGGCCCATTGTACGGTGATCCCATAAATGGGGAACCGCTAGAGATACTAATCGGGTGGCCTGGTGTTCCTGTTTGCAAATCCGGGTCTGGGTCGTCATCCATCTCCATTTCCTGAGAAAAGTGATCCTCAGGTCCCAACGGGTTATAGCCCAAAAAGTCGTTAACATAAGCGTTGGGATTGAATTGTGAAGGTGAGTAAGTGGAATCTGATTGGTGAAAAGGATGAGATTGGTAAGAATGGTATGATTGGTTGGATTGATGAGTTCCCAATGAAAGGGGAGAATGATGGGGTTCGTTCGGAATGGGCATCCCAAAATAAGGAGGGTCTGATGGTGATGACCCCAGCGAGACAGAATGTCTTGCTGGTTGATAGCTATGACTCAAATCCTTGGAATCGGAGCCAGAAAGCGAGTCAGATGGTGTACGCATGTGGGATGGTCCCGTGCTGTAACACCCCGTGTTTTCACGAGTGAAAGTCAAAGTCAAGGTCAAAGTCAACGACCGATTTCGCGCGAAGTGACTCGTAGAATTGTTTGTATGATATTTAGATTATGTGGAGTAAATGTCGTACATTACAATAATAGAGTCCTGCTAACCGTATGACCTACGACTGAGAACGATAGGAAGTAACAATGCGATAAAGTCAATCAAGCTATGCTAATCAAATCGACATCGAATCGTAACTCGAGCTATGTACTTACTTGTCATTATACGTGTGTGTGTGCCTTACGTGTTACCTGTGCATGTTTATTTTATGTTATTTTATGTTGTGATAATCAAGCGAACTCAATCGAACTCGAAGTCTAACTCGAATATAAACAAACCCGAACCCGAACCCGAATTCCGAGTCGAACCCTATAAGAAGTAGTTGGGACTGAAAGTAGTTTGATTAGGAAACCCTATCGAATCGCTCACAAATCGAAACCAAATCAGCAGCGCACCGAACACACCAAAGGAGGTGGCATCCGCACGGATGGCCAATCCGCACGGATTGCCAATCCGCACGGATTGCCAATCCGCACGGATGACCAGTCCGCGCGGGTAACCTACCCGGGTGCGTGCCACGCGCACGGCTCACCCTTTCCCTTTTTGGCATCCTATAAATACACGGGTCACTCTCCACTTTTTCCACTTTTTGCAAGTGACGTCCGAACCTCGCGCATTCTTCACCTTTTCTCAGATTTCTCTCAATCCAGGTAAGATCTTGCACTAATTCTTGTACATCTTTGATCACTACACCATTCTACACATTTCCATATTTCAAATCTTCACTTTCAACCATGAAATCATCCGGATTCGAGGTATTCACGGGTGACGTCATCATGAAGTTCATAAGAACTTCATGCTTGGCTTCATTCCACCAAGAATATCTCGGAACTAAACGATTTCTACAAGTTTTTACAATAACTTCACATAGATCTAAACTTTTCTAAGGATAAAAGAGTTGAAAGAAATAAACCTAAGTTCTCTCCTTCTTTTACCCTTAAAACCGGTACGAATCCGATCAGTCCTAGTGTTCTACTCGACAATAGTGATGCCCTAGTTCCAGATCTGGAGTTCTACCCATAGACAACTGATTTTGGGGTTAACCGGGATGACCGTTCTGAGTCGCCGACAGGCCGAGTTAGGGTGGTTCCTGACCGGTCTAGTCACACGGGTAAGAACACAACTCCAAGTGGTTGCCACGAAATCAGAACGTCTCGATAAACGACAACAGAAACCAAGTGTAGACGAACGGAACAACCAGACCAGTTGTCCGCACGGACTAGCTGTCCGCACGGACAAGCCGTACGCACGTACAGGTCATACGCACGCACGGACTACCCTTGGGACCCACTTTCCAAACGAGGTTTAAGTATCGACGAACGAGCAATTCGGACGGACGACCTCTGAATTGATTACTCTTCGGATCATGAGATACTAAGGCCTTAAAATGAAAATCAAACAATCTTCATCCGCACGGTCGAGTCGTACGCACGGACAGGCTATCCGGACGGATTGTCTCTGCCCGCGCGCACAGGCTGCCCGCACGGATTACCATGCGCACGGACCACCGTCCGCGCGGCCGGCTTGAAAGGTAGAAACACTTGGGTGTTTTCTAAATGCTACAATGAAAACTCCAAAGCACAAGCCATCATACACAAACACATCTTAGGAAGGAACAATCCACTTGAACATTTATCCACACAAGCAATCTAACCATACGGATAAGTCGTCCGCACGTACAACTAGTCCGCACGGGTTGCCACCCGCACGGACAGTCACACGCACGGATAACCTATCCGGATGGAACACCATCCGCACGCATCACCATCCGCACGCATCACCATGCGCACGGATAGGTCATGCGCACGGGTGACTACTACTCACGGATAACTGATCCGCACGATCAGTCATCCTACCCACTCTCACTTGTACTGTTTTACGCATCACTTATCGTTACGTTATCGAATCTATTCAGGCTAACCGTACTCGCTGTAAAGCGCTCCCTTCAATCCATATCACTGTGAGTATACTCGAACCCTTTTTGCTTTTAGCACTTTTGGGTGTTACATACGTTACAACTATTCAAACTACAACTATCACACTACTCAAGCTATTTTAACGCTTAACCATTAATGCATGTTATACGTGGCTTATGAATGCTTGTTTGTTATGTTTACACATGGAATGCTGTCTACCTGCCTTAGCAACGATAGTACTATAGTTTGGACTCAGCACCCGTTCACACGGGGGTTGTTAAGGATCTTATACTTGCATGGGTTACAGTGGTAATCGTGTATTGCGAACTACCTCGGGCAGTCAACCCGCAGTCATTGGTATCGATGGATCTATGTCGATAACTAACGTGCTTCATTTCACTATGTGTACGTACTGGTTATGCGTAAACGAATTCGAACTCTATATGCTATTATCAAACTTGTATGCTCACCTTTACATTTTATGTATTGACTTTATTTTAACGTATGTGACAGGTGCTTAGGACGCATATGTGGTAGGAATTGGAAGCTAGAATAAAGCTTTAGAGCCCAACAAATAGTTGTCTGTAGATAACTTATTAGGGGTCTCTAGAAGCAGATAAACAATTGCTACTTATTTAAATCTGAGTTGTCGGAACAGAATATTTTGTTTTGATGTTGTCTGTAATAACTTGTTTGACTATTTATGTTACGGTATGGGACGTAATGTTTACTTAAATGGTGATGATAGTTGTTATGGAAACTTCTGGACAATCTGTTTCGCTCAGTGCCGCGCCCCGATGATTCCGCCATCGGTTGGGGTGTGACAGATTGGTATCAGAGCCATAACTATAGGGAATTAGGCAAGACTCGACCTAGTCCGGGTCGAAGTCTTAGAGACCTAGACTATAGTTAAGAACCAACAGACCAACTCACGCGTATGCGTAAACTCGCCACTATCACTCACTATTTTCTATCATTGCACTCAAATTTTCATGTTGTGAACAGCTAATGAGGCCGAGAATAGGTGTGAAAACCGCGAACTCTCAACTAAAGTTGCCTAATCAGCTTGCGTTTTTAGCTACAAACGAGGAGAATTATACCAAATCAGGAGTGAAATCCATATTTTGATGAATAATCTCCTCAATTTTTATCAGAAACGAGGACGGAAGTTACGAGATAGGGGTAAAACCCTAACCTTGACGACTCGTCCCGCTTTTATACAAAACTCCACCAAAGTTCGATGGACTCCAACGGTCTAAGGACACAACCTAACCAAAGGGAATTGCGCCAACGCCCGAGAATCGAGGCAAAGGCATAGTCCTGGAGGTCGTTGTGCAGGATCCTTGCGAATAGTCGAGCTACCTTGGTTAGTCGAAGTCTATTAGCCGCAGACAATCTACCTTCGATTTATCGATCTTTATGAAAACTTTATGAATTTTCTGTATCTGTTAACGTTTTGAGGTACTATTGGTTTCAACCCAACACCATTGCTTCTGCTAAAACACAAAACCCACACAACTCATCGCTAGCGAATCAACAATAGGAGCAGTTAGAATACTTCGTACGCTTGTAGGTGCTTTTAGTGACTAAGTATATGTGTTTCTTGCTGTTGTGCTTATGTGATTAGGAATACTGTGATTATGTGCTCTATATGTCTATGTGACTTTGTGCAAATCTGTGATTTTGTGACTATGTGCGTTTAAATGGTACGTGTTACTGAGCTTTAGTAGTGCTAGACGTGTGAGGTGAGATTCGCATACATGTGTTGAGTTCCGTGGCGATGTCTAATGCAGACAATGTCGTCTGGATCCCGTCATCAACTCTCTCGTCAGGAAAAGAGGGACAGACGCCTTGCTTCCATCGTCGCGAAAGCTGTAGCAAAGGCTGTGAGCGATGTCTGCGAGAATGCCAGCAAATCATCCGAGGAATCGAGGACTGAGGGTCCTAGAACTGCCGCGAGACCTTTCAGTTTCAAACAATTCAAGTCATGTGGGCCGAAAGAATTCACAGGCGAAGGAGGTCCTACTGCTCTATTCCACTGGTTTGACTCTATCGAGGTTACTCTGCGACAAAGTGGTTGCCCTGATGACCTTCGAACTCTGAACGCTACCGGCGTCTTTCAGTCCCGTGCTTTGGACTGGTGGACGGCCGAGAGGAACAAGAGAGGGAATGATGCAGCTTACGGATTGTCGTGGGATGAGCTCAAGGAGGTCATGCTAGAGGAATTCTGCCCTCCTTACGAGCGTCAAAAGCTTGAAGATGAATTTTGGCACATACATCAGAAGGATGGAGACAATGCTGGTCTCACTGCTCGCTTCAAACAGCTCAGCATTATCTGTCCCGACCAGGTCAAGACTCCTGATATGACCATCAAGAAGTACATTCGAGCTTTGCCCGACTGCGTTGCTGATTTCGTGCAAGCGGCTAAGACTACCACGATCGAAGAAACCTATCTGCTGGCCGCTGAGATCAATGACAAAAGGGTCAAGGCTGGGGTATGGGATAAGACCTCCAAGCATCTGCATCAAGCTACCACTACTGCACCAGCTACTGAAACCACGTCGTCAAGCAACAAGAGAAAGAACAAGAGAAAGAACAGCTCCACCAACAAGAACTGTGCGATTACTGCTGCACCGATCCAAGCTGTACCTGCTCAACAGCGTCAAGTAGTGGCGCCTGTGGCCAATGCACCGCCTGCAAAGCGTGCATATACTGGGCCACACCCACTCTGCCCTACTTGCACCTATCATCACCCGACTGCTATCCAATGCCGCTTCTGTGCCCATTGCAACGTCTACGGCCACTTTACTGCCAACTGCCGTATTCGTCAAGCTCCTGCCAATCAAGCTCTACTCGCCGCCCCACAGGGTCAACAAGCTCCTCCGGCACCCGCAGTCAAAGCCAGAGCATGCTTCACGTGTGGCGACCCGAATCATTTCGCCAACATGTGCCCGAACAGGGTGGTGAAACAAGAACCCCAGCAGCAACAGCAGCAACCACAGCAGCAGTAGCAGCAGCAACAGGCCGCACGAGCCAGAACTTTCAATCTCAACGTGCGTCAAGCCCAGGCCGACAACAACGTGGTGAATGGTACGTTCCTTGTGAATGGTATTTATGCTTCATGTTTGTTTGATACTGGAGCCGATAATTGCTTTGTGTCACTCGAATTTGAGAAACTCCTTAGTCGTAAACGTTCTCGACTCTCCTCTGCATTCGATGTTGAAGTCGCTACCGGAAGAACCGTCTCTGTAAACTCTGTTATTCGTGATTGCACACTCGAGCTCAACAATCACATCTTCTCAATCGATCTCATTCCTATGCAACTAGGAAGCTTTGATGTCATAGTAGGCATGGACTTTCTTCGCGAAAACCACGCCGAAGTTGTGTGCTTCGATAAAATGATTCGTTTTTCTCTCGCCAACGGTGATTCATTGTGCGTTTATGGTGATACTACTTCGAAGGGTCTCAAGCTTATGTCATGCCTACGAGCTAGCAAGTATCTCCGTAAGGAATACAGGGCTTTCTTGGCTCATGTCGTAGCAGCGGAGAAGGAAAAGAAAGAGAAGAAGAAAGTAAAAGACATTCCAGTGGTTCTAGAATTTCCTCAAGTTTTTCCAGAGGATCTTCCCGGATTACCTCCGAAGCGTGATATTGATTTCCGCATTGATCTCATTCCTGGAGCCAATCCTATCGCCAGAGCTCCTTATCGACTCGCGCCGTCCGAAATGCGCGAACTCTCAACCCAACTCCAGGAATTACTTGAAAAAGGCTTTATTCGCCCGAGCACCTCTCCTTGGGGCGCACCAGTCCTTTTCGTCAAAAAGAAGGATGGGTCGTTCCGGATGTGCATCGACTACCGGGAATTGAATAAGTTGACTATCAAGAACCGTTATCCTCTGCCTCGAATCGACGATTTGTTTGATCAGCTACAAGGCGCTACGTGTTTCTCGAAGATCGATCTGCGTTCCGGATACCATCAGCTACGTATACAAGAGGAAGATATACCCAAAACCGCGTTTCGCACTCGTTACGGCCATTACGAATTCGTTGTCATGCCTTTTGGCCTAACCAATGCACCAGCAGTTTTCATGGACCTGATGAATCGAGTGTGTAAACCATATCTCGACCGCTTCGTCATCGTGTTCATCGACGATGTCTTGATCTATTCCAAAACGAGAGCCGAACACGCGCAACATCTACGTTTGGTTCTCGAGCTACTCCAGGGGAACCAACTCTACGCCAAATTCTCCAAGTGCGAGTTTTGGTTGGAGGAGGTCCAGTTTCTGAGTCACATCGTAAATAGTCAGGGTATTCACGTCGATCCTGCGAAGATTGAAGCTGTTAAGAGCTGGGTTACGCCTAAGAACCCGACTGAAGTCCGCTCCTTTCTCGGGCTAGCGGGCTATTATCGACGATTCATCGAAGGATTCTCGAAGATTGCTGTACCACTTACCTCACTCACTCATAAGGATCAGCCTTTTGTCTGGGGAACCAGACAAGAGTCTGCCTTTCGAACCCTCAAATACATGCTTTGCAATGCTCCTGTTCTCACATTACCCGACGGAAACGATAATTTCATTGTCTACTGTGATGCTTCTAACCTTGGCCTCGGTTGTGTCTTAATGCAACGAGACAAGGTTATAGCTTACGCATCTCGTCAGCTCAAAATCCACGAGAAGAACTATACAACCCACGACCTCGAGCTAGGCGCAGTTGTTTTTGCATTAAAGATTTGGCGACACTACCTGTACGGTACCAAGTGTACGATCTTCACCGATCATAAGAGCCTACAACACATCTTTAATCAGAGGGAACTAAATATGCGTCAATGCCGATGGGTAGAGCTTCTCAACGACTACGACTGTGAGATTCGTTATCACCCAGGCAAAGCAAATGTTGTTGCCGACGCACTTAGCAGACGGAGTTATCTGCTTAGCACTCGAAATGTCCAAGCCCAGCACAATCTCGAAGCTCTTATTCGCGACGCCCAGCATGCATGTTTCAACGAGCGCACCTTGAAGAAAGAGAGATTCTACCACGATGGGGCCCAACTTGTGAGCAAATCAAACGGGATATTCTACTTCCTAGACAAGATTTGGATTCCCAAGCGAACCAACCTGCGACAGATTATCATGGATGAAGCCCACAAATCACGATACTCTATTCATCCCGGTGCCGACAAAATGTACCACGACCTTTGCTATAGGTACTGGTGGCCGGGTATGAAACGAGATATCGCTCTCTACGTCGGAAGATGCCTAACCTGTGCTAGAATCAAGGCTGAACATCAACGACCCTCTGGCTTGCTCGAACAACCTCCAATCCCCATGTGGAAGTGGGAGAGCATAGCCATGGATTTCGTAACCAAGCTTCCAACCACGTCATCAGGTCACGACAACATTTGGGTTGTTATTGACCGATTGACTAAATCAGCTCACTTTCTGCCGATACGAGAAGACTACAAGGTAGAACGATTAGCCCGAATCTACACCGACGAGATCATTTGTCGACATGGGACGCCTCGTGACATCATCTCTGATCGTGATGCTCGGTTCACTTCACGATTGTGGGAAACGTTTCAAACGGCACTCGGTACAACGCTTAATCTAAGTACTGCGTTCCACCCACAAACCGACGGTCAGACTGAAAGAACGATTCGTACGCTTGAAGACATGCTCCGTTCGTATGTTCTAGACTTCGGTCGTAATTGGGATAGACACCTTCCGTTAGGCGAATTCTCGTACAACAACAGCTACCAGGCTAGCATCCAAATGGCACCTTTCGAGGCCTTATACGGAAGAAGATGTCGATCGCCTATTGTGTGGCACGAGATCGGTCACTCGCAACTAACCGGTCCGGAGCTGCTACAAGAAACGACAGACAAAATTTTCCAAATCCGAGACAATCTAGCGAAAGCTCGGGATAGACAGAAGCTTCTCGCCGATAAAAAGCGCAAGCACCGTGAGTATGGCGTTGGTGACTACGTACTCCTAAAGGTATCACCTTGGAAGGGTGTAGTCCGGTTCGGCAAAAAGGGGAAACTTGCGCCTCGATATGTTGGACCTTTTAAGATTCTGGAAAGGATCGGAAAAGTCGCCTACAGACTCGAATTACCGGAAGAACTTAGCAATGTCCATCCGACTTTCCACGTGTCAAACCTCCGAAAGTGCATCTACGACCCCGACTTACATGTTCCTCTAGACGATCTACAAGTGAACGAAACATTACACTTCGTGGAAAAGCCTGTCGAAATCATGGATCGCAAAACCAAGGAACTCAGGCGCTCACGCATTCCTATTGTGAAAGTCCGGTGGGAAGGCAAACGAGGCGCGGAGTTCACTTGGGAACTCGAAAGCGACATGAAGGCGAAGTATCCACAGTTGTTTAACGAAGGAGTAATGTCCGGTTAAGAAGGGCAAGGTGGTATACTTGTAAATAAGGAGAGACTCCTTATATATCCTTGGCCTATAAATAGAAGTGTTAAGGTTAGAGATTGAGACTTTTGCTCATTTGGAGGTTAGAGAGAGAAACTAGAGAGAGAAAGCTTGTACACGTCATACGAATCTATTGAATCACGTTAAAAGTGTATGTTTTTTTGTCTGTTCGATCTCACTCGTGCACGGATTCCGCACGTCGTAAGAGTCGGATCGCAATCGGAACAAATCCAAACCAGAACCTACAATGATCAAGGTTTTAAAAGAAAAAGAAAAAGGTTTTGAAAATGAAAAAAATTAAAGATTGAAAAAGATTTCTCTCAAACGACTTCGAATTGAAATCTAAAACTTTATAGGCTTTTAAATCAGGTACTTTCGCTTATCATATCCAAAAATCAGCCGATTTTAACCGTAAAATCCTGGTTAATTTGACAATTTCCAATGATCCAAACGAAGAGCTCTCACACGTGATTCACGAACTAGTTACAGCCTCAGCTTAATTTCGGGACGAAATTTCCTAAACAAGGGGAGGCTGTAACACCCCGCGTTTTCACGAGTGAAAGTCAAAGTCAAGGTCAAAGTCAACGACCGATTTCGCGCGACGTGACTCGTAGAATTGTTTGTATGATATTTAGATTATGTGGAGTAAATGTCGTACATTACAATAATCAAGTCCGCTAACCGTATTTCAATCGACCTACGACTGAGAACGATAGGAAGTAACAATGCGATAAAGTCAATCAAGCTATGCTAATCAAATCGACATCGAATCGTAACTCGAGCTATGTACTTACTTGTCATTATACGTGTGTGTGTGCCTTACGTGTTACCTGTGCATGTTTATTTTATGTTATTTTATGTTGTGATAATCAAGCGAACTCAATCGAACTCGAAGTCTAACTCGAATATAAACAAACCCGAACCCGAACCCGAATTCCGAGTCGAACCCTATAAGAAGTAGTTGGGACTGAAAGTAGTTTGATTAGGAAACCCTATCGAATCGCTCGCAAATCGAAACCAAATCAGCAGCGCACCGAACACACCAAAGGAGGTGGCATCCGCACGGATGGCCAATCCGCACGGATTGCCAATCCGCACGGATGACCAGTCCGCGCGGGTAACCTACCCGGGTGTGTGCCACGCGCACGGCTCACCCTTTCCCTTTTTGGCATCCTATAAATACACGGGTCACTCTCCACTTTTTCCACTTTTGGCAAGTGACGTCCGAACCTCGCGCATTCTTCACCTTTTCTCAGATTTCTCTCAATCCAGGTAAGATCTTGCACTAATTCTGGTACATCTTTGATCACTACACCATTCTACACATTTCCATCTTTCAAATCTTCACTTTCAACCATGAAATCATCCGGATTCGAGGTATTCACGGGTGACGTCATCATGAAGTTCATAAGAACTTCATGCTTGGCTTCATTCCACCAAGAATATCTCGGATCTAAACGATTTCTACAAGTTTTTACAATAACTTCACCTAGATCTAAACTTTTCTAAGGATAAAAGAGTTGAAAGAAATAAACCTAAGTTCTCTCCTTCTTTTACCCTTAAAACCGGTACGAATCCGATCAGTCCTAGTGTTCTACTCGACAATAGTGATGCCCTAGTTCCAGATCTGGAGTTCTACCCATAGACAACTGATTTTGGGGTTAACCGGGATGACCGTTCTGAGTCGCCGGCAGGCCGAGTTAGGGTGGTTCCTGACCGGTCTAGTCACGCGGGTAAGAACACAACTCCAAGTGGTTGCCACGAAATCAGAACGTCTCGATAAACGACAACAGAAATCAAGTGTAGACGAACGGAACAACCAGACCAGTTGTCCGCACGGACTAGCTGTCCGCACGGACAAGCCGTACGCACGTACAGGTCATACGCACGGGTTGTCACCCGCACGGACTACCCTTGGGACCCACTTTCCAAACGAGGTTTGAGTATCGACGAACGAGCAATTCGGACGGACGACCTCTGAATGGATTACTCTTCGGATCATGAGATACTAAGGCCTTAAAATGAAAATCAAACAATCTTCATCCGCACGGTCGACTCGTACGCACGGACAGGCTATCCGGACGGATTGTCTCTGCCCGCGCGCACAGGCTGCCCGCACGGATTACCATGCGCACGGACCACCGTCCGCGCGGCCGGCTTGAAAGGTAGAAACACTTGGGTGTTTTCTAAATGCTACAACGAAAACTCCAAAGCACAAGCCATCATACACAAACACATCTTAGGAAGGAACAATCCACTTGAACATTTATCCACACAAGCAATCTAACCATACGGATAAGTCGTCCGCACGTACAACTAGTCCGCACGGGTTGCCACCCGCACGGACAGTCACACGCACGGATAACCTATCCGGATGGAACACCATCCGCACGCATCACCATCCGCACGCATCACCATGCGCACGGATAGGTCATGCGCACGGGTGACTACTACTCACGGATAACTGATCCGCACGATCAGTCATCCTACCCACTCTCACTTGTACTGTTTTACGCGTCACTTATCGTTATGTTATCGAATCTATTCAGGCTAACCGTACTCGCTGTAAAGCGCTCCCTTCAATCCATATCACTGTGAGTATACTCGAACCCTTTTTGCTTTTAGCACTTTTGGGTGTTACATACGTTACAACTATTCAAACTACAACTATCACACTACTCAAGCTATTTTAACGCTTAACCATTAATGCATGTTATACGTGGCTTATGAATGCTTGTTTGTTATGTTTACACATGGAATGCTGTCTACCTGCCTTAGCAACGATAGTACTATAGTTTGGACTCAGCACCCGTTCACACGGGGGTTGTTAAGGATCTTATACTTGCATGGATTACAGTGGTAATCGTGTATTGCGAACTGCCTCGGGCAGTCAACCCGCAGTCATTGGTATCGATGGATCTATGTCGATAACTAACGTGCTTCATTTCACTATGTGTACGTGCTGGTTATGCGTAAACGAATTCGAACTCTATATGCTATTATCAAACTTGTATGCTCACCTTTACATTTTATGTATTGACTTTATTTTAACGTATGTGACAGGTGCTTAGGACGCATATGTGGTAGGAATTGGAAGCTAGAATAAAGCTTTAGAGCCCAACAAATAGTTGTCTGTAGATAACTTATTAGGGGTCTCTAGAAGCAGATAAACAATTGCTACTTATTTAAATCTGAGTTGTCGGAACAGAATATTTTGTTTTGATGTTGTCTGTAATAACTTGTTTGACTATTTATGTTACGGTATGGGACGTAATGTTTACTTAAATGGTGATGATAGTTGTTATGGAAACTTCTGGACAATCTGTTTCGCTCAGTGCCGCGCCCCGATGATTCCGCCATCGGTTGGGGTGTGACACGTGTTGCTTGAGGGTCCTCCACGCATGGGTCCCTTGCCTCGTCCTCTTAATCTCGGTGGCATTTTCCTGTCAAAACAAGTAAATATAATAAAGCAATAAAAGGAAGGTTAAGAGTAAAATCCTAGGTCATTTGCCTAGACTCGAGAGTCTAAGGAATGTGCTTATTGTGTCATTGAGATTAAACACAAAAGGCTAGTGTTTAATTCACTCAATGTTGGCTCTGATACCAACCTGTCACACCCCGATATTTTCACATATTTCCGGTGGGCCCGGCGGGGAGTATCGTGACGTAGTTAATATCATCATAGTCAGTACACACAATATAATAGCACAGCGGAAGTCTGGGTGAATAAACTATTACAAACCATACTGTCTGAGTGTTCGAGTTTATGAATGTACAGACTGGAATGTAATAAGATCCACAGGCGGATCATAAATAAATACAAAGAAACAAAGTGACAGACTGCAGGCATCTTATGGACTTGCAAGATCCTCTAAAGACACCCTATAGCTCCGGCCTATTTCGAGAGGTACCTGTCAATCAGTCTTTAAGAAAATACGTCAGTTTACACTGGTAAATACAATTAACTGACTCTTTTTGAAAATGTTTAAGAAAATTGATTTAGGTGCACATGGCGTAAATCTTTTATAACTTGGGACAATTATTTAAATATAATCTTGTATGCAGATTTATATGTTTGTCATACAATTGGGGCCGGTTGGAAGCCGGTCATGATTAACCGACTCACCACTTATAGAACCCACAAAGGAGTTATCCCCAACATGTGGGTTTATATTTAGCATTTGCATCTGTCAGGTGTATGCCTACACCCCGTGCATAGGTCGTGGCCATTTTAAATAAATGAGCCGAGGATATCCAGGACACGGTCGTTAACCCCCAATGCTTATGTTATCAAACAAGACAGATTAAAACGGGTTATTCAATTTATCAATCACAATCCGATTAAATGATTTCATACCCGACCAAGTGGTATTATTATAATACCATATCCCAAGCCCGTATAGGGAAAATAAGTTAAAGGTATTTACCTGATGCTAGCAGTATAATCTTAAAGCTTTTCAAAGGCACCTTCTACCAGAAGCTATTAATCTGTATAGAAGGTTTATTAACCTATTAGGATGCTAATGGGTCTTTAATTTAAGTCAGGGACTTAGACCGGCTAGCTAGAAAGAAACCTTACGGTTCTAAACGCTAGATTAAGCGGAGACCGGAACAGGATGTGGTTTAGACCCGACAAGCTTGGATACTTGTATAATATGGTTAAACTAAACACATTCTGGAATTTGAGGATTTAAGGATAAGGTTTGACCCGTTTCGGCTATTTTATGTAATCTAGTCACATAAGCCGATCCGCATGCGTAAACGCGTAACGGGTAACCAAATAAATTATATACAGGTCTTAATCATTATTATGCTCAAAATATGTTAATACATCAGTAAGATGTTAACATATATGCCCAAAAAGTAATTTAAACCAAAATAAGTCCCATAAGGGCATTTTGGTAATTTTAATGCCCATAAAAGAGTTTAATTATGCAACTGAGTTTCAGGTCTGGTTAAATCAGTAAAAATATGTATTTTTATAAGTTATAACAGTAGGACACTTTATATATGTGAAAATTATCTTATATAGCCAAACTATGTCCCGTAGGGGCATTTTGGTAATTTTACATAGGCCTTAAAGGTCAAAATAGACTTCTGAGTTTACAAACTTTAGTTTACTGTATAATTATATAATTTAACTTAAAACATCAGTGGGTAATAAGTTTTATATGTCAAATATAGTTTTAACCCATACTAGGTGCTAAAAATGCTTAAAAATCGGTTTAAAGGGTTATTTGGGTTAAAATAGTAAATCTGAGTTTTTAATCAGTTTATAAAGTTCAAAATACTTTATTTCTCATATGAAATCAGTAGCAAAAGGTTTGACACTAAAAAGTTAAGTAAAACTCATTTTATGCATGAAAAGGGTAAAACCGACATTTCCCGAAATCAAGCTATAATCCTATGTTATGCTCAGCCTAAAAATAATTAAAAATATTTAAAAATCCTAAGGTATTATTTTACATCAGTAGGTATGAAGCTTGGTGTCAAAAATCAGGTTTAGATAGGCTTCATACTAATTACGTCATTTAAATAACAAGAAGTTCCTTAATTACGCTATTGAGCATATCTTCAATTCTAGACCTCCAATTGATGTTAAACTTTTAGGGCATGTCTAAATATCAGTAGCAAAGATTTTAGTCCATTCACATTGCTAAAAATCTCAGTTGTATGTAAAAAGGGCATTTATGGCTTTATTAAGCATAATTACGATTAAGTGCATATAATTCAAACCACTAGTCACCATGCAATATAACTCCAGGGGGTTATACTACTAAGTAATGTGGTCCTAATGGAAGCTTAGAAGATAGGAGAATTAAGCTTAAACGGGTCAGAACTGAAAGTCAAAGCAAAAGTCAAGCTTTTGCGACTTTCGGTTATAAACTGACCTTAGACTATTAATTGTCGGGTTGGGATTGATAAAACATGTTTTAATATTGATTACCAAGTCATTAGAATGTTAGAATATAATTTAGAACCTTTGAATTATTAATTAGAATCATTTTTGTAATTTCAGTCCAGTTTTTGTCAAACTACTTTGACCCGACAATTGACCAGTCAAACGAGAGAATTTGGAGGTGCCCTTTTAAGGGTTAATCACCTACACTAATGTGGTCTTATAGCCACTTTCAATTTGATCAGTGGTTAAGCCACATGTAATTAAAACGGAAGTCAAACTAATTTTACGATAAGTTTGACTTTAGAGTAATTAAACTAAATTTAATGACTAAACAAGTAATTAGAGGCTTACTTAAGGTCCTAGCAAACTAAAGATAATAATAAGAACTCCCGAGATAAAGAATACGTATTACATTACACCACCCATTAACAATGAAGACACTTATTATTATTAGTATTATATATTATATAGTAAAATAATATATTGTTCATTTTGGTTGCATTAAATTTCCAAAAAAATGATTAATTCCTATCAGCTAATTCACAACGGATACTGCAAAGGAGTTTTTTTTTATTCCTAAATTATATTTATCAACAACCACAAAATCAAGCAGCTAAAAGACATGGCAACATGGAATTTGCATTCATTAAATAAATATTAAATACAGACTAATATGTAATGTTAATAAAACAAATATCAAATAAAAGAATACAGAACCCCAACATTTTGTTCAACAACCAAGAATGAAAAAAAAATTCAAAGCATAAGAATATCACAATAAAAGACAATTTATATGAGTAATCTAAGAATAGAATGAATAAGATGAAGTCTGGATAATCTTACCTTGTATTGGAACGATTAGGAACCAAATGGCTTGGAGAAAGAATCAGATACCAAAAACTCAACCTCAGGACGACTCAACAACAACTTCCTAATCAACGACAATTTCGCCCAAAAAACCAGCCATTTCAGCATCAAGCAAAGCCATATTATAAAATATCTCAATCCCATGTATCCTACAATAATCAATCTTATTCTTTATACTCTTCAACAAATAATGATCACCAACAGGATTCTCACAAGGCTTTGGTGAAGACCCAGTAACCAACAAAACCCTAGGCTTATTCCCATTAACATATTTATTAAAATTAGGGTTTTGTTTCAACCATTCACCTCTCTGTTCATCCCAATCTGAGATCTTGGGCCCAATACTGTACGACACATTTGGGTCTTTCTTCACATCATCTTCTTCATCAACAAACAACTTCAACATAATTATTGGTCCCAGACGACGTCGTTTGCTAAGTTGTGGTCTCTATTTCTTCTAAAACTCGGCGCGGCTCGGCTTGTTTCCCGCGGTATTGATAGAATGTTTCGCGGATCTCTTTGAAATCCTGCTCCGGCGTACCGAACTTTCCGGCGCCCAGATTCGCGCGTAAAACGACGGCGGTTGAGCAGCATATGTAGCGATTTGAGACTAGAGCAGGGAAAGATAGGGCGATGAAAGAGAACCATGAAAGAAAGAGATGTGTATTTTGAAATCTGATTAGGGTTTTTGTCATTTGAGAATGAAGGGGGAATTTAGAGACGGGTGTTTGAAATCCATTTGAATTTTGAAATCTGATTACCTCTTTAATGTTTAACTTTTTGTTTGTGGTTCTGGTCTGCAGGAAGAGATTACCTCTTTCATGTTTAATTGAGTGTGTTCAACATACCTACAGGAAGAGAGAGATAGAAAGAGAGTTTTAACGTAATTTTTTTTAAACAATTGCTAAAGTCAAATATCATTAATGTTTAAAAAAAAACTGAAAAAAGGAGGAGATGACACTTGGACAAGATTGAATGTGGGATTGCCATGTAGGAGAGATAGAAAGAGGGTTGCTTGTGGTGTTGACACCTCAGCCAAATACCCTTTGATTTATTATAAGAGAGATATCTTTAACCAAACTACTTTTTTGAGGAAATTAAAGTATATCTTTAACCAAACTTATACTTGTTTTGGGAAAGAGAACAAAACTAAAAAGACGCTATTATTCCCTTCTGCTATCAAACTTCTTCGTACATCTTTTACGCAAATCGCATTTTCACATGACCGAAGAAGAACATGAGATTCAACAGATGCTGTAATCACCATCATCAACCCAAACACAACCCAACACCAATTCTAATTTTAATTCTCCTTTTGAGTTTATCAGCGATCAATCATGTAAAAGCTTCAATCCACGAATACAAGAACGAGGGATTCATACCTCGATCCAATTCCTTCTTCTTTCATGGCGGAAGCGAGGGAATGTATGCTTCTAAGGTCCACGTTAATGCCTCTAATCAAGATAAATCTATTGTTGGCAAATCCTTTATACGGTAGGTACACATTTTGTTTTCTTTTGTTCATTTAGGGTTTGATCTTTGATTTGATTGTAAATGTAATGTATTTTTAATAGTTTTGTTCACTTAACCGAACGTGTTAGGGGTATAAGTGTCTTTTTAGTCAGGTTTATTTATTTGAGGAGTTTGGTTAGTACAATTTGTATGTCACGTTTGTTTTGACGTTTGTTTTGCTGTGTGCACATATAATGTATAAATGTGTGGGACCTCGGGGACATAAGTGAAATTGTACTAATTTTAAGGTTATTTTACTAATTTCGTGAGAATAACGTTAAAAGCGGCCTTTGTCCTTATTGTTGAGTGCGATGTGCTTGTGTCCAAGGCTTGATGCAAAACTACCATCGAGCCGGGGTCTCACCGGAAGCAGCATCTCTATTCATACGGGGCAGAGGTAAGGTTGTCTACGTCTTACCCTCCTCAGATCCTACCTTAGCTTTGCTATTGGTGGGATTGACTGAGTATGATGACGATGATGGTTATTATAATTTGTGTGCTTTGGTTTATAATAAAAAGAGCAGAGTGAGTTCGTTCAATCTCATGTTTTGGTGTTTATGTTTTAATCGTTTTGGGCCATTACTGTGTTACCTACAAGCAGAAGAAGTTGGGGTAATGAAGTCACTCAAAGTTTTCTTTGTTAACTCAACTTATGAAATTCATTTTTTCTGTTAAATGTATAAAAAAATATTCACAAACTTGAAACATTTAACCAAAGTTATGTGACTTTAGAGGAAAAATGAAAACTTTATTTGACTTTGGTGGGCACTGGAGAAACTTGATCACTACTGTGTGAAGTTACCAAACCCTTTTCGATTTATATGAAAGAGCAACTTGGTTGGAGCTTATGAATAAAAAATCTATTTACTTCTATACTTTGGTTGAAATAACATCACAAACTACACTTTAAAGTTTAAATATTTATTCATACTAATCATATGATTTTGCAGGTTTGAATCTATCATCTTTAGAAGACCAAAGGAGGTTGCAGCAAAACAAAACGAGATGCAACAAAGTACTGGTTTAGTCGAGGCTATATTAGTCGAAGTAAAAAACCGCGATAAAATCGGCGGTGCATATTTAAACTCAGATGCAATATGCTGCACACCCAAACTCGCCAGTGACGGTTCTTGCAAAGTAGGAGAAGTCATCATCCGCCAAGACCCCGATAACCCGGGCTGGCCCAAACGGATTCAAACCCCTTTTGGCGGAAAAAGCGAAGAGGCAAAAATGGTGCTACATACCGTCGAGATCAACAGAACCGGAATGTATTATCTTTACTTCATGTTTTGTGATCCACAACTTAGTGGCACGACAATAATGAGCGGAAGAACTGTTTGGCGAAATCCAGATGGTTTCCTACCGGGAAAGATGACACCACTTATGCCGTTTTACGGGTTTATGTCGTTAGCGTATCTTATCCTCGGTCTTTTATGGTTTCTTAGATTTGTGCAGCACTGGAAGGATATAATACCACTGCATTACCATATAACGGTTGTTATCGGTTTGGGTATGTGTGAAATGGCTCTTTGGTATTTTGAGTATGTGAATTTTAACGTCACGGGAAGCAGACCGATTGGAATTACGCTCTGGGCGGTTACTTTTAGTGCTTGTAAAAAGACGTTTTCTCGACTTCTTCTTTTGGTTGTATCGATGGGATTTGGTGTTGTGCGGCCTACTTTAGGAGGTGTGACGTTGAAGGTGTTGCTTCTTGGTTTTACGTATTTTCTTGCTTCGGAAGCGCTTGAACTTGTTGAGAATGTTGGAAATATTAATGATTTTTCTGGGAAGGCGAGAGTTTTTCTCGTGCTGCCTGTTGCTCTACTGGATTCTTGCTTTATTCTTTGGATTTTTTCGTCATTGTCGAAAACTTTGGAAAAGCTTCAGGTAAACTGGTTCTTAATTCTTTTTGCTTCATTGCAATCGTAGTTAGTCCCATCATTTTCTTATCAGGATATAATATTGCGTAACGACGGTATGCAATCACGTACTTAGCTTTGATTTATATATGGGGCAACACACTTTATTTGCATCCACAAAAAAAGCCCAAATGTTTTTAAAGAGAATTTGGATTGGTTTTCCGAGCTAAGTAGCTAACTCATTTACATGTGCCATGTCAGCACCACAAAAGTCAATGGGATCAAAGATATCGACACGTCATCAGATTTACCCATAGCCGTCCTATTACCTTTAATCCAATTTTTTTAAGTTTTGAGGTTTTTATATAATTTTTTTATAAAGTTTTAGCCTTTTTTCTGGTGCAAATAAAGCGTGTTACCTCTAACAGAAATTAGACTAGTTTTAGTTATCTTTTATGCAATTAACCCTAAATAATACATGTGAAGTCATTTTTATGCGAATGAACTGTGAGTTTGTGGTATTGATAGTGCTAATATACTGAAGTATGAAAATCATTTGAAGTGGCTTGCATGTTGCCACTGTATATTATGTGTGTTTATTCTCTATAGAATAAGATGTGGTATGCATGCTGCCCATGTACCAAATTCACCATATTATCTAGCATTGGCATCCCGTTTTAAGAAAACGGAAATTGTATTTCTGCACCAATTTATGCCAATTATTAGGTTACAAAGACGATACTGGAACAAAAGGTTTTTTTGTCTGTAATGATGTTTGCTAATGATTGCAAGTTGGCATTAAGCTTCTAATGCTGAAGTTTAATGTGATATGAAGGTGGCGTAGCTTCTTACTGACGTGTCATAACATGTAATTAATCTGCTTAGTTTTGATGAAGTCTGACTTAGTTATATTATTCTGCCAATTTTGACTCAGATACGGAGAAGCATGGGCAAACTTGAACTATACAGAAAGTTTACTAATGCTTTAGCTTTATCAGTGTTGGTTTCTGTTGCTTGGATCGGTTACGAGGTACTCTGCTTTTTTTTCCATTTTCAAAATCTTTGATAAATAATTAATGTGTTAGTTACAATTACAATAACATTATTACAATAATATCGAAAAGATGCAGGAGGTTGTATGCACTACTAATAGAGTTTGTTTGATTTTCAATCCACTCTGCTTTTAATTAAATTTTCATTTTGACCCGTCTGAGATAAAACAAAACCCAAATCTACCCATTTATAAGTAAATTAATCAAGCTAAAGTTTTCTAAGTTACTTTTTAATCATCCTTGCTATGCTGGTATGAGGTGCTAGCATGTTTAGTTCTTAAAAATACGCCTTCATCCACATTCAAGTGATTATATTTATGGAAATTCATATTCTCTTCTTCACCATTTAATCTTTATGCTTTTTATTCAGTTATACTTCAATGCAAGTGATCCCTTGAGTGAACTATGGAAACGAGCTTGGGTTATTCAAGCTTTCTGGGCTGTTTTGGCATATATACTTTTAGTAGTGACATGCCTTCTCTGGTCTCCTTCCCATAATCCTACCAGGTAATGTTTTTATGTTTTGCCATTTATACGACTTAATATACAGTCACATACAAGGGTTTGAATAAAGATTTGGAGTAAAATACTAAAATGCCATTTCATCCCTGAGGTTTGGTCAGCTTTGCGACCTCAGTCCAATGGTTTGTTTTTCCGCATCTGGATCCAAAAGGTTTGAAATCTTGCTATTTTCATTCGGCTCGTTAACTCCATCCCATTTTTCTCCGTTAAGTCAGGGGTATTCCTGTCTTTTTTGTTAACTTAAAGGGCAATTCGGTCTGGGGTATTTTAAATGCTTGTAAATAAAGTGAAAAAGACTGAATTGCCCTTTTAGTTTACAAGACAGACAAAAATACCCCTGACTTAACCGAGAAAATTTGGATGGAGTTAACGAGCCGGATAAAAATGGCAAGATTTCAAACCTTTTGGATCCAGGTGTGGAAAAACAAACCTTTGAACGCAAGTCGCAAAACTGGCCAAACCTCAGAGACGAAAATGGCATTTTACTCAAAGATTTGATATAAATTACCTATCACTTTTTTCAAAGTGGAATGCAATTTCAAAAATCTTGGTTTTTTGCCCCCCAAAGGGAACAATGCCACGGATCCTTCAGTTACAAATTTTAAGTCTCAGTTGACTCATTGTAAAACATATTGATAGTCAAATTCAAAATTTTGATATTGTTATATAATACTTTTACTGTGTGCAGATATTCATACTCAGAGGAGGTTGAGGACATAGAAGAAGAAGGTATACCTTTGACAGCCAGTGGAGTCAAAGTGTCGGGAGAATTGATGGAGAGAAAACCAGCAATTATAACAGATCATGTGTTCGAGGTCATTGAAGAGGACAAAAGAGAATGATGCAACCACAATTAGTTATCAAAGAGTGAGATATAATTACTTCTTTACCCTTTTTGTTTTTGGTACATTAGTTCCTTAAGTAAGTAGTATTTGGCACTCAAACAACAGTAGTATCACATCCAAATACTATACCCGCAAAAGTCATATAATCAGGTTCAAAGCTCAAAGCACACATCTAAACACCCTCTTATGATGATGACAACTAATACATCTTATTCATATTATGCAGCGAACACAGTTAAACGTTTCAAATGTTAGAATGACTAGAATCATCCTCTTGTAGCTGAGAATTGCCGCAAGAACTAGTCGACAAACCATTTCTGTGACCTGATTGCATGACGTCAACTGACGATGACAGAATTTTATAGCAAGTTTTTAACCATTATATATGGATTGCAAGTATGTTTCATGAACTGGTCTTCGATCCGTTGATTTGATTAGTTAGCTTTCAGCTTTGATTGTCCTATACCCCCCCTTACGATGGAGGAAAGTTTTGGTAAATTAACTGAAATCTTTGTGCGAGGAGGATCATAACTTCTGTGTAATAGGTTATATCTGATTTAATTTCAGGTGTTTGGTTGTATTAATATCCATTTTGACATGTTATATCCACCTGCTTGACCCGTTTATCTTATAGACACTTGATTATTTCCTATCAAAATTTGTGAAGGAGATTAACAAATATTTATGTTGACCACAAAGTTGTTGGTATGAGGATTGAAGCTTGGAAAACTGAAGTTCCTATTACTTTGTATGACAATTTTTATAATCTTGAGTCTTCAATAATATATCAAGGTAACATACAAAACCAAATTGTAAAAATGAATCCAACTGAATTGTAGTTTTGTTTGTTGGTTTTGACCGATATTTGACGGTTTGGATAAATATTTTTTGACAGTTATTTGAGGAACAAAAGTATAACAAAAAGATTATGAGCTTAGAATACATATTTAAGGAAATTAAAAAATTATCTTATTGGATTGGATCAAACTGATTTGTGAACAACACTACTTACACTAAAGCTAATTTGGACTACAAAAGTGTATATAGGGTAGGTAGCTACATAAAAGATTTTGAAAAGGCGTATGGTCATATAAATTGGGATTTTTTCGACTCATGTATGGAACAATTGAACTTCCTGGTTAAATAGCGTAGGTGGATAAAGGTATTTGGTCTTCGGCTAGATCTTTGGTTAAAAACTAATATGATTCCAATAAAATCAATCAAATCTGAAAATATGTTCTAAATTTTAATTGAACCATCTATGTTAAACTGAACGGTAGGGGCACCCGCCTAAGCCGGCGGGCTCCGGCGTCGGGCCAGCACACCGCTCCCCTAGGGCCGGCCCCGTCCTCTCCGGCTTCACCTCGACGTGCAAGACGGGTCTTTGTGGTTTGAATTAAAAGCCGTTTAACGGTTGGATTTTAAAAAAATATATTTTTCAAATAAATGTCGTTCAACGGCTATTTAAAAAAAATAATTATTTTATCTATAAATAAACAACACTCACCCCATTTTTAAACTATTCCAACTCAATCTCTCTCTCAACTTTATAAATTTCTTCCTCTTTTTTTATAGATTTAGCCATGGATCCATACAATCTAAACAACAGGAATAGAAGATAATGACAATCGATATCAACACGTATTCGGAAGAAGACCGTCACATTTTGCGTAAAATGAAAGAAAAGATCGTCAAAAATCAAATTCTTAGGATTTTAATTTTTAGCAATCTAGTATTTTTTTAAGTTAAGGGTTCTTTATTTTAAGTTCTGTAATGTTTTTTTTTTAATATGTGATGATTTTATTTTATAAGTTATTTAGTGTTTAAAAATATGTTGAATTAAAAAAGGGGGGGGGGGGGGGAGACCCATCCTTCACCCTCTTGGTCCATCCTTGGAGGGGCATTCTCTTTGGATATTGACGTGGCGGGTGACATGGAGGTCATCCTCCAAGGACTACCTTCCTCCATACCCCATGGTCGTTCTATGTTTTTGGAGACCCTAAACGAACTATGAAGTGGGGACCCTAATTTTGTCGATAAACTCTCCTCCAATCCCGACTCCATGGGTGATTACCCTTACTTTTTTCGTCTAGTGATAGCCGATAGCCTAGAAATTGAAAGCAGGTTGCGATGGGAAGTGGGAACGATGATTACGATTGTATTTAGGGGCTTTAGGCTGCTAAATACCGATGATTAGGGCGATGGTTGTTACTAATGGGGTGGTGGTCCATTGGCAAATGCAAAGTCTTTAAACACCTTGGGCGGGGAAGGTATTGGGTTCAAGTCCCACTGACAGCAGAAATAAAAGAAATTTTCCGTTAAAAAAAAGTCAATGGTTTTTGTGTTGTGATAGTTGGAAATCAAGGCGAAATGGATTTTAAAACTTGGCAATTTTTTGCTTAACAATACTTATTTTGGGCTAATTCAATGAAAAACCAGTTTAGTTTTAAAATAAAGGTACTTATTTGGGCCTCAATGAAACCAGTTTAGTTTTAAAATAAACTTACTTATTTGGGCGTATTACATATAGTATATATAAAAACTTTCTAAAAACTTGGAGGACCTTAATTTTTGGTGATTCTAGGCCCGTGTCTAGATTGCCAAGCCTATGAAGTCGGCTTTTGCCATGCCCCATAGTCTTAGACCGCGGGGTGTGGGGGGCTTGGGTTGGGGGCATTGCTCGACACGTGTCGAGAGTGGGCTCCACCAGACCACCCAAAAAAAAAATGGGGTGTGGAAGCGGCGTGGCCAGGCTGGCGTGGGGTGACGTGGATTTTTTTATATAGTTGACATTATTACTATATGATAATTTTAAAACTGAATGAATAGTAATTTTATATTACTATATGATAATAACCTATTACTATATGATAATAATTATAAGCAAATGGTATCGAGTGTCAGTACCTGTATCAAATTTACCAAATCGGATATATTTTCGGTATCTGTTCGACACCGATATTCACCGGTTTTTACCCTCAATTACCGGTGTCGTACCTGTACCGACCACTACCAAACCATACCGTACCAAGTATATTTGATACGGGTACCCACTTTTGGGCCTATATATTAAAAATAGAATTAAATCAATAGTAACATCACTAAGTGATGAGCAAATGGTATCGGGTACCGGTACCGGTATCAAATTTAGCAAACCGGTTGTATTTTCGGTACCGGTATTCACCGGTTTTTACCCTCAAATACCGGTGTTGTACCAGTATCGACCGGTACCCAACCGTACCGTACCAGGTATATTCAGTACCGGTACCCACTTTTGGGGATTTCGGTAACGGTATTTTCGGTACCGGTTGGTACCGAGCTCATCAAATCCTGTAGAAACGTAACAATGCAAGTAATTGCACCGTTTAGATTACTTTTCAGACACACAGTAAGTAAATTGTGTTTCATTTGAATGAGGTTTTATATACACAACTTATTTCGCTTCCTTTTTTGTCTTTTTTCTGTAATGAATGAATTATAGCATGTAAAATTAACTTGGATATTTAGATTATTGATGAGCAAATCGTATCAAATCATGTAATCAAACCGGTATCGTATCGGTACCAAATTTACTATACCAAATCATTTTCGGCACCAATTTGGTACCCACCTTTGGCGTTTTCAGAATCGTTACTTTCGGTTCAACACCGGTCTAACACCATACCTGTATTTATTGATTTTTACCTTCAAATACCATACCGTATTGTACCGAGCATTTTAGGTGCAGGTACCTAATTTCGATGATTTTCCGGATCGGTACTTTCGGTGCCGTTACCGGTACCGAGCTCATCCATATTTTAACGTGTTAGCACCGAAATAACTGAACTGAAAACAACCGAATTTCCAACGTGTAGGACGTGTGGGGTCCTATTATTATATATTAGGTTATTTAAAATCTTTTTTTTAGAACGGAGTGACTATCCTTACCATGTCATTTTTATTTATTTTTGATATTCGGTAGCTGCTTGCCGTTGCTGACACGCGTTTTGCAGTCACTGGGTCCCCGCCGCAACGCGCGGACATAAAATCAACTAGTTTATATAATAAAACACAAACTTATATTAATTAAAAAAAGTTACATAAAATCCTAAAAAATAAAAAAAACCTACTTATTAAATCCTAAAAAAGTAAAAATAAAGCAGTTACTAAATCTAAAAAAGAAAAAAAAATTACAAAGTTCGGTAAATATTAAAGTGGAGAACCCACTTAAAATCTGAATTCTCATCGTGCCTATACTCGATCTTCGCAATCTCCACTTGATCGTCGTTGGTCAAGTCGCCCGCAGGGACACAGTCGAAGCAAACTTTAAACCGATTCAACTTCGGTTTGAGCTCACGCCACTTGTGTGTGCACGCGTTTAAATTGTGACGTGCGTTCCCAACGTGTTGTTGGTATTGCTGAAACGCTCGTCCCCAATACGCGGTTTGACCGCGTTGTAGGGTTCGTTGTGAGTCAAAAATCGACGTCACTAGTGCTATTTCCTCCTCATCTGTCCAATGCACCATTTTCGTTTTTTTGGTGTGGGTTTGGTTGAAGATTTATTATTTGTGTTTTGTTTTGGTTGAAGAAGATAAATGTGGAAAAAATGAAGTTTGAGATGAGTATTTATAGGTAAAAATTGTAAATTTTTTTTAAAATTTGATTTTTTACTTAGCAAAACCGTAATTCCCAACAGCTAGACCAAACGGTCATCTCTTTCCAACCACCTTACTTCTCCCCCCGCCTCACGCCAGGTTTCAAACCTACGCCAGCGAGGCAATGTCATAGCCAACACTAACCCTATGTGATTTACTTAGCGTTGCCTGACAACCTCGACCATCCAGTCGTCTTAGGAATAACATAAAAAAGTAGCACAAAAAAGGCCCAACCATTTCCGTACTTCTCCCAATGCACAACGTACAAGTGGCAGAGCGTTAAAATCAAGAAACAAATCCCAACGCGGCAAAATTCAAGATTCATAAACACATCTAATTTTGAATTTGAAACCCACAAACATACGCTTTTACCTTCATTTCTTTAATACAACGAATTATCACCAAATATTCACTCTCTCTCTCTCTCTCTCTCTCTCTCTCTCACACACACACAGTGGAGCGTGAATCTATACACGTGATTGATTGCTTTGTCAGCGCCATTTTCTGCAAATTCAAACCATTTTCTTCCTCATTCTTCTTAACACAAACCCTAACCCTAATAATCCAAATTCACCACCAGATTTCAATTCTTTATCTTTTTCTTCACTTCGAATTGATATTTGGCCGTAATTTCACCTTCGTAAAGCTCGATTATGATGGATTATGGTGCAGTTAGATCTGGATTTAAGGTTTGTTGTTCGTCGAATTATGCTGATTTAGGTTTACGTTGGATTTGATTTCGTTTTTGTTTGAATTGATGCGTATTTAGTTGATTTATTTATTTATTTTTTGTTGATTTGTTGGTGCAGAAGATGAAGTGTGATGGAATTGCAGAACAAGGAACAAATTCATGTGATTTCGGATCGGTTTTTCGGTCGAAAGGTATTTCTTTCCATCTATGTTTGCATAATGTTTTCAAATTTTGGTTGTTTGTAGAAAGTGTAGCATTTTAGGGTTGAAATTTGAAAAACTAGTAATCTGATGTTAATAATTGTATTGGATAGGGGATTTGACAAAGAATATATCTGCAGCAGTTGATGGTCCGTCGAGTAATGAAACGACACAAATTTGTGCGAAACCGAGGAATTTCGATCTTGATCTGAACTCACAGGACGTTTCGATTTCATTTAATCATGGACCAATTCATGTTTACAAGAACTACGAGAATGTGCAATCACGAGACACTTTGTCTGAGTGTGGAAGTACTTGCCCGCCCATGGGCGAGAAAGACTCGATGAGGATTTGGAAAGAAATGAAGCAGAACGGGTTCTTGTCATCGTCTCATGGTGGTGTGTCGGTCCCGCCAATGCCAAAACCACGTGGGAGGAAGAAAGGGAATGAATCGGTTATCAAGAAGAAGATAGAGATTGCTAAGAGGGAACAGGTTGATAGGTTTGCGAAAGTTGCGGCTCCTAGTGGACTTTTGAATGAGTTGAATCCCGGGATTATAAATCATGTGAGAAATAGAAAACAGGTTCATTCGATAATTGAGAATCTTGTGAGATCTTCAAGAAACAAGAACAAGAAAGGTGAAATCAAGCGGGATGAAGGGAATGTGACTCATTCATATGCAAGCCAGCAGACAAGCTTTTGTCGGTCAACGGGTAATGATGTGCTTGAGCTTAAACTTTCATCGGCTTCAACCATGGCATCAGAGAATACGAGTTTCTTGTCAAATGACGAGTCAGAAAATATCTCTACTGTTGATTTTCTTTCTGTTAAAGGTCAGTTTTTAATATTTCTTGTTATATGATTAATGCATCTTCCTTAAGTTTACGCCCTCTGTCACGAAAAGACTATATCATATTTAGTCATGGGAATCTTATTCAAAATTTTACATATATGTGATTATGACATTGATAAATTGATGTTTTTTCTTCACAGCTGCATGTGTTGCTTCTCAGTGGTTAGAACTTCTTCATGAGGATATCAAAGGCCGTCTTGCAGGTAATGTTGCTTGTGTTTCATATACCATATACGCCCGGGGGGCAAAAGTGAAATAGTACTAACTTTAACGTTATTTTACTAATTTCGTGAAAATAACGTTAAAAGTGAAATGGTACTAACTTTAACGTTATTTTACTAATTTTGTGAAAATAACGTTAAAAGCGACGGATGGTTAATCATGCATCATGTGGTGACGTTGATAGCCGAAACTCGAAAGACACGGGGGTACATGCACCAATCAGTCTCTGTCCCGATTGTTTGAGTGTTGTGTGTCTTAGGTCCAAGGCTTGATACAAAACTACAATCGAGCCGGTGGTCTCACTGGAAGCAGCCTCTCTATTCCTACGGGGTAGAGGTAAGGCTGTCTACATCTACCCTCCTCAGACCCTACCTTAGCTTTGCTATTGGTGGGATTTACTGAGTATGATGATGATGATGATGCTCTTTTTGTTAAAAATTTAAAAATAGTTGTCACACTATAAGTGAATAAACACTTGATAATTCTTTTATTGCAGCATTAAGACGCAGCAAGAAACGAGTTCAAGATGTAACTCAAACAGAACTACCTTTATTGATATCAAGGGAATTATCTTCTAGTCAAGAAAATAATCCTTTTGTTAATAAAGAAAATTACGACTTGCATAAATTCAGATGGACTGCCCTTTTTGATCAAATGGATAAATCTCTTTCCGAAGAAGAGAAACATCTGGTGAGTTTTGCATTCTTTAAATTTATTTGTCCTTGTCTATTTGTATTTTTTTTTTATCAATTTTAGAGAACAACGTTTTTGACATTTCATTTATATGGATATGATCTTTACTAGGAGAACTCATTGAACCAAGTGAGGGAAATGTTAATGCATTGTGAGCATGGTATCCTCAAATCCCCTCCAGCAAATGGTTTGCAACAGCAGGCTACCTTGCAAAATAGTTACATGTAAGTGCTTAATCCTATTGATTATGACATATAACATTTTCTTTAATATTCAGAAGTTACATGTACAAAACCAAATTTATTTATTTTGGTTGACATGTAGGTTTCAGAAAGTAGAACCAATCCTAGACAAGGATTTAGCCGTTCGGGCTGCGGCTGCTGCTATTTATTCAACATCCAGTTTTCTGCAACCCGCAGAAAATCTACCCTGTTGCTAATCATCTTTTGACCAAAGGTAATTACCTGTAACAGTTTTAACGTTAATTAAACTTGCATATGAGAGCTCATTTTATATTTATTTTGAGTTTTGTTTCTTTATTACATTTAAATGTTTAATTTGTGCATCTGTATTATCTCTTTGTTCAATCGTTTTACCGATTTGTGACAAGGAAACTAGTTTCTGTTAACAACTTGTTCCTGAAATTTAATAATAAGAATTTGCAATAATAGCAATGACTTGTCCTATATGGCATTCTATTTCTATATGGTTGCACTTCAGCGTGATTCTTGTGTTCTCATACATTAATATGCATAAATCAAATGTTTTTTTAATGGATTATTGTACATATAAGGGCATCTGATTTTGTCTTCTTATGATCTAAAGTGGAGATGCTTTTTAGAGGCGAGTACGAGTTTGTCATAACCTACACTAAAACCTTGACTGGATCCGTTTGGTTATAAAACAGAGCGGTTTGTTTTTAGTTATTGGTTCACGGCGTTTCACCAAAGTTTTTGGCTTTGATCCAAACAAAAACAATATAAAGTTCGAAAACAATCTTTAAGCCAAAAGTCCAAATCTTCAATGTATATTAGTTTTGCACTTTTGATTAGTCTTTGGTTTGGTTCTTTTTTAGCCAAAAACATAACTGGCCTGTTATATATGTTATTCAAAAATTTATCAACCAAACAATATAAATTTTAACTAGCTCGGGCTATTTCAATTCAATTTGGGCCCATTTAGAAATGTTCTAAGTTTGGCCAGCACCCGCACCACCCCCACGGCCCCACCAGTCTCTGTCGAGAGTCGAGACGACCATTGTCACCACCACCACCAGCTCTGCTGCCACCTTCGACACCACCACCATCCTTACTTTTGTCACCTCCATTTCTATCATTGTTATCACCATCATTGCCTACACCTCCATTTCTATCATTGTTATCACCATCATTGCCTACACCTCCCATCCCCACTAGCCTCAAAAAACCAATATGATGGGGTATAGTATTTTTTCCCTGTTTTGGTTAGAATACGTTTAGACCAACCCAAACCCATATTTTTAAGAAAGGGGTAATCTAGTATATTCCAAGACAACAAGACGAGAGGGATCAAAAGAAATTTGCCGTCAAACTCGAAATAACTCTTAAACTTATAATTTGCTTTATTCCGGTTTGATTCTTTATTTCAACTTCATCATGAACTGAATTGGATTTTTTTGCAAAAGTAGGTGGATTGAGCAAGAAAAGAGTGCCTTTAGGTGGTCAAACTTATTGTTTTCAGATTTAGGTAAGTTGTTGTTTCATACAGCGACTTTCAAACAACTTTTCTGCCAAAATCTGCAAAAGCTGCAAAATGTGCAAAACATTAAGAAGGTTGCTGTTTGATACAGCGACCTTGTGAAAGTCGCTGATTGATATCACAACCTTGTTTAAGGTCGCTGAATGATAATACAAGCTTGAAGAAAGTTGCTGTTTCATGTTACAAAGTTGCTGAAAGTTGTTGAATGGTGTCACAACCTTGTTTAAGGTCGCTGAATGGTTTTACAAAGTTGCTGAAAGTTGCTGTTTCATGTTACAAAGTTGCTGAAAGTTGCTGAATGGTGTCACAACCTTGTTTAAGGTCGCTGAATGATAATACAAGCTTGAAGAAATTATATTTTTATTATTACAACAAAATTATATTTTTATTATTACAACTAAATTATATGTTTACTAGCTTATAACCCCGTATATTACACGGGTCGAATAAATGAATTTTATATACTAAATAATAAAACAATATATCTTTAAAAACCTCTTTTATTGCACGGGTTGAAAAAAATATAAAATTCAGATCAGATCGAGCCAATAAATAGCAACTTTCTTCAAGCTTGTATTATCATCAGCGACTTTCACAAGGTCGTTGTATCAAACAGGAACCTTCTTAATGTTTTGCACCTTTTGCAGATTTTGGCAGAAAAGTTGTTTGAAAGTCGCTGTATGAAACAGCAACTTACCTAAATCTGAATACAATAAGTTTGACCACCTAAAGGCACTCTTTTCTTGCTCAATCCACCTACTTTTGCAAAAAAATTCACTGAATTGACCATCCATATTATATTTTTTCCATTATACAAACAAATTTATTTATATAAATAATCCCTCTACTTTCTATTCAATGATCACCACAAATTCATGATCACAAATATACAATTTACAATTACAAACTATACACTTCAATTCAAAATTCTCATGGCAATAACCAACAATCATTCAACTGTGCAGAAGCACTCTTACTGAAGCTATGAACCTTCATCAAGCAAAAATGTGTGCAAAAAGGCCCCAATCCTCCATTAACACTACAAGTTTTCAACAAATAACACGACGATTTAACCCGATCTCTTCCTTTAAACTTACCTTGAATCACAACTCCAAAAGCCTTGGTTCCTTCATCTTCATCACCAGAATCATCCAGATCCATCTTATCTCGGAGCTCCTCCACTAGTATGATTCCGTCAGGCGACGACGACGGTTTCTCGCTAACAACATTCCGCCAATCCTCCGCCGTAACCGCTTTCTCCGTCTTCACTACGCCGTTATCGTAGATCTGAACCAGTAACGGCGCTTGCCGTATGTTCTTCACGATCTCCGTTACGGAGTTATTCATCCACTCGTCGATCTTATCGGAAACCCTAGGGCTATCGTAGCTATCGTAACTAGGATCGTGTTCTTCGTCATCGACGAACGCTTCAACGGCGGACGAATCTGACCGGAAAACAGTCGGAGTCGGGGTCATCGTCGCCGCCGCGGGGATTCTCATGACCGACGGTTTTCCGGCGAGTTTTGGAATCGAAACAGAATGAAAGCGGTTAAACCTAGAAACTCCGGAGGATCGATCGTCGAGGAAACCGGCTGCCTGCCGGCGGAGGATACAATCTCCGGCGGTTCCGTAACGAATGCCTAAACACGTCATCGTTGACAACCGTTTACGCGGTGCTAGAGGTGGAGTATTAAATATGAATAATTTTGTTTATTTATTTTGGAGAAAGTAATTGAAAGGAGGTTGAAGAGAACCGTCGTGGATAAATAGTAACCGTCGGATGGATCAGGATGATGGCTTAAGTTTGCCGTGGGTGTGCGCGTGCTGTTGTGCAACTAACTTGTGCTAACCGTTGTTTTGCTGACATGGAATTTCCTACGTGGAATGTATGTTTATCTTTATTTATTTAATTTTTTTTTTTTTTTTTGAAATTATCTTTTTGTCATTGTCATTGCCTAAAAAAGTTTTATTTGCCTAAAATTAAAGGTTTATCTTTTTATACTAAATGTTTTAAAGAATATCTTTTTTACCTGAAAGTTTTATTTGGCCAAACTAAAGGTTTATCTTTTTTTATCAACTAAAGGTTTATCTTTTTATATCATATGGTTTATATGGGTTGGTTTATTGGGTGAATCAAATTAAACAATGCGTTAGAATATATTGCTCTTAAAACACTTGATTAGCTTTAACGTATCGTTGATTAGGCGTAATTTAATTTCATTGTAGGCAATGAGTTCTCATAAGTTTTAATGCGATGATCAGAGCCGTCACCGAAAACTCTCGAATTGGGCTCAAATTGTGGTTAAGGGGAAATGAATTAAAAAAAATAAAACCTTAGTGATTAAGCCAAGACTTGAACTTGAGACATTTAGATTATTTTGATATGGTTTTTTCCACTACACCACCATTACTTTTCACATAATAAATGAATGAATATACTAACTATATAATTTAATAAATATATAAAAGCTTATAAAGACTTTTCGGGCCCTTTGAATATTTGGGCCTTGGGCGTCGGCACGAGTTGGCCAGCCTAAGAGCCGGCCCCGATGATAGTAACTTGATAAAAATATTCAAAACAAAATCTTATATTTTGAGGGTTGCTATCACGTTGGATGACATACATCTTTATTTTCTTAAAAATAAGTTTTGAATACTAACATATGAACTACGTGTCATGGAAGAGGAGAGGTGACGTGACGATTGGGCTGAGGCAGGGATTTGGTTAGGTTGGGGTTTGGGGTTGTGAGGTGATGGTATCGGTTATTCTGATTTATATTGTTGAATTTCTTCACATTTTGAAAGAATGTTAAATTCGTTTACATAAAGTAATTTAAATGAATTTGATTTAAATTCATTCCAATTTCGTACTCAATTGAACATGTTATCTTTGAAACTCATATTCCAATTCCAGCAACTTTTGCAAACCAAATATGTAAGAAACATAATTTAAATTCAAATGTTTGCAAACCAAATTTGTTAGAAACCTAAATTCAAATGAATTTAGTTAACCAAACGTTTTCAAGAATGGCCTTTAGTGTTTGCTTGAGCTTAAAAAATGGGTTGATTACATTGTTCTTGCCACATGACTATGTGACCACTTTCATGGCCAATATTAAAATAAAGAAGTGTTCCCATAACTTCACACGATTATGTAGGTTTGAATTACTTAACTGTGACTCCTACCAAGTCTAGAAAATGTTTTGATTGAAGTATTGAACAATACAAAGCCTATACATAATCATTTAGTGTTGCTAACATGCATCTCATGTGTATTTTCCAGAGACGCAACTAAGAAAATAAAGATATAGTAAAAGTAGTGTTTGATATGCATGAATGAGAGACGAAATAGAATAGGCCATTATGAGAGATTGAAAAAAATTGTGTTTTGTTGGTCAATGGAAGAGAATCACCTTTTACACAAAGAATTTGATTTCCTCTAAACACCCTAAATTCATTCCAACCACAGCCTATTTGTTTCCCATTTCATACCCTCTTTCATCTTTCTTCACCACCACCACCTTCCCACCATCACCACTACTGCCCACCGCCGTCACCCATCCACCACTGCCACTACCACCGCTACCCATCACCACAACCACCCAATTGTATTACTTCGTATTTTCCTGCCTACTAAACAACACAAAATAGTGATTCATTTCATTCCCACATAGTAACCAAATATGACAAGTAATGATCCATTTTATTTGTTTGTCCATTTCATTCCCTTATCCTTTCTATTACCCTATTCCAAACATACTCAAAGATCTACTTCTTTTTACCATGTTATGATAACCACTCCCCACTTTTGATATGTAAATTTCATTTAATAACAATAATAATAAGTTGGATTATTGTAAATCTTTTAAAAGTTTCATGCTACTTAGGCTATAGGGTATCATTAGGCTGTAGCCCGGTGTTATGGCCAGGGGCGGACTTAGAATGTTAGTAGGGGTAGCATGGGCTATCCTTCAACCCCGTCTCCGTAGTGTAAAACTACCCCTTAACTTCGTTTCGGTAGCGTAAAAATACTCCTCAACTTTGTCTCCGTTATACAAAAGATACCCCTGGTCTAAAAAATAAAAAATTGGGATACCCCTAAATTTTTGGGCTAGTTCCGCCACTGGTTATGGCAGTGATGGTGACAAACCCATCGAGGGGGTTCGATCCCGAGTCACACCCAGGTTTTCATCCGGTTGTTACTTCAGCGAGGCAATTCGTGTGGAGGCAGTACGGTTTCATCCGGTGTTGTACACGTAATGAATCAGACCGACACTGACCAAACGTCAGTTCCGCTGCCACATAATGCAAGTGTAACCGTTTTTATAAGTTTCAACCGGTATTGTATAGGTAAAGAAACGGTACCGTCGCCACGTAATGCAACATGTAACTATTGTGTCTTTTTATGTTTTTTTGTGTGTTTTTGTTGTATTTTTTAATTTCAACCGGTATTCTACATGCGATGAAGCAAAATGAACCGGAACGACACTGACCGAACGTCGGTACAACCAGCGAGTAGTACAAGTGTAACATTTTCTTTTAAGTTTCAACCGGTATTGTACAGGTCACGAAACGGTACCAGCGTCGCATACAGTGGGTGTAACACGGGTGTAACGTTTTTTTAAGTTTCAAAGGGTATGTAACTATTTTGTCTATTTCTGTTTTATTTTTCAAGTGTTTTTGGTGTATTTTTTAAGTTTCAACCGGTATTGTACAGGTAACGAAACGAACCAGACCGACACCGAACAGACGTCGGTATCGCCGCCGCGTAGCGCGGATGTAATGTGTTTTTCTTTAAATTTCAACTGGTATTGTACGTTTGGATAAGTGACGAAATAAACCGGACCAATACCGACCGAACTTGGTACCACCGCAACATAACGCGGGTGTAAACCACTAGTTTCAAAAGATGTACGGTATAAACACCAAGGAAATGAATTAGGTGAAGCGAATGGAGGATAAATGAGGTGGTGTGGCTGAATCTCAACCCTTAATTTCACCCAACCCTCCTTGTTTATTGATTAGCATACTCTCGTGTCTCGATCGTTGCCTTTCATAAAAAGGGAAAATATTTAAGGATATTGTGGTTATAAATACGAAAGAAAAATGGGATTTTAACATTATAATAAAATAAAATATTTCGTGATAGAAAAAAAAAAAGGAAAAAGAAGGAACTATGTGTGATTTGAAAGTGTAAACTTGTCATTTTAGGTGACAATAAATATTTACTTTTTAGATATAATCATAGAAATTAAAATATCTTTAAAAGGGCTGGTTATAAATCGTAAAATATCTTTAAAAAAGTTTGGTTATAAGTCGGATTTTGAGATGAGATGATAAATTTGAAGTTGTTTGGTTTTGAATTTGGAATCGAGAAACTTGGATGGATGAAATTAATCACGTTTAAGAGCTTTATATACAAAATCAAGAGGATTATTTATTAGCCGTTAAGGTAAGTATAAAAAAGAAAATAATAAAGAGTCTCAAAGCTAGTTAGAAATGAGCTTTGCATGTGAAATTTGAAGAACAGGAAAAAGAAACACCATCTTGTTGTGAACATTATTATTATTATTATTTATTATTATTATTACTATTATTACTACTATTATTACTATTATATTACTATTATTATTACTATTATTTTCAATATCTACGATCTCAAGTGCGGTAATAGTTGTTTTCAATCATTGGCATAAATGGGCGGCTAATAGTGCTGGCCAATTATTGGCTGAATTGTGCGGCTAAGTCTCCCCTATTGGTCTAACAAATTTACACTTTTATCCCGCTTTAAAATTACGATTTTGCCATCAGTTTAAATTTATGTTTTTACCCCCACTTAAAAATAAATTTACGTTTTTGCTCCCATCTAAATATTTAAATTTTTCCCTCGGATAAAAATTACGATTTTGCCCCGTTTAAATTTACAGATTTGTCATTAGGTTTTTTTCTCACAGCTACGTTACGAATGCCCCCAACTTAAATTTACATTTTCTCCATCATTTTTGTTTGTTTTCATGGTTAAATTACAATTTTGCCCCCAGTGTAAATTACAGTCATGTCGGTAGATGTCTGGCACTCCCCCATTGGTCCATTTAATTTACGATTTTATCCCTGAATTAAAATTATGATTTCGTCCTCTGTTAAAAATTACGTTTTCCAATCGTTATAGTTTTTTTTAGCAAAACTATAAAAGTTTTTTTCTTTTAATTTGTTAACTCCATTTAATTTTTTCCCGTATCAAGGAGCTGCCTAACAGTCGCTCATTAGTCCTGAAAAATTACAGTTTTGCATTGAGCCGAAAATTACGGTCTTATCATCGTTTTAGTTTTTTTCCTAACAAAATTATAGTAGTGTTTTTTAATTGATTGAGAATTATTCGGCCATCGCCCCGCAACGCGGGCGGGGCAACTACTAGTTATCCACAAACACATTAATGTTATTAATATTTCATGGTTTAAAATACCAAGTGTTCCATATTTCATCGTTTTAAGCCTCATATCTCATAACCTGGGTGTTATGTTTTTGTATCTAACGTTGTGTTTGATAATTCTTTACAACTTTTCTAGTATGTTTTAGTAGACATGCATGGTATTAGACAGTTTTTGAGGAGTTCATAAACGTTGTCGTTTCCTTTTATAGTATTTTTCATGCATAGGTAGATGTTGGTAACCATAACTTTTAAAATCAAATATAATTTATATTAATCAAGTCATAATCGGCTAATCTAATGCAAAGTATACATCTTTTAATGGGGTAACTTTATAGAAATGTAACCAAGTTTGCAAACTGTTCCAACTAAGTCACTGTAACTTTTTTTGTCTCTCTAAAGTCACTATAGTTTCATTTTCTATTGCTATGTAATTATCAGGTTACCAGGTTATCAATGATGATGTCTTAGGTTCCGTTATGTTTTTTTTTTTAACTTTAGTATGATATAGAAAATATAATAATGACATGAACTTTTTAGAAAAAGAAAATCACACTTTTATTCTAATTTATAAAATAATCAGTTTTAAGTTTGAAAAATATATTTTTTAAATATTATAAATCATAAATTTATATATTTTAGTGGATAAAATTTAACAATCGAAAACACTAAAATATAATTGTATGCCAATTAATTATTATTATACATATTAAGTTAAACTCATGATGAATAGTGTTTCATCATCTTTAATGATTTATTTTTAGTTAATAATTTTTTTATCATTTTATTTATTTTTAATAATAAATGATAATTGATCAAATTTAAGTATTTGTTTTTTTCAACTTTTACTATCTATTATTATATTTTATTTTTGGTAATAACGTGCATTCGTTAACTTTCTTAAAAATCTAAATCCGTAACATTTATTTTTTTATCATTCTAGGTTATCTGGTCGCACGTTGTGACGGTACATTACGTCGGGCATTAGATCGGTATTGATTCGGTTAGTTATAATACCGATACAATACATGCACTCGGTATAGAAGTCAACATGTGATTTATATTGACCGGAAACGATAAAATCGAACAATGGCACTGACACCGATGTTTGAACGGTATCGATCGGTTCAAATTGTCACGATACTGTTTCCGATATTCATTTATCGTTGCAAACAAAGTTGTATAAATGATTTGTTTTATACCGATAACCATAAAAATAAATACAAGTACCGTTTCTGATGCTATTCCGTACAATACGATACGGTAGCAATACGGTGTCAGTTTGTCGAAAGAAAACAATAAAAAATAGTATTACCGAATCCAATGTTGTTTGTTCAGTTCACTATTGTAGCGACACTGTATCCGTTATCAAATAGAAAACTATAAAAGTGAATACATTTCGTGCTGATGTTGTCCGGTACGGTAAGGTAGCGATACGATGTTTGTTTATCAATAGCAAAAACAAAAATCTTAAGTACACATACCAACACATATGTTGTTCAGTCGGCTTCGGTTTGATACGATAGTAGCACCCGTTGCGAAGCACGGGGGAATCTCACTTATACGGTGTAAGTTTATCAAAAGCAAAAACAATAAAAACAAATACCGAAAACGATACATCAGTCGATTTCAGTTAGGTTTGTTATTATAGTGGTACAATATTCGTTTGCAATATGATTTATATCGCAATGTTGTAAAAAAGAAATATATAACACAAACAAACAAACTAACTGATATCAACTAAACAAAATCATATTCGTTTTTATTGTTTTTTATAGATGTAAGGTTTTCTCTTTCTATTATTATAGTGAATGACGGTACCGTAACAATTCGAACAGATAACAAAGAATTCCCGCCGCGAAGCGCGGAGGGAAACTCACTAGTTAATAATAACAATTGGAGATGAATGAATAGTACCACGGTGAAGAAACACTAGATAAATGGTCGGAACCGAGATATCTAGGGGGTTTGAATCCGCATAAAAAGGTTAGCTCTCACTCGATTTGATTCAGTTGCAGCTGATCTTCTTCTCTGAAGCTCTGCAAAAAAGAGCACCGTTAGCCTCGCCAAGGGGAGAAGAGGGTTCTCTCCTTGACCCGACTCCGGTGTGAGAATAAGTATTGATAATGAAGAAGAAGATGTGTTTGAATAGTGTGAGTAATCTGAATTCATACCTGGGTTGCTTCTCATATTTATAGCCGGGAGTCGTTTGGGCGGGAAAACCCGTTAATGAAAAGTTAACGGAAGATGCTAACCCCGTAAGCGGTTACATTTCCTTCCGTTTAAGTTCTTTGATCCGAAGTGAGAGCACACGGATCGCGGTCTTGATCGAAGGCTAGGGACTTGCCACGTGTAAAGTGATCAAGTGGAGATCACTCTCCAATTGCATGCCTTCGTTGTGATTTCAGGGGTGCCTGTGGTAATGACACGTGTCCAGACGGTTATAACCGTCTGGGTGGTGCACGATTGTATTCCTTCTGGAAGATTACTGCTGTAATCTGGTGTGACACCTTACCATGTGGAAGCAGATGAATAAATCCCAAGTCTGGGTAAAATAATATCCAAGTCTGGATATTTGGGCGGAAGTATTAATCTCAGGATTTTCATCCTTTGCTAATGGGAGAAGGCGCAAGGATTTATGTTCTCCTTTGGGCGCGCGATTATAGATTGCTGATTACTTTCCTCCTTTTGCAAGACCAGTGCGCGGCCGCGCAAGGTTAAAAGGTGAAAAGGCAGAGTTATGGTATGGTCCCAAATACTTATTATGAGGTTTTTGGGACCTTACCCCTTCAAGTCCCCCCAGTCTAGTGTTGTACTTATGCAAATAAGTGGAGCACTGGACTAATGAGAGGGAAATGCTTTTGGGCGCGAGAAATAAGGAACCTTCTCTGAGAGGCTTTAATTTGTTGAAGAAAGTGAAAAAATGTGACTTTGTAATCATGCTCTGACGTGTAATGACGTCAGCTGGCAGTAAGAGTGGGTTTTTTTCTCCTTTGTCTTGAGATTTGTAGTGGCGCTTGTCAGACTTCATTAATGAGGAAGTGACCCTGGTTCCTGTAGCGCCGTTTGGATGTGATATAGTTCTGACAATTAATGATGAGTAGGTTTCTCCTTTCCCGAGGTTGAGTTCTTTTATATATATGCATTGGGGTGCTTGTTTATCTCTTTAATTTGGAAAAAATGAAGGGAAAACGTACCGTTCGTTCCCGACGACTCTCAGATATCCTGAGGATTCGAGAAGCTGCTGAAGCTCTCTTGCTACTCGCTGATTCTCCGCCACTGACGGCTACCGGAGAGAACTCTATCTTTGCTGGTCCTTCTATGGTGGCTTGTTCTGATGATAAAGTTCTCCGGCAAGGGAGGGTTGCTGATAATAGTATTGCTGTGCTGGATGTGGATGGTTTGATTGCTCGTTTTCCGACGATCCGGGAAGGAGGGTGTCGGTTGGTGTATCGACGTCGGAAAAAACCTCCGGGGAAAGTGGATGTTGAAGATGAACTTGCTGTTGATTAGGTTTGGGAGTTGTACATCCCTTCTTTTGATGTTTATGTTAGTCTGTTAGCACAAAACCTCTTTTTGAAGATCACTGGTGTGATTATTGTATATATTCTTAGCTTTTGGTACTAAAAATTTCCAAAGATCATTGTCATGATCTTTGTTAAGAAGTGTTTTATGTTACACTGGGTAATGTATATTTTGATGCACTGCCGTGCTTGTAAATTGCTGTTTAGATTACAATATGTTGCATGTTCTTAATTGCTTTTGGATAGGTAAGGCGAATGAGAGATGGTATTGTGCTCATGTGTGAACGTTTGTCCAAAAGGCATGATCGTTTGCCTGGTTCAGACTGTTCATGAGGTGTACAATGTTTGACCATATTGTTTTCGCACGAACCAAAGAAATTACATGCAATTTGTAATAAATAGTGACATAAGTAAAGATGATGTTTGATAAGAGCGCAGGGCTTTGTAATACAAGACATAATAAAGAAATACATTGCCTGTATGTTCTTTCCGCTTTTGTAGACTTGGTTTATATGTAACACCTGCGCAACTGTTGTGCGTTCCAGGTGCGGGGAACTAAGGTCCCATCGATCCTTTTTAGGGTATATGCCCCTTTGCCTAGGACCTCGTTGATGATGTATGGCCCTTCCCATTTTGGCGCTAATTTGCCCGGCTTTTCAGCGTTTGAAGCTTCATTGTCGCGCAAGACGAAATCACCGGGGACAAAGGTGCATACGCGGACGCGCGCATTGTAATATTTTTCGAGTTTGGATTTGTACCTTGCTTCCGTTATGGCGGCGTTCTCGCGCCTTTCTTCCAGAAGGTCCAAATCCATTCTTCGCTCTTGTTCATTGTTCTGTTTTTCCATGGCTATCATGCGCGGTGATGGTAAGCCGATCTCAGCTGGAATGACGGCCTCAGACCCATAGACTAGACTGAACGGAGTTTCGCCTGTGCTAGTCTTTGGCATTGTTCGATGTGCCCAAAGGATGCTGGGGAGTTCGTCGACCCACCCTCTGCGTGCTGTACCTAGCCGCGCTTTTATGCCGTCGACGATCTGTTTGTTCACACTTTCTACTTGACCGTTTGCTTGGGGGTGTGCGACGGAGGCGAAATTATGTTCGATCTTCATTTCTTTGAACCATTTTTGAAGATCTTCTGAGGCGAAGTTTGTACCATTGTCGGAAATAATGCGCAATGGTAATCCGAATCTGCAAATGATATGTTCCCATATAAATTTGCGGATTACCATTGCTGTTGTTGAGGCCAAAGCTTTAGCTTCCACCCATTTGGTGAAGTAATCGACCGCCACAATGATGAATTTTACTGCTCCTGGCGCGTCAGGAAATGGGCCGACAAGATCGATGCCCCATGTAACACCTCGAAAATTCACGTCCTATAATGTGTTGACACGTGTCATAAAGTTTGAACGTGTGAAAGAATGTTATAAAAGGACTAAAGTTGACAAACATGGAAAGTATGTGTTTATACGGATTCTAAGTGTCAACTGTGAATAAATATAATGAACATTAACCCTACACAATGTTCATACCTTCAAACGAATGAATCATGGATCATACGAAGCTAAAAGTGAGAGATTACAAACTACAGGGGTTAAATGTGTCAACATGTTAAAGATATACCTCTGAGTGACCTTTTGACAAACCCGAAGCTTTGTAAATGTAAATTATGCTCACTAGAATGCACGATTAAAATTTCATAAAGTTTCGTTATCGTATGAGAAAGTTGTGATCAAATTCGTGTGCGAGGGGTTAAAGCGTAAACATTGGAAATTAAGACTTATCGGGTAACCATAAAGTTACCCAAGGACTTAACAAAGTATGGTTATGTCTTAAGGCCCATAAAAGTCAAGTTAGAGGACTCGAAGTGCAAGAAAGCATGTTAAGATCAAGTGTAGAAGGATCAGGGACTAAAAGTGTCAAAAAGTGCATAAGTTTGCATTTTCGCGCATAACCTACGTTCTGAATACATCCGGACATCCAAAAATTTATGTAAGCATGACTACATTATATTTTAGTGTTCGCCTTAAGAAAAATCCATTCATCGCGTCATTTGGTTCGTTTTTCGCATTCGGGACCAGATTCGATGTATTAGCCGTTGTTTAATTCACAACCACACATTCTAAACTTGCTTAGTCAGCGGATAAGGATGGAATTTAAACACCTAAACACCATGACTTTGCAACACATGTATGGATGGAATTTAAACACCTAAACACCATAACTTTGCAACACATGTATGGATGAAATTTAAACACCTAAACACCATAACTTTGCAACACATGTATGGATGGAATTTAAACACCTAAACACCATAACTTTGCAACACATGTATGGATGGAATTTAAACACCTAAACACCATAACTTTGCAACACATGTATGGGTGGAATTTAAACACCTAAACACCATAACTTTGCAACACATGTACGGATGGGATTAAGGCACGTTTTCCATGAAACGATCTTAACGGTTCGGGTATTCCTATAAATACCCCATACCTCCCATTGCTAAAATCACTAGAAACTTGATTTGAGAAACTCTAAGTTGAAACATTTGTTTCATACCTGAGATTTTTGAATCGAGTTTAGCATTCGGGGACCCTTCACTAGAGCTTTCCGGTAAATTGTACCTACGCTTACTTAAGTGAATACGGCTGAGTTATAAATTTCTGCTATTTAAGACAGGAGCTAGCTCGGGTAAATACTCTTAACTTATTTTCCCTATACGGGCTTGGGATACGGTACTATAAAAGTGCCGCTTGGTCGGGTATGTAGACATGTAAATCGGATTGTGATTAATGTATTACATAACTCGCTTTATTCTGTATTATTTGATGTATGGCCCTTGGGGGTTAAATGACCATGTCCCGGATATCCTTGGCATCATTTTACGAAATGGCCACGACCTAAGCACGGGGTGTAGGCATACACCTGACAGCTGCCTTATGAAAAAACTGGTAATCCACTCCGAGGTATCATCCTTGTGGGCATTATACCGGAACTGGTAATCCACTTAGAGGATGATAGCCCGTGGGCATTATACCTGTGGCGTGTCAGTTAATCTAGTCCGGCCCTACAAACCGGCCCTAACGGACGACAAATAAGTAAAACTGTATACAAGATTATATACAAATAATTTTCCCAAGTTATAAAAGGTAAATTTTGCCTCTGTGCATTTTAATCGAAGTGTCAAAAGGTTTTGTGCCTAGTGCATCTAAATCAATTTTCTTAAACTCTTTTCAAAATGAGTCGGTTGAGTGTATTTACCAGTGAAAACTGACGTATTTTCCAAAAGGGTTAAGTGACAGGTACTGAACGTAATTGGCTGGAAGCTCAGGGCGCTAATAAGGAATCTTGCAAGTTCTAGGCGTCTAAAGTCTGTTGAACAAATGATATGTTTTAAGATCCGCCTGTGGATCCTTTACTTTCCGTTGTAATACTTTGATATTACGTTATATTCGGATTGTAATATATTTATCTTTTGCTTCCGCTGTGCATTTATATATTGTGTTGTTTGACTATTATGTTGCCAACCACGTCACGATACTCCCCCACCGGGCCCACCGGTGACACGTGGAAAGTCGGGGTGTGACACCCCACTGTTGGAATGGCCAGGCGGAAGTAACGGGAATTAGCGGATTTTTGGGTCGGAGTGTCTTTGGGGCGTGGCGTTGACAGGTTGCGCATCTTTTTAATAAATCAACTGCGTCCATGTGCATCCCTGGCCAGTAGTATCCGGCGCTCATTATCTTTGCCACGACCATGCGCGGTCCCTCGTGTATTCCGCATAAACCCTCGTGGATTTCTCTGACTAGGTATTGGGCGTCTGTTTTATCAACACAGCGTAGTAATGGACCCATAAATGACTTTCGGTAAAGGACGCCATCCGCCATTTCATAATTTATCGCTTTGTGTTGTATTTTTCGAGCTTCTGCTTTTCTTTCCGGAAGTTTTCCGTGTTGAAGGTACAAAATAATTGAGGACATCCAGGATGGACTTCCCATTTCTATGACGTTTACTTGTTTGAGGTGAATGGAAGGGTTGGACAGTACCTCTATGTGTACCTCCCTTGCTAGGTGCTTGAAGCTGGTAGCAGCTAACTTGCTTAGCGCGTCGGCGTGCTTGTTCTCGCTTCTGTTTATGTGGTTAACTTTGAACGTTTGGAATTGGCTGATTAGTATTCGCGCTTGTTCAAGGTATAATGCCATAGCTTTTCCTTTTGCATCATAATGGCCGTTAACCTGCTCGGCTACTAGTTTTGAGTCAACGTTAGCTTCAAGATTTCTTGCCCCCATTTTTAGCGCTAAGCGAAGGCCTGCTAAAAACGCTTCGTATTCTGCTTCGTTGTTGGTGCTTCGGAAATCTAAGCGTATGGCATATGTGAGTTCGTTATTGTCTGGGCTGACTAGTCGGAGACCTGCCCCTGCTCCGTCGTTATTGGAAGCGCCATCTGTGTGTAAAGTCCAGACTCTATCGTCGAAAACGGGTATAGGGTTCTGGATTGCTTCACACTCTTGAACTTTGTCAATGGGAACTTCGGTGGCAAAATCTGCTAGAACTTGCCCTTTGATTGCTGGTCTTGGCCTGTAGAAGATATTGTATCCTCCCAGCTCGATGGCCCATTTAGCCAACCTTCCCGCTACGTCGGGTTTGGATAAGATTTGGCCTAAATGATAATTGGTGAGAACCGTGATGACGTGACCCGAAAAATATCTGCGCAGGCGCCGTGATGCGTGTACTAGTGCGAGGACTAGCTTTTCTATCATCGAATAGCGGGTTTCTGGGCCAGTGAGCATTTTGCTTATATAGTAGATTGGAGTCTGAATGTTTTCGCGTTCTACCATCAGTACAGCACCAACCGCTACTTCCGCAGCAGATAGGTATAAAATCAGTGGTTCTTTTTCTTTTGGTGCGGTCAGCGTTGGCAGCTGGATTAAACATTCTTTCATTTGCTTGAATGCTGCTTCTGCTTCAGATGTCCATTGAAAGTCAGTTTTCTTTGCGCAATTTCGCAGCGTGCTGATGAATGGATAAGACTTTGCCGCGTGATTAGCCAAGAATCTGTTCAAGGCTGCTAATCGCCCGGCGAGCCTTTGCATTTCTTTAACTGTTGCAGGTGATGGCATTAGCTGGATGGCCTGCAATTTTTCTGGATTAACTTTAAAACCATCTCTAGTGACTATAAAACCCAAAAATTTTCCTTCTTCCATGCCGAAGGAGCATTTCGTCGGGTTAAGTTTTAAGTTCACATTGCGCAAAGAGTTGAACGTGCGCTGAATATTATTGAGCATTGTGCCTTCCTCATGGCTCATGATGACGAGGTCATCCATGTATACTTCGACAGTCTTGCCAATATCCCCGCTGAAGACTGTGTCCATTAAGCGTTGGTAAGTTGCGCCTGCATTGCGCAGACCGAACGACATTTTGGTATAGCAGAAGATGCCTTTATCTGTGCGGAATGCAGTTTTATCTTCGTCTTCTTCCTTCATCTGGACCTGATGATAACCCTTATAACAGTCGAGAAAACACTTCCATCTGAATGATGCTAGAGAGTCGACTTTCTTGTCTATCTCCGGAAGCGCGTAGCAATCTTTCGGGCATGCTTTGTTCAGGTCTTTGAAGTCGACGCACATTCTCCATCCGCCACTATGCTTTTGTACCATTACTGGATTAGCAACCCATGTATGGTATTTTACTTCGCGCAAGATTCCCGCATTGAGTAGCTCTGTTACTTGCTCGTCCATAGCTTTTGCTTTTTCTTCGCTAAAACTTTGCCTTCCCTGAGCAACAGGTTCTGCTATTGGCTTGATATTCAAGCAATGTTGCGCTATGTCGCGTGGAACCCCAGTCATGTCTGCTGGGCACCATGCAAATATATCTTTGTTGTTGGTCAACAATTCTTTTAGTTGTATCCGTGTCGCTGGTGAAATGGCATGTCCTAGTAGGATGGTCTGCTCTGGGTATTCGTTGTTCAGGACCCATTTCTCCGGTTCGTTTGGTGCCGAAGGTTTGACTATTTTTGCTGGTGGCTCGTCTCCACGTACATGACTTCTTTGCTCGAGTATAGAATTGCAACTCCGGTTTCCGTTGGAAATCCACATGCAGCATGTGGGATAGAAGTGATCATGTTAAATTCTCTTTGTGACCTTCTTCCGAGCAGGACATCATGGCGTGATGTTGCCGGCATGACCATGAAATTGACTGTGACGGTTCGTGAATGCTCGCCATCCGATAAAGTCACAGGGAAAGCTATTTTCCCTAATGGGAATACAGCTTCGTTGCAGAATCCGGTGAGGGGAAAATCGACCGGTTCTAGGCGTGCTTTGTCTTCTGGGTCCAGCTGTTTGAAGCATTGCTCGTATATGATGTCCATCGAGCTTCCCGGATCTATAAACATATAGTCCGTCCGGTAATGCCCGAAGATGCCAGTAATAATCACTGGTCGTTCTTCCTGAGGACCCCCAGGAACAACAGGAAACACAACTTGTTGTTCCCTCCAGTGTTGATCATAATTTCGTTTATTTGGCCTTCGTGACGGACCTCCTTGAATCATGTTTATTTGTTTGGTTTTCTGATAGCTGCTATGTCTGGATTGTATTTCAATGATACGACGAGATTGGATGTCCCCCCGACATGGTGTCGGTGGGTCCAATACTGCAGTGATGATTTCTTCTCCAGATCTGACGTTTGGGAACTCAGATCTGGTGATTTGCACAACGATTGTGTTTAAAGCAGCTTGGCATCTGTTGAACCAATGTTCTGGGGATCTTTCTATGATTAGATCTGAGAAATTCTCCCTTTCTGAGTGACTGTTATCTCTGTTTTTTCTCATGATTTCATTGATCTGAGTGTTTTGGGTTGTAGAACCTTTGAATTCAGATCGAGGATCTGATAGGTGAGATAATGAATTTTCTGCCATGTATAGAACAGAGAATGAAAATAACTGAATCGAAACGAGATGAAAACTAGAAAAACAGAGGAATCGGTGGGCGCCAATGAAGAAACACTAGATAAATGGTCGGAACCGAGATATCTAGGGGGTTTGAATCCGCATAAAATGGTTAGCTCTCACTCGATTTGATTCAGTTGCAGCTGATCTTCTTCTCCGAAGCTCTGCAAAAAAGAGCACCGTTAGCCTCGCCAAGGGGAGAAGAGGGTTCTCTCCTTGACCCGACTCCGGTGTGAGAATAAGTATTGATAATGAAGAAGAAGATGTGTTTGAATAGTGTGAGTAATCTGAATTCATACCTGGGTTGCTTCTCATATTTATAGCCGGGAGTCGTTTGGGCGGGAAAACCCGTTAATGAAAAGTTAACGGAAGATGCTAACCCCGTAAGCGGTTACATTTCCTTCCGTTTAAGTTCTTTGATCCGACGTGAGAGCACACGGATCGCGGTCTTGATCGAAGGCTAGGGACTTGCCACGTGTAAAGTGATCAAGTGGAGATCACTCTCCAATTACATGCCTTCGTTGTGATTTCAGGGGTGCCTGTGGTAATGACACGTGTCCAGACGGTTATAACCGTCTGGGTGGTGCACGATTGTATTCCTTCTGGAAGATTACTGCTGTAATCTGGTGTGACACCTTACCATGTGGAAGCAGATGAATAAATCCCAAGTCTGGGTAAAATAATATCCAAGTCTGGATATTTGGGCGGAAGTATTAATCTCAGGATTTTCATCCTTTGCTAATGGGAGAAGGCGCAAGGATTTATGTTCTCCTTTGGGCGCGCGATTATAGATTGCTGATTACTTTCCTCCTTTTGCAAGACCAGTGCGCGGCCGCGCAAGGTTAAAAGGTGAAAAGGCAGAGTTATGGTATGGTCCCAAATACTTATTATGAGGTTTTTGGGACCTTACCCCTTCACACGGCTATGGCGATCTCGATTTTCCAATACAAATAAAAAATGCTAGAAATAAAGAATGATTTGTGCCATTTGCAGTTTTTAAACAACAGATATAATGTATATAAATACAATTCACAATTTGATCGATGATGAAATATTGAAATGTTGAAGGTTCGAAGGTTTTAGGGTTTAAAATATGCTTTGCTTTTATAAAATCCACCTACTCTAATACCCACATAAGCATTAAAAGAAACTAAAAAATAAGAAAAAAAATGGTAACCTGATGACCTGGTAATTACACACTATTATAACACTAAATTAGAGTTTGGTTACTTTAAAGAGACAAAAAAAGTTTGGGTGACTTAATCAGAAAAAATGTGCCTTTCCGTAATGTTTTATTAGTATTAAGAAAAATCAAATTAGTATTGTACTCAATAAACCTAATGCCAAGTGGACTAAATTCTAAATTATAAAAAATAATTTGTAAATGGGTCTATCTTGGAATTGGTATGTGTTTACTATCTAAAAAAATAACACACACACACACATACACACACGCACACACACACACATATATATATATATATATATATATATATATCATATTTTTTTTGTAAATCGCGTGCCCCTTGAAATCACGAGCCTTGTGCGGAGGTCTTTCCCGCACACCATCAAAGCCGCCAATGACCATATTGCAATAAGTACTTCACGGAATAAAGCACTAATTGAGCAATAAGTAAAACCTATTTCTTTAAAACTGAAACTCAACCATTTAGACTTCGTTAATGATATACGATGAAAATCATGAAAGCAACAACATCCATAGACAACAATCTACGTATAATCAAGGTAGTTCCCACACCATTAGGATGTGTTTGGTTTGCGGGTGTTTTTACAAGGAATTGGAATTGTCAAAGGAACCAGAATTGGAAAGAATTCAATTTGGGATTTAAATTTGCCAAAAGAATTTAAAATTTAAAGAAGTTGAAATCTTTTAGAAGAAATTGAGTTCGTATCCGTTTGGCACTTCAATACAAAACTGATTATTTAGTTGGGGTAAAGTAAGCCAAGAGGATATATCTGCATTTCTTAAGTTTAAGTGACGTTAAAGGCTAAACTATATGACTCGCATTGGTGTTATATCACTGAACAATAAGCACCTTCTCCATTGGTGGACTTCTTTAGCAGACTTGGGACTAAAAGAATGGTTGTGACTACAAACACCCACATCGTTTGTATTTTGGATACTTGTATAATCATCAAAGGCTGTTGAAATGACTAACTTCGGGAAATTGGGAAGCGCTAAGAACGAAGAAATTGTTGGAGGTATCATTTCTCTTTAGCACCATGAGAATCTAGTTTCGCTAACATGTGACGAAGTCTTGAATCTTCGCGCAGACAAAACAATCATAAAGGAATTAAAATTATCACCGACCACCACATACCAATCGTCACCCCATCCTCCTGCATTGTCTCACCTATACCCCTACTACCATGCCACCCCCAACCTACCAACGTCACCAATTGCACCACCACCGTAGGCAGTGGTGGGGAGGTACCCAGGGGTGGTGGTATGGGAGACGATGATGGCGACGATAGTGGCATTGGGATGAGCAGTGGAATTGTTAATGGTCGTGGGAGGTGGCAATGCCAGCAACATCGATGGTGGTCAATGTGGGGTGGTGGTGGTGAGGTGGCGTCGGGTTAGAGGTGGTCTCAGAGTAGCGGTAAAGTCGGGATGGCTGATGCGACAAGAGTGAGTTGTCGAAATCAATTCATTTGGAGAATTTTATTCACATTTTGGAATGAATGTGTAATTCTTTTGCATGAATGAACTTGAGCTCTTCTTGGCCATTTCGATTTAAGAAGGTGTCAAAGCGCCTTTATCTATACAAGAATGACGCGTTCCGAGGTGAAAAAAGAAGATATGCCATAATTGGGGTTTGAATAAGAAATTACAATTTCAACTGGTTTGTAAACCAAAGACATTACAATGGAACTTACATTCTAACTCCAACAAAATTTTCAAACCAAACTCAATAACAAATAGATTTCATTTACCAATTCCATCAAATTTTACAAACCACACCTCCTTAGACTCTAACCCTAAGGGGTAGGGGTGGTGATCACTCATCACTCACAACTTCAATCAAGTTCTACCATGTCATCAACCATTATTCCATAACTCACAATCATTTTTAGTGGAAATGGTCATCACTCACCACCACACCCAACAATTTCCCTCACAAAAATCAAAACAATCACGCGTTAAAAATATAACGCGTTTTATGTTTGACGCGTGATCTATTTTTAGTGGCGGCGGTGTTTTGTACAAGAGCACGCGTGATATATGTTTATCACGGACAAAAATACAACCACCCCGGGTGGCCTAATAATTCAAATTTAAATGATTTCAAGTAAATAACAATGAATGATTTAAAGTAAATAAAAATGAACATTATTGAAGAATTGCTTCTAATCCTTAATCAAATCCTTCCATGAACTTAGTGAACAAATTCCCCATAGTCATCGAATCACTTCCTCCATGTTATTATACATACACATACATCCAACAAGTAAGAGACCAGATGAGGTTTTCCTACACCTCTCAATTGCACATTCAAATGTAGAACATGGTCGATAAACCCAAATGTCAATTCCTATATACTCTTAAGCCACTTATTTTGACTCCTCATTTTGTGTCAACTAATATCATTTTTATACCAACTTTACTTTGAATTTATATAAGGTACAAGTACCATTCCTTTGTTTCAATTAATCCATCACTTGATTGAGCTAGTTTTGATTTCATTTCGTCAAATAATTTGAATTTTAGTTTTAGACAAATTCCAACTTGAGTTATAACCTTCTTTGACATGAATCAAATATATCTTGTACACGATTTTATTCAATACAAATAATCATCAGGGGCGGATGTATTATGGAACAAGGGGTAGCCTTCGCTACCGCTTGGTCGGAAATTTTTTGACGTTTTTAGTGTAAATTTTGGAAAAATTTGACGTTTTTTCGATTTCGTTACCGCTTGGTCGGAATCCTAGATCCGCCACTGATAATCATATTCTTTGACCATTTCTTTTTCGTAATTTGATGTCTCGTATAATTAAATAATCAGTTTTAGATTTTGGGAGTGTTACATGTAAATAGTAATTTAATTTCATGGTGCGATGGATTTATCTAGTTTGTTCACAAAAAAATGATGCTTGGTTGATTTAGTGTTACTCTAGCTTATGCCTTATTGTTTATATTTAGAGTTAAATGCCATTCTAGTTCCTGTGGTTTAAGTCATTTTGTCAGTTTAGTCTAAATGTTTCATTTTTCGCCTGTGGGTCCAAAAAGGTTTCACCGTTGCCGTTTTAGTCTACTGGGTTAACTTCATTCATTTTTTCTATTAACGAGAATGGGCAGTTCGGTCATTTTGTATGGCCGAATTGTCCTTCTAGTTAACAAAATTACATATAAAATGACCGAATTGCCCTTCTTGTTAACAGAAAAAATGGATGAAGTTAACCCAGTGGACTAAAATGACAACGGTGAAATTTTTTTGAACTCACAGACGAAAAATGAAACATTTGGGACTAAACTGACAAAATGGTTCAAACCACGTAAACTAAAATGACATTTAAATCTTATATTTAAGTATATTGTTTCTTCTTCATAATGTCAATTTTGGTTAGCATACACTACCGGTTGGTTGAAGGTAACTTAACGTCACAATCACCTTCTTCAATAAATCATTCGCACATACAACACTAGTCATAATTTATTAACCAACAAGTTTCTTGCCTAAATATTTTTTTTTCATCTAGAACGGTTAATATGACTTTTTGTTATGCTAAAAACGTTCTAAAGAACTTATCTATATCGTATTATTCTTTTGTCCACATTAATTTATGTTAACATCGTGTTGAATTGTCTCAACCAAAGGGTAGGTTTAATATATAGTTCCAAAATGCTTACTTTTCCCCGTATAAAGTTACACCAACTCATACATGTTCACATTTATTCGTATCATCAACTCCAACATGAAATTACAAAAAAGTTTATACTTGTCTATATAAATTAAGTAAATGTTAAATAAATCTCATGGATTGGAAAGACTTAAGATATAGATAGTATAGATTTAATAAAATTAGAGGCCATAACAATTATAATTTTATTAAAATGATTATCCTTATTCTGATGTTAATTACCTCTAATTGTAACGGGAGATTACTTATCACCACACCATGTTAAATTAGTTTTTAAAACATTCTTTTAACTAGGTACTAACTTTTTTATTGCAACTTATACATGTTTATTTCATTTAAAGTGTACTTCGTCATTTAAATAAGTAACACCTCGTAAATTTATGTCCAGTATCATATCAACACGTGTCATGGACTTTAAACATGTAAGGAAGTGATTTAGAGGGACTAAAGTTGACAAACAAAGAAAATATGTGAATATAAGGGTTCAAAGTGTCAACAACGGATAAATATGCCTTTCAATAACCCTACGCGATGTTTATACTCTCAAACGAATGAATTATGGATCATACGAAGCTAATTGTGGAAGATAGTGAGAAGTTTCAAACTACAGGGGTTAAATGTGTCAACATGTTTAAAGTATACATCTGAGTGACCTTTTAGCAAACCCGAAGCTTTGTAATGATTAATTATGCTCACTAGAATAAGTGATAAAAATTTCACAAGGTTTCGATAAAGTATGAGAAAGTTATGAGAATATTCGTATACGAGGGGTTAAAAGCGTCAACGTTGAAATTGATGACTTTTCGGGTGATCACAAGGATAACCAAGGACTTAACAAAGTTTGGTTAAGTCTTGAAGCCCTTAAAAATCAAGTTAGAGGGTTGAAAATGCAAGAAAAATAGTTAAAACCACGTTTGAAAGGACCAAGGGCCAAAAATGCAAATAACAAAACTTGTTTAACCTGTTCTGAACATTCACACGGGCCGCGTAAGGCCTCAGCCTTGGCTTACGCGGGCCGCCTGGGACCGCCAGCATCAGAAAACACCTGCAGGTGTCTGTTCAGCCCGTGTAACCGACTTATATGCATGGTTTTTGGATTCTAGGAGCGTGGACAGTAGTTTTACATGCATAGGGACACTTGGGGGTGATCTAACATCAGTTGTAGACTTGTTTGGCACCATCTTGATGAATCAATTCACCTATATAAGAACCCACTTGTTGCAACTCTTGTGCACACTCACTTGAAACTCTCACAACTTCACTTCTGGAGAATTTTGGAGCTAAGCACCCTTCCTAGGAGTCACTAGTCGTGCTTAGGACCTTTGTAAGTGTCCTTAACTTTCCTTATTTCAGTTTAGCTTAGTTAATTAGCTTAAAGTCAAACCGTCGTAATTAGAGTTTGACTTCGTAATTAATCATAATTTGTCCAGTCAAATTTCAAATTGAAAGTACCTATGAGTGGGTAATTATGTGGGTAATAAACCCTTAAAATGACACTATCTGATTCCCACTCTAACTAGGTCAATTGTCGGGTCAAACTTTATCTTAAAAAGTCAACAGAAAACTTATTTTCAAATTAATGCATAATTAGCAATGTAGAAGCCATGCAACCCGTTTTATCATTAATATAACTTGGTAATTAATGTAAGAACATGTCTAAACATGTTCAACCCGATAATTTTCAGTTTAGGCTCGGTTCGGAACCGAAAGTCGCATAATTTGACTTCTGCTATGACTTTCAGTTTTGACCCGTTTAAGCATGTTTTAGAAATGCCTTAGAGCTTTAGTTGGACCAGGTTTCATGTTAGTATAACCCTATGTGATTATACAACTTGGCTCATTAGTTATCTAAATCATTTGTATGTTTCCGTTAAATACTTAAATGTTGACTATTATGCCCTTTTCACCTAAAAACTTGATTTTTGGAAAAGTAAAAGAATAGAAACCTTCATTAATGATTTATAAACTTGTCCCTAAAATTTGACATCAGTTTGAGGTCTAGATTAGAAGTTATGCTCATTAGCGTAAATGAAAAGCTTTTTATGAATTAAACGACGTAATTAGCATATAACCTATCTAAACCAAATTTTTGATATCAAACTTTTTACCCACTGATGTAATATAATATTTTGGGATTTTTGAAGATTTTTATTTAATTTTAGGCTGAGCATAACATAGAGTTCTAAGCTTTATTCGGTAATTGCCGGTTTTGCCCTTTTGGCCTATAAAATAAGTTTTACAAATTATTTTGATACCAAACCTTTTTCTACTGATCTAATATGATAAATAAAATATTTTGAGCCTTCTGGAATAATGAAAATATCAGCTTTCCTTTAAAAACCTGGAAATAGCTCAAAATCGCCTTTTTAATCGTTTTTAACGCATAGTATGTATTAAAACTATTTTAAACATATGAGGTTTGATGCCTATTGATATTTTCAGTAAATTTTTATATATTAACAGTAAGCAAAAGTTTTAAACTCAGAATTCCAGTTTTGACATTTTAAGCCTATGTGAAATTACCAAAATGCCCCTAAGGTGCATAGTTTAGTTATAAATGATAAATTTCACATATATGTAATACCCTACTGTTATAACTTATTAAATTAAGTATTTTTACTGTTTATATCAGACCTGTAACTCAGATTATTATTTAAACTCTTTTATAACCTTTATAATGACCAAAATACCCCTACGGGGCATAGTTTGAGTTTAAATCCATTTTGGGCATAATAGAAGATATCTTACTGATGTCACAACATATTTAAGGCATATTAACTTAGGAAACCTGTTTATGAATCATTTGGTTACCCGTTACGCATTATTCGCGTTCGGTGAGGTTTATGTAACTAGTTTGCATGAATTAGCCGAAACGGGTCAAACCTTATCATTTTTGTCTCAAAATCCAGAATGTGTTTAGTTTACCCATATTACACAAGTCTCCAAGCTTGTCGGGTCTAAATCACATTCTATTCCGGTCTTTGCTTAATCGTGCGTTTGAACCGTATCTTCTTTTAAAAACTAACCGGTCTAAGTTTAGGCTTAATTAAAGACCCGTTAGGAATCTAATAGGTTATTAAAAATCTTTGTTCCAGATTAGGAGACCCGGTAAAAGCTATTTGCACTTGCTATTTGTGAATTATACTTGCTTAGGTAAATACTTTTAACTTATTTTCCCTATACGGGCTTGGGGTACGGTATATAAAATACCGCTTGGTCGGGCATTGAATTTTTAATTGTATGAAGATTAATTTATTGAAATGTACCGTTTAAATTGTTTTGTTTGCTTAAAGCCTTTGGGGGATTAATGACCATGTCCCGGATATCCTTGGCATCATTTTAAGAAATGGCCACGACCTAAGCACGTGGTGTAGGCGTACACCCGACAGTGCATATATAAATAATAAGGTATAACCGCCGGTTTCGGGAATAACCCGCCGCGGGACTATATCATGTGGTGTGTCTATTAATCTTTAACCCGGTGTCAATCCGGGCTACTGAACGTATAACGAACATGTAATTCTTTTACAAGTTTATATATAAATAATTATCCCAAGTTATAAAATGTTTTGTGCCTTGTGCATTCAAATCAATTTTTCTTAAATGTTTTCAAAATGAGTCGGTTAATTGTATTTACCAGTGTAAACTGACGTATTTTTCCAAAAAGGTTAAGTGCAGGTACTAAGCGTAATAGGCTGGCCTCTCCTTAGCATCATTAAAAGTCTCGCAAGCTTGGATGCATTTTGAGTCTGTTGAACTACGTTTTCTGTTTATTTGATCCGCATGTGGATCCGTTTCAACTACGTTGTGATACTTAATATTACAATTTTATTCAGTTGAAATAAAACTATCTTTTGCTTCCGCTGTGCATTTAAAATTGTGTTGTTTGACTATGGTGATATCAACTACGTCACGATACTCCCCACTGGGTCCACCGGTAATACGTGGAAATATCGGGGTGTGACAAAATATCATTTTAGCACACTTAAATAAACTTAAACTTCAATTATAACAAATATATTAATGCATATAAAAATTAAGAGCTAAAATTTTTATTTTTTTAAGACCACATATTTCTTTTCATTATTTGACATATTGTATATTTACCATTCACATCAAACCACATTAAATAATAAAAAAAAATAGAAATCACTAATGAAAAACAACTATCGTCTTTAATTTATTCTTCATTATTTTAAAAATATTTAACTAACATAATTCTAAACTTGGTGATACTTAGAGGCTAAAATAGAAGTTTATAAGTTAAAAAAAGTTTATTTATAAAATTCATAATTAACTTAATGATGTAATAATATCCATAACTGAAATATAAGTATGCATAATTAAATAGGAAAGAGAACTGAAAAATCGAAAAGTAAACGGAAGTATCTTTAAACATTTTTATTTATTATATGGAGATAGAAATTTAAATACTAGTCATTTTGTTTTACTAAAATGCAAGGTATTATATTATAATACACCACTTCACTGTGAGTCTGAATTAAGTATCTAACTATGGATGTCGGTCTTGAGTTAATTACAATGAAAAAGAGTTAAATGCCATTTTAGCCCCTATGGTTTGGGTCATTTTCCAGTTTAGTCTAAAGGTTTCATTTTTCGTCTTTGGGCCCAAAAACGTTTCATCGTTGTCATTTTAGTCCACTGGGTTAACTTCATCCATTTTTTTTGTTAACGAGAAGTGTAATCCGGTCATTTTATATGGCCAAATTGTCTTTTTAGTTAATAGAATTACATATAAAATGACCGAATTATCTTTCCTCGTTAACAAAAAAATTGATGAAGTTAACCCAATAGACTAAAATAGCAACAATGAAACCTTTTTAGACATGCAGTCGAAAAATAAAACATTTGAACTAAACTATCAAAATGACCCAAATCATAAAACTAAAATGGCATTTAACTCTAAAAAAAATATATATATACTCTGAACCCAACTCAACCTACCCAACTCTTTGGTGACTGGTGGTTGCTACATTTGAATACCATTGCTTATTTAATCATCTCTCTTCACTTTGATTTTCCATCTCTCTCTCTCTCTCCCCTGTTTTATCTACATCAAAGAGTAAGAACTCAATATTTCTAACCTTAATATGTATGTATGTATGTATGTATGTATGTATGTATGTATGTATGATATGTTTATAATCTCAAAGTTTGGTTCTATGCAGTGGAGTCAGAAATGGTGATGGTGGATGATATCCCTTTTCCTCCACAGATCACAACAACCAAGCCTTTGTCTTTGCTTGGACATGGTATTCATTAACTATCATCGAATTACTAGTTCAATCAAGAAAATCTTGAATTATATTTAGTGACTTCTTTTTGTTGGCTGTCTGTCACAGGAATTACCGACATCGAGATTCATTTTCTGCAAATCAAGTTCACCGCCATCGGAGTTTATATCGATCCGCTGATCCTCACTCATTTGCAAAAATGGAAGGGCAAATCAGGAACCGACTTGGCTGAAGATGATGACTTCTTTGATTGTATTATTTCAGGTAAATAAATATGGACTTAAACATATAGACTGACTATAGTTGATATTTTGGTTTATTAATTATATATGGTCATTATTCATTACTAAACAAATGAGTATAACCGACATATAAGACTTTTTATAAGATTTCCACCATCAAATGTAACAATATTGTTTTTTTTTTCTGGTGATTGTGAATCTATATAGCACCTGTTGATAAATACTTGAGAATTGTGGCGATCAAAGAGATCAAGGGTTCACAATACGGGGTACAACTCGAGAGTTCGGTGAGGGACCGATTGGCAGCCGACGACAAGTATGAAGAGGAGGAGGAGGCCGCCCTCGAGCAAATTGTCGAGTTTTTTCAGTCCAAATACTTTAAAAAGGATTCGGTAATCACGTTTAGTTTCCCGGCAGCATCAAACTTTGTTGAGGTAGGTGACGCACTTGCAGCGCCTAACATGCCAGCTTCCACTGGTTTTCTGTCTTTAATAACTAACTCCTTTTATTTGTCAAGCATACGCTTCATTTTATTTAGTTAGCAGGGTATTGATGGGTCCCACAGGCTCTCTGGGTAACGAAGTGATTTTTTTATGTTTGTTTTGATAGATCGGGTTTTCAAGTGAAGGGAAAGAAGAACCGAAGGTGATAAAAGTGGAAAATGGGAATGTTGTAGAGATGATAAAGAAATGGTACTTGGGTGGCACCACGGCTTACTCTCCTTCAACTATTTCATCTTTGGCCAACACTTTGTCTTTGGAGTTGTCTAAATGATTTCAAAATTCAATTCTCTTTTGTGTGTATCCCTAATTGAATTATCTAAAATAATAATTTAATTTTAAGTTCAAGGTTGATTTTGGTATGTTTTGTTTTCTTTTGTTTTGTTTTGTTTTGTTTTGAGTTGGGTAGTTTAAAGTATACTTGTAGAGTCGATTAGATCCATGTGAGAAACCAATATGAGCTTATTAGAGGATAAATAAGATGGTAAAGATATGTTTTTTTCATAGCAAAACACACACATCCTTAAAATGTACACTTAATATCCACGTATTGCCTATTTTATGAGACTTAAATTTGTATTACTTTGATAGGGATAAACACTTAATACCATAGACCAAGAGGCTGCCGGCGAAATGTTAACTATAAATTGTCGATCTTGATATATTTGGATAGTTTGTATTTTGGTTAATGATTGGTATTATTGTGGTAATAAGCATTGTATTGTACAATTATGTAACTTACCATGGAGGAAAAACCACTAAGCCTTGTTATGGCCCTATAAGCTAAGGGCATAGATGACATTAAACTTGGATGGTAATAACAAAAATCTAGCGTGGGAAGGGGTTTGGTAAGTACAACAACTCATTCATATGTTTAGTGTGTGGATGGGATATTTTATTAGTTTAAAGATAAGTTGCTTTAAGTTTGGGAGACTAGAGCCATCTTAGGGTTGTAAACGAACCGAACAAACACAAACAAGGCCATGTTCGTGTTCGTTCGTTAAGGAACAAGCTTGTTCATGAACTGTTCACGAACGCTTACCGAACGAGATTTCTTGTTCGTGTTCGTTCATTAAGGAAACGAACATGTTCGTGAACTGTTCACGAACACTTACCATATGCTAATGAACTCTAACAAATGTTCATGAACATAAATGAAAACAAACGACGTTTATGAACACAATATTCATTTTAGAATACAATCTGCATTTTCATCACAAACATTACGAAGAATCCACAAAAAATAAATAAACACTTAACATAATTATCCGAACAGAGTTGGCGTGATTATCAAAAACATGATAAACACAAAATTAAGAGTTTGTTAAGCCTTAACACAAACTAAAATTGAAATAGTGAAATGAGGGATGTTGTGAGAGACATAAGATAACTAGTGTTTCAAAATTTTAAAAACTAGATGTAACACCTCGTAAATTTATGTCCAATAATGTATCGACACCGTGTCATGAGCTTTAAACGTGTAAAAGATTACTTTAGAGGGACTAAAGTTGACAAATAGAGAAAGTATGTGAATAAAAAGAGTTCAAAGTGTCAACAATGAAAAAATATATCTTGCAATAACCCTACGCGACGTTTATACCCTTAAACGAATGAATCATGGATCATACGAAGCTAATTGTGGAAGAAAGTGAGACATTACAAACTACAAGGGTTAAATGTGTCAACATGTTTAAAGTATACCTCTGAGTGACCTTTTAGCGAACCCGAAGCTTTGTAACGATTAATTATGCTCACCAGAATATATGATAAAAATTTCACAAGGTTTCGATAAAGTATGAGAAAGTTATGGCAATATTCGTATACGAGGGGTTAAAAGCATCAACGTTGAAATTTATGGCTTTTTGGGTGATCATAAAGTTAACCAAGGACTTAACAAAGTTTGTATATGTCTTGGAGTCCTTAAAAATCAAGTTGGAGGGCTTAAAATGCAAATTTGGAAGTTGAAACCACGTTTGGAAGGACCAGGGACCTAAAGTGCAAATAATGAAACTTGTTTGGCTGGTTCTGGGAAGCCACACGGGCCGCGTAAGGTATGTATGGATCCTTACGCGGGCCACCTGGGACTACCAGCGACAGATTCCACCTGCAGATGCCAGTTTCAGGGCTGTAACTGGCTCAAAACCTTGTTTTTACATACCAGGGGTTGCCCCAATGGTTTAACATGCAATAGAGGCACTTGTCTTGATCTGGAAACATTAGTAGGCTTCCTTGTCATGATCTTGTTGCATCAAATTGGGTATATAAGGAGTTCCATTGTTGCAACTCTTGATCACACTCGCTTGAAACTCTCACAACTTCACCTCTGGAGAATATTGGAGCTCAAGCAGCCTTCCTAGGAGTCACTAGTCGTGCTTAGGACTCTTGTAAGTGTCCTTAACTTTCCTTAGTTCAGGTTTGCTTAGTTAATTAGCCTAAAGTCAAACCGTCGTAATTAAGGTTTGACTTCGTCATTAATCTTAATTTGTCTAGTCAAAATTCAAATTGAAAGTACCTATGAGTTGATAATTATGTGGGCAATAAACCCTTAAAAGGGCACCCTCTGATTCCCACTCTAACTAGGTCAATTTTCGGGTCAAAGTTAATCTTAAAAAGTCAACAAAAAGCTTATTTTCAAATTAATGCATAATTAGCAATGTAGAACCCATGCAACCTGTTTTATCACTAATATAACTTGGTAATTAATGTAAGAACATGTCTAAACATGTTCAACCCGACAATTTTCAGTTTAGGCTCGGTTCGGAACCGTAAGTCGCATAATTTGACTTTTGCTTTGACTTTTAGTTCTGACCCATTTGAGCATAGTTTAGAAATTCCCTAGAGCCTTATTTGGACCAGGTTACATGTTGGTATAACCCTCTGAGATTATACAACTTGGTTCATTAGTTATCCGATTCATATGCATGTTTCCGTTAAATGCTTAAATATTGACTATTATGCCCAAATGACCTTAAAGCGTGATTTTTGAAAATGTAAAAGAGTAGACACCTTAGTTACTGATTTATAAGCTTGTACCTAAAATTTGGCATCAGTTTGAGGTCTAGATTAAGAGTTATGCTCATTAGCGTAATTAGAAAACTTTTTAGTAATTAAATGGCGTAATTAACATATAGCCCATATAAACCCGATTTTTGATATCAAAATTTTTACCTATTGATATAAAATAATATTTTGGGATTTTTGGAGATTTTTATTTATTTTTGGGCTGACCATAACATAGAGTTCTAAGCTTGATTCGGTTATTGTCGGTTTTGCCCTTTTAGGCTATAAAATGAGTTTTACAAATACTTTTGATACCAAACCTTTTTCTACTGATCTAATATGATAAATAGAATATTTTGAACCTTCTGGAATATCAAAAATATCAGCTTTCCTTTAAGAACCCGGAAATAACTCAAAATCGCCTTTTAAGCATTTTTAACGCATAATATGTATTAAAACTATTTTAGACATATAAGACTTGATACCTACTGATGTTCTAAGTATATTTTTATACTTTAACAGTAAGCAAAAGTTTTAAACTCAGATTTCCAGATTTGACCTTTAAACCTTAGGTGAAATTACCAAAATGCCCATTCGGAGCATAGTATGGTTAGAAATGTTAAATTTCTCATACAGGTTATACCCTACTGATATGACTTAGTAAATTAAGTATTTTTACTGATCACATCTGACCCGAAACTCAGAATCTTATTTAAACTCTCTTATAACCTTTTAAATGACCAAAATGCCCTTACGGGGCGTAATTTGAGTTTAAATTCATTTGGGGCATAATAGAAGATATCTTACTGATGTCACAACATATTTAAAGTATATTAACTTGGGAAACCTGCATATGACTCATATGGTTACCCGTTACGCATTTTACGCGTTCAGTTCGGTTTATGTAACTAGTTTGCATAAATTGACCGAAACGGGTCAAACCTTATCATTTTTGTCTCAAAATCCAAAATGTGTTTAGTTTACCCATATTATACAAGTCTTCAAACTTTTCGGGTCTAAATCACATTCTATTCCGGTCTTCGCTTAATCGTGCGTTTGAACCGTATCTTCCTTTAAAACTAACCGGTCTAAGTTTAGGCTTAATTAAAGACCCGTTAGGAATCTAATAGGCTATTAAAAACCTTCGTTTCAGATTAGGAGCACCAGTAAAAGCTACGTGCACTTGCTATTTGTGATTATTACTTGCTCAGGTAAATACATTTAACTTATTTTCCCTATACGGGCTTGGGGTACGGTATATAAAATACCGCTTGGTCGGGCATTGAATTTTTAATTGTATGAAGATTCATTTATTGAAATGTCCCGTTTAAATTGTTTTGTTTGCTTAAAACCTTTGGGGGTTAATGACCATGTCCCGGATATCCTTGGCATCATTCATTGAACGACCACGACCTTAGCACGCGGGTGTAGGCGTACACCCGCCAGTGCATATATAAATAATAAGGTATAACCGCCGGTTACGAAAATAACTCGCCGCAGGACTATACCATGTGGTGTATCTATTAATCTTTAACCCGGTATTCAGCCCGGGCTACTGAACGTATAACGAACATGTAATTCTTTTACAAGTTTATATATAAATAATTATCCCAATTATAAAATGTTTTGTGCTTTTAGCATTCAAATCAATTTTCTAAACCTTTTTCAAAATGAGTCAGTTAATTATATTTACCAGTGTAAACTGACGTATTTTCCCCAAAAGGTTAAGTGCAGGTACTACTCGAAATAGGCTGGCATCTCCTAGCATCCATAATAAGTCTCGCAAGCTTGGATGTCATGAAACTGTTGAACAATGTTTCCTTTTTATTTGATCCGCCTGTGGATCTGTTTCAACTATTTTGTGATACTTAATATTAAAATTTATTCGGTTGAAATAAATCTATCTTTTGCTTCCGCTGTGCATTTAAAAATTGTGTTGTTTGACTATGACGATATCAACTACGTCACGATACTCCCCACCGGGCCCACCGTTGCACATTTCTCGATTCTCGAGTCTAGACAAAGAACTTAGGAATTATCCAAAATTGTTTTATTTCTAACTTTGTCTTTTATATTTTCTTGTTGTATACTTTGTTTGTTTTGACAGGTTAAACAAGATGCCACCAAGAGTGAGAGGGAGAGGAAGTGGCAAGGGGCCACTCGTCGCCCCGAATGATCATGAGGTCGGGCCTTCGCACCGGCGAACACCGTCAGATTCTCTTAGCCGGAGTCCTCAAGATAACTGGAGGACCTATATTGAACCAGCAAGGCGCTCAGTTTCGTTGAGCTCCTCCCCTTCGTTTCAAAACTCCTTTGGGCCTCAGTCTGAAAACGAGCCCCATAATTCCCACCAATCTTACATTCCTCTCCAGGGTCACAACTCACCTTTTGATGACCCAACGCCCTTTTTCCAGAGCCGGTTCAACCCGACAAACTACCTTGGAGAACCAGTGGGTTTTAACCCACTAGGACCCGAAGACCATTTCTCGGGCGACCATGCAATGGACATGCATGAGGACACCGATCCCACAGAACCACCGTCCGGAACCCCTAACCACCCCATCGAAATTTCGGATGGGTCACCTTTTGTGGGATCACCTTATAATGGTCTCGAAAACTATGAGGAAAGGTTTAGACAGATTGACTGGGTGTTTACTCACAGTTACCACAACTCTCCACAGCAGCAGTAGGATCCCTCCGAGGATTCTCGTTTTGTCGCGGTCACTCCGCCACCACCACCAGTTCAGCAACAGCCTCCAGAGCCACCGAGGCGAAGAAGATCAAACGCACGGATGTCCGTGCGAGGAGGAGTGCGTATCAGCACCCCTCAACCTTCAAGTGGCAGCCGCTACCCGCCACTCCATGAAGACCTGCAGATGGGTGGACCTTCAAACCCCGTCTCAGAAGTAAACTCTGCGCCTGTCGCACCACCACTGTTGGGCTTTGGCGACCCAATACCTACATACACCGGTACGGCGGCGTATAATCCCTTTGAGCAGCCGGCTCACACCAACTACAACTATGCTAACGTGGACCCGTACCTGGCCGCATGGGATTATAATGCTCTCCATCCCGAGGGGCCCTTTGGGATCCAAAATCAAGCTGGATATTCATCCTATGGTTACCCACCTTATGGGTATCATCAACCGCCACCTCCTCAACCTCCGCTATATCAGCAACCCCCGCAGCAGCCAGTGATGTCGCCACCACAGCATCAAGAGATTCTTCAAAGGATTAATGAGGTGCGGCAGGAAGTGCGGGAAGACCGTAGGCAAAGCCGAGGAATGTTTAAGAGTCTGGCAAACTTAATTAAAGGAAAAAGCAAAAAGGATTATTGAATCCTTTATTTGTTTGTTTGTTTGATTTTTGTGTTGCAATCATGTCCCTGCGTGGACATTTGTTTCTGTATTCTGCCCCTACGTGGGCATGTCTTTTTGTATTCTGCCCCTGCATGGGCATGTCTTTCTGTTAACCCCTGCGTGGGTATGTTATTTCTGTTTAAGCCCCTGCGTGGGCGTGTTATTTCTATAGAAGTCCCGTTTAGGGTAAATCTGTACTAGTTAATTTTGGTAGTGGAATGGTTAAATTTAAATTTTCATTTTTAAGTTATATGCATAAACATAAAATAAGAAATAAATGAAAATATAACATTTTTTATAAGACCTACCATTTTAATAAAATAATAAGAATCTTAAAGGTAAAACCTAGCCACATGTCATTCTAAATATGGCCAAGATGGTAAAACCTATTTAAAAGATTCAAATCCATGTTAACATCTGAAAACATGTTAACATTCCTGGCAAAAATGTGACTCGATAAAATCACATAAGTCATCCTTGCATTTGATTCTTCTATTTTCTTTTATTATATTAAGCATCCAATAGGTATGTAATGCCTACGGGCTATATTCATTGTCATATAAGACAAAAGACAGTCGTGGTCTTCGACCCCCTGTTAAGAAGAGGTAATAAATTATATCTAAAACCTCAATGCCTTGATCCTCTAAAGATCATGATTAAAAATTTAAAACTGTCCATAAGACTAGGCCTTTTGCCATTGATATATTTTAATTATACCTAGGGTTTTTATAATGAAAAATCCTGAATATATTTGCTTAACAAATTAATCAAGATGGCTTCTAAACACCATGATTAATAAATCATCTAGAATGATAAAGATGCTATAGACCTCTGAATAAATTAGAATTATTATTCTATGTAGCAATCAAACTACATGGCGGGGTCAGATGAGGTCAACAGTCACCCCAGAGATAATCATGACACCTCCAGAGTCAACGTAGCAGGAGCAGAACTACAGGCATTGATAGACAATGCTGTTACAAGAGCTTTGGATAGGCAATTCAATGAATCCAGTGGTACCCATGTAAGGACCCAATCGATACCCCATTCTAAGCCTAAAACTGACTCTGAGGCTCATAGTAAGCCACCCTCTAAACTAGGAAAGCCAAAGAAAGATGATGACGATCATCACTCCTCAAACCAGCAAAGTGTACCATCAAAGAAGATCGAGCTTAAACAGGAACCGCGTGGTAAGTCCTGTACATATAAGTATTTTGTCTCATGCAAACCAAGAGACTTTACTGGGGAAAAAGGAGCTGTCGACTGCATGACTTGGTTAGACGAGATGGACACCGTGGTTGATATCAGTGGTTGCGCTGATAAGGATGTGGTAAAGTTCGTATCTCAGTCATTCAAAGGCGAGGCACTAGCTTGGTGGAGGTCTTTGATCCAAGCTACAGGGAAAATCCCATTGTACAATCTATCACGGGAGTAGTTTGTGACGTTGATTAAGGAAAACTACTGCCCTCAGCATGAGGTTGAAAAGATTGAATCTGATTTCTTGTCGTTGGTTATGAAAAACCTAGATTGTCAAGCCTACCTTACGAGCTTCAACACTATGTTAAGACGGGTTCCGTATCTGGTAACTCCGGAACCCAAGAGAATAGCTCGTTTCATTGGGGGTTTAGCCCCAGAGATCAAGTCGAGTGTGAATGCCTCTCGACCAGCTACTTTCAGATCTGCAGCTGATATATCTTTGTCCCTTACTTTGGACGCGGTCAGGCAGAGATCGCTGAGAAACACAGATGCTGAAAAGAGGAAGCGTGAGGATGACAACTCACGACGTTCAGACAAGAAGCATAAGAGAAATAATGACCACAAAAAGAATTCTGGAGCTAAAAAGGATGGTCAACAGTCGGGTTATAAGCCCAAGTGTAAAGTCTATAAGAAGCACCATTTCGGAAGGTGCAGATTCGATTCGAAATCCCAATCACAACCAAGAGCTTGTGAGATTTGCAAGTCTTCTGAGCACAAGACCTTAGACTGTAAAAAAATCAAGGATGCTACGTGCTATAACTGCAGTGAAAAAGGGCATATCAAATCCAACTGCCCAAAGTTTGCTAAGAAAGCTGAAGAAGGGAAAAAGACTAATGCTAGGGTTTTCCAGATGAACGCACAGGAGGCTATCCAGAATGATAATGTCATAACAGGTACTTTCCTTATTAATGATGTTTATGCAAGGGTGTTATTTGATTCTGGAGCAGATAAGTCGTTTGTTGATGATAAGTTTTGTAAGTTGTTAAACGTATGGTCAAAATATGATCATCTTAATTGATGATTTAAACCCATGATTCAGAGATCATTTAGTTGGGTTAGGACTCTTTTAAAGAATCCTTATATAAGAATGACGTGTGTGATTTTAACGGATCACATCTGCCAGGAGCGTTAACACGTTTACAGATGTTAACAGGGATTTGAATCTTTTAAACAGGTCTTACCATCATGGCCAGGTCTTCAAAATGACACTCAGGCTAGGTATCATTCTTAAGATTCTTATTAAATAATTATTAGGCAGATTTTTATTAAAAGGAATGATTTTGATTTATTTATTTCATGTAATATATTTATGCATATAGTAGCAAAATGAAATTTATAACATAACATTCCAATAATTATTAAATAGGTTACACGTCGCCCTAAACGGGACTTTTTAATAAACAAACTTACCCACGCAGGGGTTTAAACAAGGACTTACCCACGCAGGGGCTTAACAACAAACATCATAATAGTCCACGCAGGGACTTACAAAAATAACATAATAGTCCACGCAGGGACTTAAATAACATACCCTCGTAGGGGTTAACAGAAAGATAGACCCACGCAGGGGTCAAAACAAACAAGCATACCCACGCAGGGGTTTATACAGCAAGACTGGCCCACGCAGGGGCTCAACAACAATTGGAAGGATTCAGTGGTCCTTCTTGCTCTTCCCCTTTATTAGGCTTGTCAATCCTTGGAAGAAGGTTTGTCGCTCCCTTCGGTCTCTGTGAAAGTCTCGCTCTACTTGGTCCAGCCTTTGCAGAATTTCTTCACGCTCTGGTGGGGAGAACCTTGGCGGCTGCGATTGCGTCCGAATAATAGGTCTATTAGGTATTTGGTACCCATGAGTCGGGTACCCTACTCCCCACGGAGCTCCATACTGTCCTTCAAGATGAAGGGCGTTATAATTGGCCGCTACCAAGTAAGGGTCGGCTTCAGCGTAACCGTAGTTGGTGTGAGCTGGCTGTTCAAACGGGTTGTACGCCATAGAACCCGTGTATGTTGGAATCGGGTTATTAAAACCCATCGGTGGTGGTTGCTGTGCAATTGGGTTCGAAGGTCCACCCATTTGTGGATCTTCTTGATGTGGCGGATAATGACTGCCACTTGATTGTCGAGGAGAGCTAAAATGAAAGTCTCCTCCTCGCGCGGACATCCGCGCTCCGGTTCTCCTACGCCTCGGCGGTTGTGGAGGTGCCGGCTGAACTGGTGGTGGTGGAGGTGGTGGAGTGACTGCCACAAACCGTGAATCCACAGAGGGATCCTGTTGCTGCTGCTGCTGCTGATGAGGCGACGAATGATGCGAGGGTGTGAAGTACCACTCGTGCTGAGTAAACCTCGCCTGAAAGCTGTCTGGACCGCCGTAGGGTGATCCGTGAAAAGAAGAGCCATCCGAAATCTCAATGGGATGGTTCGGTGTACCACTGGCAGGTTCGACGGGATCCGTGTCCTCGTCCATATCCTCCGCATGATCGCCAGAGAAATGATCCTCTGGCCCGAACGGGTTAAAACCCACTGGCTCTTGTATGTAGTTGGCCGGGTTAAACCGGCCCCTGAAGACAGGTGTAGGGTCTCTAAAAGAATGGTGCGATAAAGATCGCTGAAGGGGTATATAGGAGGGTTGTGGGTTATTGGGCTCATTTTCCGAATGTGGCCCATATGAGTTATGAACGGTAGGTGTCGAACTGTGCGAAATCGACCGCCTAGCTGGCTCGAAAAGGTTCCCCCGGTTCTGTCGAGGATCGTCACTCTCGGTGGTAGAAGGAGCTCGCATATGCGAAGGCCCGGCTTCATTATCATTGGGGGCGGTGATTGGCCCCTTGCCTCGTCCTCTTCTTCTAAAGAATCTTGGCGGCATATTTGATCCTGTCAATACAACATAAGATAACGACAAGAATATAAAATAAAGGACAAAACAAAACCAAACAAAGTGGAATTTGTCCTATGTTATGTGTCTAGACTCGAAAGTTTAGGAATGTGCAATTGTGTAACTGAGATTAAACACAAAAGGCTAGTGTTTAATTCACTCAGTGTTGGCTCTGATACCAACCTGTCACAACCCGATTTCCACGTGTCACCGGTGGGCCCGGTGGGGAGTATCGTGACGTGGTTGGCAACATAATAGTCAAACAACACAATATATAAATATGCACAGCGGAAGCAATTGAGAAATATAATTCAACTTTAATATTGTAATATCGTGTATCACAACAATTGAAGGTTTGTCCACAGAAGGATCAAAAATAAATAGTAGTTCAACAGACTGTAGGCATCTTAAGCTTGCGAGACTTCTATTGATGCTAAGGAGAAATCCCAGCCTATTACGCTTAGTACCTGCATTTAATCTTTTTGGGAAAATACGTCAGTTTACACTGGTAAATACAATCAACTGACTCATTTTAAAAATGATTTAAAATTTATTTGGATGCACGTGGCACAAACATTTTTATAACTTGGGATAATTATTTAAATATATAATCTCGTAAAAGAATTACATGTTCCTTATGCGTTCAGTAGCCCGGATCGTGCCGGGTTAAAGATCAATAGACACACCACATAATCTATTTATGCACTGACGAGTGTACACCTACACTCCGCGCTTAGGTCGTGGCTATTTCGTAAAATGATGCCAAGGATATCCGGGACATGGTCATTAACCCCCCAAAGGCTTTAAGTAAACAAAACATTTTTAAATGGGCCGATCAAATTATTCAATTAACCACCAAACGATGGAAGATTTAATGCCCGACCAAGCGGTATTTTATATACCGTAACCCAAGCCCGTATAGGGGAAAATAAGTTAAAAGTATTTACCTGAGCAAAGTAATAATCACAATAAGCAAATGCAAGTAGCTTTTACTGGTCTCCTATTCTGGAACAAAGGTTTATAATAACCTATTAGAATCCTAACAGGTCTTTAATTAAGCTTAAGCTTAGACCGGTTAGTTTCAAAGATACGGTTCGTACGCATGATTAAGCGAAGACCAGATAGAATGTGATTTAGACCCGATAAGTTTGGAGACTTGCTTGATATGGGTATTTCATACACATTCTGGATTTTGAGATAAAACTGATAAGGTTTGACCCGTTTTGGTTAATTTATGTAAACTAGTTACATAACTCGAACCGAACGTGTAATAAGCGTAACGGGTATCCGTAAGAGCCATATATAGGTTTCCTAAGTTAATATGCTTCAAATATGTTGTGACATCAGTAAGATATCATTTATTATGCCCTAAATGAATTTAAACACAAACTATGCCCCGTAGGGGTAGTTTGGTCATTTATAAGGTTATAAAAGAGTTTAAGTATTAACCTGAGTTACAGGTCTGATATAATCAGAAAAATACTCAATTTACTAAGTTATAACAGTAGAGTAAAGTATATATGTGAAACTTATCAATTATAACCAATTTATGCACCGTAGGGGCATTTTGGTAATTTCACATAAGCCGAAAAGCTCAAAACTGAAGTCTGAGTTAAACAACTTTTGCTTACTGTTAAAATATTATAATTTACCTCAAATATCATTAGGTATCAACCTTTGTATGTTTAAAATAGTTCTAGTACATACTATGCGTTAAAAACGCTTAATTAGGCGATTAGAAGCCGTTTCCGGGTTCTATATAGAAAGCTGATATTTTTATTATTCCATAAGGCTTAAAATAATTTATTTATCATTTAAAATCAGTAGAAAAAGGTTTGGAGTCGATTAGATATGTAAAACTCATTTTATAGCCCGTAAGGGCAAAACCGACAATTACCGGATTAAGCCTATGGCTATAAGTTATGCTCAGCCTAAAATTAATTAAAAATCTTCAAAAATCCCAAAATAATATATTACATCAGTGGGTAAAGATTTTGATATCAAAAAGTAGGTTTAAATAGGCTATACGCTAATTATGTCGTTTAATTAACATAAAGCTTTCAATTTACGCTAATGAGCATAACTCTCATTCTACACCTCAAACTGATGTCAAATTTTGGGTGCAAGTTTAAATATCAGTAACTAAGGTTTCTACTCTTTTACATTTTCAAAAATCACATTTTAAGGTGAAAAGGGCATAATGGTCAACATATGAGCAATTAACGGAATCATGCATATTAATTGGATAACTAATGAACCAAGGTGTATAATCATAGAGGGTTATACTAGCATGTAACCTAGTCCAATTAAAGCTCTAAGGTATTTCTAAAACATACCATAACGGGTCAGAACTGAAGTCAAAGCTTTGCGACTTTCGGTTCCGAACCGGGTCTAAACATAAAATTGTCGGGTTGAACATGTTTAGACATGTTCTTACACTAATTACCAAGTTATATTAATGATCAAACAGGTTGTATATGTTCTACATTGCTAATTATGCATAAATTAGAAAATAAACATTCTGTTGACTTTTTACTAACAAGTTTGACCCGACATTTGACCTAGTTAGAGTGGGAATCAGGGGGAACCCTTTTAAGGGTTTATTACCCACATAATTACCAACTTATAACTACTTTCAATTCGACTAATCACTGGACCAAAAATGATTAATCGTTAAGTCAACCGTTAATTACGACGGTTTGACTTTTAAGCTAAAACTAAGCAAAAACTTAACTAAGAAAGGTTAAGCAAACTTACTGAAGTCCTATGCTTGATTAGGAAGGTCTTGTGTCTGCTCTTAAGCTCCCAAAAGCTCCAGAATTGCACAAGAAGTGAATGATCAAATGGTTTCAACTTCATGGCCTTTTATAGTGCTCAAGAACACTTAGATTGTTGACAAACAACTCTAGCAATGTTCCCTGATCACTAACACATGTCCCTAGTGTCTAGGAGCCAATTAGGGGTCGTCCAAATATGAGGAAAATCGATTATAGATCAGTTATTGCGTTTAAACAGCAAACAGCCAACTTTCCAGTCGCTGGCACCCCCTTGCGCACGGTAAGGGATGTGCTTGCGGTGCACAAGCCTTTTGCAGAAACCAAAAACTTTTGTTCTTTCAGGCATTCGAAAGGGCAACTGATGTGTAACGATTTTGGCCATGTTTTATCAGTAAGGGGCCTCTAAAATGTGCCTTGAACAATTATATACCCTACCACTTTGATATGTTTACTTGGATTCTTTTTGAAAGTGCCATAAACGAAGGTTTACCGTAGAAATTCCATAGGATCCTATCTTGCACTTTTGAATTCAATTACTGCCATCGATTTGCTGGATTAAAGGTATATTAGATGTTCATAATATATGATTGGGTCTTGGATTTATAAACGAGGTCGTCCAGAGGTAAAAATTAACATGACGACACTTTTAAATCCTGCCATACATCTTTAATTATACCCGGGTTTATATCACTCTTGTCTTATATGACACGTGTCGTTATTTCATTGAACACGAATTTTTGAGGTGTTACACTTAAGGCGTAAACCTCTAAAGTTCGAGGTTGGTGACAAAGTGTTGCTTAAAGTATCACCCTGGAAAGGAATGATGCGTTTTGGTAAGAAAGGCAAATTAAGCCCAAGATACATAGGGCCATTCGAGATCATCGAATGTGTCGGGTCAGTGGCTTATAAGTTAAACTTTCCTGAAAAGCTCAGTGGTATTCATAATGTATTCCACATCTGCAATCTGAAGAAATGTATAGCTGATGAATCGCTAGTCATACCACACACGGATGTGCATATAGATGAGAGTTTGAAATTTGTGGAAAAACCTTTGTCGATTGAGGATCGACAGGTAAAGAAGCTTCGAAGGAAGCATGTGCCTATTATAAAGGTTAAATGGGATGCCCGTAGAGGTCCCGAGTATACGTGGGAGGTAGAGTCCACAATGAAAGAAAAGTACCCTCATTTGTTTCAGTAAATCTCGAGGTCGAGATTTCTTTTAAGGGGGTGAGGATGTAACACCTCGTAAATTTATGTCCAATAATGTATCGACACGTGTCATGAGCTTTAAACGTGTAAAAGATTACTTTAGAGGGACTAAAGTTGACAAACAGAGAAAGTATGTGAATAAAAAGAGTTCAAAGTGTCAACAATGAATAAATATATCTTGCAATAACCCTACGCGACGTTTATACCCTTAAACGAATGAATCATGGATCATACGAAGCTAATTGTGGAAGAAAGTGAGACATTACAAACTACAAGGGTTAAATGTGTCAACATGTTTAAAGTATACCTCTGAGTGACCTTTTAGCGCACCCTTCCTAGGAGTCACTAGTCGTGCTTAGGACTCTTGTAAGTGTCCTTAACTTTCCTTAGTTCAGTTTTGCTTAGTTAATTAGCCTAAAGTCAAACCATCGTAATTAAGGTTTGACTTCGTCATTAATCTTAATTTGTCCAGTCAAAATTCAAATTGAAAGTACCTATGAGTTGGTAATTATGTGGGCAATAAATCCTTAAAAGGGCACCCTCTGATTCCCACTCAAACTAGGTCAATTTTCGGGTCAAAGTTAATCTTAAAAAGTCAACAGAAAGCTTATTTTCAAATTAATGCATAATTAGCAATGTAGAACCCATGCAACCTGTTTTATCACTAATATAACTTGGTAATTAATGTAAGAACATGTCTAAACATGTTCAACCCGACAATTTTCAGTTTAGGCTCGGTTCGGAACCGAAAGTCGCATAATTTGACTTTTGCTTTGACTTTTAGTTCTGACCCATTTGAGCATAGTTTAGAAATGCCCTAGAGCCTTATTTGGACCAGGTTACATGTTGGTATAACCCTCTGAGATTATACAACTTGGTTCATTAGTTATCCGATTCATATGCATGTTTCCGTTAAATGCTTAAATATTGACTATTATGCCCAAATGACCTTAAAGCGTGATTTTTGAAAATGTAAAAGAGTAGACACCTTAGTTACTGATTTATAATCTTGTACCTAAAATTTAGCATCAGTTTGAGGTCTAGATTAAGAGTTATGCTCATTAGCGTAATTAGAAAACTTTTTAGTAATTAAATGGCGTAATTAACATATAGCCCATATAAACCCGATTTTTATATCAAAATTTTTACCTAGTGATATAAAATAATATTTTGGGATTTTTGGAGATTTTTATTTATTTTTGGGCTGAGCATAACATAGAGTTCTAAGCTTGATTCGGTTATTGTCGGTTTTGCCCTTTTAGGCTATAAAATGAGTTTTACAAATTCTTTTGATATCAAACCTTTTTCTATTGATCTAATATGATAAATAGAATATTTTTAACCTTCTGGAATATCAAAAATATCAGCTTTCCTTTAAGAACCCGGAAATAGCTCAAAATCGTCTTTTAAGCATTTTTAACGCATAGTATGTATTAAAACTATTTTAGATATATAAGACTTCATACCTACTGATGTTCTAAGTAAATTTTTATACTTTAACAGTAAGCAAAAGTTTTAAACTCAGATTTCCAGATTTGACCTTTAAACCTTAGGTGAAATTACCAAAATGCCCCTTCGGAGCATAGTATGGTTAGAAATGATAAATTTCACATATAGGTTATACCCTACTGATATGACTTAGTAAATTAAGTATTTTTACTGATCACATCTGACCCGAAACTCAGAATCTTATTTAAACTCTCTTATAACCTTTTAAATGACCAAAATGCCCTTACGGGGCGTAATTTGAGTTTAAATTCATTTGGGGCATAATAGAAGATATCTTACTGATGTCACAACATATTTAAAACATATTAACTTGGGAAACCTGCATATGACTCATATGGTTACCCGTTACGCATTTTACGCGTTCAGTTCGGTTTATGTAACTAGTTTGCATAAATTGACCGAAACGGGTCAAACCTTATCATTTTTGTCTCAAAATCCAGAATGTGTTTATTTTACCCATATTATACAACTCTTCAAACTTTTCGGGTCTAAATCACATTTTATTCCTGTCTTCGCTTAATCGTGCGTTTGAACCGTATCTTCCTTTAAAACTAACCGGTCTAAGTTTAGGCTTAATTAAAGACCCGTTAGGAATCTAATAGGTTATTAAAAACCTTCGTTCCAGATTAGGAGCACCAGTAAAAGCTACGTGCACTTGCTATTTGTGATTATTACTTGCTCAGGTAAATACTTTTAACTTATTTTCCCTATACGGGCTTGGGGTACGGTATATAAAATACCGCTTGGTCGGGCATTGAATTTTTAATTGTATGAAGATTAATTTATTGAAATGTCCCGTTTAAATTGTTTTGTTAGCTTAAAACCTTTGGGGGTTAATGACCATGTCCCGGATATCCTTGACATCATTCATTGAACGGCCACGACCTTAGCACGCCGGTGTAGGCGTACACCCGCCAGTGCATATATAAATAATAAGGTATAACCGCCAGTTACGAGAATAACTCGCCGCGGGACTATACCATGTGGTGTGTCTATTAATCTTTAACCCGGTATTCAGCCCGGGCTACTGAACGTATAACAAACATGTAATTCTTTTACAAGTTTATATATAAATAATTATCCCAAGTTATAAAATGTTTTGTGCTTTGTGCATTCAAATCAATTTTCTAAACCTTTTTCAAAATGAGTCGGTTAATTCTATTTACCAGTGTAAACTGGCGTATTTTCCGAAAAAGGTTAAGTGCAGGTACTACTCGAAATAGGCTGGCATCTCCTAGCATCCATAATAAGTCTCGCAAGCTTGGATGTCATGAAACTGTTGAACAATGTTTCCTTTTTATTTGATCCGCCTGTGGATCTGTTTCAACTATTTTGTGATACTTAATATTACAATTTATTCGGTTGAAATAAATCTATCTTTTGCTTCCGCTGTGCATTTAAAAATTGTGTTGTTTGACTATGACGATATCAACTACGTCACGATATTCCCCACCGGGCCCACCGGTAATACGTGGAAATATCGGGGTGTGACACTAGAAATAATAAAACAAAATACAACATATAAAAACCTTTAACGAACTAACACAAATAAATGTTAACAAGCAAACATAAATGAACTCATTACCGAACGCTCACGAACATAAACGAACACATTACCGAACGTTCAAGAACACAAACGAACGAACGCAACCTCTGTTCATGTTCGTTCGTTTAACTTAACGAACGAAATTTGTTGTGCGTGTTCATTCATTTACTAAACGAACGAACATAAACGAACTTCCCGCCGAATGGTTAACGAACTGTTCGCTGAACGTTCGGTTCGTTTACAGTCCTAATCTTAGGTTTTTGGGGGTCTCTCTCCAAAACCTTCATATTCGGATTATGTAGATGGCCGGGATATTGTTTCTCATGTGATGTGTACCATGAAATAAAGACTAACCACGTGTGGATCATAATCACTTGGTAATCTTGTCTTGTTAACACACTAGAAATCCATGAATGCGACAGTGGAAAGGAGGAAACATGTCATATGACAATACCTTGTGACAACTTTTCTTAGAGACATTGAATGATTCATTTCACTAACAATAGGTTGCATCAACAAATGGACCCCTTGTTGATAGAGAAAGCAAGTCACAAGCAAGTTATGGTCAGATTTTAAAGAGCACCAAGATACTAATTAGAGAATAAACTACGAGTTTGGGTAATGACGGCACTGGGAGACATTAGATATGAAGATGATTTGGCGTTAAAGAAACTCACAGACGTAATATATAAATAAAAAAAATATTATAATTGTGTCATACATGTTGCATTTTTTAATCCTTAATTCTTACCCAAAAAGAATACAAGTAGTTAAATCTGTTTTGAAATCCAAACGACATTCACTTCATCAACCTTCTCCTTGAACGAACAGCCCAACAACAATGCAAGATCCATCAAATCTGAACTCAAAACCGTCAAATACGACACCGTTTCCATTCAAACCGTCACACCACCGGCGTGCACAATCGGAGGTCAACTTCCGGCTACCGGAAGACCTAGATCTGGTATCAGATCCTTTAGATGCACCTTCTGGAAGCTTCGAAGATATCGGATCTGAAGAAGATCTGTTCTCTACTTACATGAACATTGAAAAAATCGGATCTATCGTCAATCACGGTAACGGCGTTGTCGACGGCGGCCGGATCAGCAATGCCGTCGGTGAAGGCGGAGGTTCTGATGATAATTACGGTGGCGGTGGTGGCGTTGTTGATGGAGAGAAGAGCAGTACGAAACCTAGACATCGGTATAGTAATTCGGTTGATAGTTCGAGTTGTTTTGGTGAGATTATTGAAGCGAAGAAGGCTATGGCTCCTGACAAGCTTGCTGAGTTGTGGACTGTTGATCCGAAGCGTGCGAAGAGGTAGTTTCTACTTTCTAGTGTTGTTTTGTTGTGATCTGAATTTTGATCTGTTAATTATAACTATAAGATGTGCTGCTGTCAATGAAATTAAATATGGATCAATTGTGAAGTGCAAATCTGATTATGAAACTCAATCGGATCTAGTTACGTAATTGATGCATTGCGTATGTAAATTTATGATTTAAGATGATGATGTTTGCCTTTGAGAATTGCTAGTATACGGTTAGCTATTTATAAGTTCATAGTGAGTTGATGACTGATACATGGTTGATTTATTGTGAATTAATCATTCAAAGAATAAATGAAGTTATAGGTAGATAGTCAAGGTGAAGAATATGAATATCAAATGTGTATGATTATGTGACTTTGTTGAAGCAATAATTTAAGGAAGAAGAAGCTACTATGCTTGTTTGTTTGGGCTATGTTGTGTGTTCAAATTATGTGATTATGTGAAATTTCATTTTGGAGGATATTCGCAGGATAATTAGGACGATATAGCTTTACGGTTAAGAGTCGCTTGTAGGCATATGGCGGTTTAGAAATGTTAGTGTCGAATAATATTTAAAAGATGCTTTTCTATATATATGTAAATGATCTATTTGTTCTGTATATATGCAATGATAATATTCCAATAGTTAATTAGCTCTATATGTAGGATGGTACCATAGGATGGTTAGTAAGTACTGAATTGAGTCTTGGAGTTTTGGACCACCTACCTGCCAAAAGTTAGTTATTTGTATTGGTATTATGTTTGCATTTCTTATCAATAATAATGTACTGGTTTCTATCAATTACTTAAGAGGAATGTGGCTTAATTAATTAACAACAAGTAACTACAACTGCGGTAAACCTATTTACTAGTAACTTCTTGATAAATATCGGTAACAGGTTGTTAGATAATTTTATATTTTGTAATATCCAGGATTTTGGCAAATCGACAATCTGCTGCACGTTCAAAGGAGAGGAAAGCACGCTACATCTCTGACCTTGAGAGAAAAGTTCAAACCCTACAAACCGAAGCAACTACCCTTTCTGCACAATTGGCTCTCTTTCAGGTTAGTAATAAAATAATTTTGTGCTACGAATGTTATTATTATAGATGTGGTTTTTATTATATAATTAGTAAACTGTAACATAAACAGAGGGATACTGCTGGTTTGTCTTCTGAAAACACGGAGCTTAAACTACGGTTACAGGCTATGGAACAACAAGCTCAGTTAAGCGATGGTAAGTATAAAACCTGAAAGATGATCTTCGCCATTTTTTCTTTAATTTTGATATTATAAGTTCTAATCAAGGATCCTAGCTTATCTGTCTGCCACCGCTAATTTATGGTTTTACAATGCAGCTCTGAACGAGGCTCTGAAACAGGAAGTGGAAAGGCTGAGAATAGCGACAGGGGAAAGTTCAGATGGTTACAGCCTCGGGATTCACCGTAATGTTCAATATAATCAACCCAACTTCTTCAGAAGCCAGAAACAAACCGAGCTGCCACAATACCACAACGCCGCCCAATCAAACCACCATCTACTTGCCCAACAGGACCCTCTTGGCCATTTCCAGGGGCTTGATATCAATAACCGAGGCGGTTCTCATCCTATCAAGTCTGAAGGAGTGTCAATCTCCGCCAGTGAAAGCAGCGGTACATTCTGATTTTTAAACGTTCTTTGTGCACCATTTATAGTTGTTCATACACTGACACCTTGTTAGTAGCTAGCTTCATCATATATATATTTTTTCTAAATTTAATTAATTTTTTTTACATTATTAGTGTTTTAGTGTTTAACCAGGCAATGGTTTTGTTGTGTTTCTATTGTAACATTTATTGTGTTGTAGTTCATTTGTGAACTGTGAAGTGTATTGTAACTTTTATTGTGTTGTAGTTTATTTGTGAACTGTGAAGTGTATTTTGTTTAATGGACTCAATGGATGGTATTTTGTGTTGATTATATAATATAAATTTGTGTTTTTACTCATCTCTTGATTACATCATGAACAGGGAAATACAAGTTAAACTATCAAAAGAGCCCGACGTGCATTTTAACACACAAGATCGATGGTTCTGCCCTCGATGCTTGAATATTATGTGCGTCTAGAACCCACCCACCCTCCCTCATAATCTTTGAATGTAGGTAGGACTGGACCACCCAAATTGAGTGACCGGACCAGAACTGAAACCATTAGACCATGCGTAGTCGTTTGGGGTGAATAATGCCCCACCTTAGGGCGTTTTGCGCCACGTGTAATCCTAGTCATCAAAGGGGCGTTATTCACAAAGGGGCGTAATCGTGATAACGTCCAATAATGCCCCGTCAATCATTACACAATCATTAATTTTTTTAATTAAAACTAAATAAATTTCATTAAATAAAAAACATTACATTCTCAAAAAAAAAAAAAAAAAACCGAAACAAGGCCAGAGTCCGTATTTTTGATGGATTTGTTCCCGACACATTTGGGTTAGGATCAACACGTCGCCTGAGAGATGGTCGATGGGTTTAGACAAAAATTCGATATCTTTTTTCCATTTGTCTCGATTCTTGTATCGTGATAAACTTTTTGTTTTCGGCGTTTCTTTCCTTGATACTTTGTAAACGCCTATGACCGAGATCTCAAATGTCTTGAAGACGTCGATTCGTCTCTTTGAAATCTAGACGTCATCGTCTGTACGTTTGCCCATTTGGGACTTCCTCTTAAAAGCTCCCAACATCTAAAATAAGTGAAACTGCCTTTCGTTTATTCCAACGCTTTTGTTATAACATTAGCGTTGTTTTCGCCGCTTTCCCTGTTGTCCCAATTGCTTTGAAAGACCTCTTGAAACTGATGACATTTCCAGTTGATATTGGTCCATTTGCTCGAAATGGAATCTTCTTTGCGGTAGTCCTCGCATTTCCCCATAGCTTTAAAGAACGTTGCTCGAATCTTTTGCCAAAATACCGGTGACGTTTGGCAATTAGCTACAAAGAAAATAAAAAATTATAATGTAATAATTTACAAAAAAATAATAATGAAAGGGGCCGAAAATAATAATAAACTTTTTTAAAAAAACTCACCAACATCGGGGGCCTCCGATATATCTAGCCAAGCTCGTGCCAACGCGTACTCCTCATCTTTCGTCTATGCAAGGTAGTCTCCTTTTCGACGAGGACCGCTTGTTTCCTTTTTTGTGAGACCTTTTCAACGAGGAGCGTTTTGATGCCTCGACAACGGGCTCGGGTTCGGGTTGTGCCTCCGGCACCGTTTCTTTCTCCGAAGACGTTTGCGAACCGCCCATGTTTTGATAAGTTTGAGGAACTTGAAAGATTTGTTGGGTACTGGCCGATGCTAATATTTGAGCGTACGTGAATACATTAGGATCCATGTCTTGTAGGTTGAAGCTCGGTTGGGATTCCGTGGTATTCGGCCGATACGCGTTGGGGTTACCGGGTCTCGAAGGTACACCAAATGGAGGTCGGAAGAGATTCATGATTGTGGGTGAAAAGTGGAGAAGTTTTTAAAAAATTATAGAGAAGAGGTGAAAGTTTTATAAAAATGGAATGAAAAGTGGGGAATATATAGTGTTTAAAATTGAAAAAAAAAAAATATTTAATGTATTACCGTTGTCAAACCAAATGGTCAAAAATCTCGATCAAAACAAATTTTCAAACGGGCAACGGCGTTGTAAATCCAACGCCAAACACAAAAATTTCAAAAATAACGCCCACGGGGGCCGAAGACGGGTGTTTTTGGCGTAAAAAACGCCCCAAATGGAACGATTACGGGTGGTGTTATAGGGATACCAGTCTGTTCTTGGTCTCATAAACCTAGCTCGTTACCAACGTAAAGAGAAATAGGGTGGCATCCTAAAAATCATGAACTAATCATTTTTTCCGTTTCGCCTCCTTTTCGCCATATGTGTTCATCTATTCAACTTTGTTGGATTATCCTAAGAAAATATTATCTGGTTATGATACAATTTTTATGTCATTAGGGGCAATTCACTTGAAAAGAAAATGGTGACAATTTGTCCACTCGCGGGCTTGTTATTGGTACAGAGATAAAGAATAGATGTACGGAAAAAAAAAATGAAAGAGAAAAAAACATGATTGGTTGAAGCACCCCTTTGGCTCCGCTTCTTTACCTTTGGCGCTCGCCATTCCAATGATGGAAGCACCATTGGTGTCCCCATCTTTCAGCTAACCGAAACCCAATTGCACCACTTGGTTTATAAACCTTTATTTCCCTTTGCATCGGCTTGACATGCCTTGTATTGAATAAATGTCTACTTTCTTGCATCCTGTCAACAATATCATCATTGGAAACACCAGAATTAGAATAGGCTAAAACAAAATATAAATATCGATAATTTAACAAATATAAAGAAAGAAAATGACAATAGGCGGTCCTTCAATTTTTTATTTCGTCTAAACACTATTTTATAGAATTTGGTTAAGATACATATATTTTTATCCCAGTCTTTGTTTTCATTCAACAACGAAGTTATTGTAGTTGTGAATTTTTAAATGAAGTTGACTGATGAATGAAATATAAATATGTACCATTTGTCATCTATACTTATGTTGACGAGTGTACGATATGTATAATATGCTTAGCTGCTCATGTGTTACCGAATTTCCCATCCTTGGTATGACTGAAAACCTGAATTGCTTTGAGAATTATTACTGCATGATGGAGTAAACTCTGGAATTTCTTCAGTTAAGAACTTTCCAAAGCTGTTCTTTTTAAAAGCGGGCACAAAAACAGGTGGTACGCATACAAATTTATCATTACAAAAAAAACAGATTTTAAGTCAGCACATTCAACACTCACATCACAAGCATCAAATTTAGGTCTACGCCTATTATAGTTATCCATCTTAGTTAAAGAGTTGCTACATTCATCCCGAATAAAAGTTTTGGTTGTTTTATCACTAATCCAGGCGAACCAATTAACGGTAATGTAACTGTCGCCTGAGTACCCCTAATCCTATTTTCTTGCACCACAATCATCATCGCCCACCTCTTCCTCATGCACAATCAAATCTGCATTGCTTTCAAAATCATTAGTACCATTATTATTTTCAAAAATGTTATTTTCAACAACTAAGTCATTTTGATCAATTAAATCATTGTCTGGATAAGGAGTTGGCATTGGTACATAGTTCTTACTATGAGGAGGATGAAAGATTTTTCTTTCATTTCCAAGCTTATCTTTGTAACCAATGTCGTCATTTACATATGTTAGTCGTTGGCAATTTTTTATATCAACCAATGCCTTTTTGCTAACATTCTATTTGTCGATGATAATTTGCAATTTATTGTTCTCATTTCTTGATTTTTCTAGTTTTTCGGTAAGATCGTCTAGGAGAAAATCTTTTCTAAAAATGAACTCTTTTAAGGTTTGCATTTCAGTTAAAGTTGAATTCAACTTTCTCTGATATGCTTCTTCATTTAGTTTTAGTTCTTTGTTAAATTGCAAAACCTTTCCTTTTCCCTAATTAGCTCACGGTTGATCGATTTGTAGTGTGCCACAGCACTGACACATGGTTCAGAGCACAGTTTTACTTTGAACTCGTAGGGTATGCTGCTTACCAAGTCTTTTTCTTCCTTCTCCGTGCTAGATTCTACTTTCTTGGCCTCAACAAGAATCTTTTCTTCTATCTTTCCACTTGTTGCACTGTTACCTGCTTCCTCCTTCACAACTTGCTTCATCACTTTGGTATCCATAACATCATTCTTCAATTTCTCAGTTGTGACCTATCATTCAAAGATGTTTTTTCAGATTCTGATGATTCTGTTGAAGTTAACTATGAATTTGTTGCTAGAAAATCACATATGTGTCATACCCCGACCCGCAACGGATATGGTACGGGGCATAATGATTGGTTTATTATGTTAAATCCACCACAAAATAGTTGTGGTGGAATATAAGTAGATACTTTAAAAATGGAGATGTGATGTGTAAAGAGAAAGCACGAAATTTAAACTTATAGGTTTAAATCCTTTAAACGGGTCAAAATGAATTATGCACCTAGCTTGAAATGGACCGCGTAATTCATAAAAATTATGAACCCGAGCTAAGATTTTGAGTAAAATACGTTGACGTACGCACTATGATTATTTAGGAACAAGTTTGTGGTTTTAAACTTGAAGTGGTCAAAAGTCTTTAAAAATCAATTTTAAGCCGAGGGCTTGAAATCTAATATTTTATGAATTCAGATGTCGGGTTTTAACTCCATATGATGGAGAATTAAATTTCGATCACGTAAGAAGAAACGTGACGTAAATCGGATAAATATTGAAATAGTTATGCTTGTTTCGGCAAAAATCAGAACTAGCTGAAAATATGCAGCATTGCAGTTGCAACATCCTGGAAAACGTAGGGGGTCGCGCCACGCGACAGCAGGGGCCAGGGGCCGTCACGCTATGCGACGGTGACCTGTTTTGGCGAAAATTGTTTATTTAATTTGTTTTGTCTCGCGAACTCGTTTAAACATGTTTTAAACTACGTATGACTAATTGAATTCATGTTTTACGAACTGTAGGTATAACTTATAGTACCGGAAGACGATCAAGCTCAACGAAGAACCGAACACGATCAAGATACAAGCTTCCGCACATTGTTTCGTCGCCTTTTTAAACGACGAACTTATAAATACTATGTTGTATTGGTTTTATTGAGAAAAGTTTTAATAAACCCGTACTATCATAAGTATGTGTAATTGGTAATACACATTTTTAGTCGAAATTTATACGTAAACGGTTAAATAATAGTAAGGGTCTTACACATTTGCGAGATAAGTTGCACAAGAGCAGAATGCCTTAGCTCCCAAACAAAAACTGCCAGTTGTAGTGCTTACGGACCGTATGACCTTTAGGCTTACGGTCCGCAAGCCTCCTTGGTGCCCCTGGTTTTCAAACCCTTACGGACCGTAAGCTATAAAGCTTTGCGGTCTGCATACGATGCCTAGCAATAACAATTTCAATTGTTTACGGACCGTAAGGGATAAACCCTTGCGGTCCGTATAAGACTTTCAAAACTTCAAAATTTTGAGATTTTCATATTTGGTCCCTCCACAATCAAACTTTCATAATTTGGTAAAATTAGTCCCTCTCGTCCAAATTATTAGGCATATTTGAGAGTGGACGCGTGTTGATATATAATTCGACGAAATTTCTGAGGTGTTACACACACGCACCCATCATCTACGACCCACACACATATTTTAACCTTCAAAATCTCTTGTTTAAACCCTATGTTTACTGATTTCATTTGTTCATAAAGAAAATCTCATTGTTATGGGAACAACTTAGCTTTAAACAATCGTAAAATCACAAAATCAAAAGACATAAAAATGGGTTTACCTTAGATGGATTGAAAGAAATACAAGAGTGAATCGAAAGTCTTGAAGGTGGGCTTTCCTTAAACACTCAAGTATGCTTAAATCCCATGAATGGAGTCTTGGATCTTCAAGTGTGTGTTTTAAGTGTGTGTTTTTTAGAGGTTTTGAGAGAGTGTTGGAAAATTGAAGTATTGCAAAGTGAGAGGATGAGGGGAAGGGATTGGGGACGATTATGGGGTATGGGGAGAAAGAGAGAGAAGGTCTTGGAGATGTAAAATGGGACATGATGATGGTAAGAGGTTTGGTTTTAATGTTCTTTAGTTTATAATATAGGTGTAAATAATTAATTTTTAGGGATTTTAAGGGAGTGGGGCCTACATGGCTTAAATTTTGGAGGTAGGAGGAAGGTTATATATATATTTTATAAAACTTACTTACACAACTTGTAGAAAGGTCTTGTAGTTTTTATAATAGCTTTGGGCATTTTTATTACCTATTTTCCCCCAAAATGAGGTTTATTATTTACCCACTAATTCCATCATAATTTTACTAACTAGAATAATATTTGGTGTTAGGTGGTGCCTTGAATCATTTAAAATCATTAAAGTCTAAAACACACGTGAATACCGGACAATTCAAACCGAAAACCACAAACTATGGTTTTTACGAGTTTTCACCTAAATTCCACTTATAACATATTATTCCACATCAAACCACGCATATTGGACAAATTATGGGCTTTAAATTATTAACTGGTTCGTCGCCAACGTTCGTTTAAGTTATTTTACCGCTACGTGATAAAGAAATTTCGAGTTCACCACATGCAATCTCATTGCATAATTAAGGCTTTACAAAACTTCAAATTGTCACATGTATATATCACTTCTAATAGCACCCTCACATAATAACACGTTTTAATTACTGTATGGATAATGACTGGAAAATGCGGGGTGTCACAGTTGTAATAACCCGACTTTTGAAAGTCAAAGTCAAAGTCAAAGTCAAAGGAAGAAAAGATTGCTAATTGCGATCTGTCACTCCTTGCTAAATTACTGATTGCACTTCTCGACTTATAATAGATATTCTAATTTAAGTTGCTTTAGTTGTATTATGTGGAGTACATGTTAATAAATCGCAGTTTAATCGCTAATCGACTTATCGCTAATCGCATCGCTATCGCAACTCGAATTATAGGTTATGGATATTGTTTTACGTGTGTGTGCTATTATGTGTTACTTGTGCATGTTATGTTTATGTTGAGGTGATTAATCGCAAACACAATCGCAACCCTATCGCAACGCAATCTCATCGCAAACTCGAGATTCAAGGATTGTATTAGGTTAACTAGTAGTTAGGTTATTTGTGTAATTAATGGGTAATACTATCGCATCGCTTACTCGCAACGCATCGTAACGCACGAAACGAAACATCGAAACACAACTCGCCGGAGACGTTCGACCGAATGACCATTCGATCGAATGGTCATTCGTCCGGTTGACCATCCGATCAGATGGCCATCCGATCGGACTGTCCTCCGATCCGTCACACTACACCGCCTTTCCTCTTTTGGCATCTATAAATAACACCTGCCACATCACTTGAACAGTGATGTGACAGCTCTGGTGCGACCCTTCAACTTCTCAGCCTATTTTCTCTCGATTCCTCGCGATTCTTGTAAGTTTTCTACCCAAATCTTGTACTTCTATCATCTACACACACATCTTCATCTTTTTAACCATCAAATCTTCACTTTTAACCATGAAATCGGCTGATTTGAGGTGTTCTAGGATGATGTCATCATAGGGTTCTTATGAACTTCAAGACTTGACCTCATTCCACCAAGAACAACTCAGATCTAAGAGATTTCAACATGTTTAAACACTGATTTCGCATAGATCTAGACATTTTCAAATGTAAAAGAGTTGAAAGATGCCTACTTAACATTTGTCCACATATCTTTTACACTCATGCACTCAAAACAGATAGAATCGGAGCTCATTCAGGCCTTCCACTCATTCTCTAGTGATGTGTCGGTCTGAGATCTGATTCCTATCAACGAGATGACCGACTTAGCTGGTTGAACATGAACAACCGTCAAGGACAGTTAACTGGTCAGAATTGGGTGATTCCCGTCCGATCGGATAACTTGGACTTGAGGGAATTCCCGTTGTTTAACGCGTTGTCATACCATCTCGATCAAACCCCAAACTTTCAAACTTAACGAATTTCAAAACAAGCGACTCACCCAATGGATTGTCATCCGATCGGATGACTCATGGTCTCCACACTTGAACTTTTTACAACATTTTCAATACACAACCCAATCCAGCGAATTGTCATCCGATCGGACGACCATCCGATCGAATGACCATCCTGCTGTGAACTTGTTCTCTGAGAAATGTCTCACTTGGACGGATCGCCATCCGAGCGAACGGCCATCCGATCGAACGACCGTTTGACCGGACGACCTGAAAGGTAGAGATACTTCTCTGTTTTCAAAATGCTACAATGAAAACTTCAAAGCCATCATACACAAACACATCCATCCCAAATGGATCACCCTCCGACCGAATAGCCATCCGTCCGGATGACCATTCGTACGGAAGGTCATCCGATCGGATGACAATCTGTCGTCCTGTTCACTCGCACCGTTTTACGCATTGTTCTTCGCTTATGCTATCGTTCTGTAATCAGGCTAACTCTCCAGCGTTCCCTTCAAACCAAGACGGTGTTTACTTATTAAACACTATCTGTGAGTATACTCGATCCCTTTTTGCTTTAAGCAGTTTTGGGTGTTACATACGTTATCTATATTCAAATTACAATCGACACACAACGCAAACACTTTTTATACGCTAACCGTTACTGCATGTCATACGTGTTACTCGATGAATGCTTGTTTGTTATGTTTACACAGTGATTGTTGCCTGACACCTTAGCAACGATAGTACTATAGTTTGGACTCAGCACCTGTCATGGACAGGGGTTGTTAAGGGCTTTTCTTCATGTGTCACAGTGGTGATATGTGTTGCGCATTCTACAACTTGCAGTCACGTTTGTGCATATTTCATTGTCGATAACCTACTTGCTTCACATTATACATGTTACATGTTGGTTATGCGTAAACTCTCTTTCGCTACTATTATACTATTAAACTTGTATGCTCACCTTTACAATATGTGTATTGACCTTTATTTTAACGTATGTGACAGGTGTTTAGGATGTTTGCTCTACTTGCTAGAATCAAGCTAGGACGGAGTCTAGAAACAAATCTAATAAAAATCTGAGTTGTAAGAACATTTTATCTGTCTTTGAGAAAACAATGTCTGTAATAACTGTTTTTATTTGATAGATTATGGTATGGGACATAATGCTAAATATTCGGTAATTTTAGTTGTTATGGATTTCTCTTGGACAATCTGTTTCGCTCAGTGTCGCGCCCCGATGTTTTCGCCATCGGTTGGGGTGTGACAACAGTCTCCCCTTGTTTAAGAAATTTCATCTCGAAATTTAAACGACAATTTCGCATCCGAAATGGTTCTAAGAAAACAGATACACCTATCTTACCAAAGCTATGCGCTTCCCAAAGAACCCAGGGCATGCTTAGGATTCCACCTAACCTTGACCAGTTGACACAACCCCGCCTTAGTTTTGGATCTTCCAATCCAAAACTTTGGTCGGTTTTTTGAGGAATGTAAACTCGTTATCAACACGAATTTTCTCTTAGATGGCACCACCAGTGTCTCCCCAGGTGAACATTTCTTTAAGTTGGACACACACGTGATGGTTTAAGCTTGTGGACAACTATACGAAAATGCTCAAAAATCCAGGTGAATCCAATACAGTCAGAACTACACATCTAACATGTCAGGGCCCCCAACCCGGTTTTACCCGTTTCAGGAGCCGCGGGACAGAAACCCGTGGTAATTATTATGTTGGCAGTGGAATTTTAACAGGATCTTTTAAAACTTGAAAATGCCCAATTTATTTTATTTCACATATTTGGGATAAAACCTATAATTTACAATAAAGGAAATTTCTCAAGGAAATTCCTTGTTTTACAAAAATATAGTTATTTATTTTATTGAGCCACTTTTTCAAGCTTGCAGTGCTACATGGCACTTTTTCCTGGATCGCAGCAGATCACCTGAAACATGTTTTAAAAAGGGTTTATCAGCAGGGAAATACTGGCGAGTCATTCAAGTTGCAAAAAACGACACATTGTTATAATCTACAGTATTAAGGGTGATTACAATGTTTTTATCAACCAATTACCCCAAATCGGTATTTGTCACTTGACAGTGTCTGTGACTATGGTCAGATCACCCATTGGCTAGCCCGTTGTCCAATGGTGACGGGTATCAAGTAATGTATACAAAACCCCACATACCGGCAGTAATTGAAGATTACAAAGACTTAATCCCTGTAATTATAACTTTGAAAATAAATAGGGTTTTGGAAACAATTTGGTAAAAAGAGAATGACTCACATTGCAAATTTAGACGGGCAGAGTTTAGCCTACTGATTTAGCCTTGTAACCTAATTTAAATAACAATGCATACGAAACTAGGTCAGTAACTTAATACAGCATTTACGATAAGCTCACGAAATCAAAACCCTCACGACGAATGACAAAGTATAGCCCTGATTTAGGCAGCACTTAAACATCCATCGGATCGGTTTCAATCAATCGGACATTGTATCGTAGCAGTGATCGAGTTATTACCCTGTTATCGCAGCAGAGTTTCGTGCTAGTGTGTGTTTTTGAACGAAGAAGTGAATAACTCAGTGTATAAAACGAGTTTGAACGTCGAACCAATAGATCACCCATTGGCTAGCCCGTTGCCCAATGGTGATGGGTATCAAGTAATGTATACAAAACCCCACATACCGGCAGTAATTGAAGATTACAAAGACTTAATCCCTGTAATTATAACTTTGAAAATAAATAGGGTTTTGGAAACAATTTGGTAAAAAGAGAATGACTCACATTGCAAATTTAGACGGGCAGAGTTTAGCCTACTGATTTAGCCTTGTAACCTAATTTAAATAACAATGCATACGAAACTAGGTCAGTAACTTAATACAGCATTTACGATAAGCTCACGAAATCAAAACCCTCACGACGAATGACAAAGTATAGCCCTGATTTAGGCAGCACTTAAACATCCATCGGATCGGTTTCAATCAATCGGACATTGTATCGTAGCAGTGATCGAGTTATTACCCTGTTATCGCAGCAGAGTTTCGTGCTAGTGTGTGTTTTTGAACGAAGAAGTGAATAACTCAGTGTATAAAACGAGTTTGAACGTCGAACCAATAGATCACCCATTGGCTAGCCCGTTGCCCAATGGTGATGGGTATCAAGTAATGTATACAAAACCCCACATACCGGCAGTAATTGAAGATTACAAAGACTTAATCCCTGTAATTATAACTTTGAAAATAAATAGGGTTTTGGAAACAATTTGGTAAAAAGAGAATGACTCACATTGCAAATTTAGACGGGCAGAGTTTAGCCTACTGATTTAGCCTTGTAACCTAATTTAAATAACAATGCATACGAAACTAGGTCAGTAACTTAATACAGCATTTACGATAAGCTCACGAAATCAAAACCCTTATGACGAATGACAAAGTATAGCCCTGATTTGGGCAGCACTTAAACATCCATCGGATCGGTTTCAATCAATCGGACATTGTATCGTAGCAGTGATCGAGTTATTACCCTGTTATCGCAGCAGAGTTTCGTGCTAGTGTGTGTTTTTGAACGAAGAAGTGAATAACTCAGTGTATAAAACGAGTTTGAACGTCGAACCAACAGTGCCATTCAAGTGCCAAACCCCTGATACTTATACTGAAAAACCGGCCCTGTCGCGTGGCGCGACAGGCTGTTGCGTGGCGCGACGGCGCCCTTTTTAGGGTAGGGTAGCCACGTTTCCACCTAGCTTGTGTGAGTCGACAGATCGATGAAATTCGATTTTTACAGCGAGATATAAGGATAATCGTCAATTAGGGGATCCCCCCCCCCCTGAGTTTTAGGGGGCCCTGATCCTAGTTCCAACTGTTCTGAAAATTTTAGGGGTCATGCAATATTACTTGGGGGTCTCAATTAGGGTTTCCTATTGGACATAATAAAATAAGAAATAATAAATTTGATGAGAGTTGTTACATAACACAAGTCGATCCTGATATCACCTGTAACACCCCGAAAACGGGCTTGGTAATTAAACTCTGTTAATAGTAAAGACGGGTAAAATACCGTTAGCGGTAAAAAAATTTACCCGGTAAATATTAGGACTCAGATAAATAAACCTAATATTAATTAAAAAGGGGGATAAATACTTTGAGAAAACAAAGTATATAAAAAGGCCAAATTAACGGGACTTAAAACATAGCGGGTTATAATTTCCCGAACCCGTTAAAGTAACTAGGAGTAATTAACCTAGTTAGTAGCTTGTGATTAAGTGACTAATGGTGAGGCATAGCTTTATTTGATCAAAAGAAAACTAGAAGGACCAAAAGTGTTTAACTTGAAACTAGTTTTAATAAATATGTTTTATTAAAACATAAAAACATGAAAAATAGAAATCTCAAACACACATACGTGTGTGAGATCGACCAGACAAGAGCAGGGGGCGACCAAGTTCATCAAAACCCTAGTTCAGCATAAAATCTCTAAATTGAAGGATCAAACTCAGTCCAAATCAAAATCCGAACATAGATTAGTGATCCTCATCACAAGGGGGTTACAAGGTATGTAAAATTTGGTGTTAATTCTCTGTTTGAAATTCTCATGAAATTGGGAAATCTGAAATTAGATGATGCATGTTTATGATTTGGTTAGCTTAGTGATGAGATGGTGTCTAGCAGTAAAACCTAGACAACTACATGTGAAATCATGTCCAAATTCAGGAAATTCCATGAACACATTGAAGGTGGGTTATGGGTTTTACAAGATAATGATGAACACTAGGGTTTAGAATGATTATTCTAGTGTAATTTGATCATAGAAAGTGATTTCAAAAAAAAAAAAAAGTATGATGTGTAGGGATAAACCCTAGATGATTTCTTGTCAAAATCTTGCATGATACTTGTAGGGTTCATAATCACCATTATAGGTGATTAATAAGTTGTAGAAACTTGGTAAACACTAAGATCATGATTCTTGTTCTAGTGTAATCTGAGTTTTATGAGGTACTTTCTGAAATTTGGAAGTTAAAACATGTGTAAACGTGACTAGTTGAAGTTGATTTAGAAGATAATTACAAGTCATGAACTTGGGTTTGTTTATATAAAAATCTGACCCGCTAGGTGTTTGTTAAAACGCCTAAGTGAGGAGTAAAACGTTAAAGATCGGACAAAAACGCAGATTTGAATATCAAAATGAATTGTCCGATTTTTGGTTACAAAAGAGTTCTAAATTTGGTTGTGAATGGAACTCTATAGGTAGAGAATCCGGGTCGTCAAGTGAACAAGCCGGAAGTGATACACGCTAGAAAGGTGTGCTTAAAAGGTACGTAACCACGATTTTTTTACGTTATGTTTGTTATGTAATTTTTACTAATAGGCTTGAATTTAGAATAGAGTATGAATTTGGATGTCTAGTTGAAGTGACGAAGATCACTAGATAAGAAATCATGAGTTATGGTAAAAGGAGTAAAATGGTAGATTAATCATGTATTGATGAACAAATAAAAAGGGTTTTTATGCAAAACGAATTCAAGGGAAAACTGGGATAGGTTTAAAGGGATAGAATGGTAATTAAATACCATATCATGCGGACAAATGGTCAATTAGACTAAATGGGTCAGATAGTGTTGTTAGCACCATTTGACAATAACAATTGACAAATCGTTTGTTGAGTTTTGGTAATCACAGGAATGACATAAGCTTGCATTGCATTAACTAGAAAGATTTAACGCAAAAGTTATGTAAACGGGTCAATATATTGATCCAAGCCAGGTATGTATACTAACACAACTTATCATGTAGAATTTGGAGTTCTAAAAGAGTTAGACAAGGTTAAAATATAGATATTCGGTTATCTTTTAGGTAAACCGAATAAATTGAATTATGTTTATGGTGTTTTAGGAGCACGTGGGTTATAAACGAGATTATAGTTAAAAGGCTCGAATTTTGGGTCAAACAAGTATTTAAAGGAGCTTTGTAGTATAAGGAGGATGAAAATTGACCAAATTGCCCTTGTAAGCTAATTTGAACGAACGACCCATAAAAGTGGTTCGGAAATAAGTTTTATGATTAAATATATGCTTAGAATGAGTATAGGTAGTGAAGGATGTAAATCCTTGGGTCGAAAGACTTTATATGAGTCTTTGCCGTAAAATGATAATCCGAGGGGTAGAAACTCGGAACATATAGATATCCATATCAAATCCAACACACATATAGATGTGGTGGAAGATAACTTGATAAGAAATGTAGGGATAAGATGCTAGAAAGGAATGAAAGCGAGTAGAAAGTTTGAAAGTGCTTAAATACCCTTAACGGGTCAAAATAAGCATACGAGCGAAAACGGGTTTAAATGGTGTAATAAACCTATGTTTAGAACCTAATATAGTAGGTAACATTAATTTGAAGAAGTGTATGAGATTTAGGAATTAAATAAATACGTTTGTTTGATAAAATGCATAAACGGGTTAAAATTCGGTAAAAAGGTAACGAGTCTAAGGCTTAGAAGTCTCAAAAATTTCTTATGTTGGATGTAGGATTTTAACTCCATAAGATGGAGGATTAAATTACGGACGCGTAGGAAAAAGAATCGGGTAAAACGGATCAATAACGAAGAAGTTATGGCCGTTTCCGTGAAATCAGATCGTGCTGGGAATAAGCAGCAACCAGTTGCAACAGTTCTGATGAAATTATGCAGTGGCGTAGCGCGACTGGCAGTGGCGCTACGCGAGCATGTGCCAGTTTCGCGAAAAATGTTTATTTTAAATTATTTTGCGTTGCGAACCCGTTCTAATACGTTTTAAGCTACGTATGACTAATCCAACTCATGTTTTATGAGTTTCAGGTAAATTTTAGCACCGGAGGATGATCAAGCGACGAGCAAGAACCGAACACGATCACGAAATAAGCTTCCGCACTATGTATCGCTATTATGTTAAACGACGAACGTACACATGATGTGTTGTATACTTTTTAAATTGTAAAAAGTTTTAATAAACCCGTAATTTCCAATGCATATATAATCTTAATTACATGATTGTTTTTCGTAAATGATATGTTAAACCTTAATTTATAAGAACGGGTGTTACAAGTTGGTATCACACAGGTGATATTCTTATTAAACCTCATCCTTAGCTTGGGATACAACAACGCTCTTCTAAGCCGAAACGGGTTGTAGACCACTAGGATTGTTCAAATTTCTCGACGCTCGAGACTCGTTCGATGTTCGATCAAAAAATGTTCGAAATTTGCTCGTTCGATTTTGCTCGATTGAAAAAAGGCACTCGGTTCGGTTTGAAACGAACTGAGCATGAGCAAAGGTCCGCTCAGTTCGGTTCGCCTCGATTGGCTCGAATTATTTTTTAATATTTATATATAGGGTAAGGTTATTGTAAAAAAGGTTAAAAGTGTGAGAAATATTGTGAGGATGACATGTGTCCTTAATCTAAATTAATTCAAAAGGGTAAACACGTAATTTTATCATTGATTCAATTAATTCAAAACCTTCCATAACCTCCACCTTATTTATAGGAACATGATTTTTTTTAAATCTCTATAAAAACACTACGGATAACACTGTAACTAGCATTCAGCACGTATATAACACCATTCAATAAGTATATAACACCATTTTAAAGATCTCTATAAAAACACTACGAACAACACTACAAAATCACCATTCAGCACATATATAACACCATTCAATAATTATATAACATCATTCAATAAGTATATAACAACATTCAATAATTATATAACACCATTCAATAAGTATATAACACTACTAAACACACTACTCCATTTCCAAAATGTGTTCTTAGCATAATGTTCATAGTATGGTTATTGTACATAGTGTTTTAAACCTGCATGCATGGTGTTTTACATCTGCATGCTAGTAGATGTTCCAGATTCCATATGTTAAAACACCATGGTGTTTTAAAACCTACATTCCAGTAGATAAAAAAACATTGTGCTTTCCAGTATGTGTTTAAAACACCACGCTTTGAATCACAATACAATTAAAACACCACTGTATGAACATAGACAAAACATCATGGACTAAACATCTGATCGAAACATATTTTTTCTCTATATAAGTATAGCAATATGGTACTCATATTAAAGATAAAAAAAAGCTCATTATTATGGTGTAATTTAAAAAAAAGTTACGTATAAAAAGTTATTGACGTTTAAAAAAGACGGGGGAAGTTACATGTTCATTAATGTTAGTTTCTTAATTTAAAAATGTTAAATATACATGTATACCCTTAATCTAGAAAATTAATATGTTTGATAGTAAACATTACTTTCAATTTTGCCATTATGATCTCAACCATTTGATCTAATGGTGTAGATTATTTCTTACCTTTCTCACAAAAAACCTCTTTTTTTTACAGGAACCTCTACCTATATTGTTGGTGCACTACGTCTGTCGACTACGTCTTATATCGAGTCTCAGTCTCGTTACGGATCTGAAAGATGATGATGTCAACATTTTGGATGATGACATCATACTAGTGATGTCATCATGACATCATTCCATACAAGACAAAAATGTTTAGAAGAATTAGAGTGATTTCGTTCATTTGACAATATGTGATTTCGTTCATTTGTCATTAGTTGATTTCGCTTATATGGCAAGCATATGATTTCGCTTTTGTGTCATGTCACTATAAGCGAAATCATGTTGCCTATATATAGGTCGTATGAACGGAATCACAGATAGAGATGTAGGTGTTGTCTTCCGGTGAGCCACGAAGTGCTGCCGAAGTGTCGACTTGATTGTACATGTCATTCAGATCAATAATATCGACATATTAAAGTGAATTCTCGCTGAATTGTACTCGGTTTGTCTGTTTCTGTTAGGATCGACAACACCCGTTGAACACGAATTGCGGAATACACACGAACAACTGAACTCTCGGACCACACACTCTCACTCTCTGCCACTCAAGAACACAAGGATATAACGTGGTTCGATCGCTATACTGCAACCTACGTCCACCGGGTAACTAGGAGTTTATATTTCTAGGAGAGGTACATATTTACAATACAGATCAATCTCTTATATAGAGATTTACAAGAGAATTTGTCAAACAAGAAATTAACCTGCAGAAAAAAAAATGGTTTCTTCCGCCTACTTCTTTGACAGCCGCAAAACATGGCTGCTGCTTACACGTTTTCTGCCGCTACTTTGACAAACCACAAGAGTGGCTTCACACTCAACAATCTCCCACTTGAAGCCACGGGATAATCTTCACCTGTGCTTCAACTGTGCATCTGTATCTCTGTAAAAACTTTAGCGCTTAGCTCCTTCCTAGTTACCCCGGCCTTTTCTTCAATTAACCTGAAGGCCCGTTGAAGCTCCCGTTAGCTCCAACACATCAGTCATGGCTAAATCTGCCCCTGACCCGTTCTCTGTCTCTACCGGCTCCCACTGACACGAACTGCCGGATTCTGAGAAAACCTGAGAACTAACACTCTCCGAATAAAGCAGATAATTCACTGGAGAGACTTTTACCGCTGGAATACTGGTTCTCTTAACCCACTGTCGTCTGGGAGTTCTGACTGAAGCACTGCCTGTGCTCCCACTGCCACGAATACCCTTGACTGGTTTCTCTGAACCTTTCCTAGCACGTTCAACCTGAATCTGACCTGTGGCTCTGGGTTTGCCATCTGCAAAGCAAACCTTCTTCTGCCCACGAGATTCTGTGAACTGGATCTTGGTCTTCTTCTGAACTGGGACGGTTACTCCCTCAGACGGTAGACTGACCATATACAGCGAACCCCGTTTCTTTCCTCGAGCTACGACTAGATTTCCCTTTAGAACCTTCCACTGCCCGTTCCTGAACTTAACCTCGTGCCCCTGTTCATCCAACTGCCCAACAGAAATCAACTGTTTCTTCAGACTTGGAATTACACGGACATCCTTCAAAGTCCATGAACCGACTGGAGTCTTCAGATCTAAGTCACCCATGCTCGTCACATCAAGAACCTCATCATTCGCTAGTCTTACCTTACCAAAATCTCCTTCTTTTAGATTTCGCAGTGCTTCACTGCTGTGGGTAGCGTGAAATGAAGCACCCGAATCCATAACCCAGGAATCCACACTGCTCTCCACACTACAGATTAAAGCATCATCATCTGTGTAGTCTACTGCAGCGTTAACTTCTTTTTTCTCATTTGGACATTGATTCCTAAAATGTCCTACCTCTTTGCAATTCCAACAGGCTACATCACCTCGAGCCCTTGACTGACTCCTCTTTCTGTTCCTGCTCCCACTACCTCTGTTAGTCTTCCTTCCTCTGCCAACATTTAGTAATTCACTCGATGATCCACTTGAATTTCTCCTTCTGACGTCCTCGCCCAGAATAAGATCACGAATCCCTTCAAAAGTAAATTCGCTGGTACCTGATGAACTGGAAATCGCTGTAACAGTTCCGGACCAACTGTCTGGCAAAGAAGATAACAGTAGCAAAGCTTGAACTTCATCTTCGAATTTGATGCCCACTGACGCAAGTCTGGCCAAAATCGAATTCAACTTGTTGATGTGCTCTGTAACTGAACTGCCTTCCCTCATCCTAGTATTCACCAGCTCTCGAATCAGAAAGACCTTATTAGCTGCCGAAGGCTTCTCGTACATGTTAGATAGGGCTAACATCATACCACTAGTTGTGGTTTCCTTCATGATGTTGAATGCCACAGTCTTTGATAACGCCAATGTAACAACTGCCCTGGCTTTCCTGTCTTTTGATTCCCAATCTGCTGGTTCCACCTTTTCTGGTCTAACTCCTGATAACACAATATCAAGATCTTTTTGAACCAATAATGCCTCAATCTGCATCTTCCACCAGCTAAAATCTGTACCGTTAAACTTTTCGATTTGAACTTTCCCGTCTTCTGCCATGTTAACAAACACGACTAACCGAAATTTAAATCGAAATATAAACCGAAAATCAACACTGAAACAACCGAACCACGTCTGGTCTACGGTTCTGTTTCTTCGATCTTCAACGAAAACGATACTCTGAAAAATTACTGCTGGTTCAACCGGTCATAAAACTGATCTTGAAATACCCCCCTTTTTTTTTCTTTTTAAAAAAATAGTCAACAAAAAAAATTCCCAAAGTTTTTGTCCTTTTTTTTCTTTTTTCTTTTTTCACGTGCTTTCTCACCCCACCACCAAATAAAGAAAAGTCTTGTCTCCTTTCTTTCTTCTTTTTCTTTTCTACAAAGATGGCCACTTTTGCCAAATTACAACCGAGAAAAAAAAAAGGACTTTTCTTTTCTTTGTTTCTTCCTCTGCTCAATCGATCAAGTAACAAGCAGGTGACAACCTTCACAAACTTCGATCGATGGCTTGGTTCAACGGCTACGCTGCCGGTTGGTCGGAGAAACAGCGGCGGTTCTGCCGGCTGTGGCGACGGTTCTGATGGCGGTTGAGGCGGTTCTGATCGGATCTTGAACAGAAAAAACTGCTGACTGTTCGGTTTCTGTTCGACCTGTTCAATTTCTGTTCGGTTCAACAACAAGAGCCTGAGCTCTGATACCAGTTGTTAGGATCGACAACACCCGTTGAACACGAATTGCGGAATACACACGAACAACTGAACTCTCGGACCACACACTCTCACTCTCTGCCACTCAAGAACACAAGGATATAACGTGGTTCGGTCGCTATACTGCAACCTACGTCCACCGGGTAACTAGGAGTTTATTTTTCTAGGAGAGGTACATATTTACAATACAGATCAATCTCTTATATAGAGATTTACAAGAGAATTTGTCAAACAAGAAATTAACCTGCAGAAAAAAAAATGGTTTCTTCCGCCTACTTCTTTGACAGCCGCAAAACATGGCTGCTGCCTAACATGGCTGCTGCTTACACGTTTTCTGCCGCTACTTTGACAAACCACAAGAGTGGCTTCACACTCAACAGTTTCCGCCGTTCAAACTGAGATAAACTCTTCTACGCGACTCGTTTAGGTCCGAATTCGATCCTACATATATATATATATATATATATATATATAGTGTGAGGTTCATTGGATTTTTGAGGTTTCGCTTATACGGACTTGTGATATTGATGATGTAATCAGCTGATTCCGCTCTTGTGATCAGATGATTCCGCTTTTCTGAACAATTTAATTCCGCTTATTTGAACAGTTTAATTCCGCTTATGTGAACATCATGATTCTGCTCTTAGTGAAGTTCTGATTTTTCTCTAGAATAGTGGTTGAAATAATTGTGTTGGTCATCGAACAGAGTTATCATGTGAATATTTGTCAGAAAATTGAAAATTGAAAACAACAACCTGCATGTGATAATTCATGTGATGAGTCTCGGTTCACGTGATCATATATTAATGTCAATCGGTTAATGGGGAATTGAAGGTCAAATTAAAATTAGTAGATTTTGAAATAGTTGTCAGCCACTTATTTCATTTGGTATTATCAAAGTTTACATGTAACAGATCATTCATTGGCTTAGTGGAGTTTGAGGTCAAATAGAATTCCTTGGTAAATTAGTGGATGTCAGATCACTAAGTCATTTGACTTTATTGAAATTGAAATTGATAATTGTTAGCCACTACTCAGTTAAGTGCATGTGATCATAAACCGATTGTCAGACTTTATATGTGAGGTTTGCATGTGATAATAGATAAAGTTGTCAATTCATCATATGAAGTAACATAAGTTTTGTCGGTTTAGTGGGTGAATTGGCCCAATCACAGTTGGGTTGCTTAAAGTGAGACAGTCAAATTATATTTTTTTTGATACTAGAAATTGTCGGCTGCATAAAAAATATATATCGATTCATAAAGAAGCCCAACAGAAGTGATTGAGTATTGTTAAGTGTTTACGACCCACTTGTTATAGTCTCATCGCTTTCGGCCCAATCATTGTATTGTTTGATTCAAGTCTTGACCCATTGAAGTTGGTTAAAACAGTTTGAAAGTATTTCAGATTGTGTTGGGAGTTTTTGGGTGATTTGACTAGGTGAATCATTTCATTTAAAAGGGGATAGAGTTGGAATTTGATACTTCATTTTAAGGGATTGTCTTGATAAACGGGTTTTAGAGTCATGGATATCAATTTCTTTAAAATGACAAGAGAAACATTTGTTAGAATAAATGTGTTAAATAAAGAATTTGATTCATTTTTAGGTTGTCCAGGAGAAAGTACAAAAAGTATCATTGCGAGGTATAGTCATCTTGTTCGCTCAATGTCTGAGAAGGGTATTAAAAAAGAATCAGAAGAATGGGTTGAAAAATTTGTCAGTGCTTTACCTCAAGAAGAATGGAAAAATTATATCTTAAACTTGAAGATTTCTGGAGAATTTTCCCAACTGACAATTTGTCCACTCATTAAAAAGATTGAAGAACAGATGGTGATCAATGCTGAGAAGAAGAAAAGTCAAAGTGGAAAATCAATATTAAAGAAGAGCAAGAGTAAAGGTGTTCAAGTGGGAGAAGAACAGACTGAAGAGATTTCAATTTTGAAATACGAGAAGAAAACTGATAAGAAACATATTTTTGTTTTGCAGGAAAATTGTGAGAGGTTGAAATCTGAAAATGACAAACTGATAAATGATTTGAACAGTTTGACATTAGAAAACAAGGTTTTGAAAGAGAAAGAACAAGATTTTGAAAGCAAAAAGAAATCTTCAGAAGATGAAGATTTCTGGATAAAATTGGAGAACAAAAATTTGAAAGCAAATGAAACAAAATTTCAAGAACAGTTAAAAGTTTTGGAAAATGAAAAATCTGTTCTTGAAAACATTAAAATTGAAAACGAAAAAACAATCAAGTCTCATCTTGAACGAATATCTCAGCTTGAAAATGAAGCTGAGAATTCAAGGAACAAAATTGATGAGCTTGAAAAGAAATTGAAAGGTTTTGTGACTTCATTTGTGTTCCCCTGTCCAAAACCGATCAATTCCGTTCCAATAAGTGACTATGTCACAAACTTTGACAAAGTCAAAGTTGAAGATTGTGATGAGAAAACTGATGATGAAAATGAGGATTTTTATTCAGCAGACGAATCTGAGTCAGAGTCTGATGCTGAAAATGAGAAAAAGAAAATATTTTTGAAATTAAAAGAAAAATTTCAAGAAACTGTCTGCAATCGACTGAAAATGGTGAATGCTCTACGCAAAAACCTTTGAAGAAGAAAGTGGAACAGAAACAAAAAGTTAAAAATTCAGAAAATGTTTATAACAATAATAAAAGCTCATCAGTTCAATCATCCAATCATTATAAAAAATCACAAAAATTAGAAAATCAAAACTCAAAAATTGTTGGTAATAAGTGGTGCAGGTCGGACCACAGTGCTTCAAAGCCAAATCCAGCTTACAAGAGGAGAGATGGATATCACCAAGCCAAACAGTGCTATGATCTGAATGTTTGGACTGAAAATGGTGATTGGTATGATAACAGAGTGTGTTACCGATGTGGTTATCAAGGACACATTGCTGTTAACTGCCAAGGTTGGAGTTATGAGACGAGGAGATGTTTTAATTGCAACATCAGAGGTCACATTGCCAGAGATTGCCCAAGGAGATCAATGAAAAGATCGAGGGCTGAATCTCAGAAGCAGGTGAAGAAATCAGTCAATGTCAAGCTCAAAGAACAGAAGGTTCAAGAACCTAAAGTTCAAGAAACGAAAGTGAAGCTTTCTCAGGGGCAGAAAGACAGACTGAGGAAGAAGAGAAAGAAGGCTAGAGATTATCTAGAGAAGATTTTGTCCTCGGGTTCATCTGTTGGTAAAAATAAGAGTTCTGATGAATCGACTCCCTCAATTGCAAAGTCAAGCAAGAAGAATTCATCAGATACAAATCTGAGGACGAAAGAAGAAAAGAAGAAGAAGAAAATGGTCGGCGATGAATCTGACATGTTAAAGTCAGACAAGCCACCTTCAGGCGATGAATCTGACAGGTCAAAGTCAGACAAGCCATGTGCAGGCAGTGATTCTGGTTCGTCAAAGCCAGAGGAGCCATTGGTTGAGGTAAAAATGGAGAATTCAGGTTTAACAATGGATGATGCAAATTTTCCACCATTGTTGAACAAGAATTCGAAATCACCCAAGGACCGTCAGGCTTGGGTGAATCTGTTTAAATGAAAAACCTGACTTGCCGGAGTTCCCAGGTTGGTAAGCGTGGAACATGAATCGGCACATTTCTTGAGAAATTCACGTTTGTGATATTTCGAACTTACAAGTGGTAAATCAGGGACATTAAGTTGTACTTGATTTTCTACAAGTGATGTTTGTGGATTGATCTTAAAAATGTTAGTTTTTACAAGTGATTGAAGAAAACAAAGTGATGAAAGATCCCCGAATTTGTGAAAAGACACACAAAACTTATTTTCCGGAAAAACCATTTTGATTAAAACAAACTTAAGTGTTTTGAAATCACTATGGGAAAATGTTTTGTTGTGAGGGGGAGTTCTGATTGTTTATACCAGGTGGATGGAGAATTGAAGTGATTCTCATCATGTTGTCAAGTTTGTACAGTTTGTTTTCAAATTTTCCCAGAAAATCAAAATTGAGACATATTTTGATTTTAGGGGGAGTAAAAATTTAAAAAAAAAATTAGAAAATTTGAAAATGTCAAAAACATTGGAAAATTCAAAATGAGTTTTGTTGTCAAAAAGAGGAAATGATAGTAGATCAGTTGGACTGTCACAGCATGCTAAAGAAATGTAAAGTTAAAATGTGATAAACGGTCTCACTAAAGATGTGACGATAGGCTCAGCTAGACTAGTATATTTGCGATAACGATACAAACTTAAATGAAAAAGTCTAGTTCTAGTGGGAAACATGGTCAAAAGCATAGTACTTAGTTTTGTCCTTCTTGACTGTGTGCCTACTCAGTAATTGCTGATTGTCGAAAGTCATAAAACTGGTTAAGTTTGTGAACTTTCACAACTTTGCTAAAAAGTCGCTGTGATTGTGCTTTTTATTTTGCAAAGATTTAAACTTGTTTTATTTCTTTATTTTGTTTAAGCATCGGACATCCTCTGCGTATACGTGAGTATCGACCTGGATGTTGTTGCCTAAACGTTCTGCTTTATTTTCTTTGGTGTTTCGTTTAAGCTTTGGACCTCCTCTGCGTATACGGAAGTATCGACCTGGTGGTTAAAGCCTAAACAACTTCAACTTATTTTTATTTTCTTATTTTGTTTAAACATTGGACTTTCTCTGCGTATACGGAAGTATCGACCTGATTGTTAATGTTTAAACATTCTGCTTTGTTTTCGCACAAATCACAGTTGATAAAAGTTTAAAGGCATTACTTGAGCCAGTGTATTGCATGATGAGGGGATATGCTGAGATCGTGGGGTCCATAAGAACTTAGTGCAAAATTAATATTCCTTAACGTATCGGTAAGCAGATTGAAAGTTTTTAGATTGAGTTTAAGTGGACAACAATATCGTCAATCCATGTGAATCGTTTAGAGCTTAAAATGTTTAAAGCTTAACGGTGCTAGTGGTTGGTCTTAAAAACTGATATGATCCTCTTGCACAAACTCACAAAAATATGTTTGTACATATTTCATTTCTGCATTTAATTTCTGTTATTGCATTTATGTTTCATTATTTTGAAAAGTCCAAAAAGATTTTCGACAACTGATGTTGAAGAGCTGATTTTCAAAATTTCAAGTGCTGAACATGATGAACTGGTTTGGGAGTGTGAGTTTAACAGAAGAAATTTGTTTTGAGAAAGAAAAGTTTGTTTAGTTAATCAAGGTCATTAATTTGAACTTGATGTAACTATTACTTGTAAGTTTTTCTTATTGATTTAAGTAAAAACTTATGTGGTGGTAAGAAAATTTGTGCAGGAGATGAGTTTAAACAGAGATAAAGCCAGGAATTGATCTCAAGGTAATAGCTAATTCCAGACAGCGATCCCATCATGATGAGAGGGGGAGTCTGACGAGGTTAGAGCCAAAGAGAAGATCCTGGTATATGCTAAAAAAGAAAAAAGACTGATAAAGACTGAAGATGCGAAGACTCGACACTGAAGACTCCGTCAACATCCGAGGGGGAGTTTGTTGGTGCACTACGTCTGTCGACTACGTCTTATATTGAGTCTCAGTCTCGTTACGGATCTGAAAGATGATGATGTCAACATTTTGGATGATGACATCATACTAGTGATGTCATCATGACATCATTCCATACAAGACAAAAATGTTTAGAAGAATTAGAGTGATTTCGTTCATTTGTCAAGTTCTGATTTCGTTCATTTGACAATATGTGATTTCGTTCATTTGTCATTAGTTGATTTCGCTTATATGGCAAGCATATGATTTCGCTTTTGTGTCATGTCACTATAAGCGAAATCATGTTGCCTATATATAGGTCGTATGAACGGAATCACAGATAGAGATGTAGGTGTTGTCTTCCGGTGAGCCACGAAGTGCTGCCGAAGTGTCGACTTGATTGTACATGTCATTCAGATCAATAATATCGATATATTAAAGTGAATTCTCGCTGAATTGTACTCGGTTTGTCTGTTTCCGCCGTTCAAACTGAGATAAACTCTTCTACGCGACTCGTTTAGGTCCGAATTCGATCATATATATATATATATAAATATATATATATATATATATATATATATATATATATATATAGTGTGAGGTTCATTGGGGAACACTAAAAAAGTGGGGAACAGCGGGGAACCGACTCAAACGAACTCCGATTGGACTCATTCCAGTGGCGTTGGAACCGTCTCATCGAACCCTAACTAGGATCTCTTAACCCTAAACCCTAAATCGTAACCCCTAAACCCTAAATATATTAGGGTTTGGCTTTTAGGGTTTAGCTTTAGGGTTTAGAGTTTAGCTTTAGGGTTTAGGGTTTAGCTATACGATTTAGCTATAGGGTTTAGCTTTAGGTTTAGCCTTTAGGGTTTAGCTTTTAGGGTTTATAGTTTAGATTTTACGGTTTAGCTTAGGTTTTAGCCTTATTTTTTAGCTTTAGGGTTTAGAGTTTAAGAGTTAGGATTTAGGGTTTAGGGTTAAGAGATCTTAGTTAGGGTTCGACGAGCTGGTTCCAACGCCGCTGGAATGAGTCCAATCGGAGTTCGTTTGAGCCTGTTCCCCATTGTTCCCCACTTTTTTAGTGTTCCCCAATGAACCTTCCCCTATATATATATATATATACTAATAAAATAACTAGAGGTGCATATTAACAATGTTTGGTCCAAACTCCAACTAGAGCCCATTTAATTATAGAATTGAAGGCTGATACCAATACTCCATTGTCTAAGACCACCATGATCATGTAGATCATACACTTAATTTCATAACGATGACCTTTCCATGTCTAGAGTGCAGACACAACGGTCCTTAGCACCAAGTCTTCACTTGAATAATTCTCAACGCATAGGCTTAACTTAACGGGAGTCGTAAGCTACGACTTTGTCCTATTTGTGTCAAGGCGCAAGTAAATCCTTTGGCACGACACGTCCTTATAAACCATAAAACTTTTTGTTCTGTTAGAGAGGAACATGTTAGGTGTGCCATAGGTCTCGTCCCCATGTGAACTCGAGTCCACGCTTGGAATTCCAACAACCTTTTTCAAAATTAGAGAAGAAATTAAAGTGATGAGGTTTTTTTTTGAATTAGACACGCGTCTAAATATCCCTTTTATCACTTGGGAGAGGTGACAAAGTTTTGACATCTTTGGTTCCTAATAGTTTGTCTTTGTTTGTTTGTTTTTTGTGCATGTTTTTTTGCTTTCTGCCTGTGGTGGCCTTTTGGTGTGTTGTTGTAAGGTGGGTATTTCTAGCATCTTGCTAGTGTTTTGGAACAAGGCCTCATTCTATCCGATTTCTCCGACTATGTACCGATGCTATAACATAGTTCCTGATGTTAGGACATGTTAGGATACGTACGAAGCTTGATACTTCACTTGATTCAAGGATACTTAGCAATCCCAAGTGAGTACATAGACCCCCCCCTTTTTTACATGTTTTGAGGTAACTATGTGAGTACATAGCCCCTCTTTTACGTTTTCAAATGTTTTGAGGTGATTCATATGTGCCTATTCACTATTTTCATGATTTCAAGCTATATGTTTTCATATGCATAGTACTTATCCTTTGACGAATTAAACTATTATCTATGGCTTAAATACTGATTTTCAAAGTTTGTAAGACTATTTGTTGGTTCGTATTTTTACTTATACATTCATTAACAATGATTAAGCCGATTGGTAGTACGATATAGCGCTATAGGTTGACACCCCATTCCTGTTGTATGGAATGTCAGAAACCAAAGTTTAAACCAAATAGATTTTGCCTTCGTGGTAAGTGTATAGTCACCAAAGTGTAGTTTGATACACTAAGGTTTGAATGTATTGCCAAACGACCACAATGTGCTTTTACAAATCTTTTTCCAATTAAGCCATAAGAACTTATCTTATGTTATTTCCAAAACCAAAGCGTAGTTTGATATGCTATTGTTTACTAAAGTATAGTTTGATATACTGCCAAATCACGATTAAGGTATATTTCGATATACAACCAAAGCATATTTTGATATGTTACCAACGTGATACTGTTTTACTAAAGTATAGTTTGATATACTACCAAATCACAATTTAAGTATATTTTGATATACTTCCAAAGCATAGTTTGATATGCTCCCAATGTGATATTGTTTACCAAAGCATAGTTTGATATGTTATTTTCAAAACCAAAGTATAGTTTGATATACTACCGACTCTGTTATTTCCTAAACCAAAGTATATTTTGATATACTACTAAAGCATAGTTTGATATGCTATTTTCAAGCCAAAGTATATTTTGATATACTACCGATGCTTTCATTCTTAAACCAAAGTATACTTTTGATATACTACTAAAACTATTATTTCATTAACCAAAGTATACTTTTGATATACTATCAATTCAACTATTTCAAAAGCAAAGTATATTTGATATACTACCTATTCTACTATTTCATTAACCAAAGTATATTTAATATACTACCTATTCTATTAATTCAAAACCAAAGTATATCTTCATATATACTACAAACTTTTTATCAAAGCTATGTGTTTTAGAAATCAAACTTTTATCAAGGATTCATGGCTATTTTTGTAAACATGTAATCTTTCCTATGTTATCCAAAGCCATGAATCAAATTCAAAAAACCTATGTTACTCACAGGCATTTTTATGCTGACGTTTTATATTCGCATATGTTTCAGGTTCTATTATGTGACGATTGAGGATTGTTTGCTTCACATAGGTTGGACGCGGGCCTTAGTGACTTTAAAACTTGAAAGACAATTGTTTTTATTTATTTGGTTTATATCAAAACAATGAATCAATTTAAGAAATAAAACAAAACTTCAATTACCATATGTTGTGAGACAATGATTCTGTGACGTGACTCCCCGACGTTTCCGCCGCGGTTTGTTGTATTACGCGGTCGGAATGTTACAAAAATTGGTAGCACAAGTATTTTCGTAAAGACTTATGACTGATTATGAGGAGACGTATTCTCCAGTGGTGGATGTATTGGCTTTCTAGTATTTAATTAGTCTGGTAATAAACAGATTGAATTGATATGCGTCATGTGAATGTTTATGTATCACTTGATACTAAAATTTTACATAAAAGTCTCTCAAGGGTTTAAATTATCAAAATTCATGTAAAATAAGTTCTCGAGAACAATATGATCGTTGTATACAGATTCATATTTGAATACACTGAATATAATTGGAACTCCCGATAAGTATCCTAAAGCATTTGAGTGCTTAAAAGGTTAACTGAAACATCTTATGGATGTAATTGTTGTGCAACAATAAACATACATAGAAAACTTGTACCTTGTGATTATGGCATTTCAATGATTAGTGTACAAGCATGGTACAATATGGATTTTACAAATGAAGCAAGTGTTTCAGACATCCTTGCATATAATATAGAAATCAATAAGGAGGTTTATATAACAGAACCCCTAAAAAGTATATGCAAATACGTTGTTGTTTAAAGTGAAAAGAAGTATGTGAATGATGGTAAATGCCTGAAACATTGGTTTCAAAACCTTAGGAATGTATCTTTATAAATTTAAAAAGAGATTGTGGACTAAAATAGTTGGGTTGAGTGTCGTATAACTCATGATATATTCTGATAAAGAGCAATATAAGTTTGATATTATTATCCATCTTTATCAAAAGTCCTCTCCTAAAAGTTCACTATAATAGCAATTTAAAGTGATACTGCATAAGCATCATCGAGAGAAACTATCGAGCTTTTAGAGGGGTGATTTTTTAATGACCCTTGCACAGTCTAGTTATTACTCAGATCGAGTATATTTGTGATTGTATTTTTATCCATCGATCAAACTACATCTAGAAGATTCTCCATTCGATCAAACTACATCTAGAAGATGCTGGGACATTTTAGTATGGACAAAACTCAATCTTAAAGTATGTTAAAGATTGTTCAGTCACTTGTTATAAGAATGACTATTATTATCTCGTACCAAAGTAGAGATTCTCAGTCTATAAGTACCATAGTTATGTGTATGTGCATTAATATGTTTTGCTAGTTATGTACGGTTATAATATCTATCACTTGAGCTTATTGTCATCATATAGCCTTTGTCAAGCAAAGAGACATTGGAATGAGTTCAAAAAATATTTCAGGTATAAACGATATTTGATTATATTTTACTAACTTATCAAAACAAGTTTGGTTAGTCTTGTAGATGTAGAAATGTAACACAACACAGTCGTAGATCATATGATATAATTTCATAAGAGGCACCTAAAGTCTCATTTGAAGATCATACCACATTGCTCAACATAAAGGATTGTACTTCAAGGGATCAAGCAGCATTTCATTGGCTATGAAAGCTTTGAACAACTTTCAAGGAAGATCGACACATGTCACTTAAAGGCTACATATTCAAATGAGGGGGGTATCATACAAGTTGCACTCTTTTTCCGTCACTAAGTTTTGTCCTATTTTGGGTTTTCTTAGTAAGGTTTTTAATGAGTCAACATACATAATCAGAAGTATCAGGAGAAGTAAATACGCACTCCAATCTTTTTCCCTTAGCTGAAGTTTTGTCCCACTATGTTTTTCTAGCAATGTTTTTAACGAGGCAACATCTCAAAGCGTATAAAGTTGATAACCAAGGGGGAGTGTTATAAATATATTATATTATGTGGTTATCAACTTCATAAATAGATTGGCTTGTTCTCCATGATTTCATCTCTTATATATAATCATTGTAATTCTTTTTTAAATCTATATCTATCAATGAAATATTAGTCTTTTTTTCCCTACATCTCTTTCTCTTATTGTTTGATATTAGACTAGTTTCACAACAATTATGATTATATTTCTCTTTACAAATGGTGGGATTTACTTAAAACTTAAATTATTAATTAGATTTTAATGTTTTATTTATTTATTAGAAGTAAAGACAATTTAGTAATTTTACACCTATTTAACTGAGCAAACTAACAGTCAGAGTAACAAACGATCAAACCACATGAAACATACATGTAATTTTAAAAAGTTGGGAGACGAAATATGAAAAAGTGACAAACAACAAGGATCTTTCGAGCAATTAAAACTATAAATTATAACGGTAAACTCATTTCCTCGAAGGGTTAAAGCCAAATTATTGATAGAAGATTGGGAGGATCGCCTCATGGAGTTTGGGCACGATTATTATATTAAGAGTAAATTGCAATTTTTTCCCTTTATGTATTTTACTCACTAAAACCTTCAATCTATCGAGTCCAATAGATTTTTAATCGTCGTGAATTTTTCTGAAGTTTTTAAATATTTACTAAGGAGTATTTTCAAGTTTTGAAAATATTTTAAGTACGTATCTGCATTTTGCAATGTATTATTTACTAGTTTTTGCCCAGCCCGCGTTGCGGGGCAATAAGCCGAATATTTCTCTCTCATAATATGTATGTCTGTGTTTCGGTTACTTGTACATACTACTCATAACACGATCTCAAAAAGAAAAAAAAATTACACCGAGCCAACCAATTAAAACAAAAACACTACCATACTTTTACCAAAAAAAAAAACTAAAACGATAGAAAGACTATAATTTTAAACTGGGAGCACAATTGCAATTTTTCAGCACAAATGAGCATGTACCAGGAATGCTTGGACGAATAAAAATTACACCTATGCACGCCCGCGTTGCGGGGCATTAAATCAAATATTTCTTAGTTTCATAACATGTATGCATGTATTTAGGTTACTTGTACATACTACTTATAACACGATCTAAAAAAACTACACCGAGACAACCAATTAAACGGAAACACTACCATAGTTTTGTTAAAAAAAATTAAAACAATAACATGTCTGTAATTTTTAGCTGGGGATAAAATACTAATTTGTCAGGACCAATGAGCGAGTGTTAGACAACTGCTTGAAACAATAAAAGTTACATTGAGTCAACCAAGCAAAATAAAACAGCACTATAGTTTTGCAAAAAAAAAAGTAAAACGATGGCAATATCATAATTTTTAACTGGGGGAGAAATCGTAATTTTTGAAATGGAAGCAAAATCATAATTTTGAACAGATTGCAAAATCGTAAAAATATTTTGAACTGGGGGCGAAATCATAATTTTAAATTGAGGGCAAAATTATAATTTTGAGCTATGGGGGAAAACATAATTTTGTTTTGAACTGTGGGCAAAAACGTGAATTTGAGTTGGGGGCAAAATCGTAATTTTGAGCTAGGGGCAAAAACATATTATTATTTTGAAGAGGGGGCAAAAGCGTAATTTTAGACGGAGGGCGAAACCGTAAATTTAAACTGGGAATAGAATTAGAAATGGGTTTTTGAATTGAGGGCAAACACGTAAATTTTGAGCCAGGACAAAAATATAAATGTATTTTGAATTAGGGGCGAAAACGTAATTTTAAATAAAGGACGAAACCGTAATTTTAAGCTAGAAATAAAATTAAATTAAACATGGGGTGGTCCAATAGGGAAGTGCCAGGCAAGCTGCCTGGCACTATTCCCTCAACTTAGTTTTTGCCCTGCCCGCGTTGCGGGGCAATAAACCGAATATTTATCTCTCATAACATGTATGTCTGTATAGAGGGCAAAATCGTAATTATATTTTGAGCTGGAGGCGAAATCATAATTTTAAACTGAGAGCAAAATCATAATTTTGAGCTTGGGGGGGGGGGGGGGGGGAATCATAATTTTATTTTGAGCTGTGGGCAAAACCGTAATTTTAAACGAAGGGAAACCGTAATTTTAAACTGAGAACAAAATTAAAAATGAGTTTTTGAACCGAGGACAAAAGTGTAATTTTGAGCTAGGGGCAAAATTATAATTTTATTTTGAGCTGGGGGCAAAAACGTATTTTTAAACGAAGGACGAAAACGTAATTTTAAACTGAAATAAAATTAAATTAAAAAAAGGTTGGTCTAATGAGGGAGTGCCAGACACCCCAACTTGTAATTGTATATGTAGGATAACTAGTAGATGCCCCGCTCGCGTTGCGGGGCGATGGCCGAATAATTCTCAACCAATTAAAAAAAGACCATAATTTTGGGCTCAGGGCAAAACTGTAATTTTTCAAGACTAATGAGCTAGTGTTAGGCAACTCCTTGACACGAAAAAAAAAAAAATCGAGTAAACCAATTAAAACAAAAAAAAACCTTTATAGTTTTGGTAAAAAACTAAAACGATGGGAAAAACGTAATTTTTAAATGAGGACCAAATCATAACTTTAATTCGGGGATAAACTGTAAACTAAATGGACCAACGGGGGAGTGCCAGGAAGTTGCCGGCACGACTGTAATTTTACACTGGGGACAAACAGAAAAACAAACAAAAACGATGGGGAAAATGTAAATTTAAGTTGAAGGTAAAATCGTAACTTGGTTGTGAGAAAAAAACTAATGGGAAAACTATAAATTTATACGGGGCAAAATCGTAATTTTGAACCGAGGGCAAAATTGGAATTTTTAGCTGAGAGCGAAAGCGTAAATTTATTTTTAAGTGGGGGTAAAAATATAACTTTGAACTGATGGGAAAATCGTATTTTTAAGGGAAAAAACTAATGGCAAAACTGTAAATTGAAACGGGGCAAAATCGTAATTTTTAACCGGGGGCAAAATTGAAATATTTAGCTGGGAGCATAAGCGTAAATTTATTTTTAAGCGAGGACGAAAACATAATTTTTAACTGATGGCAAAATCGTAATTTTAAAGAGGGATAAAATTGTAAATTTGTTGGGCCAATAGGAGAGTGTCAGGCAACTGCCTGCCTGGCACTATTATCCCTGCCGCCATTTAGCCCAATGAAAGCCCACAACTATTATCGTGTCGGCAGCCGACACTTGGTTTTGTTGTTGAAAATGGAAGTTTTATTGACCGTTAAAAAAATATCTAACACGTGTTTAAAATAGCAACAACCTCATACTTTGAGTACTTGTTTACAATTACCAAAACTTATCCGGTTCAACAACAAAACCAAAACTTATCCGGTTCACCCCCAAGTATTTTCCACAACAAACAAATGGCTCTACGAACCTTGGCGACCCGTAAAACCCTAGGTGCACTCTCAACATTTCCACAACAATTGCGTGGATTGCAGACATTCACGCTTCCAGATCTTGCATACGATTATGGCGCACTGGAGCCGGCGATTAGCGGCGATATCATGCAGCTCCACCACCAGAAACACCACCAGACTTACATAACTAACTACAATAAGGCTCTGGAGCAGCTTGATGACGCTATTGCTAAAGGAGACGCTTCTACTGTTGTCAAATTGCAGAGTGCTATTAAGTTTAATGGCGGAGGTTGAACTCTTAAGTTTTATCATATAATATTATCTCAAGTTATGTAGCTGTTTGTAGTGATACTTGTATTTGATTATATAGTGTTATTCATTCCAATTGCGGTTTATTGTTTACTTCTGATTTGTACTGGAAACGGAGTGATTTGAAGGTGTTTAAGAGGCACTTCTTAATTACAATAGAAAATGATGTTGACTTTGCAACAATATTAATGTTGAATTTTAATTTGGGAAGTAATTGTAGTTCTGTTTAGGTTGGTGGATGATTATAGATTAAATATGAGATGTAAATTATGTAATAAGTTGTACAGTTTTGATGCTAGAAGGATAACGATAACGATATCAATATTGATTTGAATACAAGAAGTACTAGATTTTGCTTGTTAAAGCTTTAAACATGGATTTGTAATTGGGATGAAAGGAATGATTTTAGTCCCTAATCAAATGGTTTGAATCATAGTTGTCAAAGGTGCACTTAAGGCTCCAACTCCAAGGGTGAGCGTGAGCCTTGGTCGGGCCTAGGTGTAAGGCGCTTAAAAAGCGAGGGCTCGATATAAGCAAGATTCATAGCATAAACGAACTATTTTTGGTGTTTTAGACATGTTCTAGGCTTTTTTAGGGCTAGTTTAGGCTGGTCACAGGCCTTTTTGCCTGGAATTTGCAGAATTTTGTCTGAATTTTCAGGATTTGGCTGGAAAACTCCCCAAAGGTCGCCGGAGCGCCTGAATGGCAGCAAGGCGCGCCCCTGAAGGGCTTTTGACATCATAGGTTTGAATTGTGTGTATGATAACTGAGGTTCATCTCTCAGTGAGGCAGAGGATTTCAGTTTGATTTTTACCATCACAAGTATTGTTTAACGTATTATATTTGTTGAAATAAGTAGCATACTTTGATGGGAAATGCTGTTGTAAATGTTGTGGTGTACTGGTGTAAAAGCAAATATTTGACATCAGTTACTGTTCCAGTGCAAAGGTTCTAACTATCAATCTCTTTTTATGTTTCTGAGTAGGTCATGTGAATCACTCAATTTTCTGGAAGAATCTTGCTCCCACCAAGGTTAGTTTATTTTTTAAGATTTTAGTGATAATTTGAGCACAGTAAGTTTACTAAGATTGAAAGTGAACTTTATTGCAGGAAGGGGGTGGTGAAACACCACATGCCTCTTTGGGCTGGGCTATTGACCAGAGCTATGGTTCTGTAGAAAAGTTGATTGCTAAGATGAATGCTGAAGGTGCTGCTGTTCAGGGTTCTGGATGGGTGGTATGCACCTTGTCTCATTGCTAACTCGGTCACATTCACATATAGTAAAGAGTAATTAACTTTAAAATTGTATAACGTTGACAGTGGCTTGCAGTGGACAAAGAGCTAAAGAGGCTTGTGGTTGAAACCACAGCAAACCAGGTACATTAAGATAGTTTTAGTCTTCTAGGCATCAAATGATATGTCTTCTGCAATTGCTACCTGTCCCAGCTCTAAATTTTTTGGCTTCCTCATTTCCTTGCTGATAATTTGTACCTTTTAATGATATGGCTTTAATTACTGGTGCTTTTTGCTTCTTTTAACAGCTTAGTATCCTTATCTTTTTTTGCTTTTAGTGTTTCTGCCTTATGTATGAGATTAAGAATTTCACCTGGTTTATTTTTTCCTTGATCCCCAGTTGACAGTTGTCTCTTTCTTCAGATTAACAGTGATTTATACAAGTCAATGAAGTCATCATCCTCTTAATTACCTTCACTAATCAAGTTATTCAATATGAATTCTGCTGTAGGATCCACTGGTTACAAAAGGTCCAAGTTTGGTTCCCCTGATTGGCATAGATGTTTGGGAGCATGCATACTACTTGCAGGTAATCAAATAAAGATTCATTTTTGATATAAAGTGGCAGATATAGGTTGTAACTTTGACCAATTTATGGGTAAATGGGTTGATTTGGGGTTATACTTTCCTCGTAACGGGTGAATGTGTTACTAAAAAAGAAACTTGTTGAAACTTGAAAGCCACCAAAAGTGTATTAAAATGTGTAAACCTCTTGAATTTGTTTTTTTTTTTTTTAAGTTATTTCTGAACTACATAGGTTTTTAAGCATATTTAGCACCTTAACTATTTATAGAATTCAAGAAGAAAAAAAACAAGTGTCTGCGGGTCAGCCTGGCCTGTCTGGACTCATTTTGACTAGTTCCAACTTCCAAGAAATACCCGTTTCTCAAATCGCCCAAATTGCCACCTCAAGTCCACCAAGAACAGGTTTACGGTCGAGATATGTAGAAAGCCCTTCTAGAATGCAGTCTTAAATTAATTCAGTACATGTGATCATCCGTCTATATGTTTTATTTTTTGAATATCTTGTGTTCAATTTGCAGTACAAAAATGTGAGGCCAGATTACTTGAAGAACATATGGAAGGTGATTAACTGGAAATATGCGAGTGAAATATATGAGAAAGAGTGCCCTTAAAAGGAGTTGTGGGTTCTGCAATAAGTCAAGAGAGCTACAAAGCCCCACCCTGTAAGAAAATGCTTCTGAGACCAGTCTTCCTGTTAGAATAAATAGTGGCTCAACGATTTGCTTACATTTATGGTTGTTGCTTTTGCTTGTGTTATAAATCTCAAGTATCTTTTGTATGCAAACAACTTCTGCAACTAGATTTGACCCAAATTATATATCCATGTGATACTGGCTTAGCGGTCAGAAACATGAAATATGACTCGAGGTCTCAACGTTTGCTATGGACTCACCATATACATTAGTTGTGCCCTTTAGCTTTTTCCCTCTGAAACACCTAAAATGCTGCAATGATTTTAATCAAGTCACTTGAGCGTAAGCCTGGCAAGACGCGTGTAGGATATCAGGTCAAAACGAGTAATGGACAAAATGATTTCTGATCAAGGTGGTATGTTTATAAAAGTATCAAGATGTTTTGGGTAAAAGTGGGGTTGGATCGAAATGCGCTCGGGTTGATGGTGAAGATGACAATGGCTGTGGTGGTGTCACGATGGTGTCAAAAACAATATTTTAGGTATTTTTTATATTAGCTTTTGAGGCAAACCATGCCTGAATCGATCCATTCCCAAGTATGTTGGAAAGTGCACCTCTAATGAATATTATGTTGATCAGTTCTGTTTAAACATAATGGAAAACATGAATAACATACCTGTTACAGCAGACAGGCCAGCAGAGAATCCAGTCAGAGAAGCAACCATTGAGTTCGACATGATTGTCAGGATGATCTGGTTCCTCCTTAGGGTGTAACGTTATGATGGTGATGAAACCGAAACAAGGGTTGATTTCGGTTCGGAGAGAGAGCCGAGAATTGATGTTATTAGGGTTGTGTGAATTGTGTAATTGTCTAACCGTCTAACCCTTAAACTCTTTAATAATCTTCTTATATATACACCCAAGAGGAAACCTAATTAGTTAATAAGGGTAATATGGTCCATCAACAATTACCAACTAATTATTAATAGGTTATTAATATATTTTGATCTATATAATATAAATGATTATAATGGCTACAAGATTAAATATTATATTAATAATATATTTAATCTCACATTCTCCCACTTAGCCGAGTAATCATTTATCATGAGTATTAGATAAGTCTGGCCAGGAGTTAACACTCATTTTAGCCTTAAACCAAGAACTATAGCAGAGAAATACAGCCGTTGAATCATCATTCGACTCAGGACCCCCATTAGTCATACTATAGCCTCAATTTAAAACCTAATAGTTATGATCAAAATACGCATAAGCCCTTTAGCGTCTGATTTGTATTTATATTTGTCTATATGTCATTACACCGGCAGAACATATGTTAGAGACATACAAAAACAAACTGAGAAAATTTCATTAATTAAAGCATAAGTTAGTACAATATGCCATTAAATAAGGTCTTTAGTAAGTCCCATATTCGATACATGTTCTTCGAAAACTTTAGGTGGGAGACCTTTAGTCATTGGATCCGCAAGCATATCTTTAGTACTAATATACTCAATACAAAGATTATTTTCCTCAACTTGTTCACGTACGAACAAATATTTTGTATCGAGATATAAACCAGCTCCAGTCGAACTGTTACTGTTCGAGAAACTAACGGCAGCTGAGTTATCACCATGGTTGTAAAAATCCCGACTAGTCTCCGATTAGTCGCCGATTAATCACTAATCGGAGGTTCCCCGATTAATGGCCGATTAATAGCTAGGCAGTCAATGGTGGTCCTATTCTGGCCAAATTTTGGCTAGATGTCGGCCAAATTTTGACCAAACCATATAAATTCCTTCCAATTACTTAAAAAATGGGTTAATGAGGGGGTAAAACAAGTCTACTTTAAAAAACTACACATAAAAATGTGTGTGTGTATATGTAACTAAAAATTACATATAAAAATCTCAATCCGATTAATTCCGATTAATCCCTATTAATCCCGATTAATCGCTAGTCGGTACCCCACCGCCCGACTAGCGCCTAGCGATTCTTACAACACTGGTTATCACAGTAAAGCTTCAATGGTCTAGAAATGGAATTAACGATTTTGAGTCCGGTGATCAGATTTCTAAGCAACATTCCATGACAGGTTGCGTTGTAAACAGCAATGTATTCTGCCATCATTGTGGAAGTTGTAGTTAACTGTTGTTTATGACTCTTCCATGAGATAGGTCCGCCTGCTAACATAAAGATGTAGCCCGAAGTGGATTTCTTGTCATCTTTGCATTTGGCAAAGTCAGAATCAGAATAACCTACCACTTCTAAGTGATCACTTCTTCTATAAGTCAGTTTATAGTCTTTCGTCTCTTGCAGATATCTAAGGACCTTCTTAGCTGCTTTCCAGTGATCTAGGCCAGGATTAGTCTGATAACGGCCTAGCATTCCAGCAATATAAGCGATCTCTGGGTGAGTACAGACTTGAGCATACACCAGGCTCCCGACTACTGACGCGTAAGGTATCTGGCTCATTTGCTCCTTTTCAACCTCTGTTGTCGGACACTAGAATGAACCGAAAACATCTCCCTTAACTACTGGAGCGACTGAGGGTTTGCACTGTTGCATGTTGTAACGTGTAAGGACACGATCTATGTAAGTCTTTTGGGACAATCCTAAGATCCCTTTGTGTCTATCTCGGTGAATTTCGATGCCAATGACGTAAGAAGCATCTCCGAGATCTTTCATGTCGAAGTTATGCGAGAGTAACCGCTTCGACTCTTGCAACATGTCTAAACTATTACTTGCCAATAGAATGTCATCTACGTAAAGGACAAGTATAGTAAAGTTACTCCCACTCATCTTGAGGTAGGTGCATTGATCCACTTGATTCTTCATAAAACCTTGTCTCTTCATGACTTCATCAAACTTGAGGTACCATTGACGTGATGCTTGTTTTAACCCATAAATGGATTTCTTCAACTTACAGACTAGATGCTCCTGACCTTCAGGTTTAAAGCCTTCAGGTTGTTTCATGTAAACATCTTCGTCTAAGTCTCCGTTAAGGAAAGCAGTTTTGACATCCATGTGATGCATCTCCAAATCAAAATGAGCTACTAGGGCCATAACGATCCTTAATGAATCTTTACGAGAGACAGGTGAAAACGTCTCTTGATAATCAATTCCCTCTTTCTGAGTGTAGCCCTTTGCAACCAATCTCGCTTTTGTCACACCCTGGCTTTTGCGGAAGCGTGGGTTTATTTGGTGTGACTTCTTAATACCATAGCAACAATCACAACAATTCTATATGATAAAAATACGAGATGTTCATCCATTAATAAAAGTGAGAAAATACCTCCATAACATTGTTTAGAAACATCGACATTTGAAATAAGTTACAAACCATAAATTATTTAAAACGTGTTCATAAGACACCCAAAAGACTTTAGATAAGATAAGGTTTAGAGACATGTAACCCTTCCAGGAATAGGTTACACCTCTTAAACTTCACAACTCTGGATGACATCTATTATCCAACGCAGCTAGACACATGCATACCCTGCCAGATCCTGCTAGTTCCCTGAAATACATGTAGTTTGAAAAATCAACAAAAAGGTTGAGCGAGTTCATGTGTAAGTCTGTGTGTATAAGCCTTTAAAATATGTCTTGTATTTATAAATGTCCCAGGTATGTAGCAATAAGGAAAAAGAGATCACCAATGGGTTGCAAAGCCAAAGGTAAGTGTGATAAGGTGCAGGAAAACTCAAACCTAGCAAATTTGTACCGGGCTTCCGGGTGGAAGACATAGTCACCTCTATGGGGCCGCCCCGGCCTCATGGGTGTGGGCTCGCTACACCCAAATAGATCTATCACTCATGTCCCTCGGTCCTATAACGAGGATTAATGGCCTTAAGTGTTGTGCCCACCTTTCACAGTCTAGTAGTAAAAACCCTCCTTAAGCTAACCATACCATGTATAAAATGTCTGTAATAGTTGTAACATGTATTCCACCCCCGAAGTATAAAACTAAAAACAGTTAAGAGAAAAGGGGGAACATGAACTCACCTTATTTTGCAAGTGATTCCGAATACGCAAGTCAAGATTAAGGTGTCTGATAATAAGGAAACTCAAAGTTGTCCTAATGAATCGTACATGAACAAGAATAATGTATCAATATTGAGGTCGTATAGTGTTGACGGGATTTGTTGAGCATTTATTGTATTTGATAGTGTTTAGATTAACAGAAGGATCTTGTGAATTATATGTTTAGAGGGCTCGGAAAAATGAACATGATATAAAGGAATTATTTATGAAAAATATTTATTTATCATAAATAATAAAATTGTAATAATGTACAATTGATTTAATATAAACATTTGTAATAATAAATCAAATATATTTAATTAGTATAATCAAATAACATAATTAAATATAATGATTATTGGCAAAATATTGTACAAGTGATATAATTAATTTATATCAGAATAATTAAAAATAACATTTTTAATTATTGAACTTGAATATTACTGATTTAATTATATAAATATCGAAATTATATAAAATATCAGTAGCAACATTATTTTTGTAAAGATCAACACTTAAAATAATTAATCTGAAAATTTCAGATTTAATTCCTAAAAATCGATTTATTATTAATTATTTAATAATAAACTGTTTTAATATTGTAAAAATTAGTTTTATAAATAAATTGACTAATTTCACATTTTTAATAAAAGCAACAGTGGTTAATAATCTTATAAAAATTATTGGAATGTTGAAAATATTAAAAATGAAACGATTAAAAAGAAATGCAGACCCCTGGGTTCGAACCCGGATATGTATTGTAACCAAACAGAGTCTTAACCACTGGGCTAAGCTTCTGTTTGTGTTTGGTTTAGGACTGCTAAACTTATAACCAAACAGGAACTTGTCATCTTCTTCAATTGGAGTCAAACAGAAAGTCAACTCTTTCAATTCTACGGGAAAACTGTGTTATATCAAGATTAACTCTAGGGAATCATTGCATAAGTGTAAACAAACTAATTGGACGGATAAAAACTAACCGGTATTGAAAGGATGATCGGATTGAAAAATTCCGGCGAAAAAGTGAGTATTCCGGCGAGTTGCAGGTTCGTTTAACAACTTGTTTCGATGTTTTTGAGATATGTGAGAGGTGCAGGATGTGCATGGTGATCTAGGGATCTTATATAGAGGTCCAATTCGATCTCAGATTCGACAAATCATAGTGGAATCGATCCACTTTAAATTTTTAAATAAAAAGTTCGATATTAATGGAGTTGGTATGAAATTATGTCGATTGAATGATTAAATGAGTGGGCAATGGGGTTAGGTATCATGTGGGTAAGCTTTACAGGTCAAAAGAATGGATTAAAATCGGTTTTTGGTGAATTTTTGGCGAAATCCGCGACCTTGTGATGCTGTTATAAATTCAGATCTGATAATAATATCAATATATATATATATATATATATATTACGACCTATAATAAATCACAACCAAGCTGGTAGACCAGCTGGTTGTGCGCGTGTTTATTGTGTGGAGGGGCGCGGGTTCGAGTCCCACCCGTGACCGGTTTGTGAGATTTATTCCCTTTTTGATTTTCTGAATTAATTTAATTAAATATTTAAAATTCTAAATTGTATATATAAGGAATTAAATTCTAGAGTTAATTGCCATTTTCGCCCCTGAGGTTTGGGCACATATGCCATTTTCGTCCAAAATGACAGTTTGGTATTATTTAGCCCCCCACGTTTGTCACTTTTTGCCATTTTCATCCAAATGCCTAACCTAGTTACCCAAATACCCAACCAGGTTACTTTTTACCCAATTTAGGGTATTTTTGAAATTTGAAAATGATAAGGGGGTAAATTGTAAAGTGGCCAATGCATACATACCCTTATATACACTCGTTCACAGATCATTCACCTCCCCCACCACCACCCCCACCCCCACTGCACCACTACCGCCACCACACCACTACCGCCACCATCCCCACCACCGCACCTCCACCGCCCCCACTACACCGCCACCACCCCCACGCCCACTAATTATAAATCATCTCTCTCTCTAAACCTCTTCACACTCTCTCTGTGTGAGAGTTCAGCGCCACCGCCCACACCCCATTCTTCTCCGGCGAAGGACAATGGACGCACACCCAAACTACACCCGCTTTCTTCACCGGTGGAGGGTTTTGCGGCATCGATTTCAGGCAAGACCGGGTTGATTTCAGGCAAGATCTGAAACGATCGCAGAAGAGAGAGAGAAGAGAGAGAGATGGGCCGGAGTTGCAGGTTGTGCCGTCATTGTTCAGATCTAGAGTGAGAGATGGGGCCACCGTATACAGATTTGAAGCCATTTCCGTCGTTGTCGGAGTTGCAGGTTGTGCAGGTTGTGCCGTCGTTGCCGGAGATGGTGCAGAGGAGGAGGTTGTCGGATTTGCAGATGATGAAGATGGTGCAGATTATTAAGGGATTTTCTGGTGTTTCGGAATTTGTTCTTGATTTGGGATTTTCTGGGTTTTAGATGTTCTTGAAGATGATGTTCTTGATTTTCTGGGTTTTGATGATGATGTTTGAAGATGAACGATGTCTGGGTTTTGATGATGATGTTCTTGAAGATGATCTTGATTTCTGGGTTTTGATGAACATCATAGCAAATAATCTGTAATACTTCTTACAAATGAAAATATTTATATTTCATTTGTTACAGATTATTTGAAAATATTTATATTTCATTTGTTACATAAACTTTACAGATCATTTGTTACGGTATAATCTGTAATACTTCTTGAAGATGATCTTGATTTATGGGTTTTGATGATCATATTTAAATTTCATTTGTTACATATTATTTACAAGTTACCCCCTTACCATTAATAAATTTCAAAAAATACCCCATCTGACGGTATAAACTGACTAGGTTAGGCATTTGGATGAAAATGGCAAAAAGTGACAAACGTGGGGGGCTAAATAATACCAAACTGTCATTTGGACGAAAATGGCAAATGTGCCCAAACCTCAGGGGCGAAAATGGCAATTAACTCTAAATTCTATATCTTTCAGCTCCTGTACAGGAGGATAAACTGGTTAAGACACTTCGGTTTCAAACGCAAGGTCGCAGGTTCGAAACTCACAAGGGCCGGTTCTCACCCAGGAGACCCCCTTTTATCCGGATTTTTAATAATTTACACTTTGGCCCCTCAAGTTTCATTTTTTACAAAAATGGTCCCTCAACTTTTGAAAAGTTACATAAACAGTCCCTCAACTTTCGTATAAAATACATGTTTGGTCCCTGAAGTTTCGGGAATTGACAGAAATGGTCCCTGAACTGTTCGGTTAAATAAGTTAACTGAGTTAAGTTTAAAGAAGGAATTCTTTATATGAAAGTTAACCTGGTTAGGATATTCAGTTAAAATAAGTTTCTAAAAGTCAGTTTTAGTCCCTGAAGTCTAAATTTCAAAAAATGACCAAATGAACCCTAAACTTGTAGTTTGCAATAATTGCACCTTTAACCCTTGTACTTATATAGTTTCAAAAATGACAATTTAGTCCTTGGAATTGAAAAGTAATAGATTCCTAGCAGGTTTCAAAGAATGACAAATAGGTCCCTCAACCTATTGTTTGTCTATGTGTTGGCATTGTCAGCATGTTCCTGAGTTATCCGTTCACTGTGCTAACTGTGTTTTGTGCATCAAGTTTATCACTAAAGTTTGTGTGTAATACATGGAGTGATAGTATGAATGTGATGCATATGTATGTATGATGCAGAACTCATAGAGCAGTTTAATTCGTTAGTTGTAATTCTAGCACAGTCCTTAAGCACAAAGTTAATATTAATTAATTGTACGGATACCTGTAATTGTGAGTGTTGTCACAGCTTTGTAGCGTTCAACGTTCCCATCCGGATCCAGTTTTGTTTTGAACACCCATTTACATCCTACAGGTTTGACACCGTTGGGTAATTCTACCAAATCCCAAACGTCATTTTTCTTCATGGATTCAAGCTCATCAATCATCACTTTATTCCATTCAGAAGACTGATCACTGGCTTCATTATAAGAGGTAGGATCATTGAGCTTTCCAGCATCCATTTCAGTCAGGTAGGTAACATAATCATCCCAATTAGTAGGCCGTCTTTGCCTAGATGACCTCCTGAGTTGATTATCGGGTTCAGCGTTGTCTTGGTTTTGAGCGTTTGATGTGCCTTCGTTATGAGGTATAATGGGTTCTGATTGTGGAGATGAAATTTGTGCAGTAGCTTCAGGTGCAGTTGTTGCATTGGGTACAAGAGGAGTAAACGGATTAATGGTAAGCGACGAGTCTCCCCCTCCCCCGCGTCTTGTACTTCTTGCAATTCTTCGTAAGGGTTAGTACTACTCCCACTGACCTTGAAATCCTCCAGGAACGCATCACGCTTGGTTTCAACAATACGGGTGACATGGGAAGGACAATAGAAACGATAACCCTTCGAATGATCAGGATACCCGATAAAGAAACAGGTAACTGTTTTAGGGTCAAGTTTCCTTAGGAAAGGATTATAGAGTTTTGCTTCAGCAATGCAGCCTCATACTTTCATATATTTAAGACTCGGTTTCCTTCCTGTCCAAAGTTCATACGGAGTTTTAGGGACAAACTTAGAAGGAACTCTATTGAGTATATGAACAGCTGCTTTTAACGCTTCAGTCCAGAGGAATAATGGTAAATTAGTGTTGGCTAACATACTGCGCACCATGTTCATAAGGGTACGATTTCTTCGTTCAGCGACACCGTTCTGCTGAGGTGTACCAGGCATGGTGTATTGGTTCACAATCCCCTGGCCCTTACAAAACTCATAAAATGGACCAGGAGCTTGACCCACATCAGTTTGTCTTCCATAATATTCACCGCCTCTATCTGATCTCACAACTTTAATCTGACGTTCTAATTGCTTTTCAACTTCAGCTTTATAATCTTTAAAAGTTGTTATAGATTCAGACTTTTCCTTAATGAGATACAAGTACATGTAACGAGAATAATCATCAATGAAAGTGATAAATGAAGTATGTCCTGTTATGCCAGCGATTTGGTAGGGACCACTAATGTCAGTGTGAATGAGTTCTAATAAATTAGAGCTCCTAGTTGCACCTTTCTTATTCGCTGATGTCATTTTTCCTTTAAGACATTTGACACATGTTCCAAAATCAGTGAAATCGAGAGGAGGTAAGACTTCATCCTTTACGAGACGATTTAATCGTTCTCTTGAGATGTTGCCTAAACGTTGATGCCACAACATAGATGAAGTCTCTAAATCTCGAATCTGTTTCATCTTTGTGAGTGATTCATTAATATTATATGACAACAAAGATTTGGAAAAATTATCATCTAGTTCTAATATATAGAGACAACCATCCAGAATGCCAGTACCATAAACAACGGAATTATAGAGAATAGAGAGTTTGCGATGACCATGGGAAACAACAAAACCGTCCATGTCTAACTTTGGTCCTGATACAAGGTTCCGAGTTACCTCAGGAACATATAAGGTATCATAAAGTTTAATACATAAACCAGTTTTCAAAAATAATTGTAATGTTCCTATGGCCTTCACTTATAATTCCCGATCATCCCCAACTTTAAGTGTTCTTTGGTTTCTTCCCAGCTTCCGGATTGAAAGGAATCCCTGAGTAGAGTTGGTTACATGAACCATAGAACCAGAATCAAACCACCAAGAATTAGCAGGAACGTTTAAATTAAAGGACTCAAGTATCATGAAAAGATCATTACCTTTCTTAGCCAGCCACTCCTTGAAGTCAGGGCATTCCTTTTGCTTATGTCATGTTTTCTTACAAAACTTGCAGTAGGGTTTGCCTAAGGAGCTCTTAGAGCTAGAAGGTGTACTTGTATTAGGATTTTGCTTTTGGACTTTGGAAGCATCCTTTCTTTGATAGTTGTTCTTCCTCTTCTTAGAGTTGGAGGTGGTGAAGTTAGCAACTTCAGTAGTGCGATCCATCTTCATACGCTCTTCCTCCTGTACGCACATAGGGACCAGCTCACTCATCGTCCATTTATCCTTCTGAGTGTTGTAATTGATCTTGAATGCTTCATAGGACAAAGGAAGCGAAGTGATGATAAAGTGAACAAGAAAACCATCACTGATTTCCATCTCTAGCCCCTTCAGCTTATTGGCCATGTCATGCATCATCATGATGTGCTCGCGAATGCCGCTCCTCCCATCATACTTAGTCGTCACCAGCTTGATGATAAGAGTGCTAGCGTGTGCTCTTGATGTTCCTTTGAATTGAGCCTCCACAGAAGCCAGGTAGGTTTTAGCATCCTCAGAATCAGGAATAGCTCCTCTAATTGCATTATGAATGGACTGCTTCATGAACATGAGAGACATGCGGTTACACCTAGTCCATTTTTCATGAACTATCTGCTCAGCAGCAGTGCTTTGAGTAGTAAGGTCCGCTGGCTTATTCTCTCTAAGAGCATAATCGAAATCCAGCAATCCAAGTGTAAGCATGAGGGCATCCTTCCATTCAGCAAAGTTATCACCAGTCAAAGGTGGAATCCCGCAATTGGGTGCTGATAGTGGAAATAAGATGAGCAAGTTATGATACTAAGAAAGAAATCCTAATGTGATCTAAGGGCATGTTATACTAAGGCAGGCGTAAATAATGACCATATTAATTATGAAGCTGTGATATGTCTATTACTAACATCAAAATAATAGACTTAGTTAAAATTCTACTTAAACGAAGACAAATCAGCTTTGGCCAGAAGTGTAATCATTTAAGTATGTGTGCAAAGTAATCATGATAAATCAGCTTTGGCCAGAAATGAGACAATCACTTTAGTTATGCACTTGTCAAGTATGCTAGACATAAATGAATTAAAATCAGCTTTGGCCAGAAATTAAGACATTTCACGTTTGTAATGCATACTCAACATAGCTTTTATAATACTTGAACAATAAATAGATGTATTAAATCAGCTTTGGCCAGAAATGATACATCAGAAGCTCATTCAAGTTAAGCTATTTTGGTTTTGTAAAAGTTATCTGATTCTGATTAGTTAATTAAGTGTTTACAAAACCAAGTATTTAATAGCAAACCACCTGTTAGACAACCTAAAATAATGAGGTTTCGAGTGAGGTCTCGAGTCAGGTCTCGACTGAGTTATGAGATCTCGAATCAGTTATGAGGTCTCGAGTCGCAACCTTGGTCTCGAGTAACAATCATGGTCTCGACTACTGTGTTTTATGAGATCTCGACTCCATAATGAGATCTCGAGTCGCAACCACGGTCTCGAGTTGTGAAGATTGAAGCCTTTAGTCGAAAACTCAGTGGTCTCGAGTCGAGACCTTGTAGTCTCGAGGGTCTCGAGTCGCAATCTGATGGTCTCGAGTCCACTGTTAACAGCTGTTGTTGTGATAATAACTGAAAACTCGAAATTTTAGGGATTGTGGGATAGTGTTTCCTTTTTATTGTTAATCTAAACTTATCAAAGATTTCGAAAATTATAACTGATTATCTATTAACAGTTTTCGAGAATTTTAATAGACAAAATTCAGATCAAAACAGTAAAAACACATCCACTAATCCAAATTATATTCCAAAACTTAAGGAATTTTCAAGTTTTCTTAGAACAAATGATGAACCCTAGAAAATTAAAACATAATTCTGGGATCCGAAACCTTAATTTTAAGACTTCTATTAACAGATTTCGGATATTAATTTGCCCATTATGGTTTCGGGTGACATGATTAACCACCCTTTTTCTTAAAACACTGATTTCGGCTCAAAGAAAACCGAAAACAGCCATGATCTTTATAAATTGTTAAAAAATTCTGTTTTCCAGATTTTGATCCCAGAATAATGGATACGAAAAACAGAACTGATTTATCAACATATGCTCTGATACCACATGTTGATCAGTTCTGCTTAAACATAATGGAAAACATGAATAACATACCTGTTACAGCAGACAGGCCAGCAGAGAATCCAGTCAGAGAAGCAGCCATTGAGTTCGACATGATTGTCAGGATGATCTGGTTCCTCCTTAGGGTGTAACGTTATGATGGTGATGAAACCGAAACAAGGGTTGATTTCGGTTAGGAGAGAGAGCCGAGAATTGATGTTATTAGGGTTGTGTGAATTGTGTAATTGTCTAACCGTCTAACCCTTAAACTCTCTAATAATCTCCTTATATATACACCCAAGAGGAAACCTAATTAGTTAATAAGGGTAATATGCTCCATCAACAATTACCAACTAATTATTAATAGGTTATTAATATATTTTGATCTATATAATATAAATGATTATAATGGCTACAAGATTAAATATTATTTTAATAATATATTTAATCTCACATATTAAACAATGATACTTGAGAAATTATCTATCCTAGAAGCAATGAAGCACCCCGGGGGAGCTGCTTGGCCCAACAAAGTCTATGAAAGCCACACATTTGTTTTAAAATAATCATATTTATAGCAGACAGTTTAGCAATATGCAGAGAATCATTCAAAAATTAAAATATACCTTCCTGAGTTCCTGGTACTAGGAGGACCAGGACCATAAGAACATCCAAGTAGCCGTGAAAACAAATCTTTTTTTGAAAGTTTTATGCACTAGTGAAAGAAAACAAGTGAAGCAGTGCCCACGGCAACCGAGGAAACGGGGAGGTGGTTTTGGCGATGGTGGTTGGTGCTGCTGACGGTGGCGGTGGCGGTGGTGGAGGTGGTTTTGGAGATGGTGGTTGGTGCTGCTGACGGCGGCGGTTGTGGAGGCGGCAACGATGGTGGGGGTAGGGGGACGGTGGCGGTGGCGGTGATGATGTGCCTGTGACCACGAGTAAGAAATGACAACAAACGATAGTGCTGGATGGTGCTAAGTAATCCCTTTATACCCGTTTTCAATTAACGAGATTTATAAAAGTGATGTATTGATTCGTCTAATTTGAGTAAAAACCGGTTATATAGTTTAAGTTGACTTAAATAAACTTGTAAATAATTTAGTTTCACTTTTACTTGATCACACTTTTTTGTTTGTTTGATATGTTACTCTAAACCGGTTATCTTTTTATTTCATTTATTCATTCGAGCAAATATTATAAGATTGTTTGTAGTGAATGTAAAATTTAAAAAGAATACCATCTAGGCGGTGAGGTTTTCATGTTTCACACACCCACTAACATATATTGTGGTCATATGAAACTAGGTTATCACCCGTGGTACCCACGGGTTGTTTTATTTTGTTAGTTATTAATCATGCATAATTTTATACTCTAATAAGGTTTATTTATTTTAAATTTTTGAGGACATTCTTAATCTTAATCGTAATACAAAAATATATTTAAAACAATATCATTTATATATGCTAAGAAAAACGAATTAAGTAATATGTTCATATGATATTATAAATAAAATACACGATGAAATGTTTTTAATCAAACAAAACACAAAAACTGAAATTATTATTCAAAATAAAAGAACCAATTATTAATCCAAAAGGAAGAAACCATAAATTCAATGTAAGAAAAGACTAATTCTCATATCAAAGTAAGACTCGATGGTCGAAATACGAACGCCTGAAACTTCAAGAAGAATCTTTATCACCAAGATTGCCTATGTTCAACCTACGTTTTGAAAAAAAGCAAGACAATGAAGCATCAACATCGTACACTTCACTAACAGTGCGTTTGTCATTTTCATTCTTCTGCACATCCTCAATAATCTTCGATTGATTGTTAGTTGTGTTATCTGGGATACTTGACTCATCTTCAAAGTTATATTTTTGAAACAGTTCACAAGGCCAAAATTCTTCATAGACCTTACTTATGTTACAGAAGCCTTCATCTTGGAGAGATTCCTTAATGATGATAGCCTGTCACGCCATTCTCTAGATACACATTTGAAGCGATGAATCGCTTTAGCATTGAGCCTCGTTAGAATCTCAAACAGTACCATATCAAAAGGAATATAAACCATTGTATAAAAAGTTTGAGACATATAATTGAGTATGGTGTATAGATTAGTAGAGTAATTTATATAAGCAAAGGAAATTCAGTTCTGAATATAAATGACAATTGTGTTAAAATAATGTTACACAAAAGCAAAAAAACACAATGTATACAACTGATGCTCACACATGTCCATGTGATATAATAACTGCTAACCACCCATGTTACATATATATATACAAAACAACTGTTCATGTTAGGAGTTTAACATTGTAATAACACAATGTTAAACAACGGTTGATGTTAGCAGCTTTGACCTTCTACAACTGTTTTTAAACACACATTCATTAGTTCTAATAACTGCTAAACACCCGGTTTACATATATAAAAAAACAGCAGTTGATGTTATCAGGTTTCCACGACAATGTTACACAACAGAAAAAAAACACTATGTATACCATAAAAATACATTTTACTTGGTACAACACAAACGATTGTAAGAAAAAAACATATTTGATGTTATGAGGTTTAAAGGACAACGTAACCTACATCTACAGCAAAACAAATTAAACTGAAGACAATTAAAATATACGACAATATATAATAACACAACTACAACAAAAAACACAATAATAACAAATCGATTGATATACCTTCTGAATAAATGTATACAACTGCTTTTCACACACGTCCAACTCATATAATAACTACTAACAACCCACGTTACATATATATAAAACAACTGTTACTTTTAGCACTTTATCATTGTATTAACACAATGTTAAACAACTGTTGATGTTAGCAGTTTTGACTTTTCTACAACTATTTTTTAATTTAATAACTACTGAACAACGTAACCTATGTGTTAAACCACTCATCCATGTTTAAATAAAGGGAAAATATACATATAAAAAATCTCCTACTCAAATTAACAACATTACCACAATGTAATGTATTCAAAATTTTACACAAAAAAATGAAATTCAATATCATAACAAACTAACTTTAGACAACAAACATAAGAATCCATTAGAATAAAACTACGACGACCAATAAGTGTTAATTGATTACAAACCATTTCACCATTACAGAAATCAAAAACTAAACATAAAGGAACTACTCATATGGAAGTATAAACCTACGCTTCAACTCCATTGAAACATTAACTTGTTTAAGTAAATCTAAGATATGTGTCATTAACTCCACATCCTTCATCCCATTCTCACTGTTATACAGAAGTGCCAGGTCACGAACGACAGTTGGAGGCATTAACAGCAAGGTCTCGGATACAAGATCTCGAGAGACAACTCCATTCTTCATAGCATCAAAACATTTCCTTAGATCTCTAGCAATCACTGTGTCAATTTCAAATTCTTCCCTCACTGCTTTTAAAAAGAGTTGCTTGAAATGCTCTCCTTTATTACATGATGATGATGATGATGCCATTATTAAAAATTTAATTTTTAATTCGATATCTATAAAACTAAAATAAGTTGACATACATCATACATGTATTGTCTATATATATATATATATATAAAGGGCATATGGTTACTAACACGAAACTATTAATGGCAGGACGGTTACATAATATACAACCTGCATGGGGAAACGATGCAAATAACTGAAGAGACACACGGTTACGTACAGTTATTACTAAACACACAAACCCATTCATTAAACACAAGAAACTTAACGTGATACACGCCTTATTACACATGAATCAACGAAAATATTAATAACCTTTGTAATTATAACGAAAAGGGTAAGGATAGTGTAAAAAGGGCCTAAAGTGTGAGAAGTGTAAGAAGTGTTTTTATGACAACCTGTACTTTTCCATGTATTCCGTACAATATAAACAGTAATTGGTATCTTAATGACTGTGCATGATTTAAACAATGAGACAAATGATTTTTCTGATTATTATCATATACATACAAATGCATTACATGTTGCATGATTTCTTATCATTATTGCATGTAACACAGTGTGATACAATTAGTGCACAAAATCAAGTAAGCACAGTTATCAGACAAACTAGAAGTACTGACGGGAGTTCAGTACTCAGACAGACATGATATTAAGACACAGAATGAGCCCGAAACCAAGAATTGCACTAGTATAGTGTGTAGGAAAGTAGGGATCATAAAACTTCCTTCCGAGTGATAGTTTAAGTGCCGGAAAGTGCCTAAAACTCACAAAAACTGCAGAATTCTGCATATTTCAGCAAAAATCAGCAATTTAACAACAATATATAATGCAGAATTTTGGTTTAATGGTCCAGAATACCTTCCTAAGTGTCGGGAATCAAAACGATCATTTAAAGGGAACATAAAGCACACTAAACTGCGTAATTTAGCACCTTAACGAACCGGTAACCAACCGAACAACCGGACACTACCCGAAACACCAAATTTTCACTAGAAACATTGTTTTAGTGTTACGAAGCTAGTTATGGTCACCGAACATCATAACACACCCTAAAACATTATAACACATATAACCCTAACTAATATACTTAACATCTAACTAAGTCCTTAACTTACCATTACTACACAACTATACACCCCCCCCCCATTTACGAATCCAACAAGGGTCCCACCCCTCGATTTCTTTGTAATAATTTATTAGAAGATGTTGGATAGTTAGTGAACACTTAACCCTTGAACATTAAGTTGTTGGAAAGTTTTTTTTATAAAAGACCATAAGTTACAAGTTCACTCTCATTCTTAACACTTCAAAACTTCACAACTCTTCTTCTCCTTCTCCTTGCTCACGGCCACAACACACACACACAACACTTCCATTTTCACTTCAATCTCGTACATTCTAAGAAGATCCTAAGGTGTAAGAAGCATAGTTAGGAAGCTTGGAAGCATTGGAACTTGAAGGACCACCTCCTAGAGCTTTTATCCACCTTCTTCATCATCACCTTCATCTTGTTTCTTCCCTAGCCATTTGAACTAGTAGTAAGCTCCTCACAACTTGATTTTACTTCTCATTTTAGTGGTTAAAAGATTATGTAACTTGTTAACCATAAAAATCTCAAAGAAACATAAAGATAATCACTAACATAAAGCTTAATAACATGAAAATCTAAGTTGTTTTAGTGTATGTATGATACTTGTTTGTTGATTTCTTGTGATTATGATGTTGATCATCATAAGAAGCTTGCTAGATTGTGATTAAACACATGATCTAGCAAGTATGAGGATGAATCTTGTGAAAATAGTAATGATCATCCTTTATGTTAATCATGAACTTGAATATAAGCTGGTTTTTGTGTATGATGATTATTGATACATGTTATAAGTCTTGAAAATGGATGATTTCAAAAATGATCTTCTCAAGAAACCAAAGTTATTTACAAGATTTACATGATCATGGTTTTTAAAGAAGTTAAACATGTTTTAAGTGTTAAATCAAAGCTAGAAACATGTTGTTAACAAGAAAAATACAAGAAGAATCATTTTTAGAAAATCATCATGTAAGTTGTAAAAGACTAAAATTTACAAGAATGAGATTTATAAACAAATAACCATGTTTTTAGGGGTAACTAAACTTACTTAACAACATGTTAAGTTACTACAAATTTTTACAAAATTTCAAGTTCATGTCATAGTGTAAATTGCATATTTAAAGCATATGGTAAGTCTTGATTGAATGGTTGATGATTGGTGATGAATTTTAAAAAGAAAATGATATGCTTTTAAAGCATGGAAACCTCCATTTTTAAGGGGAAACTATGGCAAATTTTTTGTAGAAATTAAACACTAAGAAAAATATTTTTAAACAAGTGTTTATAAGTAAATTTTGACCATTGTTTTCATATAAAAATTTGCCATAATTTTTATTACAAAAAATACAAACATTGGAGGTTGATTTTTCATAATAAAAATGACTAAGTATATATTTAGGAAAATATATATTTAGATGTCACAAATTGTGTGCTACTTGTATATTAAGTGTATTAGTTATATTATTTTAGAAACTTGAAAATAATATAACACACCAAAATACCAAATTGTAATACAAAATACTACCAAAATTCCAAGAAAATAAATATATAATTTATACCCGAAGATTGGACAAACCGGACAAGGACTATGAACTAAATATACAAAAATACCGAAAATAAATTCGTAACTTGGCAAGTGTGACAAACGGTATTTTGGAAACCAAACGAACGAAAAATATGATTTTTACAAGTGATACAAAATATATCATATTTTGTCAAATAGAAAATATATTATTTTTTAGTAAAGAAAAATATATATATTTTCTTAAACAAGTAAAAATATATTATCTTGGATGAAAGGTAGAAATATATTTTCTAAAGTTAATCTTAAAAATATGTATATTATTTTTGAAATGTATATCAAGGTATATTATTTTTGCCAAGAAAGATTTATAGATATTTTTCTATATAAATTCTCTTAAAATATATATATTTTAAGAATACAAATTTGGTGATTTTTAGTTGTCTAAGAATACTATTCCTGAAAATTAAATACAAGGTTAATTATAAAATACATAATAAATACAAGAAGATACGTATTCTCATATGTATAATTACACACTGGAATACGCCACCAATACTTGGCAAACTACACAAATATAAAAACACACAAGTATAGAAAATACACAACTGTAAGTATACCCATACTTGGGAAATTTTCATGAAGGAATTACAAAACGAAATAAGTCAAAAGTGTATTACTTTAACAAATATTTCAAATAATTGATGAATATAACTTAAGTTAAAATAATATTATTTTAACTAATAATTATATACTTTGGAATTATAAAATGTACATCAAAGATGTAATTCAAAGTACACCAAGAACTCCAAAATTAGTCTTAATAAACAACTAAGACTAGGAGTCGTCACACGACCTGAACGTCTAATAAAACTCAGCACATGTGTAGGTCGTAGTATGGCGTAAGGATACATACTTTGGGTATACAGGAGACAGGACGCAAATCTGTGAGTTCATGTCCCCCTTTTCTTTTAACTGTTTTCAGTTTTCTAATTCGGGGGTGAAATACATGTTACAAATGTTTCAATGATTACTGATGTGCGTAAAATGCAACATATAAATTACATCAAATGAGGCATAAAACTAACCCTTTTTATGTACTAATGTTGGAAAAAGAGTGTTTTTGTCTTCCTTTTGTATTTTCAGGATTAAATGAGCTCAAATTCACAAAAGAAGCAAAAAGACAGCTAAATCCAACATAAATACAAGAAAAGGAACATAAGTGGACTGCCCGACCCCTCAACGGCATCTTCCCAAGCAAAGTAGAGAAGGCAGAAGACTGAACACGCCCCGTGCTCAGCCAGCACGGGGCCGTGCCCAAGAAGCAGCAGAAAAGACAAACCTATAGAAGCTTCTATTGCCCACCACGGGGCCGTATCCAGTGAACACGGGGGCGTGGCGAAAGTACAGCAGGCGCATTAATTGTAATTGCGAATTACAATTAATGAAGAAAGAGAGTGTCAGACAGGCACGGGGGCGTGTCCAGCGGACACGGGGCCGTGCCCAGCCTTCTGTTCAGCCTATAAATAGGAGTGCTTGGTTTCATTTCAACTCATCCCTTGGCACACCACCTCTCTCACACTTCATCCACCACCCACCACCATCACAACACCATCATCCACCACCATCATCCATTGTCCATCGTAGAGTGTGTGAGTCATCTCGGGATCCAAGATTGATCGTAAGAGTTCTTGACAATCAAGGCCATGTTTGCCTAAGTCTCTTACATCACTTGGTGAAGACAAAGTGTCTAGTATAATACTTTTTATTTCTAATCTTTTGCACTTTTTTATTTGGTTTTGTATTAATGACTTTAATAACTAGTTACTTATGTTGAAGGTGATCTTTCCTTATCGTTTGTCCGTGGTGTCTTGGCATTATTTTACTGTCTATATAAAATAAAAGATTTTCACCATTCATATCTCCACGGTCTATATGGAGGTATGTTGGCTACCTGGTCGGGGGTTAAGGGAACGGTTTGGTAAAGGTCTTGCCATTGTTCAGCGTTTAGAGGTCCTGCAATGGACCTGGGTCAAATTTAGTAGGACCTCCTTCAATGCTTCACGGTATTGGATGGCGGGGGTCCAAACTCTTTGATCCCCTCATAAGTTAACTACTATTAATACTATAACCCGGCTATTTAGGACTGTATCCCTGCTGACTCAGACTACTTAGTCGAGGGTAACGTCACCTCCAAAAGAGGGGCCTACCATAATTTGCATTAATAACTTAATTAATTATCTTCCAATAATCCACCCTTTTAGGATTGTATCCTTGCTGACTCAAACTACTGGGGTGAGGGTAACGTCACCTTCAAAAGAGGGGCCTACTACAATAACTAAGATAATCTCTTAAATATGTGCAAAAGTGCGGAAATAATCAAAGGTTATACTAGATACGAGTCGGAACCAAGTGATTCATCTTGTCTATCTGTTTTTCTTTTTATTTTTATTTTCAGCATTTTAGTTAGTTTTTATTTATTTCTTAGTTTAAAACATTTTTCTAAACTTTTTATTTTGATTAGACGTTGAGGATAAACCGGTACTAAAAGCTCTTGTGTCCTTGGACGACCTCGGTATCTTACCAACACTATACTACGCTCACGATGGGTGCACTTGCCCATATGTGTGTCTAGTGTTAGTAAATATCGTGTTTTATAAATTTAAAACTTGGCTAAAAAAATGTTAAAGGGGCTTAAAATATACACCTAATATATATAACACTTCACACGCATCAAGTTTTTGGCGCCGTTGCCGGGGACACAAGAATTTTAAGAAAGTTAGGAATCAACGGCCTAATCATTTTTTTTCATTTTCCTTTTAATTTTTTAGGATTTTCTTAGTTTTTCTGTTTCTGCAGAGCTCAGCACGGGCCGGGCCTGGTCAGACACGGGCCGTGCCCAGCATCATCACTGGCAGTTTTTATTTTCTGAGTTACAGAGAGCTGAGCACGGGGCCGTGTCGGTGCAACACGGGGTCGTGTCCAACTCCCAGTAACTGGGATCCAGAAAACAATTACTGTACCTCTGACCACGGGCCGTGTTCACTGAGCACGGGGCCGTGGTGAACATTCTGACCAACATTCTTTTCTGTTTTTATTGCAGGACTTGGAACCCAGGCGCCACATTTGAACCTCCTACGTAGTGCATGAGCTCCAATTCTAGTAGAGACATAAAAGAACCTTTAGAAGAACCCGAACGCTTTCTCAGAAAAAGACTTAAGGCTAAAAATCAAGAGAAAGTTTCGGGGGACCCACTTCCGAAGGCGGACCAACGTACCCTCATGGATTACCTACGGCCCACCGTAGGTAATCTAGGCGCCGCTATCAATGCACCGAATGTCGAAGCCAATAACTTCGAACTTCGGCCGCATTTGATACAAATGCTTCAAAACTCCGCAACCTTTCATGGGCTTGCGGACGAGGATCCCCATCTACATATTACTAATTTCTTAGAAATATGTGATACCTTTCGGATCAATGGAGCATCAAATGACGCCATCCGCCTTCGAATGTTTCCATTTTCACTCAAAGACCGAGCTAAGGCTTGGCTCAATACCCTCCCAGTTGGCTCGGTAAACACCTGGGATGAACTAGCCCAAAAGTTTCTATATAAGTATTTCCCCCCTGCTAAAACGGCTAAATTAATGACTGAAATTAATACATATTCACAAGAAGATGGGGAATCCTTATATGAAACTTGGGAAAGGTTCAAGGAGCTACTAAGAAAGTGCCCTCATTACGGTCTTGCGGTGTGGCAACAAGTATCCACTTTCTACAATGGGTTGTTGCCACACACAAGGCAAACACTTGATTCTAGCTCCGGGGGACTTCTAGGTAATCGTCGCCCGAATGAAATATATAATCAAATCGAGGAAATTGCTCAAACCAATTTTCAATGGCACACTCCCCGAGGTAATAAATCTATTGCCCCGGGCGCCCATAAGGTTGATGAAAGCACTTCTTTACAAGCCCAAATCGAGGCCCTCTCTTCAAAAATCAAAAAGCTAGAAATGATAAAAACGGCATCGGTTATGGCTTGTGAAGGGTGTGGTGGGTCACATGAAAATTGGAGTTGTATGAAAGAATTAGATGAACAAACAGAAACGGTAAACTACATTGATAACAGGCCTAGGCCGTCAGGTCCTCCAACGGGTACCTACAACCAAGGATGGCGTAACCACCCAAATCTTGGTTGGAGAGATCCCAGCAATAGTAGTAACCAACAAAACCAACGAACTAATTTTCAACAACCACAAAATTTCTCTCAACAACAAGGTGGAAGAGAAAGGCTTGAAGATACTGTATCTCGCCTCATCTCTGACACTGAAAAGAAAAACTCGGATCGATTTCAACAATTGGAATCGAATTTTAGAAATCAACAAGCTAGCATTCAAAACGTTGAAAAACAATTAAATCAACTAGCTCAAAATTTCTCCGAGAGACCACAAGGCGCGTTACCTAGCAATACCAAAACCAACCCGAAAGCACAAGTACATCTCATCACATTAAGAAATCGAACCGTGGGTCCCGAGGATGCTCCATTGCCGCCAAATGAAAGAAGCCAACCTGTGACTCCTCCTGCATCAGAAAAGGCTTCTCTACCAACTCAAGAGGCCACCAAGACTCCTCCAATTCCGTACCCCGGTGGGTTAAATCGTCAAAAGACCGATGAGCAATTCGCAAAATTTGAAAATTTACTAAAACAATTGCATGTTAATATTCCTTTTATCGAGGTCCTAACCCAAATGCCTAAATACACAATTTATGAGGGATTTCCTCACAAACAAAAGGAAAATTGAATCATTGCAATTAGTTAACTTAGGCGAAGAATGCTCCGCCTTAGTACTCAACAAACTTCCACAAAAGAAAATCGATCCCGGAAGCTTCACAATTCCTTGCTCGATTGGGGAGTCTCCCGTTCGTAATGCATTAGCCGATCTTGGGGCTAGCATTAACCTCATGCCCACATCGATGTTCAAACGACTCGGCCTAGGAACAACAAGCCCTACAAAGATGAGCATACAACTCGCCGACAGATCCGTCAAGTTTCCACAAGGTGTCGCTGAGAATCTATTGGTAAAAGTTGACAACTTCGTTTTCCCAACCGACTTTGTCATCCTAGACATGGAAGAAGACACCGATGTCCCTCTCATCCTCGGGAGGCCATTTCTAGCCACCGCCCAAGCGGTGGTGGACATGAATGACGGAACGTTAACATTGAAGTTTGGGGATAAGGAGGTAAAGTTTGAATGTGGAAAAAGAATTGAGGACGAAGACCCGGTCAACTACATGAAGGTCATAGACTCAAGCTTGGATGACGCTCTCCGACGGTGTAACATGGGATGCAATACATCCCACTTGGGTGACATATGACCGGCTTTGGGTCTAGCCAAGGACCCTTATAAACGTGGCGCACCACGGAGGCATTCCGCGGAACCATCCTTAGTTTAATTTAGATTAATTTTTATGTTTTCTAGTTAGTTTTAATTTTCAGGAATAAAACACACTTGAGATGGCAAAGGATACAAGGGAAACTTGAACCAGCACCCCATGCAGGAAAACAGAACCGTCCGATAATTTTCTTCAATTACAGTAAGCTCGGCACGGGCCGTGTCCAACCAACACGGCCCCGTGCTGAACCCCCTGCAGAAAAATGCCCAGTTCAGGAAACTGGACACGGGCCGTGTTCACCAGACACGCCCCCGTGTCCAGGCTTCTGTTTCTTTTCTTTAATTTTTGTTACTGGCACCTGAACACGGGGCCGTGTCCAGACTACCAGTAACATAAATCTTTGCTTTCAACACCATTTTACACATCTAATCAACCTAAAAATTTATTTTTGGGACACATTGAGGGCAATGTGTGATTTAAGTGTGGGGGGGATGCTAAAACCTTGAATCTTGCAAGTCCTAAATACAAGCCTTACACAAAACTCTATTAGAACCGCTAATCACCCCAAATTTTTTCAAAAATTTCATTTTTTTACTTGTCTAGGTTTAACTCGGGAAATTCAAGTTCTCAAAAAGGTTATATTTTTACGAATTTACAACCGATAGCGTAGTGATAAAAAGAACCAACATAAGAAAATTATGAAAAGGCATGGCAAACTTAGTTAAAATTTGATTATATATACTTGATCACATAAAAACTCATTCCCACAAAAGTGAGTTTTGAGCCTTTATTGAGCATACAATTACATATCATTAAACTAAATGCTCATTTTTCGTTTCTTGTGTGAATAGCCGTTTGGTTCTTACGACTCTAGAACTTGCCATGACGATACATTCCCGGTCCTTATCAACTTAAACCCGAGTAAGTAAATGATGGAGGCATTAGGACTAACCCTTTTTATTTCTACACCATTATTTTTCTTTTACCACCTACCCAAAAAAATCCCCCTAGTTAGCCCCTTTGAGCCTAAACCTTTTCATTTCATAACCCAAACCAAACACCCTTTTACCCACCAAAACCTTTTTCATTTTTAACCATTTGTTTTAGTAACAAGTTCAGTTTTTCGTATGATCGTTCAAAAAAAAAAAAAAAAAAGTGTGTTGATGATGAAGCAAAAGATAAACAAACAAGTTCATCAAAAATAACTTTGTTTGAATAATAGCTTCATCAAAATAAAAGTTACAAAAATAGAAAGTCCTACGAAAACCGACACTTGTTACGCTTTTCACCCTTTTTCTACTAACCACTAACCACTATCCCAACCACCTACCTTTAACCCAAGCCTAACCCTTCACCCACAAAGTCCTCTTGATATTTACAAAAGGTATAAAAGTTAAAAAGGAGGAGGATTGATTGCTTGGCAAGCCTATGGTAGGAGTAAGTTCCATGCCGCTCTCGAGTGATTCACTAAAAATACACCTTCGGCCGAGTGTGAGTGATTTCTCCCGTGAGGTATGTGAACTTGTATATAAATGGAATTTTAAAAAGGCATGTTATGCCCAAATAAGTAATTTCTCCTATGAAACGTTCTAAACAAATCATAACGAATAGGATTGTAAATAGATAAAAATAAAACCCAAAAAGATCTTGGATTCCCAACACTCTATGACAAGCCAAAACCTTCTCTTCTACCCATTCCATTTGGGAGTGTAAGCCACATATTAAAGAGTTTTGCTTGAGGACAAGCAAAAGTTCAAGTGTGGGGGTATTTGATGTGCGTAAAATGCAACATATAAATTACATCAAATGAGGCATAAAACTAACCCTTTTTAAGTACTAATGTTGGAAAAAGAGTGTTTTTGTCTTCCTTTTGTATTTTCAGGATTAAATGAGCTCAAATTCACAAAAGAAGCAAAAAGACAGCTAAATCCAACATAAATACAAGAAAAGGAACATAAGTGGACTGCCCGACCCCTCAACGGCATCTTCCCAAGCAAAATAGAGAAGGCAGAAGACTGAACACGCCCCGTGCTCAGCCAGCACGGGGCCGTGCCCAAGAAGCAGCAGAAAAGACAAACCTATAGAAGCTTCTATTGCCCACCACGGGGCCGTGTCCAGTGAACATGGGGGCGTGGCGAAAGTACAGCAGGCACATTAATTGTAATTGCGAATTACAATTAATGAAGAAAGAGAGTGTCAGACAGGCACGGGGGCGTGTCCAGCGGACACGGGGCCGTGCCCAGCCTTCTGTTCAGCCTATAAATAGGAGTGCTTGGTTTCATTTCAACTCATCCCTTGGCACACCACCTCTCTCACACTTCATCCACCACCCACCACCATCACAACACCATCATCCACCACCATCATCCATTGTCCATCGTAGAGTGTGTGAGTCGTCTCGGGATCCAAGATTGATCGTAAGAGTTCTTGACAATCAAGGCCATGTTTGCCTAAGTCTCTTACATCACTTGGTGAAGACAAAGTGTCTAGTATAATACTTTTTATTTCTAATCTTTTGCACTTTTTTATTTGGTTTTGTATTAATGACTTTAATAACTAGTTACTTATGTTGAAGGTGATCTTTCCTTATCGTTTATCCGTGGTGTCTTGGCATTATTTTACTGTCTATATAAAATAAAAGATTTTCACCATTCATATCTCCACGGTCTATATGGAGGTATGTTGGCTACCTGGTCGGGGGTTAAGGGAATGGTTTGGTAAAGGTCTTGCCATTGTTCAGCGTTTAGAGGTCCTGCAATGGACCTGGGTCAAATTTAGTAGGACCTCCTTCAATGCTTCACGGTATTGGATGGCGGGGGTCCAAACTCTTTGATCCCCTCATAAGTTAACTACTATTAATGCTATAACCCGGCTATTTAGGACTGTATCCCTGCTGACTCAGACTACTTAGTCGAGGGTAACGTCACCTCCAAAAGAGGGGCCTACCATAATTTGCATTTATAACTTAATTAATTATCTTCCAATAATCCACCCTTTTAGGATTGTATCCTTGCTGACTCAAACTACTGGGGTGAGGGTAACGTCACCTTCAAAAGAGGGGCCTACTACAATAACTAAGATAATCTCTTAAATATGTGCAAAAGTGCGGAAATAATCAAAGGTTATACTAGATACGAGTCGGAACCAAGTGATTCATCTTGTCTATCTGTTTTTCTTTTTATTTTTATTTTCAGCATTTTAGTTAGTTTTTATTTATTTCTTAGTTTAAAACATTTTTCTAAACTTTTTATTTTGATTAGACGTTGAGGATAAACCGGTACTAAAAGCTCTTGTGTCCTTGGACGACCTCGGTATCTTACCAACACTATACTACGCTCACGATGGGTGCACTTGCCCATATGTGTGTCTAGTGTTAGTAAATATCGTGTTTTATAAATTTAAAACTTGGCTAAAAAAGTGTTAAAGGGGCTTAAAATATACACCTAATATATATAACACTTCACACGCATCAATTACAAATGGTATGGATAGCTAAGGAATGAACTGTTAGATCATGTGAATGGGTAGGCGTTAACTTAAGACCATTAATCCTTGTATGAGGACCGAGGGGCATGAGTGATAGATCTATTTGGGTGTTGCGAGCCCCACCCATAGGTCCGCGAGTTGGCCGCATGTGGTGACTATGTCGTTCCAGCCGGGTGGCCCGGTACGAAATCCGCAAAGGTTTGAGCCTTCCTACACCATTGCACACATACTAATGTATTAGCTACACATTAATTGATCTGTTCATAGACGCTTTCATACCGGTTTACAAAGGCATACTTACAATGATTACAAATGTTTACATGACTATTCGATCTCACATACAAAATACATGAACTCGCTCAACTTTTGTTGATGTTTTCAAAATTACATGTATTTCAGGAAACAAGATGGATCTTGGGCGCTGGTGTTGTTTTCAAGACGTAAATTTCGAGTTTAGATGTCATCCACTTTTGATTTGTAACATAACTTGAGGTTTTGTTGGTTGAAACCTAAATGAATTGTGCTGTATCATTTTAAACTTATGAATGGATGAACATCATGTTTTAATCATATAGTTGTTTATTATAATTGAATGCAATGATATTGAAGAAGTCACAAATCATACGCTTCCGCAAAAGTCAGGGTGTGACAGTTTTAAACCATTAGATATTGGATCTAATGGTGGAGATCAATAGGGACCAAATTGTAAATTATGTTTTAATTATTTGGGCTGATTTGAAAATTGTAGGGGTAATAGTGTCTTTTTATATGTTTCAAATAAGGTAACCTCTCCTAAATTCCAGCGATCCTTGTTCATCCTTATTCTACGAATCCGGAAACATGTAACTGCAACCAGAAAATATAACACTATAACACTTTATAACAATGTATAACACTATATAACACCATATAACACTATGTAACACTATATAACACTATACATCCATCATAGACCCGCTATCAGAAAATATAACACTATAACACTATATAACACTATACATCCATCATAGACCTGCTACCAGAAAATATAACACTATACATCCATCATAGACCTGCTACCAGAAAATATAATACTATAACACTATACATCCATCATAGAACTGCTACCATAGAATATAACACTATAACACTGTATAAAAACCTTCATTATGCAACCATCACTATATAACACTCTATAAAACCTTCATTCTGCAATCTTTAAAAATTATAATTGATGAACGATAACTCACATAACCTTAATGGATCTTTAAAAAAAATACAAATTCGTATTCTTATAATAAAGGGTGGCGGTTATGGAAGGTTATCAATTAATCGAATCAATGAGAAAATTACTTGTTTACCATTTTGAATTAATTTAGATTGAGGACGCATGTCATCTCCACAATATTTCTCACACTTTGGGCTCTTTGTACAGGATCTTTAAAGGGTAAGGATAGTGTAAAAAGGGCCTAAAGTGTGAGAAGTGTAAGGAGTGTTTTAAACCATTAGATCTTTGATCTAATAGTGGAGATCAATAGGGACCAAATTGTAAATTGTGTTTTAATTATTTGGGATGATTTGAAAGTTGTAGGGGTAATAGTGTCTTTTTATATGTTTCAAATAAGGTAATCTCTCCTAAATTCCAGCGATCCTTCTCCTAAATTCTAGGGATCCTTCTCCTAAATTCCAGCGATCCATGTTCATCCTTATTATACGAATCCGGAAACATGCAACTGCTACCAGAAAATATAACACTATAACAATATATATCACTATATAGACACTATGTAACACTATATAACACTGTATAACACCATATAACACTATGTAACACTATATAACACTATATAAACACTATATAACACTATATAACACCATATAACACTATGTAACACTATATAACACTATACATCCATCATAGACCTGCTACCAGAAAATATAATACTATGACACTATATAACACTATACATCCATCATAGAACTGCTACCATAGAATATAACACTATATAACACTATAACACTGTATAAAAACCTTCATTTTGCAACCATCACTGTATAACACTCTATGAAACCTTCATTCTGCGATCTTTAGAAATTATAATTGATGAACGATAACTCACATAACCTTAATGGATCTTAAAAAATACAAATCCGTATTCCTATAATAAAGGGTGCCGGTTATGGAAGGTTATCAATTAATCGAATCAATGAGAGAATTACTTATTTACCCTTTTAAATTAATTTAGATTGAGAACACATGTCATCTCCACAATATTTCTCATACTTCTCACACTTTGGGCCCTTTGTACATGATCTTTAAATATTACAAATAAAGAAAAATATGCATGCTTAAATGAAGGGAAAATATATACATAAAAAACTCCAACTCAACTTAATAGCATTACCAAAATTTAATATATTCAAAATTTTACACAAAAAAACATATTGAAATTCAAAATCATAACTAACTTTTGACAACAAACATAAGAATCCATTAAATTAAAACTATAACGACAAATAAGTATGAAATGATTACAAGCTATTTCACCATCTAACCATGATCATACATAAAAAAAACTACATAACTAAATAACCTAAACACCCAAACTAACGTTTCCAAGGGAAAAACAACAACGAAAGAAAAAACAAAAGTCTTCAAGCACGATCATATGGTAGCCCACCGTGGAGTGAAAGAAAAACATGGGTTAATTTTTTTAATAAGCATATCATCATCATCTTACGAATCTTGACCAAAACCGTCGATTTCAATCACCTCATCCCACTTCCAATTCTTCAGCGCCTTTGCCCTTTCATTAATTCTTCTAAGATTGCGAAGCTAAGAAATAATATGTATGTCATTCATCTAGAATATTAACTAAACATATATTTAAGGTACCACCTTGTTCATCTCATGCTTCATAGATTTGTCAGGACAACCAATCAACACACCAAACTCCAATTCAAAGCCTTTATAATTGTTCTGAAATTTACATAACATAATAAAAGCAAACATAATAATTTTCAGCATAAACATCACTAACTATCATTAACAAAATAATTTGCATACTTCAACATAAATGATTTACCTTTGCAGATTCGATTGAAGACATAGTTAGGTCAGGAAGTCCTCCAAACAATTCTTCAAACTGAAAAAAAAAACAAAAAACAACTATCAAACCCAATATACTCGTTAATAAAATAAAATGCCATTTTGTACTAAAACCATGTTAACTTACAACACAGGCATTAAAATTGCTGAATCAACTACTCCTCCAGAATGGCTGGTAATACCACTTAAGGGTGGATAGACCATCCACCCAGTGCCACTAGAGAGAGAGAGAGCTCATGACAGAAGAAAGAGAGCACCTAAAAAAGTTCAAATGAGAAATCTCTTAAGTGATCATAGAAACTGTAGCTTAAGAACTAGCATTTCGAGCTACCCAGGGGTTAGGGAGTCTTCCCCTTCATCGTACTTTTAGTCAAGCTCAGCCTATCCTAATTAGGATTAGCCTCTTTCCGCTACATACGTTTCCAGTTTCATCACATATCTTACTCAACTTTTGAAAATCATCATCCACAAACATGTTATCAGCCACAACCTGGAAAAGAAAAAACAACTGTTGTTAATCACTGTTGTAAAAGTATATTACAAATATAAACCAAAAAACACAATATCTACCAAACAACACAATTATTTTAAATAAAAAACAAAATAATAAATAATAACACAAACTTCATCATAAGCTTGCTTAAATAACTGTTTATTATCATTAGAGCAATAAGTAAATTTATGCAAATGACCATCCACAAACTTGTCAGCCACAACCTGACAAAAAAAACATATTAATGATTGTTTTACAATGATAACACAAAGGCATGCTAAAAACACAAAATGAATATAAAAAACACAATGCTATATAAATCCAAATCCTTCTGAAAAAAAATGATATATACATGTCCAACTACATTTGACGACTTCATAACTACAGCCTGCTTCATATCCACAACGTTGTCCAACCCAGCAAACTGAAAAGCATAAACATTATTATTCAAATTAACAAACATGGTTAATTAAAACACAATGCCATATAAATTAACAACTTACATTTTTCCTCATAACTGAATGTTCATCATACACAACATTGTCCATCGATTATAGCTGAAACAAAACACCAAACTAAATCAGAAACTATTTTCGAAACATAAGAAACATCATATTTTATGTAACGACCTTACATTGATATCATTTATTCAAAACGATGTAATACAGAGCATACACGGACATATATATACATCTTGTTAGCTAACTTCCACGAAGAAGTTATCGGAGATGTCGAACATGGTCTGAAAACTGAAAGAACATGCAATGATAAAAGCTCAGCTCAAATAACCACAGCACCTCTAAAAAACCCACCAAATTTTGGGGGGGTTATTCCGGTCAGGATTTATCCTCAGAATTAACCGTCGCGTTTGGACGGCCAAGATCATCTCAAAAACGGTTATTTTTGTCTAAACTGACAGTTTCTTCGCGGCGAACAATATATTAATAATGTGAGAGGATGAGATGTATAAATTAAATCTCTATCTATAATAAAGCAAAGTTTGACAATCCCATTTGTTAAAATTCTAGCCCCTCCACGTTAGTATAATCTTATGTGTAATTTTGTGAGATTTTAGTTAAGTGCCGTTTTCGTCCCTGTGGTTTGGTCACTTTGGCCATTTCAGTCCATTTTTCAAAAATGCGCCATTTTCGTCCCCCACGTTCTGGAAAGGTGCCATTTCAGTCCAAAAATCATAACCCAGTTAAGTCTGTTTGTAAATAAGGACTGATTGTGTAAATTTGAAACATAAAGGACCATTTAAGTAAAATGTATAAATATTAATATAATTATAAAATATATATAATATATATATATATAACCTGCATGTATACACACACTCTGGAACCGGAGCTCCGGTGGTCACCACCGTCGCCGGAACCGGAGCTCCGGTGGTCACCACCGCCGCCTCACTGCTGCACCATCACCATAACCATTAACACCACCGTCTCCTCACCGCTGCACCATCACCATAACCCACCACCACTTCACCGTAAACAACCGTTCACCTCTGTCATCACCTCCATTCACCGCTGTAAAACCGACAACCTGCAACTCATCTTCATCAATCATCATCACAGTCGGAGAGAGAGAGAGAGATAACGACAATATGATCGGAGATGCAAATGCAAATGCAGTCGCAGCAGAAACAGATGCACTCCTCGACCTCCTTCCGCCACCTCTCGACGATCAACCACCTCACCATGGCGACCTCATTGGTGCTAACTTCTTCAACTCCTTTGACGACGACTTTGACGATTCAGATATCCTCTAGGTTTCGCAAAATTCACCTGTACGTTTCTATGCTTTATGTTGTTCAGTTGCAGTTATTGTTCTATATTCAGATTTTCATCTGATCGATCAAAAACCGTATGCATAAATGATACTCCAATTCATTAGTTGTTTGCATTGCGTCCGTAGATCTGGTTTTTGCTTTACAAAATTACCTGTTTCTATGCTGCATGTTGCTGTAATCAATACTCTAATTGATTAGTTATATACTTTTATACATTGCGTTTATAGATCTGAATTTGTTTTACTTGTTTGATTTTTGAATTGTGAACTGAACTATATGCCGAATTTCGTTCAATGATTCTCGTCATTCGAATTTCGATTCGATTCGATTTGTGTGATTGTATCGTATTACAAATTTACAGTACATCTATTTGCATTAAGATAATGACAATGAAACGACGATTTACATTAAGAACTGTATGCCGAATTTCGTTCGGTCATCATCGTCATCCGAACACAGCGGTGGTGATGTGCTTGGTGATCGTTGTGATCGTTGACGGAGATGATGACGATGATGAACGGTGACTGTTGATGAACAATGATGGGGATTGGATGTGGTGGCGGTGGTGGCTATGGTGGCGGTGGTGGCGGTGGTGGCGGTGGTGGCTGTGGTGGCTGTGGTGGCGGTGGTGGCGGCGGCGGTGGTGGTGGCAGGGCTAGTGGTGGTGGTGTTAACTGCCATTTCAGTCCATTTTTCAAATTTACACAATCAGTCCTTTATGTTACAAATTTACACAATCAGTCCTTATTTACAAACTGACTTAACTGGGTTATGATTTTTGGACTGAAATGGCACCTTTCCAGAACGTGGGGGACGAAAATGGCGCATTTTTGAAAAATGGACTGAAATGGCCAAAGTGACCAAACCACAGGGACGAAAATGGCAGTTAACTCTTTATTTTTTTATGTTTAATTAAAGAAAGGTCAAAATTTGGTAACGTCTCTTTCAAACCTGTCTCACATTAATATCTCTTTCTCTCTCTACAGTACACAAAATGTCAAAACCCTACACCCCCTACCATCTTTCCCTTTCCCTTTCCTCTTCCTCCTCTTCTCCTCTCTGCTTCTTCTCTGTTGAAAACTGAAAACAAACCTTCTATATATTACTCTCTCTGAAACACATATCATACAGAACCCATATTTATAGAAAATTCCAAATCTTATTCAAGAAACACAAATCCTACGGTGGTGCTCAATTTCTAAACCTAATCTGACGGTATATAGAAACATTCACACGGATCGCTCTTTGAATTTGGCTTCCTCCCACCACCGTGAGGGAATACGCTACCTTCCGTCTTCGTTTCCAGCGAGAAGCTATGAACCATTTGCAGCGAGAAGATATGGTTAAAAAAACTCAAAGCAACCCTTCTGTATGTTACTTTCTCTCTGAATTTATGAAGTATATGTGTAGGGTGTTGGTTATTGAAGGAAGCTTTGCTATTGTTTGAAGAAATTAGGTTTGTGAATCTCATGTTTCACTTAAATGTTATGTTTGAATTGAACTGTTTGTTGAAGCTGTTAGGGTAATGGACCTGTTTTATAAACTATCAGTGTTGAATTGATTGTAAAATTTGTTGTTTTTTATTACATGTTAGTCTATTATATGTGTTTTAGGGCATGATTTTCAAAGATTACTCTTCCACTGTTCTGTTTATTAGAAAGTTTTGCATATTTATGTTGATCCTGATAACATGTTAGTCTATTATATCTGTTTTAGGGCACGATTTTGAAAGATTACTCTTCCACTGTTCTCTATATTTAAAGGTTTTGCATATTTATGTTGTTTACAATGATAATTTAAAATCCAAGCCTCTTTGTATCATATTGCTGGATTATATCTTTACAAAATTGATGTTTATAATGTTTTTAAGATGAAAACTAACTATATTAATGGACTTGTATGAAGATGGATAAAGTTAGTTGAAAGTCTCCTTTTGATACTAAAGTTAAGCAGTTAATAGAAGTAGTCATCTAATCACAATGCCAATTTGAAGAAAATCAAATGGACATCAAATTATGTTTCAAAAAGGAAAAGAATAGAAGATACATTTGTAAATTTTGAAATGAAGAAACTGTGTTGGTTTGAACTTATATTCTAATGCTTAACAGTACCTGTAAATGCATTAACTTGTTAGAAATTGTAAGTAGTTAATACTATATCTATCACAAAGAGAGTCCAACATTCAACCTTTTAAGTGTTAGATACCTTTAATTATCTTTATAACTATTGTAGTACCGTTCATTATATATGAAGTAGTCAAATAAAAAGCTACGTTTGACAAAACTAAGCCTTAAAGGTGCTTTAGTTGCATACACACAAAATGAAATGATTTATGAAGATAATTAATTACCCAAGAAGCCCATGCAAAGCCATAAAACAATGCCTGCAAATAACAACAAATTTATGAGATTATATTCACGAAATTGGAATGTTCGGTCAAATTTGCTTTTTAATTAAAGTGAAGTGAACTTACATAAGCTATTGGTGCTAATAATCATGCACATAATATTATTTTCTCGCCAACTAACGAATTAGCAAGAGGAAACACCACCAACTGGAAACAAATGAAGAATTGAGAGAATAATATTACTTAATATGGAATTTTGGAGCATAATGGAACAGAAACTTAATGATAACAAACCGAAATAAAAAAAAACATATAGAAAAATTGCTTTTATACTTAGGTAGAAGCACAGACCTGAGAAACGATTGAGCCTATACCAACTATGCTTTGGATTTCTGAAACTTGATTTTTGTCAAAGCCGAATGTTGCTTTCAGGTAATACTGGCAAGATAAAAGAAAGAGAAAAAAAACAGGGAATGACTTGATTAATTAGCAATCCTAGAAAACATGCCTTTATTTATTTATCATTTTTTTTTAATGTGTGAAGCATGCACTTCCTCTTATCTTTTAACTCGTCAAAACAAGTAATATTTGTATGGATCGGGTTGGGTCTGACTCGCTTCCATAACAAATAATTATGTTTTATAAATCGTTAGTGTCATATGTATGATTATAAAACATAATATTATTTCAGTGATAATTATTAGAATGTAATCTAGACTTAGGTTATGTTTATTATGTATTTGTTATTAGATAAATGGTCACAAAGGCAGAAAACAAATGTCAACGGTTGTTATTTAGCGGTTATGACGGTTTTCTGGTACCCCAAACGAAGGGGTATAACCACCTTTTTGGTACCGTTTCATAGGCTATATATATGCCCAAAATTGTAAAGATACGTTGAACAAGTTCATAATCCAAAAACGGTATGCGTTGACTTTCGTTGACATCCAAAGTTGGCCAATTTAAAAGTAAACAGGTCAAATACACACACCTAATATCACTTATATATTCAATATAAGATAAATGTAACTTAACAAGAAGAAAAATAAATTCACATATATAAAAATAGAACATACCAGTAACACAGTGCTGATTCTCGACATTCCCAATTCATAAAAGAAAGAAATAACTGAAATGCTCCTCAAAGTCGGACTAAAACAAAAAACGCTCATGTTAGAATCAGCTCGAAAGAACAGCAAAAGAGTAACTACCACAATGGTGAATCTTGAAATCCACATACGTGTTTAACAAGATAGTTACAGCATATTTCATTGTTTTATAACGTTCTTGTACAACCGTGAGTGCTTTATTCAAATAAGATGAATGTTGATCCAGCTTTGGAGTTGATTTAACCGTTTCAACGAGAAAGAACGCCATATAAACTGGACAGAAGATTAACAAAGCTATTGAAACCTGAATCAGAAGTATTTATAATCAGAAAAATTGTAAGAAAACTAAAAACTGTGTATTATTAATTATGCTATAGATAGTATTAATATAACTGTACTTCGAAAATATACTCTTCTGGAAGAAAACGTGCTAGGAGATTTCCGACGACATGTGATGCAGAAACTAGGCCTGTTATCCAACTAAAAACAGTTGCACGTTTTCTATGATCAACATTATATGCCTGCAATAATAATAGTAATAAGAAGTTTTTTAGATTAAACGGTTTAGGAGGTTGTGTGCATTAAAAAGGCTAGAGTAAAGTACATGGATAGTCCCTGTGGTTAACCAGAATTTTGGATTTAGTCCCTAGCTTTTTAAAAGTACACGGAGGGTCCCTGTGGTTTGCACTTTGTAGCGCATTTAGTCCCCAGCTAACAAATCTAAAGGTTTCAGCAGGTCCAAGTTAGGGACTAAATGGTTTACAAAGTGCAAACCACAGGGGCCATCCATGTACTTTGGCAAAAGTTGGGGATTAAATGTGTTACAAAGTGCAAACCGCAGGGACCATCCATGTACTTTTGGAAATCTAAGGACCAAGTGACCAACTCCAAAATTTTGATCAACCACAGGGACTAGGGACTATTCGTGTACTTTACTCAAAAGGCTATCGGGGACTTTCAAACGGTTTGATGTGTTCCTCTTTTAAGTTCTTTTTTATTTCATCCATTTCAAATGGGTATGGGTATGAGATTACCAATACCCGACCCGAACCCGACCCATTGCCATCCCTTTCCTGTGCGAGGATCATGTGGCCAAACTGTGTCCCGCCCATTCTGCACATTATAAGGTCTTCAGACAAAAATTTACATAGCATAACATAATTAATGATGTAACAATAAAGAATGGAACATATAGCATATAAAACTAGCACATGATTATGAATAATTTCAAGGACTCCTCAAATTTGGATATATAGATCAATTAATAAAACTCAAGATCCAAATTTATGAACAAGTCTAACATATGAATGTATATAGTGTCTTTCTAGAAAATGTACTATAGCTGCACAATAATTTTTACAGCTTACACAGTCAATTTCCTAATAAAATATGACAGTTGTTTTTGAGGAGTATAATAATTTTGTTTTCTCCATACGGTATGTAACAAGTTCATTTATTGCTAACAGTAATTGACTCACTACCATTTTCCATAAAAGCACATTCATGATCTATATCCTTATGTGGATGTGGAAGTGCCTAGCTATAGAAATATGGTGAAAGCACATTCAGCTCCGCCACTAATGAATGGATGTACAATAATGCTATAACCAAAAGCAACAACAGATACTTTTATTATGCTATAGCCACGACCAGGTATCTTTTTTGTCGTTCCTACTAAGGTGTATCAAAACTAGGGGTGGCAAAATGGGTGGATTGGGCAGGTTTGGGTAATGGGTTAGGATGGGTATAGGTTAGGATGAGTTTATTAAGAAATGAGTTAGGATGGGTTTAGGTTAAGATGGGTTTTTGTCAAGATGGATTTGGGCATGATAGACTAAAAATATAAAAAAAAATTAAAAATAAAAAAATTTAAAAAAAAAAATAAAAAAAGTCAAAAAATACAAAAAAATAAAAAAAAAATCCACAATGCTTTATTTTACTTTCTTAGATACAAGGTCATACTGCTGATTAAAAAAGTGTATATTAACTGATAGATTTCTATAATTTGATTTATAGTTGACCCTTACACAACTTTGTTGTTCTCTTTTTATTAATAAACATAAAGAAACTAATGCGAAATCAGTTAGTAGGCCTGGACCTAAAAAAGACCTACGCCAAGATCTGACACAAAGTGGTCAAGAACCACGTTGCAGGCTGGGTTTTGAAGGGGATCATAAGATAGGGGTTATTTCAAATTCGTTAATTTTGAATCAAAGTAATATATCTTATTTGTTGACAGCAGAAGAATTGATTCTCTTATTTTATCTAAGGATGTATCTGCGATAATTTGTTAAAGACTCTTAGAAAATGATTTATGACATGTATCTGGGAGAATTTGTTCGTAGAATTATATATATGATGGTCGATGAAGCTGCCCTTTCTAGAGATACAGTTCTTCCCAAAGAAAAAAACTTAATTCATATTTAGGTATTCTTCAAACCCTTGGTTTCCTATATTTAAATTGTTATATTGGTTCAGGTTTGCAGCATTTGAATGCAAAAAGTCTCATAAGGTTTTGCCCAGTTGATGCAAAAGTCTTTTCGACTTTGTTGAATTGGTATCCTAATCTTTTTTCGACATAACAGTAGATGCATAAATGTGGTTATATATGGTGTTGTATTTTTTGGTCTCTAAGGTTTGTGGATGTTTTTTGCAGTCAGCAGTAACTTGGAAACAATGGGTGCATGGACCAGTCAAATTGAGCAAAGAAAAGTTGCTAAGGTTGGAGACTAATCATCGAAAAAAAAATCATGTTGTCAAGTTATCAGTTATTTACCGTTAACAGTAATATATCACTCTGTTTGTATTTATTTTATTTATAAACTTATAATTAATGTAAATCAAAATTTCCTACCCTGGAAGTTCCCGAGTGATAACCTAATAAATGAATAAAAAAAATGAGACGTGTGAATGTGATTAAACCATCAAATTTTGAAATGAAAAGTTGTTGCCACAACGTCCACCTCCCACCCCGCGCACTTCTGCGGCTGTTTTGCCCTGCTGGTGACATGATTTCTCCACACCCCTCAAAACACAACCTAATTGATATATGAAACAGAATCTTAGATTGATCATTGGATTTTGTGCAACTTGTTTAGGGGATTCTAAAATATCACGATTGAAAAAAATCTTGAAGAATGGAATGTTAGTAATAATTTGAAATTAAGAAAAAAGTTTTAAGTATTTCTCCTAAACATATTTACCATTATAAGTGACAATTCATGAGAGATATCACCTAAAACATCATACAAACTTAGATTGAAAATAATCAAGTTTATCTCATGTCTAATATGTTTATTATACAACTTGTGTTTGATTTAATCTTTTCAACATGAATTATTAAACAAGTTGTATTCACATGTCAACTTATCAATACTTTGAAAATAAGAAATCAAAAAGTAATTTATATATTTTAAAATGGGTTAATGGATTTAAACACCCCCAACTATCGTCATTTGGCCGATGGCACTCTCAACTTTCACTTTGGCTCAGACCACTCCCAACTTAACACTTGGGTTGTTGTGTCACCCTGTCGTTAAATAAACACTAACTGGGTTAGTTCTTTTTGCTTACTTGGCCATTTTGTCCAACGTGGCATGGTGACATGGCCTGTTTTTATCCAACGTGTCTATTTTTGCTGACGTGGCCATTTTGTGGCCAATGGTTGTTGAACAAGTCACAATTTCACGATTAGGATTTTAAAACCAAAAAAACTTGTCTCTTTCTTTTGATTAAATCCAACGGCAAACAGATTTCACCACCACCAACATCAGATTTCATCATCTCCAACATCAGGTTTCACCCCCTTTCTCACCACCGCCACAATCAACCCAGCCACTATCTCCTTCTCCCTTTCTCACCACCGCCACAGTCAACCCGACACCCACACACCCCCAACCACCCTTCAAGTCCACCTTCACGTTGCAGATCGGAAGAAAGGGAGCCGCCGCACACGGCGACAGCGCAACGACAGAGAGACAGAAAACGAGATCAGAAAGAGAAGAGAGAGAAAGTGAAGCAGAGAGAGAGAGATAGTTCGAAACAAATCTGACCGGTGACCCTGTCGGAATGAAATGAAGACCGCCACCTTCGTCGGCGCCGGTGAGCCACCATCCTCGGATGTAACCCCCACACAACACCCCTCGTTCTCCCTCTCTACTCCGACTAACCAGCCGGCCATACCCCCCTTCCGACACCCTCCTGTTGCAGAACATTTAAACGGCCACCACCGGTTGGTGGTGGCGTACGGTGAAGACACAAGCGACGTATGGCGGTGGTGGAGGTGGAGCCTTGTTCGATTCTGTTTTGCTTTGCTTTGGGTTCGGGTCAACGCTAGCCAGAGACAGATTCATATAGTGTGGCTGTTTTGAGCGGACATGGAGCTTATATACATGCTGATGGGGCGGTTGTAGTGTGGCTGTTTCAGATCTGGGGTGGATGTTAGCAGGTGAGGAAGTGGTGGCGGTGATGGTTGATGGTGGCAGTTGTTGGTGGAGAGAGGGATAGGGAGATGGAGATGTACAAATTCAACTCTGCATATATAAATACACATATTATATATATATATATATATATATTATTAAATATAATAATTATTATATAGATTTCTTTAAAAAATAATTGGCCACATCAGATTTAAATGACACATCATACATGCCACATCAGATAAAATTGCCACATAGGCTAAATTTACTAACCTGGTTAGTGAATATTTAACGAGGGGGTGCCATGACAACCCAAGTGTTAAGTTGGGAGTGGTCTGAGCCAAAGTGAAAGTTGAGAGTGTCATCGGCCAAATGGCCATAGTTGGGGGTGTTTAAATCCATTAACCCTTTTAAAATAAAGGGCAATAGTAATTTATATATTTTAAAGGGCAAATGGTCAATCTGGATTATGATACACCATGACTTGTTTAGATTAAGATAACAATGTTAGAGCACTGGCAATGAAAATCTTAAAAATATGTAAGTTTAGTTATATTATAAGGAATGGTTGTTGGTGTTTTTAGGTGGATGAGAGAGAAAATATACGAGAAAGTTACTGTTCATCTGTAAATATATGAGAAAAAAATCTGGAGAGAGAAAACCTTGTAAATTTTTTTAATATTTTAAGAAATCGTTGTGAGTGAAGGAGAGAGAAAAATTAATGATAAAGATATAAAAAAATTATTTAATTAACAATTAAGTTAGAATTAAGATCAATTACACAAATAACTAACATTTCGAGTTCAAGGTAATCAATCTAGCCCGTCCAACCAACGTGGTATCTACAATACATTATTATATTTCACATTTTACATAGCTAAACATGAAATATCATTACATTATTAAACTCACATAATTATATCACAAAAAAATAGAATAAAGGGAGATTGACCAGTAATAATCTCACCTACACTTTATTGGCCATTAATAATCCCATCTCAGAATATTCCCCCAACTAGTCCCACCTTTCACCTATTTTTCCTACAATGGTCCCTCGTAGAAAAAAACTTAACAGAGTTAAGCTTTTTTCTAAATTACAAACAAATTTTTAGGGCTTTTGATTAGAACGACGATACGAGTCAATTGATGTAAAACTTGCCTCGAAACGGTGCTCCAAACGATGAAAACAACGCTTCAATTCGGGTGTTTAAATTTCCAATTAACCAAAATCAAGTCATTTGGAGCACCATTTCGAAGTATGTTTTACATCAATGGACTCGTATCATCGTTCTGATCAAAAACCCTAAAAATCTGTTTGTAATTTGGAAATAAAAGCTTAACTCCGTTAGGTTTTTTTAACGGGGGACCATTGTCGAAAAAATAGGTGAAAGGTGTGACTGATGATGAGAGAATATTTTGAGGTGAAATTAGTAATGGCCAATAAGGTCTAGATAAGATTATTACAGGCGAATTCCCTATAATAAAATAGAAATACAACATAAAAAAATGCAACATGATAAATCAGATCAGAGGGTTTGGTTTTAAGGGTAAAGATCAAATAGGAAGTTAATTTTCGCTAGGAAGGATAGGAAGCCATAGGATTATGACATGTGGCAAATTTTAAAATAAAGAGAAAGGGTATTTTAGTCAATCCAACTCCTTCTTCTTCCTTTTTCAAAACCCAGTAAATTCAAAAACCCATCATTTTCAAAACCCACCATCTTCAACTATTTCTTCACTTTCTATCTCAATAATCACTACATTATAGTGCGATTTTCATCACAAATCAACGATTCAGAACCCGATCAACGTGTTCTTCAGCTTTTTTTTGAAGAAAACCCAGTTTAATTTCATAAAAAAATCTCGTTTTTTCCGGTGATTTTGGAGATAATCACTCGATTCGAGCGTTGATAAGTGTTTCTATCATTCAAATTTCGTCAATTGATGAAGAAATCGGCTTCGATCCATGTAAGAAATTCTTTAATTTCATTTTCATGATCTGGGTTTTTGATTTAGTCATTGCGTTTTACGATCTTTGCGGGGGTCCGGGGGCGGCAGCCCCCGGTAGCGGGGTCCCAGAGGCGGTAGCCCCTGGCGGGGTCCAAGGGGCAGAGCCCCTGGCTGGGGTTGAGCTGCCAGGTCAGCTCGGAAATTTTTTTTTCGATTAAATTGCTGTACTAAAAACGCATCAGAAAAATTAAATTTCCATAAATTGGCTCATTTCGAAGACAGTAATTCGTAGACAATTCAGACAGTTCACACTGACAGACAGTTTTATGTGTCCATTGCGTTTTAGAAATAAGAGAGTTTTATGTGGTTTCTGGCTATTGCGTTTTAGAAAAAAACACATTTTTAAGTGTTTTTAGTCATTGTGTTTTAGGTAAAACACATTTTTTAGGTGTTTTCAGTCCATTGCGTTTTAGAATGAGTCATTTTTAAGTGTTTTCTGGCCATTGCGTTTTACATATAAGACATTTCTTTGTGTTTTTGGTGCATTGCGTTTTAGGTAAAACACTTTTTTATGTGTTTTCAGTCCATTGCGTTTTAGAAAACAGACATTTTAAGTGTATTCTGGCCATTGCGTTTTACAAATAAGTCATTTCTTTGTGTTTTTTGTGCATTGCGTTTTAGGTAAAACACATTTTTATGTGTTTTCTGGCCATTGCGTTTTACAAATAAGTCATTTCTTTGTGTTTTTGGTGCATTGCGTTTTAGAAAAATGTCATTTTTTAGGTTTTTTTTTCATTGCGTTTTACGTAACTGGTGGTTTTTCTATTGCGTTTTACGCAACTGGGTTTTAATTTTTTTTTTTTTTAAATATAGCAATAGTATACTCGTTTTAAAGATAAAAAAACGCTCGTTTTTTTGGTGCAATTTTTATAAAAAAATAATGTCGTATGAAAGAGTTATTAACGTTTAAAAAATGTGGGGGAATTGGAGGAGAGAGAAACTATTGGCTTGGATTGACTAGAATGCCCTTAAACAAACTCACGCGCCTCTTTTCTTCATTTCAATTTGCCTGATTTAATCTTAGCCCTTGATTAACTTAATGGATGGTCAAGATCACTTCCTATCCTTCCTAGCCAAATAAACTTCCTATTGTATCTCCACCCTGGTTTTAAAACCCCATGAATATCCATCCATTTTCCCGGCCCATGTTTAGCATCTGCAGATATATCAGCAGAGATTCGCGTTTCGTGTTCGCCACCCGCCCCCATTTATCACACAACGTGGTGGATCCATCCTCATTTTTCAACCCTAATTCCACTCTTTCACTCCCTTCAGGATACACAGATCAACTTATCATCTTCATTGCTGCTGCATTCATGGCGGAATAAACCTCCCTTGAATTCCAATTCATATACCAACAGTAAGTTCTAATATCTCCGTCTTCTTATTTTAACGGTTTACTTTGCTATCGATTGATTGATGCTCTTTTACTAGTTAACAGTTTGGATGTTAATGTCGAAAGTCGTCACAAGTGCAAATTCTTACAAATTGTTTTTCCAATTTTCTTTTTTTACATGGAAATGCGAAAGGTTCTTCTGGTTTGTTTGAATTCCATTCCACTAAAATTGATTAATGACTTTTTGGTTTCCGAACGGCCTTTGTGTGCTCGCCCAGACATTTTTTAATGAAACATCTTTTAAAAAAACATTCTGCAGATGACGCGGCGCAGACAAAAGAGACTGCGCAGATCTTTTTTAGAAAAAACAAACAACAGCTAAGCAATTTTGGATAGTGTTGTTGTATAGAGAACTTGTAGGCCGTTTGGGGAAAAGCTCATTTGTAAATGAAAATGAGTTTAGCTCGAGTCAATGTAAGTTTGCTTATTTGACTTGTTTAAGTTAAACCCAAATTTTAATAATATAGTATGAGTTCAAGTGACTTAAAATATTAAAATAAACATAAAATATTAGCTTTAATATAATCAAACTGGCTCGAGCTTTGGGCTGTAAACGAGCCGAGTCGAACCGAACCAGGATGGGCTCAGGCTCGGCTCGTTTAAAAATCGAATTGAGTCGAGCCGGCTCGTTTAAAACCGATCTGACTTCGAGCCGAGCTTTTTTCGAGCGAACTTCGAGTGAGCCTCGAGCCACGAACTTTTTAAACAAAGTAGTAATTTTAAGCGAAGTATAAAATGAACAAGAAAAGATTTATTGTTACTTACCTCAATCTATATCTTTTAAATCAATATTAATAATTAAAACTATAGCTTAACAATCTATTTCTTTCGATAAAAAAGTAACCATATTACTAAGTAAACAACAGTGTTTAGATATATTAGAATATATGTATATAAACACACACTCACACACATAATTTGGGGTTTAATTTAAACGTGCCAAACGAGCGAGCCAACGGGCCTACTAATGAGCGAGCCATGAACCGAACCTACTTTGGCTCGGGCTCGGCTCGTTTACAAACCGAGCCGAGCCAAGCCAGCTCGTTTAAAACCGAGCTGACTTTGAGTCGAGCTTTTTTCGAACTTTTTTCGAGCGAACTTCGAGCGAGTCGAGCTCTTTAAGCCGGTTAAGATAAACGAGCTTAACCGAGCTGGCTCGTCTAAGCCTGAGCCGAAGTTGACTTTGCTCATTTACATCCCCAATATTTTCTTGCACTTATTTGTTGAGGAACTGATTTCCTAAATTCTAAGAGCTGGATAGATGTAATGTTTGCCTATATGCTATTCTTCGAAACCATTTTATTAGCTTTGTTATTTGTAGGGTTAAGTAAATATGGTTGTTATAATGAAGAAGTAAAATGCATATATTTTTAACGAAAGAAAAAAAAAAAGCAGAACAATGAATGATCTACAGATTTCTGATCATACTTTTATATTTTCATTGATAACCAAATTGAAAAAACAAGACAAATTTGGTCTTCGACACAATAAAACATCAAGAAATGTTTGATTTGACTTCTCTGTATCCAATGGTAGTTTCGGCTAAGATAGGGATGTAAAAAAGACCCTAAATATTCGGGTATCAAACTAAGCTAAAACTTGTGTCAAAATCAAATACAGTAATATATTATAAAATTTTAAAATATAACATATATACTATGCTTAAATTACGAATATTATTGTTGAGTTTAAGTAATTGACATGGTAATGCATATACACCAAAAATATATACTTTTTTTTTAATCAAAAGAAGTTAAGTAACTTAATTTTTTACTTATATATTTTAATGTTGTTTTTGGTGTTAGTTGGGACGGTTTATTTCAACATTGGAAGGTGTGGTTACCTTGTAATAAATTTTGGACATATTTTCTAGCCCACTTCTAGGCACTTTATTAACTATCTAATTATTATTCGGTGCTTTGTCACATTGCTTTGTATTTTAGTTCTGACACCAACCCACGTGTAGGTGTTATGTGTGTGAGAGAGATACAAGCCAATATTTCATATTTACCCTTGAAACTTGCATTGAATTGTGCACACAATTTTGGAATGGTAATAAACTGATAATTGCATTTTTCTGTTGAGTCACGTTATTTTTCTTGGCTTTCTTGCCGTCCCAACATTCTTCTTGTTCTCTTGCTACTTCGGTTATAGTGAAGTTTTAAAATCTTGATTTAAACCTTAATCTCAATTTGTGTCAAATATTCTGCAGTTCTTTATTCGTTGTCATGCGAATTAGTTGACTTATTGAGTATTACTTTTATTCAAGAAAGTATTATCTTGATATAAGTTGCAATTTTTTTATTTACTTTTTCAGAAAAACAAATCTTTTTTATTCGATTTTGCATCATGGGGTCTTTCTGGTTAGACCCCTTTTGATTTTTCACTTTATAGTTGATAGGTTTTCAAGAATCAAGATAAGGGTATGCTATAATCAAGTGGGTCACTGTTTCTTGATGTTTCCATCAAGGGTAGTTTAAGTTTATGTATGTGCTTTTTTGTTGCAGCTGTGATCTACATTTAGCTTGTTAAATCATCAACAATTTCAAGAGAATCTTGATTTATGAAAAGCATGGATCTTGGTGACAAAAAAAGTTGTTGGGGAAATTCTAAGGTATGCCCACCAGATTTTGGAATTATTGATTTTCATATTACAAAATATTGATTTATGTTTGTTTGTTAAATTGCATTTAGAATGATTTTCATATGACAAAATATTGATTTATGTTTGTTTGTTAAATTGCATTTAGAAGGATACATGGAGGACAACATTGGTGTTAGCATATCAAAGTCTTGGTGTAGTCTATGGTGACCTCAGTATTTCCCCAATTTATGTTTATAAAAGCACATTTGCAGAAGACATTCATCACTCTGAAACAAACGTAGAGATTTTCGGTGTGCTTTCGTTTATTTTCTGGACTTTAACCCTCATTACTTTGTTCAAATATGTCTTCATCGTTCTTCGAGCTGACGATAATGGCGAAGGTAAGCTTTTGTTTTTTTAAAAGTAATCACCATTTAGAACCATCAGCGGTTAACAATTTAACATGTTATTGATGAATCTTTAGGTGGAACTTTTGCACTTTATTCCTTAATATGTCGGCATGCTAAAGTAAGCCTGCTACCAAACAAACAGACCGCTGATGAATCGCTCTCAACGTATAAACTGACGCAACCTCCCAAGAGAGAAAACGGGTCAAAATTGAAAACATTGCTTGAAAAGCACAAAACTTTGCATACAGCTTTACTAATCTTGGTCCTTCTTGGCACTTGTATGGTAATCGGAGATGGAGTACTTACGCCAGTTATTTCTGGTACAACTTTATAATCTTTTTCGAACTTTTGAAATCTCTTGTTCAATATTTGCGTTATTAACGTGTTTTGTTCTCTAAATTTTCAGTTTTTTCTGCTGTTTCGGGGCTCGAGCTATCAATGTCCAAAGCACACCATGAATGTGAGTGTTCTCCTATTTTCAATCGTTTGCGGTACACAAGTTTCTTTGCGAATCGTTTGGATGTGCTTTTCAGAAATAATTATACTACATTTAATAGTAATTATAGAGATATAATAACCAACAAACATAAACATGTATAGTGATTCAATTGGATATTAACAAAAGAGTAAAATGCCATTTTCGTTCTTGAGGTTTGACCGGTTTTGCGACTTTCGTCCAATAGTTTGTTTTTCCGCATTTGGATCCAAAAGGTTTGAAATCTTGCCATTTTAATCTGGCTCGTTAACTCCATCCATTTTTCTCCGTTAAGGCAGGGGTGTTTTCGTCTTTTTTGAATACTTATATATTATACTAAATGCTTGTACGTAAAGTGTAAAGGCCCATTTGCCTTTTAAGTTAACAAAAAAAGACGAAAAGATCCTTGTCTCAACTGAGAAAAATGGATGTAGTTAACAAGCCGGATGAAAATGGCAAGATTTCAAACCTTTTGGATCCAGATGCGGAAAAACAAACCTTTGGACAAAGTCGCAAAACTGGCCAAACCTCAGGGACTGAAATGGCATTTTACTCTTAGCAAAAATTAAGAGTAAATTGCGGTTTTGGTCCCTATGGTTTAGTTGTTATTGCGATTATTTACAAAATCCAATTGTCTTGCAATTTTAATACCAAGGTTTCTATTTTATTGCGGTATTGGTCCATCACACTAACTCCATCCAATTTATAGTTAAATCCTTGAGTTGGATGGAGTTAGTGTGGTGGACCAAAACCGCAATAAAATAGAAACCTCGGTATTAAAATTGCAAGACATTTTGATTTTGTAAATAATAGCAATAACCACTAAACCATAGAGATCAAAACTGCAATTTACTATTTTTTTAATTAGTAAGATGTTTTTCAGTAAGAAGAACCAATATGCACGACAGAAAAATTAATCATATAGGCAGACAATATTCTTTACATCTACGCAATAATCAATTTCTAAACATGTTCCATACATAAGTCACACGGGTACAAGATCTGGAAACCTTATTCCACCTTATAGTTGTATGTCTTGATATTCTTCAACATGCATGGCCATAAGTTCCAAAATATCTAATGAAAGAGCAAACTATTTACATCACAAAAATGTTAAGATGTTTAAGTTTCTATAATTCGTGATGTTTATAACAAGTTGAAATTCTTCGATTGTTGCACCGTTTGAACATTAGATGTACATGCCTAACTTTACTTGTCATGTAGCTTCAAGATAAAACGTAATTACATGTTCAAGACATAGCAAATATGAAACATGACATATTTATGTCTTTGATTTAGTCAGTTGACGTTGTTGCATAAGGATGTGGCTGGTTATTGCAATTGGATTTGTTGTTGCTAATGTTTTTCACCAAGACTTTAGAAAAGTGTCAATAAATAGTTTATAGAGAGAATGGGCTGAGAACTGTTAAGGGAGAATAATAAAAGAGACATAAACTAGTTTGATGCTTAATCTCATATATATAATTAATCAAAAGAAATTAAACTTATATGTTTCGCGAAAACAAAACAACAATTTAAATAACATAATGATCATGGATAAACAACAATATTTAGTGAATAGAAGCCCTAGGACATACTAGAACTTGACTTTTGATTACACTCTTTGGACCTCTAAAAAATAATTGCAATAAGTTCAACTTTCTCATAAATCCTTCTAAAAGAAAATATATTTATATAGAGTATTACCCCTGATAATAAAATTAAAATAACAAAATTGTGTTTCCTTATAATCATGAGCCTGATGAAGTAATAAAACCTTGAGCGAGATTTGGAGTTTTTAATTTCCCAAAAAGAGTGTTATAGAAGAAAATATTTTGAGTAAATTGCAGTTTTAGTCCCTATGGTTTAGTGGTTATTGTTATTATTTACAAAATCAAAATGTCTTGCGGTTTTAATACCAAGGTTTCTCTATTATTGCGGTTTTGGTCCACCACACTAACTCCATCCAACTTATAGTTAAATCCTTATCACATAAGTTGGATGGAGTTAGTGTGGTAGACCAAAACCGCAATAAAATAGAAACCTTGGTATGAAAATTGCAAGACATTTGGATGTTGTAAATAATAGCAATAACCACTAAATCATTGGGACCAAAACTACAATTTACTCAAAAATTAACTTACATCCACTCCTTCAGGTGATGGAAGCGAGCATAAAAGAAACAAAGGTTTACTAGCATAACATTCAATGCACAAACTTTAAACAACATTATATGCATATTCTGAAAGTATATATATATTGTTTTTAATTTACAGATGCTGTGATCCCGATAACCTGCTTCATATTGGTGTGCTTATTTGCACTACAACATTATGGCTCACATAGAATTGGTTTCATTTTTGCGCCAATTGTGCTGTTATGGCTGCTATGCCTCAGTGGCCTCGGGCTATACAATATATTATACTGGGACCCGCATGTTTACAAAGCTCTTTCGCCCTATTACATGTATAAGTTTTTAAAGAAGACAAAAAAACAAGGGTGGATGTCTTTGGGAGGCATTTTATTATGCATTACAGGTAAAACCTTCATTATATAGGTATCGTTTGACTTTTGTGGTCAAACTGATTTTATTTACTCCGTGTTATGATAACTTATCAAGTTTACTTGCAGGCTCGGAAGCCATGTTTGCTGACCTTGGTCATTTCTCTTATGCTGCAATACAGGTACATTTGGCCTGAAATCTTACATATGGGTATAACAATATGAAATTCACATATATGAATCTTGAGTGAAGTACACAGATGGTCCCTATGGTTTACCAAAATTTTGGATTTGGTCCCTATTTTTCCAAAAGTACACGGATGGTCTTTGTGGTTAGCACTTTGTAACACATTTAGTCCCCAGTTTTTTTCCAAAAGTAAATGGATGGCCCCTGTGGTTTGCGTTTTATAACGCATTTAGTCTCTAACTTGGACCTGTAAAACCTTTATATCTGTTGGTTGGGGACTAAATGCGTTACAAAGTGCAAATCAGAAGGACCGTCCGTTTACTTTTTGAAAGCTAGGGACCAAATCCAAGATTTTGGTAAACCACCGGGACCATTCGTGTACTTTACTCATGATTCTTTTATCATATTTTCTGTTCATTGACTTTTATTTGGCATCATGTGGGACCAGAAATTATTTTGTCGACTTCTTTTGCAGATCGCTTTCTCCTTCTTAGTTTATCCAGCATTAATACTAGGTTACATGGGGCAAGCAGCTTATTTGTCAAAACATCACCAAATGGCACACGACATTAGTTATTATGTCTCAGTGCCAGGTATTCTTTTTGAGGACATAAACTTGACACATAGTTTAAGTAAATTTTTGAGAAAATGCCATTTTCGTCCCTAAGGTTTGGCCACTTTTGCGACTTTTGGCTAAAGGTTTGTTTTTCCGCATCTGGATCCAAAAGGTTTGAAATCTTGCCATTTTCATCCGGCTCGTTAACTTCATCCACTTTTTCCTGTTAAGTCAGGGGTAATTCCGTCTTTATTTGTTAACTTAAAGGGAAATTCGGTCTTTTTGCATAAAGTAAAAAAGACCGAATTGCCTTTTAAGTTAGCAAAAAAGACGGAAATACCTCTGACTTTAGTACTTTACGTAGAAAAATGGATGGAGTTAACGAGGTGGATGAAAATGGCAAGATTTCAAACCTTTGGATTCAAATGCGGGAAAACAAACTTTTGGACAAAAATCGCAAACCTAGCCAAACCTCAGGGATGAAAATGGCTTTTTACTTAAATTTTTTTTTACTACCGGGGTGTTTGGATCTGCATTTTTATAATTGTATCCGTCACGGTTTTCAATTTTTGGATCAAACAACAAAAAGTCAAAAATACATTCAAAGTTTCAAACACTATATATCATACATCCCTCATATTAAAACTGATTATTTAAAATTGTATAATCTCTTTCAAAAAGCACACCCAAATCTTATATGATAACATGGAGTAAGTAATTCAAACTTGAAGCTTTCCAACTTTCCAAAAACAGAAATGTTTACGATAATAACTATATAATAACATGATGTTGAAACATATGCAGCATGTTTACGGTGGCCAGTGATTGTTATAGCCATTCTTGCTTCCGTTGTCGGGAGCCAAGCAATCATCAGTGGAACCTTCTCGATCATTAACCAGAGTCAATCACTCGGTTGTTTTCCAAGGGTTAAGGTTGTCCATACGTCTGACAAGAAACACGGTCAGATTTACATCCCGGAGATCAACTGGATTCTCATGATTCTATGTATTGCCGTCACTATTGGATTCAGGGACACCAAACATATGGGAAATGCATCAGGTTGTGAAAAAAATTTGTACTTCCTAGATTTACTTATGGGGCCAAATGTAAGCTTGTAAACGAACCGAACGAACACGAACAGAGGTGTGTTCATGTTTGTTCATTTAACTTTAACCGAACACGAACACACAATCAAACAACTTTTTGTGTTCATGTTCGTTCATTAAGAAAATGGGCATGTTCGTGTATGTTTAAAACTAAATGAACAATTCACGAAAACTTAAACGAACATAATTTAAGAAACATAAACGAACACAAATGAACATAATTGAAATAACATAAATAGATACAAATGAACATAATTGACCAAAATAAACGAAGACAAACGAACGGAAACTAGTTTTTTATATGTAACTTAGTGATTAATCACGATAAGTACCATTGTAAAGCTTGTTTTTATTACTACAAAGCCTAATTACTAATTATTCTATTTATTTAAGTGGTTATAAAACCACTTTTATGTTTATATTTATATAAGTATAACTACTTACGTATATATTAAAATTTGAACGAACATAAAGTGACGTTCATGAACGAACAAAGCACGATGGTTGAACATTTGACTAGATACATCGTTTTGTGAACTTGTTCGACTAATACTTAAATGGTACTCCAAGAATGTTTTTAAAATTCTTAATTTTTTTATGTTGCAGGATTAGCCGTTATGGCTGTCATGATGGTTACAACTTGCCTAACATCATTGGTAATTGTTTTCTGTTGGAATAAACCTCCAATTCTCGGTCTATGTTTTCTACTTTTCTTTGGTTCCATAGAATTACTCTATTTCTCGGCTTCGTTAGTCAAATTTCGTGAAGGTGCATGGCTCCCGATTCTCTTAGCGCTTATTCTAGTCACAATAATGTTCGTTTGGCACTACGCCACCATCAAAAAGTACGAATATGACCTTCAAAATAAGGTCTCGTTAGAATGGCTACTAGCTTTGGGCACAAGTTTGGGTATTTCTCGGGTTCCTGGGATCGGGCTTGTGTTCACGGATCTTACGTCGGGAATCCCGGCTAACTTCTCACGGTTCGTGACCAATTTGCCGGCGTTTCACAGTATTTTGGTGTTTGTGTGTGTGAAATTTGTACCTGTTCCGTTTATCCCTCCAGCTGAGCGGTACCTTATTGGTCGCGTGGGACCCCCTAGTTTTAGGTCGTATAGATGTATTGTGCGGTATGGGTATCGCGATGTTCATCAGGATGTTGATTCGTTTGAGACCGAACTCGTGAACCGGATCGCTGATTTCATCCGTTATGATTGGACCCACCCTGAACCGGCTAGTGATCCAGGTTACTTATTATTTATTGTACAACAAAACTTGTCTTCCTAAGTTATCGGGTCACCTAGATCCTGCCTTTTCTTATGTGGGTCCCATGCAGGTGACGAAGACGATGGATTTCAATCAACAACGTCACCAGGAGAGTATAGGCTTGCGGTAATAGGGAACTCACGGGCTTTTGAATCAGAGGAAAGTCTGCAACAAGTTAGCGTGTCGGACAGTTTTCAAACAGTGGAGAGTGTAGCTGACATTATTGATGTCGAGATGGACCCGCCAACCAGAACACGACGTGTGACATTTGCTGTTGATGATCATAATGATTCTGATGAACCAGAAGACCTGCAAATGAGGGAAGAGCTTCAAGATTTATTGGATGCTCAACAAAGTGGGACCGCATTCATACTCGGCCACTCGCACGTGAAAACAAAACAAGGTTCTTCAGTTTGGAAGAGGTTGGCGATTAATGTCGGGTATAATTTTCTTAGGCGGAATTGTCGTGGACCGGATGTTGTGTTGAAGGTGCCTCCGGTATCTTTGTTGGAAGTTGGTATGGTTTATGTTGTATAAAACTTACGGTTACTGATACACTATGCAACTTGCTTCTGAGTTCATGCTAACGAGCTAAAAGAGCTTAAATTTTGTTACCAGCAGTGTTGCTATAACAACTTGTACATCACGCCTTAGAATTTGTATCTTGCTCTCGGCAATTTCAACTTGGAACGCAGAATCTAAGCGTTCATTGTTTTCATAACCGGACCGGACAATGAACCAATCGTTTTAGTAGCGGATTTTAGAACCAGATGATGCTATAAATAATATAAAAAGTTAAATCTGTACATGCATTTATTACAAAACAAAAAAAGAAAATATATTATGTTTTAGTGTGAATTTTTAACTTTAAAAATGTGAAGACTTAAATAAATAAAAATATGTAGTCTTGAGTAGCAAATGAACACGAAATTAATAAAAGAATAAATTACGTTTTTGGCATCTGTGGTTATATCACCCTTACTATATTAGCCCAAAATAAGAATTTTTAATATATGTGCCTCCATGGTCTCTATAACTAACTATTTTGACCCCTGAGTCTAACAAAACCCTAAACTCTGGTTAATTATTACTCACATGACAGACACATGATGTCTAAAATGGTAATTTCCCCTCCCCTTTTTATTGACACATATTAAAAACAAATTAATTCTCATTTACACCACAAAACCCCTAAATTCCCATCATCTTCTAAAAAAAAACCCCAAACTCTTATAACTAACTATTCATCTGAATTCGCCTTCCTCATCCGCTCAGGATGGAATTGTAAGCCCATTATAAACTTACTCTAAATTGATTTGGGGGTTTTCTTGGAGAAGATGATGGGAATTTAGGGGTTTTGTGGTGTGAATGAGAATTAATTTGTTTTTAATATGTGTCATTAAAAAAGGAGAGGGGAAATTACCATTTTAGACATCATATGCCTGTCATTTTTTTATTTTTATTTTATTTTATTTTTATTTTATTTTTTTGGCCAGCAAAGCGGATAATCCCCAAGACGGCTACAACCGCCACCCGAGTTCGATCCCCGGGCCCCCCTAAGGTCCAGCCCCCCATTTCAGAATAACCCTACTCTGGGTAGGATTCGAACCGGCGCCCCCGAGCGGGAACCCCACTAAAGTGGGTAAACCCTCTCACCTCCGACCAGCTGGGCTGGCCATCATTGGTATATGCCTGTCATATAAGTAATAATTAACCAGAGTTTGAGGTTTGGTTAGACTCAGGGGTCAAAATAGTTAGTAATAGAGACCATAGAGGCACATATGTTAAAAATTCTTATTTTGGGCTAATATAATAAAAGTGATATAACCACATTGGCAAAAAACGTAATTTACTCTTAATAAAAATTGACTAAAAAATTGTATCAGTTCAGACTGATTCATTAATCCTTCTGGTAACCAGCTTGTTCAAACGGGGAACGGTTCAAGAACCTTAACCGGATGGGTTCCATGCCGAAGCTTTTGCTTTTATTTAAACGTAAGAAAAGGGTGATAGTAACATGTTATTTATTAACAACTTTGATATCTTTTTTGATAAATAATATAGTAGTTATAAAAACCGTACAAAGGTTGGATTTTAATATTAGCCTACTTCCTACCTATTGTAAAAGAATAGGTGTACCTATTTGCACACCTATTTGCCTATTGGCACACCAAAAAGGTGTTTTTTGTCTTATATGCACACCCTGCAGTGTCGAACTGTGGTCAAAGCGCGGCGTTTTGGTCCAGTCAACCAGACAAAGACTGACGGGTGTCTGACGGGTCTGTTGACCAGACCAAAACGCCGAGCTTTGGCCGCGTTTTGGTCCTGTCAACCAGACAAAAGACTGACACCCGGTCTGGTTGACAGGACCAAAACGCGGCCAAAGCTCGGTGTTTTGGTCCGGTCAACAGACCCGTCAGTCTTTGTCTGGTTGACCGGACCAAAACGCGGCCAAAGCTCGGCGTTTTGGTCTGGGCCACAGCTCGACACTGCAGGATATACACATAGGACATAAAACACATTTTTGGGTTGGCTATCTACACACTTGGTGTGTAGATAGTTTGAGCCTAAAAGAAACTTTGTGATGGCTTTTCACTATTTTTTTTTTTCTAATCTTGGCCCCTTAATTTTCACTTTTTACACATCATATCTCTAAAAAATTGCAACATAATCTCTTCACTGAGGGTATGTTTGGCAAAAGTAGCTGGAAGCTGGTAGCTGTAGCTAGTAGCTGTAGCTTTTTAGATATATTTTGTGTTTGACAGAGTAGCTTGAGCTTTTAATAAAATGTATAAAATGACAAAAATGGACATAATTAAAAATTTAAAAAGCTTGTGCATTAAAAAGTTTATTATTTTTAGAGGTTAAAATAGTCATTTTTTCACTAAAAGCTTCTAGCTCCTTTTAAACGCTACTAGTAGTAGCGTTCAACCAAAAGCTTCAAGCTCCTAACCTAAAAGCTTCAAGTTCATTCAACCAATCAAGGTTTTTTATTGAGTAGGAGCTTTTTCTTAAAAGCTTAAAGCTAGAAGCTTCTAAAAACTCCTAAAAGCTCCATGCCAAACATACCCTTAGTATATAAACCTTAAACTTTTTATTTTTACTTTTTTAGTTTCTTTTTTATGTTGGTTATTTATTGTTTTGATTTAGTTATTCTTTTACGATAATTTTTACGTTTCGGTCCAAATTTCACACGCTACGCGCGGGTGTAGTTCAACATGTTTACGCCTATTTTTTTTTTTTTTTGCGTTTTAATGATTTTGTCGCAACGCGCGGGTCCAAAGTCGGCTTAATTATTTTGTTCTATGTTTAACGTTTAGGTCTATTTTTTGTGGGTTATTCTTTTCGCACCCTACGCGCGTGTGTGGTTCAACGTTGTTATGTTTACCTTTTGTCTGGTTTAACGGTTCCGTCGTAAATCGTGGGGTCCTAAATACTAGATTTATTCAGAGCCGAGCAGGGCCGGCTTGGGCCAGGTGCAGAGTGAGCCACCGAACAGGGCCCACACTCTTATGGGGCCCATAATTTTAATTTTATATATATATTTTGCGTATATATAGTTTTTGAGCAGGATTTTAAATGTCAATGGGTTAATGGTCTAGTGGTCTGCTGCAATTATTGCACAGAAGAAGCTGAAGTTCGAAACATGTTGTTTGCTTGTTTTTTGGTTTTCATCAGCCTATTCTTTAGGTTTTAATCCCATTTTTTATTTCCCACCAGCTTTCTTTTATTTTGTTCTTTTCTTTTCTTTATGGATCTTATTTTTACTCCCTTTAGTAAATGTCACCAATTGTTTTTAGTTATCCCAATAGCTTTCTTTTATTTTTTATTTTCTATATGCCACTTATTTTTAATTCCCTTCGGTAAATGTCACCCACTATTTTTAGTTAAACCCATAATTGTTCTCTTTTAGATGTTTTATATAACTCGATTTGTAATATACTTTTAAGCTTTATATATACAATATTAATTTAGTAACTTCTTGTCTAAAAAGCATATTATAATGCACTAAGATGTTAAATATGTTTAGTTTTGGTTTATTTAGGGGCCTATATATATCGTCATATTATTTATTTTTTATAAGTTTATAAATAGGGCCCCTTCTTCTCTCAGGCACTTAGAAGGCTGTTGGATTCTCGGAGACGGCCCTGCTCGGCGTCCTCAGTTTTGTTTTTCTTTTTGTTTCTTATCTATTTATTAAACGCAAATGACATTAATTGCCTAATTTTGTCAAGTTACATTAAATGATTGGTGTTGATTCAAATAACATTAATTCATTTTCATATATTTAATTATATATATATATATATATTCTTTTTTAAAAAGTTATATTTAAGGGCCCGTATTTTCTGTTCGCACAAGGCCTAAAGATTTTCGAACATTTTCGGAGACGGCCCTGGAGCCGAGCAAGAAAATACAGATGTACAACTCTGAAAGCATAGGTTACAATACACAATTGCAGGTATTCTTTATCACAAGACGAGCAAAATTGCTCCTCTCAGTTTCAACTGTCAGCCAAAGGGCCACGTAGCATCTCATAAACCATATATTATTAAGTGACACGTGGCAATCTTCTGATGGTCATACCATGAACCACTTGTATAGATAGAAAGTAAAGTATAAAAGGGCAGTTTGTGTGTGAATTTGGTTTCTAACAGCATAAGCATGGGGGTGGGGCTAAGGGCTGTTCCTGCTTTTGCTGGTTCTAACTTCACTTTGTCAAAACAAAACCTCACATTCACAATACCTACTAAACCTTGTTACAAGTTCAAACTTCTTGCATCAAAAACAGAGAAAGGTTACAAAGATGATGATGAAGAAGAAGAACAAAAGCCCAAGAAAAGAAAGCAGAATCTGTTTGAAAGTGTTACAGAAGCTCTAGATTTTGCTCAAGTTAGATCAGCTGAAGATGCTCAGCTTATTGAAGATGCTAGGTCAGCAACTCAATCCGGAGAAAGAATGAACAGGGAACAGGTAGTAGTTTATTCTCGGCCCGATTCGTTGTTATAGGCAGGGGCGGAGCTAGCATAGAACAAGGGGCAACCCCCGTTGTCCCTTGACGCTCCGGCGGCAGTGTAAAATTAGTGTAAATTTTGGAAAAATTTGATTAATGTTTTTTTGATTTCGCTGCCCCATTTTATAGAAACGTTGTCCCTTTAGGTTTTTTCTAGATCCGCCGCTGGTTATAGGTTTATTAGATTTTCTTGAATCGAGTTTTTTTTTGTCTTTCGGTTCAGTTATTGTTTCTAGTTGTTTTTGGTCTAATCGGACGGGTCAAACCAACATATGTATGTTTTTTTATTAATTATGGTAATCCATTACTGGAAAACCGGGATCCCACTAATACCCTGTTAACCAATGAGATCTGACGCTAGACAAGTAGCTTTCAAGAGGGTTAAAAATGAACCCTAAACATGTTAATGTTATCCATTGAATTTATTATATTCCAACTTCAACGAATTCTGCAAACACCTATTTTAAATATGGTTTGCGGATTACAATACTATTGAAATCCAGTAAATTCCAACGAACCAAACGCCCCTAACTTTTTTTTTTGAATATGGTTTGTGTTGGCAGTATGGGGCTCTTAGGAGGAAGATTGGAGGGACATACAAAGATTTCTTCAAATCATATGTTGAAGGTAATATTATTAATTGTAGCATGAAACTAGGAATTACCTATTTTACCCTTATCTTGTTTTTGTTTTTGTTTTTGTTTAGTGGATGGTGCATATGTTGAAGAAGGGTGGATAGATAAGACATGTAAAGTATGCAAGAAAGAAACAAGGGGTGAACCAAGACAAGTGGACAAGGCTGGAAGATATGTTCATGTGGCATGCTTGGACAAGGCTAAATCTGGAAATTTTTTTACCAGGCTATTTTCTGGTTAAACATATACTTTTCTGTTTACTTTTTTTTTTGTTCTTGGAAATATACAATATTAAAGTATCGTTGGATGATTGTTAATCGTGTGTTCTAGTTTGATTCAAGGGTGCCTAAAACAGTAATGTTTTGGGTTTTTCCTTATATATATATAGATAGTAAGAATGCTTGTTAGGGCTATATGAACTAAATGTTAAAGATTATTAAGATTTTGTCATGGCACACCATACGTTTCTCCCTTGTTGTAATATCGGGGGGGGGGGGGGGGGGGGGGGGGGGGGGGGGGGTTGTGTCCATTGATCTTCTGGTTTATATAAATTAATTAATAGGTTATGTAACATCATGGTTTTCTTGTAATTTGAACCTTGATTATCATGCCGAACAACTCTTATGCCTCAAGTTGAAAGATTTGTAGTTTAGTTACTAAATATCATGTCAAACAACTCTTATGCCTTTGTAAACTATGGGTATGACATTACATTACATGTAACTTACAATGATCCTAACGTCACACATTTTAGAAAACTGATAATACAATGTTGTTTCGTATAATAGTTACACATGATGAGTTAAAAACGACACACAGATGTTGGTTTGCTAGTTTTACACATACTTATGTCAAATGCGTAACACATTCTCCACGTATGCGAATGTACCCCCCTCCTCTCAGACTTTGTCCATGGACGTTTGTCCACTGATGACAATCTTCCCCTCTTTCATCCATATAGGTTGTCACATCATTCCTCTCCTCCACACGAGCTTATGAATGTCTGATGGAGATGCTCATATCAATGTTGTAACAACCTTATAAACTTTTTTAGATGTACATATTTAGAGAATGAACATGAATACATATTTTCCTATATAGCTTATTGAAGAAACACTGAACTAATTTTAGCATTAATTAGTTGGGTTTATGTTCCTATCATAGTGGTTAATCTTCTTTAAACTTTCTGAGCTCCGATTCGGCTTGCTAATCCTGCAAAACAGAACACTGTTAGCTCGTTAAGAGGGGAATATGGGGGGTTTCCCTCTTAACCAGACTCCGGCGTAAGAATAAGTATCTGCTTTGAGGAGATAATTGTGTGTTAAGAGTGAGAGTAGATGGAATAGAATGTTTAACCTGTGAACTGAGGTCTCTATTTATAGCCGGAGAGGTGTAAGAGGAGATGGGCTGATGGGCCTTGGGCCAGAAAGCGACAACATAGAGGATATGCTCCTTGTCTCACTGGTGTCAACCGTTAGTGTCTTCTAGAAGATCTTCGGTGTTGGCGCACCTTGATTGGAGCCACGTGTCTTAGTTGTCGGCCTTGTTGTCCCTTTGCCATCAGCAGGTAAGTGGAGATCATGGGGCAGGTGTCGCCGCCCCATGATTGGTGCCACATAGGCGTCCTTGTGTATTTTCTGTCTCCTGCACGTCAGACGATCGTGGAGCACGATAAAGCACAACTTGGAGGACGTTGATTGGCTTGCCCTTCTGCCACTTGTACCTTTAGCACCTTCTGAAGTGGCCTTGCTCTTTGACTCCTGTGCGACCCTTGCTGAGCACGTTAGTAGCCCGCGCGGGGTTGCAGGAGTTGAAGGTCCTTATTCAGAGTGTCAAGTATAGAAACTGCGGTTATCTCTTGGTTTTACCTCGCGCGAGACCATGCTCTGCTTGATCATCCTGCGCGGGGTCTAAAGATTGATCACTGAAGTGATTAAGGAGTATGGTCCAAGGCGCGACCAGAATGGTCTGCGCGGCATTTTTGGGACCATACCTGTGACACCCCAGGAAAATCAGGAAAACAACGCAACTTAACTAGCTTCCTCAGTAACCACGCGCTAAATTTCGGGACAAAATTCTCTTAACAGGGGGGGAATGTGACAACCCTCAAAATTTCATGTATTCCGTACAATTTATTAATGATAATTAAAGTGTTTGACGACTGTGTGGAATTACTTAACTGCTTTCTGATATCTGTGATATGCTTACATGTGCTTGTCAACATACTAGTAGCATACAGAAAAGTTACTAAAAAGTCCTGTGTGCTTTCCTGAGTTTTGAAAAGTAAAAACGTTACAAAAGTATATAAATAGGACACGTTACGAATTAATTAGGCACTTTAACGGAACAGTATCGAACCGAACAACCGGACTTAACCCGGGACATAAAAATATTGTCATTGACATGTTTTTCCTTTTCTGAGCCAGTTAGGGTCCCCGAATACCCTAACACCCGCTATAATTACTACACACTAATACACTAATATAGTTATCTAACTAACCTCACATATAACCTTAACTAATTAGTTAAACCCAAACCAAACCCTCCCACCCCTTGTCCGTTCGGTCACCACAATGGGTGACACACCCTTGTCCTATTTTGATTAATTTAATCCTATTGCCTAATATCTACTAAGCATATTGTCCCATGGATAATGTGATTGGATGGACTATGATTTAAACCACACGACCCACCATCTCACTCACTTTAACACATAACAAAAATTTCCTTCTCTCCCTCTTGCTTACTACTCTCGGCCGACCACCAAGCCCCTTCCACCACCACTTTTCAAATTTGATCAAGCTATTTTATATACATTCAAGTGTGAGGGATCACGTATAAGGAAGCTCGGTGCATACGGAATAGCAAGGACCTCACCACAACGCTATTAACCACCCGTTTTTCCGTCTAGTTTCTTCCCTAGCCTTGAGCTAGTTGTAAGTGCTTCTAATCAACTTCTTGTTCATGTTTGATGTGGTTAATAAGAGCTTCTAATCAACTTCTTGTTCATGTTTGAGTGCACGTCGGTGGTGATAGAACACCGACGCTAGGGCACAATTGATTTTTGTTAGTAGTCGATATGATAAACGAGTCTGGTAGTTTAAAATACTGGGGTAGCTCCCCACGGCCAAAGAGCCGGGCTGGATAGCCAGGGAAGGTGGACATGGGATGGTTAACTAATAAACGTTTTCGAACTATCCCACGGCTGGATAGCCGAATGAGATTAAACTATGTTTTTGGAGAAACAACTCTAAAATGGACAACCAACCGTGAACTCACTCAACTTTGTTGTTGACTCGTTATTACATGCTTTGCAGGTCATTAGATGCTATGGAGCTTGCATATGGAGGTGGTCATTGTGGGATGCGAACTGATATGTCCCGTACTTAATGAATAAACTTTATGAACTTATTAAACCTACGTTTTGGATTTTAAAACTTATGAACCATGGACTTATGTTTTGAACTTATGTTTTATGCTTCCGCTGTTAACCTAAAATCGGTTTACTTCCTTTTGGTCACCAATCGTATTGTGTTTGGTTTTATTTACTTAATTATGTTGTTCAATATGATTGGTGGCTCGATCCTGGTCATGTCACGCCTCCAAGCGGTGATACTCCGCATGGTGGATTTTGGGGGTGTGACAGATTGGTATCAGAGCCATTGGTTATAGTGAACTTGGTTTTTTAAAAGGGAAAAGTTTTTGATAAAACCAGACTATAACCAGTACAGTGCTCAACGATCCACAACGACGCTTCGCTCCACGTGCAAGACTCGACACCATAAGTGGTATGATTTATGTTATATTGTCGGTTAGATAGTTCTCACTGTGCATTAGATAATGTGGTAATTGCTATTTGAACCTTGTGTGCTTACCCTCTATTGTCGTCCCACACTCACGCACTTTCGCGACACTTTTCTCACTTACGTTGCTTCATTATGAAGATCATGAGCGGACGCGAAGGGACGTATCAACCTCACTCAAGCCCAGTTGACTGCTTTGATCAACGAACGAGTCGCTGAGGCACTCGCAGCCAACCCTGCAGGAGGTCAACACGCTCAACCTCCTGTGTGCATGTTCAAGACGTTCATGGACTGCCGGACCTACCACTTTCAGTGGCACCGAAGGAGCAGTGGGCCTTCTTCACTGGTTTGAAAAGCTTGAGTCAGTTTTCCGAGATGTGCGAATGCCCCGAAGACCGTAGGGTGAAATATGCTACCCGGAACACTTGAAGGGGTAGCGCTCACATGGTGGAACGCTCAGGTTCAGCTGCTGGGGTTGGTTGCTGCTAATGCCACCCCATGGAACGGTTTCAAGGAACTGATCAAAGAGGAAATACTGTAGTCGGGATGACATCCACAAACTGGAGGTGGAATTTTTCAATCTGAAGATGACGGGGTCTGAGATTGAGGCGTATACCAAGAGGTCCGAATGAACTGGCCATCCTGTGCCCTACTATGGTGGACCCTCCCATCAAACGAATTGAGCTGTATCTCAAGGGCTTTGTACCAGAGATTCAAAGTCACGTAACTTCAGCCAACCTGGGTACCATTCAGCAAATTATCAAGTTGGCTCATCGTCTCACCGACCAGACGGTGGAGCAAAACAGGCTACCCAAACGTGTCAGTGCCACAGCTACTTCGGATGCACCTACCGACAACAAGCGAAAAATGGGATGGGAACTCCGGAAAGGGTTCTACTTCAGTTCAGTCTCAGCAGCGAAAGACTGATGACTACCAGAGTCCTGGTCAGCAATCTTCTGGTAACCAAGGACAGGGTGGATACCGAGGGAACCACCCCAAGTGCAACCGGTGCAACAAACATCACAGCGGGCAGTGCAACAAAGGTCGTTGCCTGAGGTGTAACAAGTTTGGGCATGAAGCAAAGGATTGCAGGAGCGCCCGACCAGCAAATCAAAATCGCCAACAACAACAACAAGCTCCACAGAACCACCAGCAGCAACAACAACAGGGCAATAAAGGATGCTTTCAGTGTGGCGCTGAAGGCCATTTTAAGAGGAACTGCCCCCAACTGAACCAGAACCAGAACAACAACAACCAAGGAAATGGGAACCACAATGGGAACAACAATGGAGGCAACAATGGAGGCGGCAATGGGGGAAACAACAATGGCAATGGGGCAAGGGGTCGTGTTTTTGTGATTGGTCAGGGAGAAGCAAGGAACGATCCCAACGTTGTGATGGGTAAGTTTCTTCTGGACGACTTCTTTGTTACTGTTTTATTCGATTCAGGTGCCGATACTAGTTATGTGTCCGTAAAAGTTAGCCAAATGCTTAAGCGCACTCCAACACTCCTGAACACCAAACACACGGTAGAACTAGCTAATGGTAAAAGTCTTGAAGCCACACACATAGTTAAAGGTTGTAACCTCGTCTTAGCTGGTCAGACTTTCTCTATCGATCTTATTCCTATCACACTTGGTAGTTTCGACGTTGTTATTGGGATGGATTGGCTATCTCATCATCAAGCGGAGATTGTTTGCAAGGAGAAAATCGTCCGCATTCCTCGTTCTGGTAAAGAACCTCTCACGATTCATGGCGACAAGAGTGGTGCTGTCGAAGGCATCATCTCTTTCCTTAAGGCCCAGAAGTGTTTGCGAAAGGGCCACACTGCCATTCTAGCACTCGTTACTGACACATCAACGGAAGAGAAGAGAATTGAGGACATCCCTATTGTACGCGACTTTCCCGAGGTATTTCCTGAGGAATTACCTGGTCTTCCGCCTCATCGCCAAGTCGAGTTTCAAATCGAGCTAGCTCCTGGGGCAGCACCAGTGGGTCGAACACCATATCGTCTAGCTCCATCAGAACTTGAAGAACTTTCCACACAACTACAAGAACTCTTGGAAAAGGGTTTTATACGTCCTAGCTCTTCGCCCTGGGGAGCTCCAGTCTTGTTCGTAAAGAAGAAAGACGGTACCTTCAGGATGTGTATTGACTATCGCGAACTTAACAAGGTGACTGTGAAGAATCGATATCCTCTTCCACGTATCGACGACTTGTTCGACCGGTTGCAAGGGTCGAGCTATTACTCTAAGATTGATTTAAGATCGGGATACCATCAGCTGAGGGTCCGAGATGAGGACGTCTCCAAAACAGCATTCAGAACTCGTTACGGCCATTACGAGTTTCTGGTTATGCCATTCGGGCTGACGAATGCACCAGCGGTCTTCATGGATCTCATGAACCGAGTGTGCAAGCCTTACCTGGATAAGTTCGTTATTATGTTCATCGACGATATCCTGATCTATTCTAAGAGTCAGGAGGAACACGAGCAGCATCTACGACTTATGCTGGAACTTCTTCGAAAAGAGTAGTTGTATGCCAAGTTTTCAAAATGTGACTTCTGGTTTCGCGAAGTCCACTTTCTAGGCCATGTGGTAAACAAGGATGGGATTCATGTAGATCCATCCAAGGTTGACTCGATCAAGAACTGGCCGGCACCCCGCACACCAACAGAAATCCGCCAATTCTTGGGTTTGGCCGGATATTACAGAAGGTTTATAAAGGATTTCTCCAAGATTGCGCAACCCCTCACTTCACTGACTCAGAAGGGTGTCACCTGTCGCTGGGGTGATGAACAGGAATCTGCGTTTCAGCACTTGAAGGATAGACTTTGTAGCGCGCCTATCCTCTCATTGCCTGAGGGCACAGATGATTTTGTGGTTTACTGCGATGCTTCCATCCAAGGACTTGGTTACGTGTTGATGCAACGTGACAAGGTCATTGCCTACGCATCACGCCAACTCAAGGTTCACGAAAGAAATTACACTACTCGCGATCTGGAGCTGGGAGCAGTTGTTTTCGCACTTAAGATATGGAGACATTACCTGTACGGTACCAAGTGCACCATTTACACCGATCACAGGAGTCTCGAGCATATCCTCAAGCAAAAGGAGTTAAACATGTGTCAACGCCGATGGGTTGAGCTCTTGAACGATTATGAATGCGCAATCAAATATCATCCGGGCAAGGCCAATGTTGTGGCCGACGCCCTCAGTCGAAAGGATACCCTACCTAAGCGTGTACGTGCTTTACAACTTACCATCCAATCTAACCTTCCCGCTCAGATTCGTGATGCTCAGGTTGAAGCATTGAAAGCAGAGAACATCAGGGCTGAATCCCTACGAGGATCGAGGCAGCGGCTAGAACGAAAGGAAGACGGCGCCTACTATGTTAACGGGCGCATCTGGGTTCCACTTTATGGAAATTTACGCGAGCTTGTGATGGACGAAGCGCACAAGTCTCGTTATTCGGTACATCCTGGTTCGGATAAAATGTACCACGACCTCAAGACTACGTATTGGTGGCCTGGCATGAAAGCCCACATAGCAACCTACGTCAGTAAGTGCTTGACTTGTGCGAGAGTCAAGACTGAATATCAGAAACCATCAGGCCTACTTCAACAACCGGAGATCCCGAAATGGAAATGGGAGCAAATTTCCATGGATTTCGTTATTGGTCTGCCCAGATCTCAACGCGGAAACGATACCATTTGGGTGATCATAGATCGACTGACCAAGTCTGCACATTTTCTGGCCATCAAAGAAACGGATAAGTTTTCTACTCTTGCAGACATTTATCTAAAGGAAGTAGTGTCAAGGCACAGAGTGCCAACCTCTATTATATCTGATCGTGACGCGCGTTTTACTTCAGAACTGTGGCAAGCAATGCACAAGTCTTTTGGCTCACATTTAGATATGAGCACCGCTTATCACCCACAGACGGATGGGCAATCTGAACGCACCATCCAAACCCTTGAAGACATGCTTAGGGCATGTGTAATCGATTTTGGTAATGGCTGGGAAAAGCACCTCCCGCTAGTGGAGTTCTCATATAAGAACAGCTACCACACCAGCATTCAGGCCGCTCCGTTCGAGGCATTGTACGGACGCAAATGCCGATCACCTCTCTGTTGGGCAGAAGTTGGTGACAGCCAAATCACTGGCCCAAAACTTGTGGTAGATACCACCGAGAGAATTGCTCAGATACGACAGCGAATGGCGGCAGCTCGTGACCGTCAGAAAAGCTATGCTAATAAGGGAAGAAAACCACTCGAGCTCCAGGTTGGGGATCGAGTGCTACTCAAAGTCTCACCTTGGAAAGGTGTAGTCCGCTTTGGCAAACGAGGCAAACTCAATCCGCGTTATGTCGGACCATTCGAAGTCATTGAGAAAATTGGCAAGGTAGCCTACAGGTTGAATCTACCCGAAAAACTCAGCGGAGTTCACAACGTATTCCACGTGTCAAATCTGAAGAAGTGTCTGTCAGATGAGACCCTCATAGTTCCTCTTAAGGAACTCACTATCGACGACCAGCTGCGATTCGTCGAGGAACCAGTAGAGATTACGGATCGAGATGTTAAGATCCTCAAGCATACCAGGATACCTCTCGTTCGAGTTCGTTAGAATGCTCGTCGTGGCCCAGAGTATACATGGGAACGAGAAGACCAAATGAAACTCAAGTATCCCCAGCTGTTTAAGAAAAAACGCAACCACTACTGAGGCTGAAGCTACTGCAGAATTTCGGGACGAAATTCCAAATCAACGGGGGGATGATGTGACACCCCAGGAAAATCAGGAAAACAACGCAACTTAACTAGCTTCCTCAGTAACCACGCGCTAAATTTCGGGACGAAATTCTCTTAACAGGGGGAGAATGTGACAACCCTCAAAATTTCATGTATTCCGTACAATTTATTAATGATAATTAAAGTGTTTGACGACTGTGTGGAATTACTTAACTGCTTTCTGATATCTGTGATATGCTTACATGTGCTTGTCAACATACTAGTAGCATACAGAAAAGTTACTAAAAAGTCCTGTGTGCTTTCCTGAGTTTTGAAAAGTAAAAACGTTACAAAAGTATATAAATAGGACACGTTACGAATTAATTAGGCACTTTAACGGAACAGTATCGAACCGAACAACCGGACTTAACCCGGGACATAAAAATATTGTCATTGACATGTTTTTCCTTTTCTGAGCCAGTTAGGGTCCCCGAATACCCTAACACCCGCTATAATTACTACACACTAATACACTAATATAGTTATCTAACTAACCTCACATATAACCTTAACTAATTAGTTAAACCCAAACCAAACCCTCCCACCCCTTGTCCGTTCGGTCACCACAATGGGTGACACACCCTTGTCCTATTTTGATTAATTTAATCCTATTGCCTAATATCTACTAAGCATATTGTTCCATGGATAATGTGATTGGATGGACTATGATTTAAACCACACGACCCACCATCTCACTCACTTTAACACATAACAAAAATTTCCTTCTCTCCCTCTTGCTTACTACTCTCGGCCGACCACCAAGCCCCTTCCACCACCACTTTTCAAATTTGATCAAGCTATTTTATATACATTCAAGTGTGAGGGATCACGTATAAGGAAGCTCGGTGCATACGGAATAGCAAGGACCTCACCACAACGCTATTAACCACCCGTTTTCTGTCTAGTTTCTTCCCTAGCCTTGAACTAGTTGTAAGTGCTTCTAATCAACTTCTTGTTCATGTTTGATGTGGTTAATAAGAGATTTGTCGGATAAAAATTACAAACACTAGAGAACAAAACTTAAAGTCTAGTAAAAATGATGAACATGGTGGTTAAAGAGTAAATATTAGTGTAAAACTTATGAAACTTGTTTTGTTATGATTCTTGGTTGATTATCTGATGTGTTGCTGATTAATATTGATGTTTGATGTTGTTGTGATCACTAAACATGATTAACGGAATCAATCGAGCACAAGTTAGTGAGTTAAAGAATGAAAACAGAATTCTGTCCAAGTTTTACAGCCAACTTCAGTTGGCTGTAAACATGTCATAAACGCTACGAAAAACTGATATTTTGAGTCTAAAACGTGTTATTATGAAATACGGTTCTAATGGCACCGGAATCGTAATTTTTGGACTTCGTTTACTATTTTTAAAGCGTCTTTTCGTAACAGCAGCTAGAGCTGCAATTTTTCTGCTGAAAAAGTGCGTCTTGTTTTCTATTATAACTTGTAATCTGTGTGGAGTCTGATCACGAAATTTATACCATAGTTGACCACCGATGTATTTGTAATTACCCCACTGGAATTTCGTAAATCGGACGCTCGATGAATTTTAAATAAATTATCTCATGGACTGTGGTCAGAAAAATATAAATCTGAGTTCAGTCCGGAAAATGAATTTTTATAAAATATTGGTAATGAACCGGACCCCGATATTTTTACACAATAAAATTTGGAACGTTTAAGACATTTTGTAAAAATTTGGGAATTTTTGGAATAATTTAACTATTTTATTTAAATGTCCGAAAACAGCCGGTTTTGAATATTAATGCTGAATTGACATAAGTTGTGACTTGCGTGTCTAAATGTCGAGTATGCTATCTGTGAATGATCTAACATGTTATATGTGTTACGTGCACTATCGTATGTTTGCTTATGAGTGGGGAATGGATGGGAAGTATATATGGGCGTAAACAGTTAAAGTAATGCATGTTATGTGATAGATACGTGTAGGAACCTTGTGCTCTATTTGAAACCACTAAATGACTAACTGGTAAATCATACTAGGACGTGATTGACCGACCTTGACTGTTAGCTATATTTGAGAATCTAACCGAGAAAACCGAGGTGATTTCACACTTTTCTACAAAGCATGGTAAATTCCCGGTGGGAATGGGAATGGGTACAGGAATAGGGATTCCTCGTCCTTTGAGACGTGTTCAGGAATGTAAATTCCTCGTCCTGTTGGGACGTGTTAGACTTACTGGACTAGAACTCTATCAGCGAAGTCCCTCCCTTTTTGTATCGACTTAATCGCCGAGGCTATGGCGAGCGGGTCATTAGTTAATAGCGCTATTAGGTTTAACAAACCTCACACCGTGCCAGTTGGACGGGTGTGTACTAATGGACTATGGCACGTCGGTGGTGATAGAACACCGACGCTAGGGCACAATTGATTTTTGTTAGTAGTCGATATGATAAACGAGTCTGGTAGTTTAAAATACTGGGGTAGCTCCCCACGGCCAAAGAGTCGGGCTGGATAGCCAGGGAAGGTGGACATGGGATGGTTAACTAATAAACGTTTTCGAACTATGGGGTAACCCCCACGGCTGGATAGCCGAATGAGATTAAACTATGTTTTTGGAAACAACTCTAAAATGGACAACCAACCGTGAACTCACTCAACTTTGTTGTTGACTCATTATTACATGCTTTGCAGGTCATTAGATGCTATGGAGCTTGCATATGGAGGTGGTCGTTGTGGGATGCGAACTGATATGTCCCGTACTTAATGAATAAACTTTATGAACTTATTAAACCTACGTTTTGGATTTTAAACTTATGAACCATGGACTTATGTTTTGAACTTATGTTTTATGCTTCCGCTGTTAACCTAAAATCGGTTTACTTCCTTTTGGTCACCAATCGTATTGTGTTTGGTTTTATTTACTTAATTATGTTGTTCAATATGATTGGTGGCTCGATCCTGGTCATGTCACGCCTCCAAGCGGTGATACTCCGCATGGTGGATTTTGGGGGTGTGACAATACCCCTTCAAGTCTCCCCAGTCCAGTGCTGCATCACGCACGAAGTGAGTGGTTGGAGCTCTGGACTTATAAAAAAGGAAGTGTTGGGCTAGAGAAAATGCTTGCTAGCTCTTGGTGAGTCGCGCGCGTGTAACTGTTTGTCAGCTACTACGGCGCGACTACCAGATTCGTATGTTGAAACTTCTCTGCTTTTGAATGTAAGCGCGCATGTGCATTGGGTGTTTGTTGATGTTGCGCGGCTTGAGTAACTTCTGCATGAAGTTTGTAGTGGATTTGGGCGGGAAAACTCTCGATTTTTGGACTCTGACAGGTTGGTGAGAAACGTCGTTGATGGCGACGTTTGAGTTGACTGCTAACACGGTTGTCATCAAGTTGTCCATGACAGTTCGGCTTTCCGTCAGTCGAGTGAGACCCACGCGCGCGTGGTAACTGTCACTCTGGGAATTGCGATATACGTGGCAGTTGCTGATTGAATATGCGCGCGGTGACTCCGACACGTCTACTCATCGCATTAAATGCGATGAGTATATATAGTTGATGAGATTTGGAGAAAATCACCATCTCTTCTACTGTTTTCTCTTCTCTCTCTATTTCTTCCCGGGATCTTCAAATATTCACCGGAGCAGAAGCAGATCTTCAAGTGCAGATCTTCGAATCTTCAAATATTCAAGTTTTTTCCAGAAGATTCATCAAAAATTCTGTTAAATCTTCATGGCTGAAGAAGAACCTCATCATGAAGAAGGTCCCCTCCCATCCTCAAATGGGACCTGGGTTTATTTGAACAAATTACAAGGGGTTTCCGGTTTCCACCGGAATAGGATGCACGATACCCCAGTCAAAATCAAACGGCCGCCGATGCACCGCCGGGGTATATCACCCTGTTGAATACTTCTTTTTGCAAGGCAACTTCCGGTTACCGGCGACGGAGTTCTTGGCCCATATCCTTCATTATTATAGGTTTCATGTTTCTCAGATGAGTCCACCCGGGATGGTAAGGGTGCGACACTTTGAGTTCTTATGCCGAGCCCACGACATAGAGCCCACAGTTGAGAGATTCAGGGTATTTTACCAGTTGATCTGAAATATGGGGTTTTACTCCTTTGGTAGCCGGGGGTTTGCTAAGAAGATCCTTCTGAACCCACCGAAGAGTTTCCATGACTGGAAACAGAATTTTTTCTTCATTCGGGAGAAGGTTATCCCGATTGCTATGAACTTCCGTGCGCCGGATGTTATTGAGAAGGAGGAGCTGGCGATTCCTAAGAAGGAAGATTGGTATGTGAAGCATACTGCCACCCCGAATCGAGTGTTTGGTGAAAATGTTCTGGTCGCGGCGCAGATGAGTGACCAATGGCCGCAGGATAGCGAGGAGGTGCCAGTGTTGAAATTTCAAGATAAAGGTTAGTTATCTCTTTGATTATTTCCTGCTTTCATGGTTTGGGCGCGCTTAATTGTGGATTTTGAATGTAGAGTCGCGCTTTTATCAAGCTGCTTTCCCCACCTTTGGTGGATCTATGGGTGTGCGCCCACTGAGGTTAGGGGAGCAGTACTGGTATGAGACGATCAAGGCACGTTTTATGTACCCTGTTGATGGAGCTTTCGCCAATCCGCCTACCGCAACTGAAGGTGCGCATATACCTAACCCCAGGCCCTTGCGGGTTGACTGCCAGAGGCAGTTCGCAATACATGATTACCACCGTAATCCATGCAAGTAAAGGTCCTTAACAACCCCCGTGTGAACGGGTGCTGAGTCCAAACTATAGTACTATCGTCGCTAAGGCAGGTAGACAGCATTCCATGTGTAAACATAACAAACAAGCATTCATAAGCCACGTATAACATGCATTAATGGTTAGCGTTCAAATAGTATTGAGTAGTGTGATTGTTGTAGTTTGAATATTCGTAACGTATGTAACACCCAAAAGTGCTTAAAGCAAAAAGGGATCGAGTATACTCACAGCGATTGATGGATTGAAGGGAGCGCTTAGCGAGTAAGGTTAGCCTGAATAGATTCGGTAGCATAACAATAAGTGAAGCGTAAAACGTCACAAAGTATGAAAGGGCCGGATAGGGGTTCGATCGGATGGTAATCCGATCGGACAGCAATCCGTGCGGATAACAATCCGTTCGGGTGGTCATCCGGTCGGATAGTGATCCGGTCGGATGTCGATTCGAGTGGATTGTTTCTTCCTATAGGAAGTATGTGTTTGTGTATGATGGCTTGACTTTGGAAGTTTTCGTTGTAGTATTTTGCAAACAATGAAGTATCTCTATCTTTCAAGTCGGTCGATCGGATGGCTAGTCGTGCGGATGGCAATTCGTTCGAATGGTCATCCGGTCGGACAGTGGTCCCGTCGGACGGCGACTTAGTGATGAGGTTACTTATTGAAGACAAGTTCACTACAGAAGTGTCATTCGATCGGATGGCAATTCGATCGGATGGCAATCCGTGCTATTGGACATATTTGAAGATTGTTAAGTCTTTAAAGTCTTAGTATCTCATGATCCGAAGAGTAATCCATTCAGATGGTCGTTCGATCGGATTGCAATTCGCTCGATACTCATACTTCAGATAAGATTGTTTTAAGGTGGGACCCAAGTGTGATCCGTTCGGATGGCAATTCGTTCGGGTGACCTATCCGATCGGATGGTAATCCGGTCGGATGGCAATCCGTCGTGGTTGTTCCGTTCGTCCTACACTTGGTTGTTTTGAAGGTTTGTCGTTATGTCGAGACACTTTGACAACGTGTTAGCCAACAGAACTCCTAGTTCGACCCAGATGACCAACCCGACCATGAATCACCATAGTCCGGCCGGTTATCGGCTCGAGACGGTTGTTCTTGACTAATCCGAAATCGGTAGTCTCGTGGGTAGAATCCGGATCTTGAGCTAGTACAATACTACAATCGAGTAGAAGACTAATTCAGGGTCGGATCCTATCGGTTTTGAGTACTTTGAGTGCAAAAGAGTTGAAAGAAAGTTAAAACCATCCTTCAAACCTTTTACATCATTCTTGTTCGAGATCTTTACAAGATCTTTGTATTTTTGCGTGAAAGTCGGTTAGATCTCGGTGGTTCTTGGTGGATTGAAGTCAAAACATGAAGTTCTTGAAGAACACATGATGACGTCACCCTAGAACACCCGAAACCAAGTGATTTCACGGTTAAAAGTTAAGGTTTAAAAGATAGAAAGGTGTAGGAGTGCGTGTAGATCAAGAAAGTACAAGATTTAGGACGAGATCTTACCGGAATCGAGAGAAATCTGAGAAAAGGTTGAGTTAAGCGTGCTGGTCGAACAGAGATTTCCAAAAGTGGAAAATATGACAATGACAGGGGTATTTATAGGATGCCAAAAGAGGAAAGGGCTGTCCGGTCGGATAGCACATCGCCCGGATGACTGTCCGGTCGGATGGCATCTCGGTCGGATGGCACCTGACACCCTTTACCAAGTGGCTATCCGGTCGGATGGCTATCCGGCCGGATGGCACTTGGTTAGTGTGTTTGACGCGACGATTTTTGCTGGTTCGATTTCGATTGCGATCGATGCGATGCGATAGAGTTTCCTATTCAAATTACTTTTAGTCCCAACTACTAATTATCATAGTTTCGATTGAGTTCGATTGCCTTTCGAGTTAGATTGCGTTTCGATTGATTTCCACACATAACGAAAGTAAACATGCACAAGTAACACATAAGGCACACACACGTATAACCATGTATAATTCAAGTTATGATTCGATTCGATGTCGATTTGATCAGCATAGTTTGATTATCGGTTGATTAACTTTATCGCATTGTTACTGCCTATGGTTCACAGTCGTAGGTCGTTTGAATAACATGTCGACAGCTTGCAATTAACAACACTTACTCCACATAATACAAATAAAATAAAGAAATTTCTATAAGTCAAATCCGTATAACCGGTCGTTGACTTTGACCTTGACTTTGACTTTGACTTTTGAAAACACGGGGTGTTACAGCCTCCCCTTGTTTAGGGAATTTCGTCCCGAAATTAAGCTGGAAGCTGTACAACTCCGTGATTCACGTTTGAGAACTTTCTGTTTAGACCGGTTTTGACTCCGAAACGATTGTGAACCGAACGTGTGACGTGCGGAATTCGTACACGAACGTGACTGAACACACGAGAACGTAATATAATCGGTGATTCTATAGATTGATATGAAATCATACAAAGCACTAGAATCACAATGCCACTTTCTCTCTCTAGCTTCTCTATCTAAACAACTACGGGTACTTTGCCTTCATGTCGCTTTCGAGTTCCCAAGTGAACTCTGCGCCTCGTTTGCCTTCCCATAGGACTTTCACAATAGGAATGCGAGAGCGTCTGAGCTGCTTGGTTTGGCGATCCATGATTTCGACATGCTTCTCCATGAAGTGTAATGTTTCGTTCACTTGCAGATCATCGAGAGAAACGTGTAAGTCGCGGTCGGCTAGGCACTTTCGGAGGTTTGACACGTGGAAAGTCGGGTGGACATTACTAAGTTCCTCCGGTAGTTCGAGTCTGTAGGCGACTTTTCCGATCCTTTCCAGAATCTTAAAAGGTCCAACATATCGAGGCGCGAGTTTTCCCTTTTTGCCGAATCGGACTACATCCTTCCAAGGTGATACCTTTAGGAGTACGTAGTCACCAACGTCAAATTCATGGGGCTTGCGTTTCTTATCGGCGTAACTTTTCTGTCGATCCCGAGCTTTCACCAGGTTGTCTCGAATTTGGAAAATTTTGTCTGTCGTTTCTTGTAATAGCTCAGGACCGGTTAATTGCGAATGACCGATCTCATGCCACACAATAGGCGATCGACATCTTCTTCCGTATAATGCCTCGAATGGTGCCATTTGGATGCTAGAATGATAGCTGTTGTTATACGAGAATTCGACTAACGGCAGGTATTTATCCCAATTACCACCGAAGTCTAAGACACACGAACGGAGCATGTCTTCAAGAGTACGAATCGTTCTTTTAGTCTGACCGTCGGTTTGAGGGTGGAAAGCGGTACTTAGATTAAGCGATGTACCGAGAGCCATTTGAAACGTTTCCCACAGTCGCGAGGTAAACCGAGCATCACGATCAGAGATGATGTCACGAGGCGTCCCATGATTACAAATGATCTCGTCGGTGTAGATTCGGGCTAATCGTTCTACCTTGTAGTCTTCCCGTATTGGCAGAAAGTGAGCTGATTTAGTCAAACGGTCGACCACAACCCAAATGCTGTCGTGACCTGATGACGTGTGTGGTAGCTTGGTTATAAAGTCCATAGCTATACTTTCCCACTTCCACATAGGAATTGGTGGTTGTTCGAGTAAGCCAGAGGGTCTTTGATGTTCAGCCTTGACTCTAGCACAAGTTAGGCATTTTCCGACGTAGAGAGCGATATCCCTTTTCATACCCGGCCACCAATACTTATAACGAAGGTCCTGGTACATTTTATCCGCACCGGGGTGAATAGAATACCGGGATTTGTGGGCTTCGTCCATCAAGATCTGTCGCAAATTGGTTCGTTTGGGAATCCAAATTCGGTCCAGAAAGTGGAATATCCCGTTCGACTTGCTCACCAGCTGGGCTCCACCGTGGTAGATTCTTTCTTTCTTCAGGGTGCGTTCGTTAAAACATGCATGCTGAGCGTTGCGGATGAGGGTTTCAAGATCGTGTTGGGTTTGAACGTTACGAGTGCTAAGCAGATAGCTCCGTCTGCTGAGTGCGTCGGCGACAACATTTGCCTTGCCTGGGTGATAACGGATCTCACAGTCGTAATCGTTGAGAAGTTCTACCCATCGGCGTTGACGCATATTAAGTTCCTTCTGATTAAAGACATGTTGCAGGCTCCTATGATCGGTGAAGATCGTACACTTGGTACCATACAGGTAGTGTCGCCAAATCTTTAATGCAAAAACAACTGCGCCTAGCTCGAGATCATGGGTTGTATAGTTCTTCTCGTGGACTTTGAGCTGACGAGATGCGTAAGCTATGACCTTGTCCCATTGCATAAGAACACAACCAAGACCAAGGTTGGAAGCATCACAATAGACAATGAAATCATTGTTTCCGTCGGGCAGTGTGAGAACAGGAGCGTTGCAAAGCATGTGCTTGAGGGTTCGAAAGGCAGACTCTTGTTCGGTTTTCCAAACAAAATGCTTGTCTTTATGCGTAAGAGAGGTAAGTGGTACAACAATCTTCGAGAATCCTTCGATAAATCGTCGATAATAGCCCGCTAGTCCGAGAAAGGAGCGGACCTCAGACGGGTTCTTAGGCGTAACCCATCTCTTGACAGCTTCAATCTTTGTAGGATCGACGTGAATGCCTTGACTATTAAAAATGTGACCCAGAAACTGAACTTCCTCCAACCAAAATTCGCACTTGGAGAACTTGGCATAGAGTTGGTTCCCCTGTAGTAACTCGAGAACCAAACGTGGATGCTGCGCATGTTCGGCTTTCGTCTTGGAATAGATCAAGACATCATCGATGAATACGATGACGAAACGGTCGAGATACGGTTTACAAACGCGATTCATCAGATCCATGAAAACCGCTGGTGCGTTGGTTAAACCAAAAGGCATGACAACGAATTCGTAATGGCCGTAACGAGTGCGAAACGCGGTTTTGGGTATATCCTCCTCTTGAATACGTAGCTGGTGGTATCCTGAACGTAGATCGATCTTTGAGAAACACGTAGCGCCTTGTAGTTGATCAAACAAATCATCGATGCGAGGTAGGGGATAGCGGTTCTTGATAGTTAGCTTATTCAATTCCCGATAGTCGATGCACATCCTGAACGACCCATCCTTCTTTTTGACGAAAAGGACTGGCGCGCCCCAAGGAGAGGTGCTCGGGCGAATGAGGCCTTTCTCAAGTAATTCCTGGAGTTGGGTTGAGAGTTCGCGCATTTCAGACGGCGCGAGTCGATAAGGAGCTTTGGCGATAGGGTTGGCTCCAGGAATGAGGTCGATGCGAAAATCGATATCACAACTTGGCGGTAGTCCGGGAAGATCCTCTGGAAAAACGTTAGGAAATTCTCGAACCACAGGAACGTCTTTTACTTCCTTCTTCTCTTTCTTTTCCTTCTCCGTTACTACAATGTTAGCCAAGAAAGCTCTGTATTCCTTGCGGAGATACTTGCTAGCTTGGACACACGACATGAGCTTGAGACTCTTCGAAGTAGTATCACCGTATGCACATAATAAGTCACCATTCGCGAGCGAAAATCGAATCATCTTGTCGAAGCACACAACTTCAGCATGGTTTTCTCGAAGAAAGTCCATGCCTACTATGACGTCAAAGCTTCCGAGTTGCATCGGAATAAGGTCGATTGGGAAGATGTGATTGTTGAGCTCAAGGGTACAATCACGAAGAACAAAATTAACGGCGATGGTTCTTCCGGTAGCGACTTCAACATCGAACGTCGAGGAGAGTTTGGAGCGTTTACGACTAAGGAGTTTCTCGAATTCGAACGACACAAAACAATTATCCGCTCCAGTATCAAACAAACAGGAAGCATAAATACCATTCACAAGGAACGTACCATTGACCACGTTGTTGTCGGCCTGGGCTTGACGCATGTTGAGGTTGAAAGTTCTGGCGCGTGCGGCCTGTTGTTGTTACTGTTGAGGCTGCTGTTGCTGAGGCTCTTGTTTCACGACCCTGTTTGGGCACATGTTGGCGAAGTGGTTCGGGTTGCCACATGCGAAGCAGGCTCTGGCTTTGACCGCGGGTGCCGGAGGAGCTTGTTGACCCTGTGGGGCAGTGAGTAGAGCTTGAATGGCAGGAGCTTGTAGAATACGGCAGTTGGTGGTAAAGTGGCCATATACATTGCAATGAGCACAAAAACGGCAAGCAATGGCAGTTGGGTGGTGGTAGGTGCAAGTAGGGCAGAGCGGGTGTGGCCCAGTGTATGCACGCTTTGTAAGTGGTGCATTAGCCACAGGCGCCGCTACTTGACGCTGTTGAGCTGGTACTGATTGAACTGGTGCAGCAGTGATCGCACAGTTCTTGTTGCTGGAGCTGTTCTTTCTCTTGTTGCTTGATGAGGTAGGTTCAGCAGTTGGTGCGGTAGCGGTAACTTGATGCAAATGCTTCGAAGTCTTATCCCAGACACCAGCCTTAACCCGCTTGTCGTTGATTTCAGCGGCCAGTAGATAAGTCTCTTCGATCGTCATAGTCTTAGCCGCTTGCACGAAATCAGCAACGTAGTCAGGCAGGGCTCGGATGTACTTCTTAATGGTGATCTCCGGAGTCTTGACTTGATCGGGACAGATGATGCTGAGCTGCTTGAAACGAGCAGTGAGAGCAGCGTTGTCACCCTCATGCTGGTGTATGTGCCAGAATTCATCTTCAAGTTTTTGACGTTCGTGAGGAGGGCAGAATTCCTCTAGCATAACTTCCTTGAGCTCGTCCCACGACAGACCGTAGGCTGCATCGTTCCCTCGCTTGTTCCTCTCGGCCGTCCACCAGTCTAGTGCACGGGACTGGAAAACGCCGGTAGCGTTCAGAGTTCGAAGATCATCAGGGTAACCACTTTGTCGTAGAGTGACCTCAATGGAATCAAACCATTGGAATAGTGCAGTCGGACCTCCTTCGCCAGTGAATTCTTTTGGCCCACACGACTTGAATTGCTTGAAACTGAAAGGCCTTGCGGCAGCTTTAGGAGCGTCGGTTCTTGATTCCTCAGATGATTTGCTGACATTCTCGTAAACATCACTCACAGCCTTTGCCACACTTTTAGCGATGATGGAAGCAAGGCGTTTGTCCCTCTTTTCTTGACGAGCAAGTGCGTGACGGGATCCAGACGACATTGTCTGCAATAGACATCGCCACGGAACTCAACACATTGTATTCGAATCTCACCTCACACGTCTACTACTTACTAAAGCTCAGGAACACGTGTATTTACGTAGACACATAACACATAGAGCACAATATCACATATATACAAATAAGTATGTAGAGCACATAATCACATAACACCTAAGCAAGTAAAGCACAGAAGCAAGGAAACGCATACGCATTTAATCACTAGAGGTAGTCAGAAAACAGAAATCTATTATTCAAAGTCTGCGATCGTTTGGGAATAGTGTAGCATAAGCGTATATCGTAGCATAAGGTCGTCTATAATTCAACGATTTGGTAACGTCTTGAGATAGAAATGTAGTGCGAGTCGTATGTGTTGATCGAGGTGAAAGCAAAAAATCGGGTAAATCTCCAAAATTTAAACACATAAACAGGTAAACACATATATAAGCACATAAAATCGACAAAATATCAGAGTCAGCAGTTGCGGGCTCAGACTCAAAACTCATAAAATTCGAGATGTAGATTGTCTGCGGCTAGTAGACTTCGACTAACCAAAGTAATTCAACTATTCACAAGGATCCGTTGTACACGTTTGACTTCCAGGAATATGCCCTTGCCTCGATTCTTGGGCGTTGGCACACATCCCGTTAGTCTTATTGTGACTTCAGGTCGTTGGAGTCCGTCGAAACCTTGGTGAGAGTTTTGTAAAATGATCGGAACAAGTAGTCAAGGTTAGGGTTTCACCCCTGGCTTAACAACCTCGTCCCTGTTTTAATAAAATAGAGGAGATTATTCATCAAAATATGGATTTCACTCCTGATTTGGTATAATTTCCCCCGTTCGTTATTGAAAAGGAAAGAAGAAATCATTGATAAGTTGATAAAACAGCATTAATTCAAGCAATTTAGTCAAAAGTTCGTGGTTTTCACACCTAATCTCGACTTTATTGCCCATTTATAGCTGTAAATTCGAGTGTTGTGATAGTGTAGAATAAGCGAGAATAGCGAGTGATAGCAGTGAGCTCATGCATACTCCCTAACGGATACGCACAAGTCGGTATGTTGGTTCTTAACTATAGTCTAGGTTTCTAAGACTTCGACACGGACTAGGTCGAGTCTTGCCTAATTCCCTATAGTTATGGCTCTGATACCAATCTGTCACACCCCAACCGATGGCTGAATCATCGGGGCATGGCACTGAGCGAAACAGATTGTCCAGAAGTTTCCATAACAATTATCTAAACTATTCAATTTAAATAATACGTCTCATACCGTATCTCAAACAACAAAATAATTATTACAGACAAAAATCCAGTCAAATATTCTGTTCCGACAACTCAGATTCAAATAGACAGCAATTGTTTATCTGCTTCTAGAGACCCTTAGTTTGAACACTACAGACAACTATTTGTTGGGCTCTAAAGCTTTATTCTAGCTTCAAATTCCTACCAAGTGTGCGTCCTAAGCACCTGTCACATATGTTAAAATAATGTCAATACATAAAATGTAAAGGTGAGCATACAAGTTTGATAATAGCATATAGAGTTCGAATTCGTTTACGCATAACCAACACGTACACATAGTGAAATGAAGCACGTTAGTTATCGACATAGATCCATCGATACCAATGACTGCGGGTTGACTGCCAGAGGCAGTTCGCAATACATGATTACCACCGTAATCCATGCAAGTAAAGGTCCTTAACAACCCCCGTGTGAACGGGTGCTGAGTCCAAACTATAGTACTATCGTCGCTAAGGCAGGTAGACAACATTCCATGTGTAAACATAACAAACAAGCATTCATAAGCCACGTATAACATGCATTAACGGTTAGCGTTCAAATAGTATTGAGTAGTGTGATTGTTGTAGTTTGAATATTCGTAACGTATGTAACACCCAAAAGTGCTTAAAGCAAAAAGGGATCGAGTATACTCACAGCGATTGATGGATTGAAGGGAGCGCTTAGCGAGTAAGGTTAGCCTGAATAGATTTGGTAGCATAACGATAAGTGAAGCGTAAAACGTCACAAAGTATGAAAGGGCCGGATAGGGGTTCGATCGGATGGTAATCCGATCGGACAGCAATCCGTGCGGATAACAATCCGTTCGGGTGGTCATCCGGTCGGATGTCGATTCGAGTGGATTGTTTCTTCCTATAGGAAGTATGTGTTTGTGTATGATGGCTTGACTTTGGAAGTTTTCGTTGTAGCATTTTGCAAACAATGAAGTATCTCTATCTTTCAAGTCGGTCGATCGGATGGCTAGTCGTGCGGATGGCAATTCGTTCGAATGGTCATCCGGTCGGACAGTGGTCCGGTCGGACGGCGACTTAGTGATGAGGTTACTTATTGAAGACAAGTTCACTACAGAAGTGTCATTCGATCGGATGACAATTCGATCGGATGGCAATCCGTGCTATTGGACATATTTGAAGATTGTTAAGTCTTTAAAGTCTTAGTATCTCATGATCCGAAGAGTAATCCATTCAGATGGTCGTTCGATCGGATTGCAATTCGTTCGATACTCATACTTCAGATAAGATTGTTTTAAGGTGGGACCCAAGTGTGATCCGTTCGGATGGCAATTCGTTCGGGTGGCACCTGACACCCTTTACCAAGTGGCTATCCGGTCGGATGGCTATCCGGCCGGATGGCACTTGGTTAGTGTGTTTGACGCGATGATTTTTGCTGGTTCGATTTCGATTGCGATCGATGCGATGCGATAGAGTTTCCTATTCAAATTACTTTTAGTCCCAACTACTAATTATCATAGTTTCGATTGAGTTCGATTGCCTTTCGAGTTAGATTGCGTTTCGATTGATTTCCACACATAACGAAAGTAAACATGCACAAGTAACACATAAGGCACACACACGTATAACCATGTATAATTCAAGTTATGATTCGATTCGATGTCGATTTGATCAGCATAGTTTGATTATCGGTTGATTAACTTTATCGCATTGTTACTGCCTATGGTTCACAGTCGTAGGTCGTTTGAATAACATGTCGACAGCTTGCAATTAACAACACTTACTCCACATAATACAAATAAAATAAAGAAATTTCTATAAGTCAAATCCGTATAACCGGTCGTTGACTTTGACCTTGACTTTGACTTTTGAAAACACGGGGTGTTACAACCTGGGGATTGACCCACAAGAGAAGAAGAAAAAACCCAACAAGAGGAAGAAGATGATTACCCTCGATGCTGAAGTGACCAACAAGAAAGACGGGAGTAGCTGCGCGACTGCCGGTGCTGCTGATAAAGGTACTCTACGCTTTCGTCAGAGTAACTTGGAGGATTACATTATTATCAGTGACTCACTTGAAGGTTTATCGCGTATAGGCGAGAAGAAGACCAGCGCCGCTGGTTCAAAAAGCTCGGGGAGCGCGGGTTCTCGGAACCCAGATGCTGGAGCCACTCCGTCTTCCATCGCGCTTGATGACGAAGAGGAAAAAGAAGAAGAAGAAGAGGAGCCTGCTGAGAAGTTAGTGAGTAGGAAGAGAAGTAGAGAGGAGACAACCGCTGGTGCTTCAGTGGCACAGAGGACTGGGGAGGTCCCCGTAATCGGAAAAAAGAGCAGTTTGCGCTCTCTCTACAAATTCTCACCAGGTTAGTTTCTTGACTACCTTCCTGTTCTCTTTGTTGCCAACTCTTTTTAACACTTGGTTTCTGCAGAGGTCAAGAAGAAGACCCCTGAAAAGAAAGGTGTTGTGTTTAAGGACCCCCAAGAGCCGGCGCAGAAAAAAACCAAGGTTACAATCAAGCGCTTCAAGACTGCTGAAGCTGAGAAAGAGAAGAAGAAGGCCGCTGAGAAGCCTGTTGACAAGGCTGTTAAGAGAGAGGAGAATGAGAATGTCGCAACACCCGATCCCTCTTTCCCGGGAACAGGCGGCCGCGAGCCAGTTTTGGTGGTATCTCATATTGTCTAATTTGGCAGCGGAAATTTTTCATCAGGACCGTAGTTAGGAAATATTTGATCAGAGTAAAATACCACATTTTCATAGTATTAAACAAATGGGTTAAAACCCAAGTTCATAGTACACATGTTTTCATAGGAATAAATCTTATTTATTTAATAAAAACATCTATTTTATTTTTAGGTAACTTTATTGCCACTTTTCCAAGCCTTCAGTGCTGTCCAGCGGGCTTCTATTTGGCTTTCACATTTTGTTACCTGAAACGCGTTTTAAAAACATTTGTCAGTGGGAAATACTGGTGAGTGAATCCCAGTTTAATCAAGTTTAAATAATAATCATTTCACAGTGTACAGTATTGAGGGCGATCCCGCAATTATATTTGTTTCCAAGATATCACAATTAACATCCATGGTACTGTCGAACCCGACTTGTGGAAATGTTACTCCTTGACCAGGTGGTAACAAATTTTGTATACAAAACCCCAACATACTCATCATAATTGTATTCTTACAAATACTCAATAACTGTCATTCGCATGGAAAAGTATTTAAGGTTTTGTAAAAACAGTTAACAAAACGTTTACAAAAAGTGGATCAACTCACATTGATGTCTTAGATTTTCCGTAAGGATTTCCTGGTGATAATCTAAAATTTACACAAATGCACACGCGTTAGTATAATAACCCATTTTAACATTAGTAATACCATCCCCGAGACGGCATTCCAACGACTACGTCGGGCAGAACCACGACAGCCGTTACGGAACCCTAGATCAATCGGGCAGCGTATCTAATACGTATCCAGGGGTTATAATACTTACAACGGAGCAGAACCTTGCTATTTAGTGGGGTATAATACCCGTACAATAAGCATACTATTCAGAAATTGTGACTGAGAAATGAAAATGGGACGAACAGACTGAAGATCCGAGGCCATCTATTTATAGTTGCTGAATCTGGGTCTCTCGCGGCCCGCGTAACATAAGCCCAGGGCTTACGCGGCCCGCGTTGACCTCCGGTCAATGCGTAGCTTAGCTGGGTCACTATGTAGCCTCGCCAAATGTTGGGCCACGTGGCGGCCCAGGGCCGTGCCAGGCCTTAAGTTGACGCGGCCCGCGTCACGCTTGGGGTGGGGCTTACGCGGCCCGCCTCAGCCCAAAAATCAAGTTTTTAATGATTTTTAATACTATTTAATATATTTGAGGCCCGTTTTCGCGTATGGGGTGTATTTTGGGACATATTGGGATATTTTAAAATATTTTGGGGTGTCGGAAAAATAATCGAGGGTGTCGGTTTATTGAGGATTGTTACAGAGAAAAAGAAAACTTTTGAAAAGCCTGTTGGTGGTGATCCTAAGGAGACCGGGGCCGCTGCTGTTACTGCCCATGAAAAAGCGCAGGGTCCGGATGTCGTCCATATCACGGGGCTTGACCAACCCCTTCATGACAAAAAGAAAGAAACTGGCAAGGGACCCGAGGTTGTTAAACCCACCAAGCCGACGCAGGTTGATGCCCCCACCCAAACTGTTCAAGATACTTCTGCTGCTGGGGGGTCAGCTGCTACTGCGCACAAGGAGGCTACAACCGCTGCAGGTGGCGCGAGTGCGGCTGGTGGTGCAGGAGGGTCCATGCCCCAGACTATCGGCCCGAAAGAAACTGTGGGCGATATTTATTATAAGACCTATACCGAGGAGGCGTGTGGTAACGCTCCCCACCAAGCTCCCTGGGGTTTAAAGCAGAAGGTTACCTTCCTGGAGTTTGGTGCGTGCCGTGATTGGTTCCTGAATTCATTCCCTCCTGGTGAGGTTAACCGCCAAAGGGCGCGAACTCACGATGGGCTATACCAAGCCTATATCGTTGGAGAGGCCAATACTCGCGCCGCCAATCTCCAGATCGTGCGTGAGTGGAGCACGATGGTTAAAGAGCGGGATGAGTGGGAGAAGTATCGTGAGCGCCTTGTGAGGCAAGTTAAGGAGCTTGAGAAGGCTAAGGCTACATTTGCCGAAGAGAAAGCTAAGTTTGAGTCCGATAGGAAATCGGAGGAGTGGGGCCGTGAAGGCCTTAGGGGCAAGCTTCATGCTGCTGAAGACCTCTTGGCGAAGGAGCGCGCGGAGTGGAAGAAAATATGTGAAAAAGATAATCAACGTATGTATGTCGCGCGCTCTAAAATCACGGACCTTGAGGCTCAAGTTGCTGATCTGAAAGGGAAGGTCGAGGATGGGCAAACCGATAGGGAACGTGTTGAGGTTCGATCAGTGTTGACCCTTTTTCCCTCTATGCCTTTTGCTTGTGAAATTATATAAGTCTGTTTTATCCTTTGTAGGCTGAGCTGAAAGCGCAGGTATCCAGTAAGGATAAGGAACTGGCGGCTAAGGACGTGGAAATTGCAGAGTTGAAACGTCGTTTACAAGAGCAAACTGACAAAAGCGAGTCCTTAGAGATTGACCTTGAAGCAGAGAGAGTGAAAGCTGCTACTGTTGAGGAGTCCAAACAGAAGGCTGAGGAGGCGCGAGACATGAGTACATCTGCCCTCAACGTAGTGCAAAACAATTACTCCGAGGTTCAAGGGATCGTTGATACGCTGGTTTCTGAGGCTGAGTGGATGCGCGGTAGGGGAGTAGTCCTGGTACAGTTCTCCTCTTTTACTTAAGCTTTATTCGCTAAAACTTATTTCTTATCCATTGCCCTTGCTGTAGATGGCCAACTCTATCCTGAATGCTTCCGAGCTGGACGGAGCTGTTGCTGCTCTCACCTAGATGCCTCACGCGCAGTTGGTCACCGTGGAGGTTATCTAGAGTGTGCGCAGCATGTTGAAGAGGCGTTAGGATAGGAGTTTGACGTTAGTCATTGCTCAGTGACCGATCAGGCTGATGCTGCATTGGCCCACGCTGAAAAGGTTTATGACCATTTATCACTGCCTGTGATGGATTTGGTCGCAGAGGCGCTGAAGCATGATGACTGGTGCCAACGACTCAAGACTATTCTAGATCCTCCATAAACAGTAGAGTTATCTGATGAAGAAGAAGAACCAGCCGGTGACGATGCTGATGGCGATGACGACGATGATGGTGATGATTATGAGTAGTTAGTGTTGATAGGCTTTGTGCCTTGTAATTTTCTTTTAAGAACTGAATGTAACTTAACGCGCAGTCGCGCTTTTTTAAATGAATCGATGATGTTTTGTTATTTCTTATGTTCTTATTGCGCGATGCGCTTCTTAGAGTATAGCATTATGTTTGCCATTAATTTGTTGAGTTACAATTATTGCATTGTTGTTAGAAACTTTGGTTAAGTTAGCGCGAATAAATGTAAGTGTGGCTCGTATGTGAGTGTATTTTCCCGGTCTCTCGCTATGTTCGCGGAGGACCTTGGAGGCGTAATTCAAGAGCTCGTAATTTACTGGAGAGTTTTCATGCTAATCAAAAGTTTAAGATGCATTTGTAACGAAGAAGTCATGGTGCTAAAACCAAAAGGCATAAGTCGATGGTTTCATTAAGTAGCTCTTAAACAGGCGCTAGGCCTATCATACATCCTCGAAATAAAAGGGCTTATAGCCAACATAAGTAGTAACAAGGGCGCGTGGCCAACATAACTGATAAAGGCACAAGGACGAGAATAGTCACATGTAACATTTGCGCAATTGTTGCGCGTTCCACGTGCGCGGGATGATGTGTCCATCCAAAGTGTGCACCTTGTATGCCCCTTTCCCTAGCACCTCGTGTATTAAGTATGGGCCTTCCCATTTAGGTGCTAGCTTTCCAGGGCGTTCAGCGTTTGAAGCTTCATTGTCTCTGAAGACATATTTTCCTGGGGTGAAGGTACAAATGTGTACTCTTGCATTGTAGTACCTCTCCAGTTGCGTCTTGTACTTGGCTTCTTTGATTCGCGCTATTTCGCGTCTCTCTTCTAGCAGGTCCAAGTCTAGACGGCGCTCTGCCTCGTTATCGATTGTGTTGACCGCTGTCAAGCGCGGCGAGGGGAGGCCAACTTCAGCTGGGATAACCGCCTCTGAGCCGTAAACTAGGCTAAAGGGGGTTTCACCAGTGCTCGTTTTTGGCATGGTTCGATGAGCCCACAGGATACTCGGGAGCTCATCTACCCAGCCTCTTCTCTTGGTGCCCAGTCGTGCCTTTATCCCTTCGACAATACTTTTGTTAACACTTTCTACTTGACCGTTGCCCTGAGGGTGCGCAACGGAAGAGAAAGTGTGTTCAATCTTCATCTCTTTCATCCACTTTTGAAGGTTCTCAGAAGCGAAATTGGTGCCATTGTCGGTTACAATTTTGAGTGGGAGGCCGAATCTGCAGATGATGTGCTCCCATATAAACTTGTGCACCATCATTGCAGTAGTTGAGGCTAGAGCTTTGGCCTCCACCCACTTGGTGAAATAATCAACTGCAACGGTTATAAACTTCACAGCACCAGGAGCTTCAGGGAAAGGTCCTACCATATCAATCCCCCACTGTTAGAAAGGCCAAGCAGTGGATACAGGGATAAGATCATTCTTTGGGCGCAGGGTTTTCGGGGAGTGCCTTTGACAGGAGTCGGATTTGCGCAATTCCTTTAGAGCGTCGACGTGCATCCTTGGCCAATAATATCCGGCGTTTATTATCTTCGCGACAACCATGCACGGGCCCGCATGGATGCCGCAGATGCCTTCATGGATCTCCCTGATTAAGTAATTTGCATCTTGGGGGTCCACACAGCGCATGAGTGGCCCCAAGAAAGATCTCCGATACAAGATACCACCATTCATCTCATAGCATAAGGCCTTGTTCTGTATCCTCCTTGCCTCTGCTTTGTTTTCAGGGAGTATTCCTTCTTGCAAATACTGAATGATAGGGGTCATCCAAGATGGTTGCCCTATCTCGATCACATTCACTTGACGCAGCAAAACCGACGGGTTTTTCAGTACTTCAATCCTTACATCTTTGGCGAGATGTTGAAAAGATGTCGAAGCGAGCTTGCTCAAGGCGTCTGCTGGTTTGTTCTCTGAGCGATTGATGTGAACTACCTTGTATGACTTGAATTGTTGAAGCAACTCTTTCGCTTGGTCTAAATACAAAGCCATAACTTCACCCTTTGCATCATACAATCCGTTAATTTGACTGGCAATCAGAAGTGAGTCAACATGTGCTTGTAGATTTTGAGCTCCCATTTTTATGGCAAGGTGCAAGCCTACCAAGAACGCTTCATACTCTGCCTCGTTGTTGGTGTTTTTGAAATCCAACTTGATGGCATAGGTGAACTCATGTTTCTCAGGGCTAACAAGGCGCAATCCAGCTCCTGCGCCATCTTCGTTTGAGGCCCCGTCAGTGTATAACAACCATAACACATCTGATGTTTCCTTGATGGGAGTACAACAACCTCACAATCTTTGATCTTATCTTCTGGGACTTCAGTGATGAAGTCCGCTAGCACTTGACCCTTAATTGTTGGGCGCGGCCTGTATAAAATGTTGTGGCCCCCCAGCTCGATCGCCCATTTTGCTAACCGCCCAGATGTCTCTGGTTTCTGCAATATTGTGACGATGTGGAAATTAGTGAGTACGGTGATGACGTGCCCTGTGAAGTATCTGTGCAGCCTCCTAGAGGCATGTAGCAGTGCAAGCACCAATTTCTCCATTGTTGAATATCGAGTTTCTGGATCTGTGAGCACCCTGCTAACGTAGTAGATTGGAGTCTGAACTCCATCTCTCTACTAACAATACCTACCCAACTGCTTTGTCCAAAGATGAAACACCCTAACACGTAATAACATAAAAACGACGCAGCGAAAAAAACGATCCTTAAATTTTTTTTTTACTTTGCTAAATACATTGCTTACGTATAGACTTAGTCACAAAATGTTTAACATTTACTAGCTGATTTAACAACATTCATAGTAAAATAATTCTACAAGTGTTACATAATCCAAGCTAGATGACCGTTCTTTCCCGTAGAATCCTCGCTATCAACTCGATCCATGTCCGCTTCTCTTCATTCGTGGTAGAAGAAATCCGTATAAACCTGTGGACATCATTCACAACATAACCATTAATCATCGTCAACATCATATAACATTATTATCATACAATTAAAAATCTGTATAACATTCAACAATATAAACTTAATCCATTTGATATCTCTTGTTCCGTGTTTGACTTCAATACTTCTTGAACCTGATGTTCTCATACCTGTATTACATTCCAATCTCAAGACAAATCATTAGTATTCATCAATAACCAAACATAATGAACCATTCCTTCATACATAAATGACATCTCTCATTCACACATGTTCACATTCCTAAATTCCCACATGCATACAATCATATACCTCTACACATATACGCATGCATTCATACATGCACACATACATACAAGCTCTCGCGCTGTTTGAAATTAACGAGCCATACCTACATGATTTTTTTTAATTTAGCATAAGCATCCCATATTCAAGGAATCACTCACTTTAACTCATGTAAATATACATAACTACATTGAGTTTTAAAACAACAACATAATCACATCCGATTGTTTCCTTATAAATTCCTTAAGATTATGCAAGTACTATAAAATTTATGTTTTTCACTCAGCTTTATGCAGCTGTAGTAATTCAGTATTTTCCCCTTTTTACAGTGAATATTTCACTTCAAACTAAAATTATTAGTAACGGTGACTCCGAGACCTTTCCGTGGATATAAAATACGCCCCGAACGGACATTCTGTTGATTTTCTATGAATTTTTAAAGACTAGCAAAAATCTGGAAATAAGCTGAATTTTCAGCACTTGGGTATCTCGACCCATTAACAATTTGCACTCTTTTTTGATGGGTTTAAACCCCCAAAACATCGTCAAGACAATAGGCTATTATTAAGTTGAACCATATTCAATAATTTGTATCAAACTACCTTAACTATAAAAAGAACTTCGGGTCAACAATAAGACTATTTAAATCAACACGACTGCAAACACATTCAAGTACTCACAACCGAGTCTTTTGTCTACATTAGCATCCCCATTTCTCGATTAACATTCTTATATGAAATTCTACCCATTACCCGATTACAAAGGCGTAGCCATTACTTAAGCATTATTCCGACATATCATTACAACCTTGTTTTGACCCGTTTGGTCTACGTAGTAAAAGTTACCAATTTCATACAACCAAAACCATATCAAACCTCAATCATCATCATGCTCGATAAACTAACGCTACCTTACTTAAACAAAATAAGAAGTGATTACGAAAATCACTTACCTCGTGCGTCCGAGTTCATGCATAGCTTCCGTATTTACCTTTGACCCATTGCCCTTCCATGCTCGTGTCCTTGTTGACATGGCTCCTACGCTTTCAGGTTATCATCAACACATTCTTGTTAGCATACATCATTTTACTTGATAACGAGCATACATTTGCATAATTTCGTATTCAACTTGCATTAATCATTCATTCACTAACATGTATAGCTTATTTCACTGAAAATAGGCTGTTTGGGGACGTCCGTTTACTGTACTTACGGGCTTACAAAAATTACAATCTTTTTATGCGACGTGTCTCTCGGAGGGGTTATCCTTGTGTTAAATTTTTAGAGTCTAACTCTCTACCAAAAATTTATAAAAAATCATTTACTAAGCTGCAATCAGATTCGTCACTTCTGACTGCAGCTTATGAAAAAATTCATTAAAAATTCCTCGTTTATCCGATTGACGAAATTCCAATTAGAGATTCTTTTAATCGCTTAAAACTATCTACAGTAAAAATTTGAGATCATAACTAAATTCCTAAATTGAGTTATGACATTCGTAATGGGCTGCAAATTCTGCCAGAAAACGCAGCTTTAACCTTTGATACGGAAAAATTCATAAAACGTTCATTTTTCGTCGAAAAAATGCAATTCCAGTTGGGTTTGAAAGGTTTTTCCTGGAAGTTCATCAAAAACTCAATAAACATCAATTTTTGACCAGATTTGACCCGGTTACAGCCGATTAAATTTGGCTGTAACTTTCTGGACAGATTCTTTTTCATCAAATCTCTTCCAAAATCTCACCTATGCATTTTATCAAACACTTGGTGTGCATACAACTTATTAAGCATATGGTATAAGTACTTTATGCATTACCCTACTAGTTCATACACAATTCGTTGATTACAACAAGAATCAATTTATGTTCAATCTATAATCAACCTAGTCTTTCAAAATCAATATCATAATCACATTACATATGATTCATATCAAATTACTCATCTAGGCACCTTCTATAACATGATTTTAACATCAACTTCACACAATCCATCCATGATTTTACTAAGTTTCATTATCTTACAAATTTCAAGTGGGTTTTACCCCAAACTACCAATACAACCAAAATGGCACATAACATCACCTCTATTTGTTCATATCATCTAACATTCATGTCCAATTTCATACAAAAATCGCGTATTATACATAACCCATATCATCAAACATCACCAAAACATAAAATTCTACTTACTTGGTGTGAAGAACACTTAAAGGATCATAATTCCTAACTCATGCATCAACAAATCAGCCTTTTCCTCCTTTAATTTGTAAGATTTTTGCAGAATTTTGAGAAGTAGGGTTTCCCCCTTGCTCTCTCTTGTTCGATCGTACATACACAGCCAGGCACACACTGGCTTCTTTTTTTTTTTTTTATCAAATTCAATACATATTTACACATTAGCCCCTTGTCTTTTCAAGTATGTTTAAATTAGTTATTTCCCATACTAAATTGGTCTCTTTTCTTCATTTAACTTAGTTACACACCTATATTTAAACTTACTATCATTTTCTTACGATACCGTTTTACGGTTACTGTTTTCTGTTATTTAGCCTCACGAAAATAATATTATTTTATAACATACGAAATTTGGGGTGTTACAGATCTAACCCCCTTAAAGAAGGTTTCGTCCCCGAAACCTACTTCATCAAAATCGGTTTATACATTAGTAAGGTCATAACTTTAAGAACATTATTTCTAGAAATCCTTTCTTCATCTCATTCAAATAATCAGCCTACCTAGATCTGTATGTAACATTCCTTAAACATCAAACATATAGTTCATCCGACCTGTTCATAACAGGCCAAAGTTTTGACCATTATCATAGTCCATCATACTTGTCTTAATTGATCCGTCTATAACGGGTCAATACATACCTTTTTCTCATTATCATTATTTTCATCCCTTGCGACCCATTACAACGAGTCACTACTTATACTATTACTTTTTTTTCATTATGCTTTCTATATCATATTGACCCGTTCATAACCAGTCAACTACATATACTTTACATTTCCATTCTTTAACAATTTCTTCTTAAATTCTCAACTCATCACATTATCGTACTTAAACTAGTGTGTGCAAACTAGTAGCAACCCTAAAAGTTTAATACCATGATTTACATCACGACAATTTGAAATTCATGTGAACTTACTAATACATTTCACCATTAGTATTAGTTCTACTAGTTTCATTTATACCTAGAGTTTCATTCCTACCTTCTTACTCATGCACGATCTGCTTACTACATAAGCGTGAACTAAAAATCATTCTTAATCAACTTCTAAAAGCCAAGCCTTCTTTTTCATAACACGCTCTGCGCTACATTATTTCATACGGAAGTACTTTCCAACCCATAGCTAAATATTTACATTCAGATAATAAACAATTCATTAACCTTACTGTTTTGACGCATATTTACATTCAGATAATAAACAATTCACTAACCTTACTGTTTTGACGCAGTACCTCGACAAGCAAAAGCGGATCGACCCTCTTCGTTACATTCATACCATCTCTGGATTGACCTGATTCATCCGTGTGATGAGCTTCCGCTCGTGAGCATTCTTCTGCCGTCCTTGATAAGTTCATCACATCATGATTTCTGCCATTCTTATTATAGGATTAGGGATTTACTTACTTCGTTCAGACATGATGTTTATTACATCATCTTATTTACCTATTAATCTTTTCTCGATTCCTTTCTAAAACATTAATGTGTTTGACCCGTTCATAACGGGTCAATACATGACCATTTCCCTACATATCACTTTCGTTGTTTGACCTGTTCATAACGGGTCAATTACATAACCATTCTTTCGCAGATCTTTAACTCATTTGTCAATTTTTACAGTTTGACTTTTCAAGATCAAACCGGTACTTCTTACTTATCATAGACGTATCAAAGTACATGTTCATAATTTCTTTCCATTCTTGCATACTTGCAAAGACTTTATTTTATCATTTTAATAATAATTGCAAGATTTTATCCGTTCCCGTCCCTACTTAAAATCATTTGTCTAGGTCGTAGCCGTCATTCATCCCGACTCCCAAGAGTCAATTAATAATATGTCTAACACATAACTTATTTCAAAGCTTATTTCTTTCAACTAAAGTTTCTTGCTATTACAATGGTTTTTATCGGTTTTATCTTCTTGACAATTCAACTACTTCATGCTATCTTACTATTACTTGGTTAATAGCTTATCAACTTACTTTGTTTGACTTTTCAAAAGTCCAATTGTAATTACATTCTGATCTACATTCACTAATTACCCAATTCTAACACATCCCTCTCTAGTCGAGCAATAAGCTCCTATTAAATGCATAACCTTTATACATACCTGACGCAAGTCAAAATCCATTGACTCGTTATTCCATACCTTGCTTTGACTATTTCCTTCCAGTTTGTGACATTACATTACCGTACATCATGCTCACCTACAATTATATAACTTGACCCTTTTCAAACATTAAATACCGAGTTCGAATGGCAATCACCATCTGACCTGTATGACCCATTTATCCTTTCAACCATTCTTGCATATAATGCATTTGCATAATATATATATATATATATATACACACACATAAGTTTAAAAAAAACATAACTTGAATCATATCCGCTTTATAGAATATTTTCTTGTGTAACAGAAGATGCCGATGTCGGTCCGAAAAGTTGTCTTGTCTTCATCATCGAGCTTCATTTGAACCTGATGATACCCTTTGTAACAATCCAGAAAACATTTCCATCTGTACGGTGCGAGAGAGTCTATCTTTTTGTCGATCTCAGGTAAAGAGTAGCAATCTTTGGGACATGCCTTGTTGAGATCGGTATAATCGACAAACATTCTCCATCCTCCATTAGACTTCTCCACCATCACGGGGTTTACAACCCAACTTTGGTACCGCACCTCTCTCAGTATGCCTGCTTTTAGCAATTCACAGACCTGCTCATTCATGGCTTTGGTTTTATCCGCCCCTAGGCTGTGCCTTCTTTGAACTTTTGGCTCGACGGAGGGATAAGTGTTCAAACAGTGATCAGTGACGTCGCATGGGACACCGGTCATGTCTGCCGGAGTCCAGGCGAAAATGTCCATGTTCCTGAACAAAAGTTGCTTGAGGTGCGTTCTGATGTTTGGTGAGATTGCGTGGCCTATCGTCACCGTTTGCTCTGGGTATTTGCGGTTTAAAACCCATTTTTCTGGTTCAGTCGTTGAAATTTTTGCCGCTTTGGCTGGGCGCACATCCTCTGCTGACATCACTTCTTTCTTTGCATAGATAATCGCCACCCCCGTCTCAGTTGGGAACCCGATGGCTGAGTGGGGTGTGGAGGTTACCATGTTTAGCTCTCCATGGGTTTCTCTCCCAATTAAAACATCATGCCTTGATTTGACAGGCATCACCATGAAGTTGACATTTGTGGTTCTTGAATGTTTCCCGTCAGACAACGTGACGGGGAAGCTGATTTGGCCTAATGGGAAGACCATTTCGTTGCAAAATCCTGACAGAGGATAATCAACCGGCTCGAGTCTCGCTTTATCTTCGTCGTCAAATTGATTAAAGCATTGCTCATAGATGATATCGGCTGTACTTCCCGGGTCAATGAATATGTATTCTGTTTCATAGTGACCGATAATACCGGTAATGACGACGGGGCGCGTGGCGCGTGGACCCTCGCGTACTACCGGGAAGAAGACCTGTTGCTCTTGCCATGCAGGTTCGAAAGGGCGCTTGCCTTTATCTCTTGCGCTGTATCTTGGTCTGTTGACCATGTGAGTTTCCAGGCGCCTGACCTTCTTTTGGTTTCCATCGTCATGGCGCTGGATCTGGCGTGTTTCCTTGCGCACGTTTTTCACCAGGTGGCTTAACTTTCCGCTTTTTAGCGCTCTCTTGATTTCTTGTCGTAAACTGATACAGTCATCTGTCAGATGACCTGTATCCTTGTAAAAATCGCAGTACAGGTTCGGGTCTTACCCCTTCTTGTTTGTCATAGGCCTTGGAGCCTTGAAATCGTGGTTCTCCGTCATGAGCACCTCTTTTGGTGTTTTTGTGAGCGGAGTCCAGTGCTTTTCTCGGTTATCGTCCCTGACTGCCTTTCGATATCCAATTCTGTCAATTGTTTCTCGCTTGTCCTCTTTGTAACGCGATCTTTCCTCATAACCACTCGATTTCCCAGCTTTCCAATCATGATTTTTGCTCTTGTTGCGCTTGCCGTAGTCGCGCGAGCTTCTCTTGGAAAAGCGATCTTCGGTGTATGAGCTCTTGGCTCCATCTAGTGACTCTTCAGTTTGCGCTACTATTTTAGCGGCTTCCATCAGCTTATCCCACTCCTTGGGCATACCGTCTTTTCCGGTGATAGTTCTAATGAGACTATCACATCGAATAGCTTTCTTGAAGTGAGCGCGCATGAGTTGTTCGCTTACACCGCTGATCTCCAGACACTCCTTGTTAAATCGAGTGATGAAGTCTTCCAAACCTTCATTTTCTCTGCGCCAGATATCTGTGACTTCAGACGTATCTCGTTGATAGCGTCTTTGCTGGCTGAAGAGGTTTACAAACTGTGTTCTGAAATCCACCCATGAACTGATTTTTCCAGGCGGAAGGCTGTCGAACCAAGCGCGAGCAGCCCCAGTAAACGTCTGGATAAATGAATGACACCACATCGGCATATTCCATCCTCCCATACAACCAACACTTGTGAATACTCTGACATGATCGTCAGGATCAGTTAAACCATTGAACTTTCCCACTGTTGGGGGTAGCTTCTCTCTTGAAAGCGGTGCCAAAGCAATCTTTGGGATAAACTTCGAGTGCTCAACAGCTTCAGCTGGCCTGTAGGCGAGGCTGAAGTCTCGTTCTGCTTGTTCGTTATATGCTATACGCTGCCTTGGCTTGTAAGATTCATGGTTTCTCGGCACTCTGTTGAAAACTGACGAACCTTCGTCATCTTGCCAGGTGGGATCATTCGAATCAGTATCATCCCATTCATTGTTCATGTTGCGCGGCCTAAGCCGGCTATAAACTGGTCGTTTGTGCTGCACATATGACAGGTGATCACTATACAAGTCTGTTTCTCTGTACGTGTCGCGCGTATCATGTATGCTTGGCCTTCTCATAGGAGGAGGTCTGTTGATTCTGCCTTGAAGGTTCTGATGTGGGGGCGTCTGGCGCGCCCCCTGAGTTGGACCTGGAGGGGTGACCAATGAGGGTTTTGCTTGTAAAATTGCCTGCTGTGCGCTCAAAGACTGATACGCAGTATTGATGGTGGCGATTTGTTTGGCGTACCAGGAAGCTAAGGTTGTCACACCCTGTCTTTTGCGGAAGCGTATGATGTGTGACTAGCTTGTTATCATTGCATTCAATCGTAATAAACAACTACATGATCAAAACGATGTTCATCCGTTCATGAAAATTTGAGTATTACAAACACTTGTTATTTAAGTTTTCAAAACACGACCTTTGACAAGGTTACAATTCAACAAAAGTGGATGACATCTAAACTTGTAGTCTACTTCTAGTTATGACACTTGCGCCCAAGATCCATCCTGTCACCTGAAATACATGTAATTTTGGAAAACATCAACATAAAGTTGAGCGAGTTCATGCGTCTTGTATATCTTGTATGAAAACATAGTTTGTAACCTTTACAAATCAAGTATTCATTGTATAAATCACGTTTTCTTGTGTACACCACGTACTAAATGAGTGTTTGTGCAAGGACATTAAGGCATGTGAGGACATAGGGAGCTTTAGTATTTTCTCCTTTCACTGTGTCGATTTTCCCTCGACTGTGTCGATTAACCTCGACTGCGTCAATTTTCCTTGACTGTGTCGATTACCCTCGACTGTGTCGATTAACCTCGACTGTGTCGATTTCCCTCGACTGTGTCGATTAACCTCGACTGTGTCGATTTCCCTCGACTGGGACACCGAAGCACTCAAGTGGTCACATAAGGACCCTGAGTGGGGCTCGGCCGTACCCGTTAGATCTAACCCTCGTCCCTAATTAAGTATTAATGGCATTTCTGTATTTAGTCTATGCTCACATGATCTAGTATTTTCTAGGCTTTTCTTAAAGCTCATCATATTGCACTCACCACGAGTGCTTCTCGTATTTTTACCCTTTGTAAAAATTATAATATTTGTAACATGTATTTCACCCCCGAGAGTTATAAAACTGAAAACAGTTAAAAGAAAAGGGGGAGCATGAACTCACAACTTTGCGTTCCCGTGCGTCGTAAACTTCACCGGGTTTGCTTAATTAACGTCGTAACCTATACGCGTTTTCTTAACGTTAGTCACTAGACTTGCGTCGCACAAGTACAGTCACTCTCTTTTGTATTTGAATCGTTGTGTTAAAAATATTTTATATTTTTAACTAAGTATCCTACTTATATTATTTTCTCAAAAATTAATATAAGTATTTCATGTTTTGCACTTTGCACCCGAATTATGTATCTTGTATGTGTATTTTTTGTATTTTTACTTGTTACAAGTATCTCCAAGTCATATTATTTTTACCCTAAAAATAATATATACCTAGTTCACAAAATAATCACATAATCACACAAGCGGTAAATATATATTCTAAATATATTTAACAAGTTTTACTTATGAAAATCCACCTCCGGTATTTGGAAATTTTGTAATAAAAATCATGGCGAAGTTTGTTTGGAAAACAAGTCGAAAATATATTCATAACACTTGTCACCAAAAATATTCTAAGTGTTATTTTCTGGAAAAATTTCGCCAGAGTTTCCTCTGTAACTGGAGATGGCCACGCTTACTAGCGTATCATTTTCTTTTAAAATCCAAATCAACAATTTCCTCAATCAACAATAAACAATATTCAACTAGTTAAAATAGATATAATCGCAAAAATACATGAACTTGTGGTTTTTCCAAAATATGTAGTATCTTTCCATTATTTTTAGTGGATCTTTGTATAGATCAATTCGGTTACTTGAAAGTCTCGTTTTTAAAGAAGTTACATCTTTACAACTTCTTGTCAATATTTACAAAAATAGTTCTTTTGTCAAAACTTTGTGTTACACAAGGGTCTACACACTTGTGTGTTTACAAAAATCACTCTTGTTCAAGTAAAATCCGGTTTTAGAAAATAAGATTTCCTTGACACTTGGTCCTTTGAAAATACCGCTTGTAGATCCGTAGATCTACTAGTTTACAACTCTATTTCATAAGAAATATTGATTTTACACAAGTTCATGCTTAATGTGTAGTAGTGTTCATCATTTAACCCCTTTGTTCACTTGAACAAACTCTATGCCATGATCCTTGATCATGACTAATCCGGGTTAGATGATGATCCGAGCTACCACAATCATAGATCAACACTAAATAATCACAACAAAACAAGTCTTACAAGTTTTACACAACTCTATAGCTTTTATCCATCATTTTTAACATTTTAGTAGACTTTTAACACTTCATCTTGCAAGCTCACGAGTTTTAACCGTCATATCTTATTTTAACCACTTTAAAATAGATCGAGAGTGTGTTTCAAGCAACTTACTACTAGCTCGAGGCTAGGGAAGAAACTAGTCGAAGAATGAGTGGATAAAAGCAATGAGAAGAGGTCCTTCACGTTCCGAATGCACCAAGCCTCCTCGTATGTGATCCTTAACACTTGTATGCACTTGAAATGGCAAGATCAAAATTCGAAAATGATGGATGGATGTGGGTGTGTTCGGCCGAGAGTTCAAAGAGAGGGAGAGAGATGTGTTGTGATGTTAAGTGTGGTGAAATGAACATGATGGATCTTGGTGGTTACTTATAGACAAACTCAAGCACAATTAACCAAAGGATTATATGTCTACTTGATATTAGACATAGTTGATTTAAATAATCAACAAGTACAAATGGTGTCACCTACATGGTGACCGAACTCGGTTACAAGGGAGGGGGTTTGGTTCGATTCCAACTAGATAGTTAGACATTAGTTAGATAATTAGGAGGTTAACTTAGTTACTATCATGTAGTAAGTTGTAACGGGTGTTAGGGTATTCGGGGACCCTAACTAGCTTAGAAAAATAAAGTCAATGCTTCTAGCATTATTTTGGTGTTCCGGGTATTATCCGGTTGTTCGGTTAGACACTGGTTCGTTAAAGTGCTAAATCACACTTTTTAGTGTCTTTTAAGTACCCTTCTTGTACCCTTTCAATTCCCAACACTTAGGGAAATATTCTGGATGATAAAACGAAATTTCTGCATAATATTCATATGTTTAAATGCTGAATTGAGCTGAATTATACAAAATTATGCACTTAAAGTGCGTTTCGGGTGCTTTTTAGTGCTTATTTTTGTTTTCGCAATGTCTATAAATTAAACCCTTACATGTACTCTTGGGTTTTAATGTACTTTTGTCGTCGGACCTACACCTAGGCCTCAATTCTAATGTCTGACTGCTTTCTGCAGTTCTGTTGACACGATGTGTCTTACCGGTGAGTTTACTAATATTTCTGACGCAACGCTCTCGTTTATGCATAAAGCTATATTTTGTAGCACAAAATGTGCATGAATTCACTTGCATGGAATTCAGAAATTTATTTGTCTGGTAAACCAGATCATGCACAGTCATTTAAGCACAAATTACTGTTCATTTCGTGTACGGAAAAGTGACGGTTGTCACAAAGGTTTCACCTTCTGGTAGCCCTAGTAGCGCCGAGATGTTTGGATTTGAAGCTGGGTTTGAAGGACCAGCGACGTGACTTGCTGGGGTTCCCATCTAGGTGATGCGAGTGAAGCTTGCGCGGGGTCCCCCGGTGTTGGTTACTTCGATTTCACCTATTTCTTCAGCAGGTTGGACTTGGACATTTTGATTGTCCTCCCCCAACGCTGCGTTAGAGTTTGTTCCAAAACCAAAATCAGGAATGATTCCTTGACCAGCCATGATCGAAGGAAAAACAACTTAGAAAACTTAGAAAAGAAGATGAAAGTGATTTGCAAAAAATCGGTGGGCGCCAATGAAGAAACACTGAACTAATTTTAGGATTAATTAGTTGGGTTTATGTTCCTATCATAGTGGTTAATCTTCTTTAAACTTTCTGAGCTCCGATTCGGCTTGCTAATCCTGCAAAACAGAACACCGTTAGCTCGTTAAGAGGGGAATATGGGGGTTTCCCTCTTAACAAGACTCCGGCGTGAAAATAAGTATCTGCTTTGAGGAGATAATTGTGTGTTAAGAGTGAGAGTAGAGGGAATAAAATGTTTAACCTGTGAACTGAGGTCTCTATTTATAGCCGGAGAGGTGTAAGAGGAGATGGGCTGATGGGCCTTGGGCCGAAAGGCGACAACATAGAGGATATGCTCCTTGTCTCACTTGTGTCGACCGTTAGTGTCTTCTAGAAGATCTTCGGTGTTGGCGCACCTTGATTGGAGCCACGTGTCTTAGTTGTCGGCCTTGTTGTCCCTTTGCCATCAGCAGGTAAGTGGAGATCATGGGGCAGGTGTCGCCGCCCCCTGATTGGTGCCACATAGGCGTCTTGGTGTACTTTCTGTCTCCTGCACGTCAGACGATCGTGGAGCACGATAGAGCACAACTTGGAGGACGCTGATTGGCTTGCCCTTCTGCCACGTGTACCTTTAGCACCTTCTGAAGTGGCCTTGCTCTTTGAATCCTGCGCGACCCTTGCTGAGCACGTTAGTAGCCCGCGCGGGGTTGCAGGAGGTGAAGGTCCTTATTCAGAGTGTCAAGTATAGAAACTGCGGTTATCTCTAGGTTTTACCTCGCGCGAGAGTGAGACCATGCTCTGCTTGATCATCCCGCGCGGAGTCTAAAGATTGATCACTGAAGTGATTATTGAGTATGGTCCAAGGCGCGACCAGAATGGTCTGCGCGGCATTTTTGGGACCATACCCCTTCACTTATACAAAAAGAAGTTACGAATAATCATCTTTGTAAGTGCTTACTAAAAGTATTATCATATCTAAAACCCTAAACAATCTTTTATTTTAGTTTTAGAAACTAATAGGTATAATCTTTGTTAAATATTTAACAATAGAGGGTGTGCGAGTTACAACTTAGGCTACATGGCATGGGCTCGTGTCCCTTTCCATATCAACCATTTAAAACCCTTTAGCGTTCCCAACACTAGAGGTGTACAAAAAAAACCGGTTTTATAACCGAAACCGGGAAAAAAACGAAACCGGTTTTTTTTTATAACAAAACCGGTTTTATAACCGAACCGCCGGTTTGTGACCGGTTACTATTCTTAATCTGAAAAACCGGTTAATAACTGAAACCGGTTTAAAAAAAAACCCGGTTAAAAACCGCTCCCAACCGGCTACACCGGTTATTGTTTTAGACTTGAAAAACCGGTTAGTAACCGAAACCGGTTATAAAAAAAAACGGTTTTCATTTTGGGTGAAAAAACCGGTTCGGTTAATAACCGAAACCGGTTTTTGAAAAAAAACCTATTTGTACACCTCTACCCAACACCCCGTGTAAGAGAGAGAAAGTGATGGGACCATATCCAAAGTTGCAAACCACTAATCACAAAGTTCTTTTCTTTTTAGTGATTTAGAACCCTTACATGGCGTTTGTAAAAAAAACTAAAAAAAAAACAATATTTGAGAAATGCTTAAATATGGGGTAAGATCAAATAAAAAGTTAATTTTGCCTAAGTAGAATGAGAAGGAATCTTAACCATTCATTTTTCAAATTAATGGTTAAGATGAAAGTGTAGGAGAAAGAAGGAGTGCAAGGGTATCTTGGGAAAATCCTATTTATGAACTTTCTTTCTCCACATGCAACGCACATGCATATTCCACTCTCATTTTTAAACGTTCATAATTTTTTTATACGACATTATTTTTTTCATAAAAATTTCACCGTAAAATCGAGCGTTTTTTTATCTTTAATTTGAGTACCATATTGCAATATAAAATATGAAGACTAAAAAAACCCACTAAAATGTGTTTTATTTTTATGTTGTATAACATTTTTTTGTGCTGGATTTTTGTACTATATTTTTGTGCTAAATTTTTTGTGCTGGATTTTTTTGTCTTAAATTTTTTTTTCTCAATTTTTTGTGCTGGATTTTTTTGTACTACATTTTTTGCTGAATTTTTTCGTGTTATATTTTTTTGTGCTATATTTTTTGGTACTACATTTTTTGTGCTATATTTTTTGTACTAGATTTTTTTGTTGTATTTAAAAAAAACAAAAGGGGTGCCACATGTCATTTTCACTCCTATTTATAAGGACCAAAATGCCTTTCATTCCTATTTATTATGAGTGACACATGTCATCATCACAATCCTTCTTAGGCTACTTAGGCAAAATCCATTTTTTAGTGGATCATTCCCCTTAGACTGTCCGCAATGCAAGAGGCTGCATTTACTACATGCATCCTAGTCATCACTGCCACATCAGCTTTTAACCCATTCTTCCAACATGCATTCTCTCTCCTCTTTTTAACTCCAACCCATCATTCCCACATGCATCATCTCTCTTCCACATCACCATTTCTTTTTCTATTTTTCTTTAAAAACATTTAATTTGTAATCTTAAAAAATATTTAATAAATAATTGTAAAAATATATTTAAATAATATAAAATAAAAAAAAAGCTAAAAATAAATAAAAATTAAACTTGCATTACATAAAAAAGAAAATACATTTTCCTAAAAAATAAAATACAAATACTCAAATTAAACTATAACTTAATTTAAAAATGAAAAGAAAACTTAAAAAAAAAACAAATCTAATTATACAAAAATGCAAGTTTCGGGTGGGTGGGTAAAACAAAACTTAAAAAAAAACAAATCTATGCAAGTTTCGGGTGGGTATTTCGGGTGGAGGGTAGGGTGTTTTGGGTGGGTATTTCGGGTGGAGGGTAGGGATGTTTCGGGTGGGTGGGTATTAATTATACAAAACATATGTGTTTCGGGTGTGGGTAGGGGTGTTTCGGGTGTGGGTTGGGATGTTTCGGGTATTAATTATACAAAACATATATTAATTATACAAAACTATTTTTAAAAAAATAGCCGTTCACATGCATATTTTAATAATACAGGTCCCACCTTTACCTTCTCTCTCCTGCATGTGTGTGCACTTCCCTACGTGCAAACCCCCTTAAATGCTATTAACTCCAGTGCTTCATTTACAAATGCATCCTCCACATCATAAAATGCATCCCCTTCAAGTGCGCATTGGAGGCAGTCTTAAATATGAACTCCCGTATATAAAAAAAAGAGCGTTAGTATCTGAAATTCGCGGGAATCCACGTCACCCAAGACATTGGCGGGAAACCAGCCTCCTTAAGTGTTAGCGCGGGAAGCCACTAAGTGTAGCTACCAACTCCTGGAGTTGACCTCTCGAGTGCGGTTGTGTGAGAAACAGAGAGGCATATCTGGAAATGGTGGGGCGTCCGTACGATTGCTTGGCGAACCCTCTTGGGGCCGTCCGATTCAGTTTCGAGAAGGCTGTATCCTCTGGTTCAGATCCGGCTTCTTTTGACCGCAATGATTGGGGCGTCGCCGATCTCTTCCGTGAGTTTCTTTTCGACAACGATGGCCTCAATCAGGTACGTACACCCTCTTTAGGGTTTATAATTTTGTTGCTGTTCGTTATTCTTCCTTCATGTATATTTGTATTGTTAGGGTTTTATTATAAGTTGTTTTACCAGGCAGGCTAGTTTTATGTTTTAGGGTTTATAATTTTCTATCAATAGGGTTATGGTTTTGTGTTTTGTAGTTTGGTTGTTGAAAAGTTAAGTTTTTTTTTTTTTTTGAATTATTTGATTAAAGTGAGTTGATTTATGAAAATATTTAACCTAGTTTATTTGGGGGTGTCTTTGTCCATCTTGTTTTGATTTAAAAAAAACTTTCATTTCTAGGTTCCTATGCTAACTCCATCAACGGTTAAATGGGTTCAACCGAACTCTTTGGTTCGGTTTCGTGGAATGATACAAGACATGCTTGGTAATGAATTCTATGTCGGTGCTTACAAGGTATGTGTTTTGCCTTGAACATGTTTTTGAGTAAATTACTTTTTAAGTCTCTGTGTTTTAGTGGTTTTAACCACTTAAGTCTAAAATAAAAAAAAAATTTAACTCACCGAGTCCCTAGCCATTTATTTTATAACGTTTTGAGTCCAATTTTATTCATTTTATAACGGTTTGAGTCCAATTTTGTTAATAAAATTGGACTCAAAAGGTTAAAATTTGGACTCAAATGGTTATAAAAAAAGTGTTTAAGGACTCATAACGTTAAACGTTTTGATTTTGGACTCAAATGGTTAAAACCACTGACACAAGAACTCAAAAAGTAATTTACTCATCAAATGTTTTTTTTTTAATTTTTAGTTATTTATTATTATTAATTATTAATTTTGTGTTCATTTTATGCAGAATAATGATACATGGCATACCAACAAGTTTACAGATGTGTCTCAATATCCCATGGGTACCTCATCCCATACGCGCATCTGGGAGCGTCGATTACTCTACTGTGTTCCTGTGAGTTCTATTATTTTTTTAAGAAAGAAGTGACTTGTTAACATCAAATATATGTATGCATTTGCTTATCCAATGTTTATGAATTCAATTATGAATTATTTTGTATTTTCTTCCTCTTTTTATAGGTGCCTGGTCAGAATTCATGGGCGGATGCTACTTCGGATGGTGTGGTAAATACATACGCCACATCAGCGAGCCGAGAGAAGCGACAGAGGGACAATTGCTCTGTTTCTGATGAGGTGGAAATGCAAGTAAGTTGGCACTTGGAATTTAAGTTCAAAAAATTATCAGTATTTATATATTCTTTTTAAAGTGGCCATTATGAAAAAGTTTAAAGCTTTACATGTTGTTTGACATAAATTGGTCAACGACAGGACTCGAATAATGCGATACCGGATTCTCCTAGCGCAAAAAAGATGGTGAGCTAACAGTTTTGTTTTCATGTATTTCTGTTTATGATTTTGTAACCCAAAATGAAGTTCCTTTTGTACTACATTTATTCCAAAAATTGCTTAAATCTAATTTTATTTAACTTGTTGCAAATATTTTTTTCCAACAGCGAGATGGCGAATCTCTCCCACAGGAGAACATGACAGATTGTGGTATGATAATGGTGCCTGATTTTGATAGAAATAATTTTCCCTGCCTAGTGAAGGTAAGTTTATTTAAAAAAACAAAAAATTAGTGTCAAAAGTTTCACATCTTATATAAACCAGGTGTCTGAATAAGTGTTTATATTTTATAGATATATGACACACCAGAGTCTGACTTGAAGCTAAATGATGTTCTTGAGTTTATCGGTGTTCTTACATTTGACACTGATGTAAAAAATGGTGAACATGAACTGGAAAATTGTTTTGACCAGGAGGAATTAGTCAACCTACCTCCTAGCAAGGTCAACACCCATCTCTGTATTTCAAAAAAAAAAATGTTTAAATTATATCTTTTGTACCTTCTGGTCTAATACATCACGAATATGTTTTCAGGTGCCACGTCTTCATTGTCTTGTACACCGAAAGCTCTCACCCAACGATATGATTTTGAGATCACCAACAATAGAGGTAGATGCATTTAGTTATATGATTTGTTTTATTCATTCATGTTAATATTAATTCAAGTTTTGTGATATTACAGCCGAAACCTCATCTGATGAAAGAAATACGGGAGTCCCTTTTGCGCCATCTTACCGTAGTTTTTGGTGACGATGCTTTAGCAGCCAATTTTATATTATTACACCTATTATCAAAGGTAAGGAATTATAATGAATTATATATACACACAAATACACATACGCTTTATATGTTAAAATAACGAGAATTGCTGGTACAGGTTCACGTACGGGTAGACTCAATTGCAGTGGGGAAACTATCACTTAATCTTACCTGTTTTGACAAATCAAGTATATCGGTGTTTGGTAACCGTATTAATGATGCAGTAAAAAACCTTTTACCTTTCAGTCAATGTATTCCCCTCACAGTGGAGTTTCTTAATACTGCTTCATTTGCTCCAGTCAAAGATTACGAAACAAACAGGTAACATATAAATGTTTAGGATATTATATTCTGTTATTCTTAATCTACTAGTTTTCTACTATTATAATTGAACATTTTGTCTTTTATTAATAATTTTGTAGACTTGTGCCGGGGGCTCTTCAGTGTGCAGAGGGTTCACATTTTACAATAGACGAAACACAGTTACAATCAGGGACTTTAAATAGCAACGGGATTGAAAACACACGGCTGCTTAAGGATTTAATGGAGTTCCAAAAGGTATGTATTTATATTATTTTTATTATAAACCTTGTTTTTGTTTAGTATGATGTGACTGAATAGTTATTGTTTTATTTTCAGTTGGAGTATGATTTCAAATATTATAAAATGAAAATGGATACAGATGTTCAAATCCTAATTCTTTCTGAGGGAAAATCAAACATTTTACCTGCCGATATAGTCATCCCTTTCCACCCATCGTCTGTGGGTCCTACGGGAATGGTGGATGAACAAACGTTAAATGCGTGGAGATGGTATTTGGCCACTGCTAGATCATTGCCGCATACTATTGGAGAAGATATGCAAAAGGTACGTTTGTGTTGATGACGTGATTCTAATGGTTCATTTGAGACATATCTAAAGTGTTAGCAATGACAGGTGGTAGAAGATGATATGGTTGCAGCGAGACAGGCTGATCGAAGCTTGGGGACCGAAGATTTTAACAGGTTTGTTTTTAGTCTCTTTAAATTGGTAGGTGTAACCGTGTAATAGTAGATGTGTAAGTGATTGACGTGTTTGTGATATGTAGATGGCTTACTATGGGGCGGCTAATGGGGGTGAGCTTTGGCGAGACGTGCCTGTCACATGAGCATTGGCAAATGGTTAAAGAAATGGAAAGGCTACGAAAAGAGAGGCTCAAATAAGTGCATAGATGGTTAGGTTTTGTGGTTTATGAAATTTAGCCATTATTCGAGTATATGGTTTCACTCCCTTTGATTCATGGCTCAATTGTATGATGTATCCTAATCTTCATTTGCATTTAAAGGCTTCCATCTTTGTTTTTACATATATATCTTGATACTATTGTTCTAAGCAGGTTTGTAAATGAGCTGATCTGAGCCTAACCAAGCTTAAGGTCGGTTTGTTTAATTTAAAGGAGTGTTAACATTTGCTTAAACGATCTGAGTGTAACAATGATTTACAATGCCTCTATATATAGGCAAAAATAAAGCAGCAAAGACTTAAGTCTAATCTTCCTAGTCTAATCAGAGAAAATAAACGATTTACAAAATTCAAAAGCCTAGTCTAGCCTAGAAGAAAATGAACGATTATAAACGTTATAAAAGTCAAAAGTTGCACTGTCATCTTTCAAAGACTTCAGTGGCTAAATAATTGAGCCATAGAACGTCATGGCTTTCGTCATGTTTTTTGTCTTCCGTCGTCATTTCTTGCGTCATCTTCTAGAAGTCCCTGTGTGTGCTGTCTATTGACTGTGGCCTCGAATAGTCTCTTATGATAGAATATTTTTTTCTTTACAATCAGCAGATTGGTTAGATTATATAGATGAATATCATTTAAAATATTTTCTATACCAACGAGCTAATTTAAAAGAAAGAATATATAGAAAAAAATCGTTTAATCGATTAGTTTGTATATTATTATTGTTCTTTAAATAGTTGGAATATAAAAAAAATGTTTACAAGCTTAAGGTCGGTTTGTTTAATTGAAAGGAGTGTTAACATTTGCTTAAACAAATGTGAGTCAGCTTTTCAAAATAGTGGGAAGAAGTTTCTCAATCGATACATGTTGAACATTGCATTGCTCGTGCTCTCCTCTCGTAACTTTTAGTCGATAACTAAATATCCAAATTTAGCTTTTAAACAAAAAGCCTTTAAAAGAGAGTGTTATGGACAGAAACCATTGCAAAGGTATAGGACTTGTCCCACGTCGATTGTATGGACAACAATGTGAGGTTTATATACCAAATGGGCTCTCTCATTCACCAGACTAGTCTTTTGGAGTGAGTTCGTCTTGTATGTAACTGAGAGTAATATGACAAAACCAATTTTTCCCCCCAAATATCGTCCGTACCCGTGCCTCTACATGTACCGATTTTAGGTATTCGTTACATGTATCGGTACCCAGTTTATTGATTTTGGTATTCGATGGTATTGGTACCGAATTTTCTATAGACCTTTTAAAGTTTTTTTTTTAAATTATGTTTTATTTCGTATTATGATATTTATAATACTCGTATTGATTTTACCTATATGGTACCCGTATCGTATTGGTATTCGTACTAACTTTATTTATTTGGTACTCGTACTATATTAGTACTCATGTCAATTTTACCTATTTAGTAACCGTACGAATGCTCAAAAACTAAATAAAAACAAAATGGTACCAAAGTGAGTACCGTACCGAAATACCCGTACTTGTACCGTACCAATATCTTTGGTACGGTATTTTTGATATTATTTAATAGGTTAGATGGTTGATTTTGATACCGAAACAGATATGAGTACAGATACTATGCCAATCCCATCCCTAACGTACACTGATACTAAACTCTAGAATCTATAAAATCTATGAGTTAAACCGTACATCAATATATCACGTTGCACATCTTTAAGTTGCCGATCACTAATTTAACAGTCCAGTGCATCAACTATGAACCTTTGGTTTCATTTCCTTGTGTCTTTTAACCACAACCAAGAACCATGGTTGTAAAAGTCCCGCCTAGGCTCCGAGTACTCCCCGAGTAATCGCTACAAGGTAGGTTGCCGAGGCACGAGTACTGGTCTCCCAGGCCAATTACTCCCCGAGTAGTCTCCGTCTAAGCCGAGTACTTACCGAGTACTCCTGAATCCGACTAGCGAGCGCCTAACGACTTTTGCAAACCATACCTTATATATATAATCACAAGAAACATGTAACAAACTAAAAAAGTAATAGTAATAATCATCTAAACAATTTGAATAAACAGAAAAACGGTTATTTGAACGTAAAACTGATTTTTTTTCTCCATTGATCGATTTGTTGTTGTTGTTTCTTGTTCTTCACGTAAACAGACAATATGATAATAATAATGAGTAAACAGCGATTACAATCCATTATATCAACCTTGGTTACAATTCATCCTCATGAAACCTTGAACGTTTTCTACTCAACTTCAACTTTCTTCTTCGTAAGTCTCCTCTATTTCCCTCATCATATAATAAAACCCTAATTTACCCATCCATTTCATGCAGGTATTGAGCGCCTATTTCGTCGTTTTGCCGTTACGTGACGAAGGTGCGATTTCGTTAGGTGTACATAATCTCCCTGGCCTTTTTGCCGGATCCTTGGTGTTGACGTTGATTGCGGCTCCTCTTACAACGCTTATATTCTCCTCGCCTAATATTTCTAAAGCTAGGGTACATACATTTCCTAATTTCTTTGATTTTTGGATGTTAATGTGGTTTTTTTTTTTGTAATTTCATATTATGGCTAGTAGAGTATTTGCATGCAATATGTTTCAGTTTGAATGGTTAGGGTTTGGTAATTGTGTAAAATCAGGTGCTGCTTCTTGTTAATGTTTGCAACGTTTTCGTTGTTTTATTTGTTTTTCGTGTTGATTACATTTGAAGCCATGAGAGCACATATGTTACCTGTTTTTACCTAATTGTGCTTTTTTACTTTAACCAGTAATATTGATCTTGTCGATTTAAAGAGTTTCGTTTCGACGAATTGCTTTGTAAGGTTTACTATAATCAGTTATCAGATAATTATATCGTTTGTTTGTTTGTTATTCATTGCTTGTCGTATATTAAGTGTTCACATGGTTTCTTATCGTAGATACATCTCCTTTTAGTTGCATTTAGTTATTATTAATATTGTTGAATTCATTGACAAAAAATTAAATCTAGTATGCTAAGTAAAAGACACTTTCTCATGTCAATAGCTAATGTCTAGCTTTTTTCTCAATACACACGGTGCGGATTTTGACTCCTTGATACATCACCCTGTAATGTATATATTTGTTGAATTCCAGGCTTTGGTGTTGATACACAGGTTTTTTAGTGCAAGTCTTGTTCTGTTTTTCATTTTATGGATGTTTTCGTCTCCTGCAAACTCAAAGGTGAAAACAGAACCAACCACGACATATAATAAATCAGTTTCATAATACCATTTCTCACCTTTTAACTCAACATGCACCACATGTTAGGGTTTCGTCTCCACATCATCCACCATAAAAGAGGAAGTAAAAGCTGAGGAACATGGATGGTTTTACATTTCAGTGAGAATTGGCTTCTTCTTATGGGTATCAAACTAATATCTCTTGTTCTCAGCTATAAAAATCTGTAAAAGTTTAAGTAGTAAATTTCTCGCATTTTTACAGGTTGCTCTGTTGAATCTAATAACTATATCTTCAACCTGGGCACGAGTCATTGATGCCATGGATAATGAGGTATGTGTTGCCACTCAACAAGTATGCATGCATTTTAGAGTTGTCTATTTTGACCCGTTTACATATAAACACGCCGATTCAGTTTATGGTTTACATATTTTAGACGAAAAGTGTTTCATCCAACCGAACCTGACTCATACAAAAAGTTTGCCTGTTTTGACTTGTTTCCCGATTTTAATACATCATCTTTTCTCTCCATAGTTTAATGGTGTCTTGTATTCAGTCAGGTTCAAGATTGTTTGGATTAATTGGTGCTGGCGGTACATTCGGCCAGCTTTTTGGTTCCTTGTTTGCAACAACAATGTCTTGGTTGGGACCATGTATGTGTGCGTGCATTATGTGTTACTTAGATACGGTGTTTTCTGTATGCAATATATTTTTCCTGTTGTGCTTCCAGATCTGCTTTTAATTGCTTCACTATTGATGGAACTTGCTGCTCGGGCTTCACAAACGATAAACAAGGATATGTCTCACAGTTCTGTAGTATCATCTCCCCTTACGTAAGTGTCTCCAAACAACAAAATAATAAAGCAAATTAAATTACTAGTGTTCTGTTTTCAATTTCTCGTTATTTTCTTGGTTCATAGAACTGAAATTAATCAGAAGGATGAGAAATCCATTCAAAAAGAATCCTTACCAAGGACTTCTAGTTCACCTACTGCTACAACAAAGCCTCGGTTTTGGGCTTTACTTGAAGGAATAAGGCTTATATGCTCATCAACTTATTTGTTATGCGTCTCATTGTTTTTGTGGTTAAGTGCAGTCACCAATTCATTCTTCTATTTTCAGGTATAATTTTGCCTATTATCATCGTTGACGACTCGACGTTGAAATGAAATTGATTGTATTCTTCTCCTTTTCCATGCAGAAAGTTACCATAATTGCCTCAACTGTGGCAAGCCCCAGTGAAAGACGACAATCATTTGCACAGATCAATAGTTTTGTTGCTGTTTTTATCCTTGCTGGTCAGCTTACTTTGACGGTATGCTAAATATCTTTTGAAATTTGTTATTGAAATATAATTTTAAGTCATTAACAATAACTTTTGTTGATGAAATATAGGGGCGTATTCTTACTGTTGCTGGGGTTACTATAGCTCTTTGTTCAACACCGTTGTTTTCTTTCTTGAATTTGATAGCCGTTGCAATATGGCCAACTTATTGGGCCGTTGCCGTCTGGGAGACCTTCCGGAAGGTTTGAACTGCTATCGGATACTTTTACAGGTGGTATTGTATGTTCTAACCAGGCCCGGAAGAGAACTGCTTTTCACTGTTGTCTCACAGGATGAAAAATACAAAGCAAAGGTACCACTTCAAAAAAGATAAAGAGAAAAGAAGAGAAACACGCTCGTGCGCCCACACACACATAGCATTGTTTGTGTTCGTTCATTAAGGAAATAGATGTGTTCACGGACTGATTATGAACACTTACCGAACGAGATTTTATGTTTTTGTTCGTTCATTAAGGCCATGAACGTGTTCCTGCTCGTTTGTGTTTGTTCGTTAACGCTAGGTAATGAACACAAACAAGCTTTCATGAACATAAACAAGCGTTCATGAACACAAACGAACGTTCACAGTGGCGAAGCTTGAGATTTCCGACGGGGTGTCGAAAACGTATATACCTAATAAAATTATAAAACCAGGGGGTCGAAAACGTATATACCTAAAAAATTATATACGAAAACTACATACCGGACACTACAGAGCGAAAAGTTCGGGGGGTCGGGCGCCCCCGGCCCCTACAAAGCTGCGCCCATGAACGTTCATAAACAGACACGAACACAAACAAGCGTTCATGAACAAAAACGGATACATATTAGATATTTTATCAAATATACAATACACTAATATTTATTAAATATTTTATTAGTGGTAATTTTGAAGTACATAAATAAAATATAAAAATGAAAAACCCTAATAAACTATTGAACACAAATGAACATAAATTGAACAATTTACCGAACGTTCACGAACATAAATGAACAACCACTGCCTCTGTTCATGTTTGTTCGTTTAACTAAACGAACGAAATTTATTGTTCTTGTTCGTTCATTTATTAAACGAACAAACACAAACAGTGGTGAAGCTTGAGATTTCCGACCGAGGGGTCGAAAACTTATATACCCAAAATTTTCTATAAGACTGGGGGTCGAAAACGTATATACCCAAAAATTTTGTATATGAAAACTACATACTCTCCACTACTGAGCGAAAAGTTCGGGGGTCGGCCGCCCCCTCCCGCCCTATAGAAGCTGCGCCAATGAACACAAACGAACTTCCCGCCGAACGGTTCACGAAGTGTTTGTTGAATGTTCGGTTCTTTTGCAGCCCTACACACACACACACTTTACATAACACGTGTTTCACAATTGACAACGTATCCAACAGGTATGTATAGATGTACTTGTGCAAAGGCTTGGAGATGCTATTGCGGCTGGAATGTACAGGTTCTTATACAGCAGTCTGAATGGGAAAATGACCACCATTTCTCTCTATGCGTTACCTGTATGTACTTCAAAGTCATTTTAACAAATAAGAAACTGAATTTTTACTTATCTGTGATTTTTTTTTTGAATCTACAACAGGTCTGCCTTTTATGGATACTAACAGGATTTCATTTAGGACGACGACAAACGCAACTTGCAAAGTCGCCCAATAATCCCTCTTTTTCCTGAACATAGCCATGTAACATGATCTTAGGATCTAAACATATGTTTGTAACAAGCTTGTAAATGTGTTTTGTGTAACCCTTAATAATGGGGTTTATCAATGTAAAAAAAATCTGTAGGATTTGAGTATAAAATTGGCGAGTATAGAATCACTACAAGACACCCCTAGTGGTATTGCTATGGATTTAAGAATCACTGCTTTGTAGTTGCATCCATGCAAGTTGTAATATATACAAGAACTGACATCAACCATAAAAAAATGGTAAAAAGATTTTAACTTTATAAAACTTTACAAAGATTTACAAGAATCTAAGTAGAATCAAAAGATGGTGTCAATTGTAAGTCTCCTTCTTGGAGGTGTTTTCTCTACAACTTGCTTTTGTAGCTCCATGAAAGTCGAACCCCTGTGTGCGAAAAGTCTTCGCAGATTAATAACCGACAATTCATTGAAACCACCGACAGCAAGATCAGCCTGAACTAGATCATACCTGCAGAATTTGATTTCAGACATTAATCTTTAATTATTAAAATTATAGATTAGTGTAATAAGTTTAATGTTCATTAAGTTCTTACGCTGGATGTGCACCGATAAGTGCAATCGCCATCATAGTGCAGTTGTGGGCTGCAGTTATACCACGAGGATCATCTTCAAACACCACACATTTGGACGGTTTTCGATCAAGCTGTAAAAGAAATTCCAACATTTGTTAACAACCTAGGAGACTTTTAAGGTGTTTCGGTAAATAGGTTGACTTTTGATTATCAGATGGTTACGGTATGGAGATTATTTATGTTTGATATTTGTACTAATAGTTACAAAAGGGTATTGAGAAGAAAACTTACCTTTACTGCTGCAGAAAGTAATCTATGGGCCATAGAATCCATGCCATCTTCCTCGGTTACTATTGCCTACAAGTGCATAAACAAGGGTATTTTGGTCATTTAAATTACCAACGCCTCGCAAGACAATATACAGTAGAATCACATCCAAACATTAGCTCCTGCTACCTGTTTGAATAAAATGCCATTTTCGTCCCTGAGGTTTGGCTACTTTCGTCCAAAGGTTTGTTTTTCCGGATCTGAAATCTTGCCATTTTCATCCAAGTCGTTAACTCCATCCATTTTTTAAAGTTAAGTCAGGGGTATTTTCGCTTTTTAGACATTTTTTGTGATGATTAAAGGGTTTGGGTGGAGAGAGTCAACAGAGGTGGATCTTTATTTCTTAGTGTGTTTTATTTTTAATAAAAATGTCTAAAAAGACAGAAATGCCCCTCATTTAACGGAGAAAAAATGGATGGAGTTAACGAGTTGGATGAAAATGGCAAGATTTCAAAACTTTTGGATTCAAATATGGAAAAACCAACCTTTGGACGAAAGTAGCCAAACCTCAGGGACAAAAAATGGCATTTTACTCTTACCTGTTTTATTACAACTAATTATATGAATTGATTGTTTTAACATCAGATTATTCCTTTTGAAACATACATCCAAACAGCCCCTAAAGAGCTAAAATTGCAAATCATGTTGCAAACCGAAGCAAACACATACCTGAAAATACTTCATAAGTCCCAGATTTTCCAATATTTCAACCATAATTCTTCTATCAAGACTTGAAACAACAGCACAAGGAATCCGGGCCGTAGATACTGCGTCCAACCATTCTTTTAAGCCGTCCATTGGTTCTGCAAGCTGATAAATGAGAACAAAAACATGATTTTGAGCAATTCACTTGTGGATATTCAAAACCGAATGATTGAAGTAATCTAGAAAAAAATATATATAACCTTGAGAAGATTGTTGCTATATAACTGTGAAAGCTTCGACTTTAGTCTTTCCAATTCAGATGCTTCATTCTCCCACAGTAACACCTACGAGTTTTTGAAGGTATTAGGGGACATGTTGCAAACAAATTTGAGAAATGATCAAATAAAATTAAAATTCACACGTGATTAATATGGAAATGAAACTATGAAAGTTTGGATTTCAACGGTATTAAACCTTTTGCAAAACATGATCAGGAGCACCATGAAGCAATAGCCTTTGTACATCATCATCATCAGGGATCTCCTTTCCTACATAAATTGAAAGAAAAAAAAATGAGAAAAAGAGGTCTCAAACAAACGCAATCAAGCCTAAAGTGGGAAAGCAAATGTGTTAATGTGGTGAGGTATTTATCAAGTACGCATTTTTTTCTCGTTTATCGATACACGATATTTATATTTATATTACTTGCTTACCATCAAACTAGTAAAAACAATTTCTATGTTAATAGTATCGATTATCAGATTATCAGATCCTTTTTTTGACACTTTTCAAATGCAATTATCATATCAGATATTATACCAATCTACATATAAAACATAATCACGAACCTTCTTCATCTGCAAGTTCTTTCCAAGCACTTAACTTCAAAGCTTGAGTACCCGCCTGATCACAATTGACAAACTAATCTTAGAAACAAGACAGAACAGTGCTAAATGCTAAAGCTTTATGAATTAACTCAACAAACCATAAACGATTTGCATTGACGAAAAAAAATATATATTTAACTCGGTATGCATTATACAGTATACAATACAAATGCTCAATATAACTTACCACCACATTGTCCCATGAGAAAATAAGTCCATAAGCTTCATCGGGCTTCATAGCATATCGAATTCGTTTTAGAAACCCCTCTTGTAACCTATCATTTAAAAAATCCTGCATACAAAACACCCACAAGCTTAAACACTTTCATGAACCAAAATCACACAACAAAGAGATAGAAGAAACCGAACGTTTACATCGGATTAGCAGATGATCAAACTTTCATTAAAATATACAATTATATGCTTACCACATCAACTTTTAAGGGCCCATCTGGTCTAAATGTCTCAAAACCCTCTCCATATTCAGCTCCAATTGCCTAAAAACACAATCCACACAAACCCCAAAATCAAAATCCAACCCTAAAACACTAATTCCCAAAATAACCCCTAAATCAAAAAGATAATCAAAAAAGGTTCAAACTTTTCAACAGGGTTGCCTACTAAACACAAAAAAAGTTTACCTCTTCCATAAAAATCTTGGTGGGTGTGAGCTGAAACCCATCAAGAGGCCCAATTTCATCGGACCCACAACAACTTTTGATCACGTTCTTCCGATTACGTTCTTGTTCATCGAATCTTGAACGTTGTAAGCTCTGTAAAACACAAGAATCGTTAGCATACAAGTGTAAGGTAATAAGAAGAGATTAAAGATTGAAACTTTAAGAAAATTAACCGGTAATTTGAGGTTGAGAGGTAGCTGGTGGGGAAGAAACGAAGATGGGGTAGTTGGAATCAGGCGGAAACCGAAAGCTGATTCCATATTTGTGTGGAAGAAGATGATGAAGAAGAAGCTAGTTCTATTTGGTGACTGTATTTGTTTATCACACGGATGAAATTGAGCCCATTTCACAGAGAGATATGATATGAAATGGGATTTAGGTTTGGATAATGGATATGGATTTGGGTCGTGATCAAGTGTGAAAATATCATATGATGGAACAATTTTTGTGGTGACTAGAAATGTAGAATATTTATTGTTTTTATTCATATATATATATATATATATACTAGGTGTTTACCCGGGATTGCTTCCCGGGCTCGGGAAACTTAGTTATATTAATTACTATTTGTTATTAATACGACTACATTACATAAACCATCTCATTCGATTCAACAACAATGTCTTCAAATCACCGGATTAGATCATGAACCCATATTAAAGGTCAAACAAAAGCACAACAGGACCACATGAATAATATCATTTCCACTTTTACTTTAATGCACTTACATGATAGGGTGATTTGGGATTTTGTAAAAATGTTTGTTTTTGTACTTCTTTACAAAATAAGATGTTGACCAAAATTCAAACAGATGTTGACCAAAAGTCAATCAGATGTTGACCAATAGTCAAACAGATGTTGACCTTAAACATATGTTTGGTTTAAGGCCAAACATCTGTTTATGGCCAAACATCTGTTTAAGGTCAAACATCTGTTTAAGTCCAAATATCTGATATAGAAGGCGAAACATCTGTTTAAGGCAAAACATCTGTTTAAGGTCAAACATCTGTTTATGGCCAAACATCTGTTTAAGGTCAAACAACTGTTTAAGTCCAAACCTCTGATATAAAAGGCCAAACATCTATTAAAGGCCAAACATCTGTTTAAGGCTGAACATATGTTTAACTTAATAAGATTTATTGTCTTCTCACACTGTTTTCCTCTTCAAAACACTGTTCAACCTAACATGGGTTTCCATTAACTATTGACCAAAATGCAAACAGATGTTCAAACCACTGTTTGTTATTGTACTTCTTTACAAAATTACATAGAATTCAAGAAAATGAAACAATGACTTAAAGAACTATAATTTAACACATAATCTAATCGGGCAAAGCAATCTATTATCTGACAATTCCCTGGTTTTTACAACATGAAACACAACATCATCATGCCAAATACAGTCATATATATCCATCCATTATTCTGAATTCATAAACCTATAAATGCAGAAGAATGTCACATTTGCAATTAACAAACCAAGTTTCTACTAATTGCAGTTACTATTAGCAAAAAGAAACATCATATCATCTATATATAAAACATAAAGTGCTAATAACAGTGTTTTATCATGTTAGCCATACATAGCAACAAACCATCAAGTTAATAATTAAAAAAAAACATACAACATCACCATAAAAAAATCATAGTTATAGTATCTGATATCAGAACATACTTAAATGTCTTTGTTAAACTGGCATAACTTGATTTAATACGATCTTCTGTTGCGAAGACACGTATGTGAAGTGCAACATATCACCAAACCTCAAGTTATTGTCAGTCATAAACTTTCGCCAACCGTCCAACGCATAATGTGGGTTCAATTCATTTAACTCCGACTTAACATCATAAGCCTCCACAACTCCAACCATGTTTTGAACTTTCAAAGGATGAAGATCAAGAGAAAGACCTGCTCGTCTGGCAACTTCAGCAGGAAGACGCTACATGTATTGTGTGGAAAAAAATAATAGTCAGACAAATAAACATAAATCATTAGTTTGTTATAAAAAAAATGGTATACCAGCCTATAGTCTCCTTTGCGATCAAAATGAAAGAACTCAGGGTCGAGAAGATGTCCAGAATGTTTTTTTGCAGTCTTTGCAATCTTATTTCTACGATTAAGCTTTTTCTGAACGTTGGCGGCTCTCTTCCCCTTGATGAAAAAATAAGCATATACATGTGAATTAAAGGAATGTTGAATATATGCACAAAAAAACAGTTTATATAACATATACTAATTAACTGGCAAGTATAGATATCTTAACTTTATGAGTAGATGAAGAACATCCAATATGATCACTTGTGTCGACAGGTAAGGCAGCATTTCCCTTAGTCCTATTCTTGACCATCTCCTTTCTCTCTGTTGGTGCATGCGTCTGTCGACTTCGTCTTGTATATGTATAGATAGATCAGGGCACGAAAATCGAGAAAGTGTGATTTAGGGTAATTCCGCTTGAAATGACAAAGTGTCATTTCAAACGAAATCACTTAGCTAATTCCGCTTGAAATCCACAATGTCAAGTTCAAACGGAATTACTGATTCTGCTTGAAACATGATTCCGTTTGAAGGCGGTTCAAGCGAAATTAGATCCCTATAAATACCTTGTGTTTTGATTTCATTTGTAACTTTCCGGTCAGAGAAACGAAGTGTTGCCGAAGTGTCGTCTCGCTGTAAATTGTTATCAAATCAATAAAATCGACAGTTAAAGTGATATTCTAGCTGAATTGACCTCGATACGTCTGTTTCAGCCTTTCGTATTGAGTAAAACTCTTCTGATCGACTCGTTCAGGTCTGTAAACGATCCTACAAGTGGTATCAGAGCTCAGGTTGAAGAGTTCTTACCAATTCAGCTGAAATTTCTGATTTCTACACCTTCATTTCAAAATTAACAACTTTTCACGATCAAAATATCTTGATTTTCACACATCATACTCGGAATACTGTTTTAACAAATCCTTGAGAAAATTAGACCTTAATTCGATCTAAAACAGATAAAAATTGTAATTTCGCTTGAAAAACCAGTGCGAGATGATGATGTTAGCAGCTCTTCAAACGGAATTAGCTTGTAATTCCGCTTGAAACCGGTATTCCGCTTGAAATATTGGTTGATTCTGTTTGGAAACAGCTAATTCCGCTTCAAAGGTGCAATTTCGTTTGAGTAATCCCGTTTGAAACGTGCTATTCCGCTTCAGTTGGGTAATTCCGTTTGAGTGATCTCGTTTAAATAGCTAATTTCGCTTCAATCTGGTATTCCGTTTGAAAAAGGTGTTAGTTCAAGTGAAATTAGGTATTCCGCTTGAAAAGGGATTCCGCTTGAGACTGGAATTTCGTTTGAACAGAACTGTTTTGTGAACTTTGAAAAACCTGATCATGGAAGAGGAATTTTTCAACGCATATGCTACCCCGGTTACCCCGATCACTTTTGCACAGAACACAATGTTGGAAAATGAAACGGGGACTATGCAAAAACCACCTAAGCTCATGAACATCGAGGAGTATAAGGGTTGGGAAGGACGTTTTGAAAACTGGGTACAAGCAAATTATTTGGATGCTTAGGAATGTGTTGAGACGAAATATCTTAGACCTATGACTGATGATGAGGAGATTATTGCTATTAAAGATCTGAGTGCTGAAAATAGAAAGAAATACAAAGATGAGAAAATGATGCTAAGTCTACTACAACAAGCTGTGAAAGAAGATATCTTGGTCTTATTGCAGCACAATGGAACTTCTTATTCAATATGGAAATCTTTAAGATCAAAGTTTGTTGGAAGTCAAGAGATGGTTAAGAACAAGAAATCATTTTTGAAGAAAGAGTTTGATCTGTTTCGTGGGTTGAAAAATGAAAGCACAAAGCAAATCATTGATAGATATTGCAATATATTAGCAAACATGAAAAGATTGAGTATTGACAAAGATAATGAAGAGTTAATCGAAAAATTAGCTGATGCATTGCCATATGAGACTTGGGGCACATATCTCATGATGTTGAGGAACAAGAAAGGTTTTAGCAGTCTGACATTGAGCAAATTCATTGAAAAGATTGAGGCTCAGGAGATGGAACAGAGAAAGATTTCAAGAATGAAAGATTTCGATGGTGAACAAGACATTGGTCTTTATTACAAAGGTGGTGTCAGTGATAAATCCACCAACATGTCACCGAAAGTTGAAACTGCATTCAATGCAAAGAGTTCATCTGGAAGTTCTTCTAAAGGGTCAAACAGTAACACAAGTTTTTCATCATATCCATCATTTGATCCGAACATTTCAGCAACAAAGAATGGCAAGAAGTTACAATGTAATATTGTACTAAATCTGGAGAATGATGAGGATTATTCAGCAGAAGTTGCTACGAGTCACATGTCTTTGTTGGGAACTGTGTTGGAATCATATGGTAGTTTTGTTGCAGGTCGGATCGGGAATCCAATGCTTACAAAAGAGGATTACGATCAGATTGACGCTGAAGAAATGGAATTGATGGACATAAAGTGGTGTTTGGCAAGTGTGTTGAGACGAGCTGAGAAATTTAAGCAGATCACAGGAAGAAATGACTTACGTGACGCTAATGTTTCTACTTTAGGTTTTGATAAATCTAAAGTTACTTGTTTTCGTTGCAGGGAAAAAGGACACTTCAAGAGGGAGTGCACAAATTGCGAAGCAAGTGGAGCTCAAAATTCGTTCAACAATAATGATTACTACCGGAAGGCCATTTATCATCAAGTTTCTCAACCACAAGAAGAACCACAAGTGGCACATGGTAGAAAAGTAATTGAAGAATCATCAAAGAGAGCATGTTTGGGGAATCAAGAAAATTTCAGTTGGGACAAATATATCTCAGCTGATAATAAAGCATGCCTAATAAATCAAGATGATGAAAAGTTACCAGAAGGATTTAACTGGGAAGGTTTTAGTTGGAATGATTATGATCCAAACAAAACTTCACATCAAAAAGCTTTTGTCGCTCGAGTTGAAGAAGATAGTGATGATGATAAAGAGTATTATGCAAGAAGAATGGCAACTCATTTTAAAATGATGGAAGAGAGTGACAATGATGATGAAAAGGCTAAAAAGAAAAAGAAAAAGGTCAAAACACCAGTTAGCAGTGATGATGAAGAAGTACCAGTGATAAGAAAAAAAGTGGAAGTTCCAAAGTTTAAAGTTGATGAAAAAGTTGATGCAAGGAAGATTCCTGTGAATTGTGAAACCTGTGAGATCATAAAGAAGAAAAACAGTGAATTGATTAACAACATAAACAGGTTGAAGGAATCATACGACGTTTTGAACAAATCAATAAATCAGTACAATCAATCAAGCGAAGAACAAGCAACAGCAATGAAGACACTTCAAGGAGCTTTCATGATAAAGCAGAAAGTGGTGAACAATTACATTGAGAAGTGTGCTGTGCTTGAACAAAAACTGGAAACTCAAAGAATTGAAACTGAAAGAGTTAATCGTCTGTTGAAAAGTTACTCATGTACTTCTTATGTCATTGACAGGATTTATCCAACTGTTGAAGGTATGAAGGCATTTGAGGATGATGAAGTAACTGAAGAACAAAAGGTATCTGGAGAAAAGACTCCAGAAAAGAAGAAAGAAAAGAAGAAGGATGCTAAAGAAAAGATATCTGGTAAGAAACAAGATGTCAGTTACAACAAGTGTCCACCCCCGCTTGAAAATGGATATTCTCCGAGAAATCCAAATTCAGAAAGAGTCGAAAAGGCAACAAATTTACAGTGGGAGTCGGAGTCTTCAGTTAACTTGCCAGATAATATTGATGTCACTTTTACATCATCTGACACTGATCAATAATCTCAATTGATGAAGAAAGTGGTGGATCATGTCTTAGATAATGATGAAACAGAGGAGTCAAAGTCGGAGTCTATGTCAGAGTCAAAGTCTGAGTCAAGCACTCCGAGTCAAACCGTCAAACAGGGCAAAAGAGTTTACAATAAAGAATTCCTGTTATCAAAATCTAATTTGGATGACGAAACGTTTAAAGTTGCATATACTTTGAATGATTCTGACAAATTATATTTTGATGAGGAATTTCCAATAAGAGGTGTTAAAACTGAAATGATCAAAAAGGTTTTCAAACTAACAGAAATTAATATTTCTGAAATAAAAGATGTAAATCTTAATGATAAACCTAAAAAGTACACCTCAAGAGTTCAACAAAGAGAAAACAAGAAAAAGGGTTACAGTTCTGGTTCTGGTTATCGAAAAAAACCAAATCATAACGGTAATTTAAAAAAAGAAAGGATTAGGATTTATTCCACCAGAAAATCAGAAAAATGAAAAATATGTTCGAGATTTTAAATAAAAAATGATATTTGTTTCAGGTACATCTTCTGAAGAAGAGCAAGAAAATCTATTCAGAAATCAGTCGAATAAAGAATTCCTTGCGAAGAAGCAAGAAGAGATGAAGTCTGCTGATCAGATGAAAGAAACGAGAACCTGTTTCCAATGCAACACTGTTGGACATATTGCTAAGAATTGTTCCAAGGCAATACAATCAAAACAGGGAGTTTCTCGTAAATTGAAAGATAAAGAGATTGTGTTTGAACCACCAATTGAGAGAACTAAACTTTTCAAAAATTCAACTTTTGAGATTGGTGAATGTTCAAACAGGTTTTACAAGAAAAGAGCAAATCTTGACAACCAAAAATGGGTTGTTAAGAAATCAGAGGATAGTTCTAACAATGATTCTGATTCGTCAAAATCAGAGGAGCTATTGTCTGGAGATGAATCTGATTCCACAAAGTCAGAGGAGCCAAAAATTGGGGTTAAACGTGAGAATTCAGTACCTCCAATGGATGATGTCAATTTTCCACCATTGAGGGTTGAAAATTTTAAACAAAAGGTGGGTAAAATTGAAATTTCAAATCAAATTTTCTTAGAAAAGAAAGAATTTGATATTGAGAAAGCCTTTAACTCCAAAGTCAAACATATTTTTGGAAAAATGGTTGACAGGAAGGTCAAAGGGGTTAAAGGGTTTTATGAGAAGAAAATGAAGAAACCAAGTAAGAGTGTTTCGTCCCAGGTTTGTGACTGGGATGGAACATATTATGAACAGTAAAAATCTGGACTTGCCGGAGCTCCCAAGTTGGTAATCGTGGAGCATGAATCGGCATCATTCTATATTTTTTGTTTGAAAAATTAAAAATTGTTCATAAGTATGACATGCCGGAACTCCCAGGTTGGTAAGTGAGGAGTAGGTATCGGCATCTTGAGAATTCAACCTACAAATGGTATTGGTTGGTAAGCCATGTGGTTGAAAAAGAGGTTGTGATTCTATAAGTAGGATAATCAAGGTCATTAGGTTGAACTTGATTAGACTATTCTTATAAGTGGTATTTTGAAAAACAATGTGATGAACCCCTAACCTACATGTGGTAAAATCAATCAACAAAACTTATTTTTCGGAAAAACCATTTGATTAAAACAAACTTAAGTGTTTTGAAATCACAATGGGAAAATAGTTTGTTGTGAGGGGGAGTTCTGATTGTTTATGCCAAGTGGATGGCGAATTGAAGTGATTCGATATCGGTTGTTAATTTACTTGTACAGTTTGTTTTTAAATTTCTTTAGTGTTTGCATTTTAGGGGGAGTAAGAAATTTCAGAAAATCCAAAAACATTTGAAAATTTGAAAAAGCCAAAAACATAATAAAATGAAAATTGAGTTTTTGTGTCATAGAAGAGGGAATGATAGTACATCAGTGGACGATCACAACATGCTAAAGAAATGGAAAGTTAAATGTGATAAACGATCTCACTGATGATGTGCCAGTAGGTTTTTACACATTTAGTAGATTGTGACGAGATATAAACCTAAATTTCAAACTTGCTTATATAGTGGGGAACATCTCTCGGATATATGGGAAACCCCCGAAATCTTGTTTGAAAGGTCCCTCTTTCTGAGATACTAGGTCTTTATGCTCAGTGATATCTGGGGTATTATCCCGGGACTTCTGATTTTGCGGAAGCAATGGCCTAGTCCCCGGAGAATACTTTACGCTTGCTTGAAATATAGCCTACCCTCAGCATAAAAAATGATGAAACATTGAAAAAATATGTAAATCATGTGCTGTTGAAGAAAAGATCCTCTAAAGGGGACCCACCAAAAGTCGAAGCCGTCATCTCTCTGCTGAACGGAAGTTCTGACCTGAGCTCTCACGGTTTTCGCAATATAACCCCTTACAGATATCATCTGTGGTATACTCACCTGTAAGACTGAATATTGGGATCTGGATACGGGAGTATATTCTGAGGTGGGACACGCGATTAAGTTTAAGTGTTTAAGACATTAATCTCGTATCTCAAAACAATTGAACTTTGTGTGAGAATTTAAGTGGATCAGTATACTGGCAATCTAAGTGAATCGTTTAGAACTGAAAATGTTTAAAGCTTAACGGTGTTGGTGATTTGTCTCATAAACTGATATGATCCTCTTACACAAACTCAAAAATATTTCATTATTGCATTTCATTTTACTCAAAAATCCAAAAAGATTTTCAGTGTGTTTTAGCATAAATTTTGAAAAATACAAAAAGATTTTCGACAACTGGTGTTGGAGAGCTGATTTTCAAAATTCCAAGTGCTAAACATGATGACAAATGGTTTGGGAAAGTGTGTTTTTGAAAAGAAAAATTATATTTTTACAAATGGTTCATCAAAGATTAACATTGTAAAATCATTGTTTGAACATTTTATCCACAAGTGTTCATCAGAGGGTGAGAATTGTTTTTACAAGTGATCATCAGAAAATTTATTTTTGGGTAGAGTTTTTGTGCAGGTAATGATAGAGCCAGCAACAGATCTTGGGATAATCAGATGAAAGCCAGGTTTCGATACTGAGCAGAATTTGAGCCAGGTCACGATCTTGAACCCGTGGAAAACAGACTACGATCCCAGCTTACTGAGAGGGGGAGTCTGAAGGTCAAAGAGCCAAGTTCTGATTCTGAAAATGCTGATGCTGATGAACTTAAGGAATCAAGAGATCTGATCAAGAGAGAAAATATTATTTGTTCGAGGGGAGTTTGTTGCTGATGAAAAGAGAAGAGAGAAGATTTGAGGATGCTTACAATGTCATATACTTCAAAGAGTTTGAGAGGACTGATAAAGACTGAAGATGCGAAGACTCGACACTTAAGACTCGTCAACATAAGAGGGGGAGTCTGTTGGTGCATGCGTCTGTCGACTTCGTCTTGTATATGTATAGATAGATCAGGGCACGAAAATCGAGAAAGTGTGATTTAGGGTAATTCCGCTTGAAATGACAAAGTGTCATTTCAAACGAAATCACTTAGCTAATTCCGCTTGAAATCCACGATGTCAAGTTCAAACGGAATTACTGATTCCGCTTGAAACATGATTCCGCTTGAAGGCGGTTTAAGCGAAATTAGATCCCTATAAATACCTTGTGTTTTGATTTCATTTGTAACTTTCCGGTCAGAGCAACGAAGTGCTGCCGAAGTGTCGTCTCGCTGTAAATTGTTATCAAATCAATAAAATCGACAGTTAAAGTGTTATTCTAGCTGAATTGACCTCGATACGTCTGTTTCCGCCTTTCGTATTGAGTAAAACTCTTCTGATCGACTCGTTCGGGTCTGTAAACGATCCTACACTCTCAGAAGTAACTTTACATTTCTTCTTAACCTGTTGTCATATAGTAACTTTAATAACAATAGTAATATAACAATCTTTAAGATGGTAAACTTATATCTTGGGTTTTGTTCAATCGTGAAGACATGCATCTCTTCGACGTGCATTCGGCATTGGTTGGTAACTTCTTCTAAATAATACATTATTGGATAAATATAGCATCAGTAAACAGCATTACTAATAGTTGTAAAAACATTAAATTCTTATATATGTTAAATTAAAAATAAATAATTTTAATAATTTAGTAAGTACCTGAGTAACGGTTCTACCTTCACCTACAGACACAACTTCTTCATCCTCATAGATGTCCTGGTCAACATTAATGAAATAATTAATATAATGCTAAAAAATTAAAACTTTTACTGCTAATGCTAAATACTTACGTACCTTGAATGCATTCTCAACATAATCAGTCTTCGATATCTCAAGTACACTATCATCGTCGGATTCGGGTTTCTTCAAAAAGCAAATCTCAGTCTCATCTCTATAAACTACTACCTCAAAAACAACATCATCAATTCTGCTAAACACATGCAAATCATCCTCCAGTATCCCAACATCGTTGCACATTTCCGACCATCCTCTAGCAAATACAAAGTTGGTATCAACCTTAGACGCCTCAACATTCTAATAGGAACCCTTATAACAGATTTGAAATTTACCACTTGGTGGGTTGTTTACGTAAAATTGTTTAATGAAGCAGTCTTCGATTACCTGCATAAAATTAAAAATAATGAATACTATACGTGAAGTATGTAACTTATGAGAATAAGTGTTGACACGTTAAAGATGCAAAAGAATTCAAGTTAAGATCAATACTCATACCGTAAAACCAAATCTTGCATAACGATTAAACGTGAAACAAGATTCACCACACATGCCATCAACAAAACATGAAAGTTCAAGCCCAAAATCACCTAACGGTTTGAAAACCAACAAAGTATCCCTCGGCAGATTGAGATCTTTAACAACATTGTCCCAACCGTCAGTTATTATTGGCGTTGTATTTTCTGTTCTGACCCTCACAACCCATTTTTTACCAGACTCATGATAGATTCGCAACTTATTTTTTTTGCCAACAATCTCCCCACTTTTGATTAGCAAAGGCTATAGGTACATCCTGTATATAATTTTTAAGTATTGTAAGAAAATATAAACCATAAGAATTGTTAAATATATATCTCAATAAAAATAAATTATGTATGTAAAAACATGTCATACCAGTTTCAAAGATTCTGGGTTATCAAGAAACTTGACAAATGTAGTATACATCATAAAACCTGAATCAGTAAAGATGTTAAAAGATTGTAATTAAAAAGTTGGCTTCGAAGATGAACATTAACTTTTTGTATTAACAGAGTATCTACTGAAATTAATCATAGAAACAGAGTATGAGTTAAAAATTTTCTGCAAATAATAACTATTTTAACATGTTCTCAACAAATGATTCAAACACCTAACTAAACCCTTCTTGAATGTATAGCAATAAACGTTTAAAATCGTATTTGTAGCAAGATAGGATTTGAATTAAGATCGGTTAAACAATATAAAGTTCATTACAATATGAATGTGCATACCAGTTGCTGAAGAAAAAACAATAAAACCTCAGGTGATTGAAGTGTAGAAGACGGAGAATAAGAAAGTTGAAACCCAAGAAAATGACTGGGAAAAAGAGATTTTTGAAAGAAGAGATGATAGATGTTTGATGTGTAATGATGCTGAAGAAATAATGATGGTTGTGTTTTTGTCTTCCCATATTTTCAACTGATGAAAAATATTTACACATACACCCCTTATTGAATTTGTTATTTACATTTACATTGAGATACAAGAGTAAAGTGGATGATTAGTTGAATTGATTTGGTATTCAAATTAACAAAGAAAAATAATTTTTCTTATAGCAAAGCCATTAACATATCATATTTTTTCTATGCTTTAAATCATGTATTAATCATAATTAGCTTTTAACATAAGTAAGTTTCATGAGCTCGGGAAGCAATGCCGGGTGAAAATCTAGTTTTTTCTATTATAATTAGCTTTTAACATAAGTAGTTTGACTTTGGTCAAACAGCGTTTTAACATTGCTCAAACAGTGTTTTATCTATTATAATTAGCTTTTAACATAAGTAGTTTGACTTTGGTCAAACAGACATTGGTCAAACAGCGTTTTAACATTGCTCAAACTGTGTTTTAACTTTGGTAAAACAGACTTTCGAACCACTAAGAATCATATTTTTTCAAACAGTTGTTTGACATTGGTCAAACAGTGGTTTGACTTTGGTGAAACAGTTTTTTGGCTGGTGTAGGTTTGAAATTGATCAGTTCGTAGCCTCTTATGCAGTCCAAATCCGGTATAATTTTCTTCCATATTGATAGTGAACACGAGGATCTTCAGAATTGTCTGCGTTGTAAATTACTTATGAATAAATTTATCACACATTGTTCTAAGATGCAAAACACAATATAGTTTATAAAGTTTAAACCAAATAAAATTTAAACAAAATAGTAATTAAGAAAATATATATACAACTATACTTAGAACGGTGGAAGTTAAAACTCAGAAAAAACAATGATTACAAGCTAGTAAAAACTTCTTTGCAAACAACATTAGAAGTCTTATTTGTTGGTTTTCCATCAGCGTCGAATATTAGTATTTTACCATGAGTGAAGACATGATCTTTCAAATAAAGACCAACCTTTGATAACGATTGTCCTTGACTCTTGTTAATTGTCATGGCAAAACAAACTGATAAAGGAAATTGTCTTCGTTGAAATTGAAATGGTATTTTTTTGTCAGACGGGATCATATTAATCCTTGTAATAAAAACTCTCGTGCCAATGTTACCACCAGATATTACTTCAGCTTCTATAACTCGTTTACCAAGAAAAGTAATTTGAAGCCTTGTACCGTTACATTACCCTTTCTGTTGATCAACGTTTCGAAGAAGCATCACAGGAACACCAACTTTAAGAACTAATCTGTGATTAGGCAAGCCAGAAATCTTAAGAGCATTCAAATTTTCTGTTGAGTATAAGCTTTCTTGAAAAGAATCAAGAATTTGTTCAGTTTGACATATACTATCAGAACTCAGATACTCTTTCGCATCACCAGGAAATAACGAAAGTAATCGATCATTAATTTCATGAACTACCTCATTTTTTGGTGCTAGAATTGTTGGCTCCGAAAAAATCCAGGAATCCTAAATTGTTCAATAATTGAAGGATATACAAAGTCAATTAAACTTTGTATCGGGTCACAAATATCGGTGATTAGTAGATCATCTGGTATCTCTATAATGGCGTCACCATCATTATCATCTCCAACGTTTCCTTCACCAATATCAATAAGCCATTTTGCAAATTCTCTGATAGACTCCATATTTGAACTTTCAGCTCCAATAGTTAGACGCATGTTTTTAGTCAGCCGTAACAGTCTGCATTTTGACCATATGTATGAAGAGCTTAAACATGCACTAACAATTTCTTGTCTAGTACCATTAGGAATAACAGGTAGGATTTGTCTAAAGTCACCACCAAATACAATAACTTTACCTCCAAAAGGAATATCCGAAATAATACTCCTACCTTCCGAAAATACGTCGGTCATCGTCCTATCTAAAGCTTCAAATGCATGTGTGTGTACCATCGGTGCTTCGTTCCATATGATTAATTGGGTTTCCTTTAATAATCTGGAAATATCACTATTTGGCTTAATATTGCACATTGAATCTTCTGTTAGATTAATGGGGATATGGAACCGAGAATGAGCTGTCCTTCCACGGGAAAGTAATAACGAAGCAATACCACTTGAAGCCACATTTAAAACTATTCCATTTCTACATCGAACAGCTGAAGCCAAAGTCTTCCATAAAAAGGTTTTTCCAGTTCCACCGTAACCATAGATAAAAAAAGGCCTCTTTTACGGCCTACAACTGTTTCCATTATTTCGTCAAAAACCGCTCGTTGTTCATCTGTAAGAGATTGATGCAACCTGTTAAACTCAGCTTGTACTTCATCTAGGTCATATGATAGCTCTTCATTGATCAGACGATTAGAAATATCACGTAAGGAATCGTCATCAGGGTACGGCATAGTGACAAACCTTCGTAATGATGAACCATTGGAAATTAAATAGTTTTCAATTTTCAACAAAGTAAGGTTCTTAATCTGATATTCAGGAAGCACTAAACCTAACAAATAAAAAAATTAACATTATTAATTAAAAAGTCAAAATGTAGTATGTGAAATAAAAAAGATAGATCAGAACCAGAAATATTTGTTTCTTTTTGACGTCTATAAATAATATCATCAGCTAAGTATTTCCACGTGTTCTCCCAAACAAATTCTGGCCGTGAAAGAGTATTTGACAAAAGCAGGGTAGCAAATAACGCTCGAAGATACCCAGCATGTCCGTCAAAACTTGCTTCTTTAATGGCCTCAATGTATTCATTGTCATCATCTAAGAGTCCCATCGCATAGCAAGCATCTCTAAAAGTCAGGAATAATTGACCGTTAACTGTACGTATCTCCTCGAATGATCTTGGCCCTTTAACTTTATTGAGTAGTATCCTCAAAAAATAAGGTTCGCCCAATGCAGGAGATACAGAATGAATCTGGCCAACACACTGGTACGACTTACGTACCTGCCAACATCTATCTTTAAGTATCCAAACAAATTTGGAAGGAAACTCAAACATAAGTCAGCTTTCTAGCATCTTCATTTGTCTCGTTCATCTTCATCCATTGCACAAATATTGAAGAAGCAACAGAAGGCTTGCTTAAAACATTATCATTATCGTCATCCGCGCCATACACAACATTCTGTTGGCCCGGCAAATGAAAGGGAAGCCTCATAACAGCAGGATACCTATAATGAACCTCATTAGAGAATATTCTCCAGGATGCCTCACACGCTGAAATATATCTACAATCATAATACTCCTTGATCTCGTCTTTTGGCTTTTCCTTGATGGTTGAATTTGTATCACCAGAAACTACCGTAGTAGCCATATTAGGGCCTTTGTTAATGTACTTGAACATATATTTCACTGAACCGGCTTGATTACACCATTCAACATTAATGTGTGCTTGATATCTTTTCAAAAGTCTTTTGTTATAAGGAACAACATTTCTGTTGTCTAATCTAACACCAGATTTTATAATTGTATGACCTGAATCTCTTCTTCTGTATACAGGAAAACCACTTGAATCAATAGTTGTATGTGGTGTGAATTTCTTCGGAAAGTTTTTTGAACATCTTTTATCAACCATGCAAGGACAATTCAAATTAGCATTCCCACACGGACCATGAATCATATAATCAGTCACAAGAGAATAAAGTTCAGGATCTTCTTTTTATTGGGAATCTCAGCAGAAATAAATGGATCTATGTGATCTATGGTTGGAAGTTTGTGATCGACCTTCATGAATAAGCATATATGTGCATGAGGAAGACCACGCTTTTGAAATTCTACTGTATAAACAACTAAATAAAAAGGAAAAATAAATAGATTTAGTAGTTGATAACCTTGATTACAAAATATACATCAGAGGATAAGATGTGAAAACGAAATAACATACCAGCGTTAATCTCACCGAAATACTTAGAATCCTTCAAATCTTTGAGTAAGGAATCAAGCTTCATTTTAAACAATCGACACAATATGCCAGGCCTGTCTTCGGCTTTGATGGTTGAATCTTTTAGAAATCTTTTTACCTCAGGCCACTTAGGATTATACGTTATAGTTATGAAGAAATCAGGGTACCCATACCACTTACATAAGGCCATTGCATCGAGGTAATTTTGTTGCATGAATCTTGCACCACCAGTAAATGAAGAAGGAAGTATAGCAAGCTTTTCAGTATCTGTTAAAACTTCCTTATCATTAGATTGTACTTTTGAAGATTCTCAAATGTTTCAGAGCGAAGGTTCGCTTGTTGCCTACGGATGTACTTTAGTCTTTCGCTCTCAATCATTGTGTACGCATCAACCAAAAACTGTTGTAACAACCTTCGCCCATTTAAAATTAAGGAAAATCCATAAGTTCTATCTTGGATCCTATATGAAAAAAATTCTCTCATTGTGCACTTTGGTTTTATTTTCTTTTGTGTGGACATAAAATCTCTATGAGGAATATCAACTCTACAACCATCATCACCATATGGGAAAAGTAACGGATATTGCAGAGCAAGATACGATGGGTGTAATTCGCTAATACGCTGCAGCATTCCCGACTGAGCCTCGACAACAATATCACGATGGTCTATAGCTTTATCTATGTCTCCGACAACCAAAGCAGCAACTTCAGATGTGGTGGGTAAGTTATATGTCCTGCCGTCTTTTTCTCTTCTATAAATAAGTCGCAGACTAAGGTTGGCCTCTGGTGATTGGTGAAAATGGTCTCTGACCATCCTATATGTCTTAACCAACATATTTTGTGAATATAATAAAGCCCTCAAATACTCTATCATTTCAACATCAAGTTCTTTATCAGTAGGCGATGAAGGTTTGGTTCCTTTGCTGTTAAAAGAAAAAAAAACAACAAAACATTAACATAACATAACTATAATAGTATCTCGTTTTATAAAAAAACTTATAGAATATGTTGAGAAAAAGTAAGATTTCAGTTTACCTACAACCACTGATGAGTTTAGATTGAATAAACCAAACTACTGTTTAGTACTAAGTCAAACAGCTGATGGAAACCTTGTAAGCACTGCTAGTGATTAAAACACTGATGGTACTTAACAACTGATAGTGAACTACATACGGTTAACAACTGCTATTGTAATAAGCAGTGGATAGAGAATCAGTGATTAATAATTAATTGTTAAGGAAGAGCAGTTGTTAATAACTGCTGATAGCAACCCAAAACTTTTAGAGTATGTTGAGAAAAAGTAACATTTCAGTTTACCTACAACCACTGATGAATTTAGAATGAATAAAGTAAACTACTGTTAAGTCAAATAGCTGATGGAAACCTTGTAAGCATTACTAGTGATTAAAACACTGATGGTACTTAACAACTGATAGTGAACTACTAATGGTTAACAACTGCTGTTGTAGTAATCAGTGGATAGAGAATCAGTGATTAAGGATTAAGTGATGGTACTTAACAACTGATAGTGAACTACAAATGCTTCAATTTCTAGTTGTTGTTTAATCGAATAAAAATGGAACTTAGAAATCACCCGTACCTGAATAATGCCTGTCTGTTTTTTATTTCATTTTCGGTATCATATATGTATAACTGACAAAACTTAGCTTCATTTCCATCTGGAGGTTTGAGACTCCCCATGCAATGATAGTTTTGGCCACTGATACGATATATAATGGAGCATTGCCCTTGTTGATATTAGAATCAACCTTTCCACCCATAGATGTAAAAGAGACTCTAGAGTTGTATCGTCTTATGTTCTTCAGGAAGAACTTGCTTTTTGCATTTGAGGAAGAAAACAAATTTTGATAAGACGGATGTGCATCCTTTAAAGGCGGTAGCTGAACTTTACCATACCCACAACACATACTATGACATAGCTTATTTATAGTTAAACGACCTTTTCCACCTTCTGATGTCCATAACTTTGCACTATAAACCTAACATGTAAGCAGTTGGTCACCATGGTCCAAATAATCTGTTAAAAAATGATTGATAGTTATATTACAGGTGGAACACAACAAATGTCCTAAAACAGTAAAATAGATTAAAACCTTTAGATATCCCTTTATAAGGATCTTCATCAGTGCACAAAAACACATCATCTTCATCTGAATCCAAAGTCAGCATAGGTACAGGAGTATTATCACGTTTCTTGCGCTCGAGGTTACGTTTACCAGAAGACAGCCGTGTAAGGATAGAGGTACTACCCTATATCGGCTGATTGTTACTGCTAATGATGCTAGAAGTAATGGAATATCGATGGTTGATATCTAGAGGTGTACGTATGTTTATGCCGTTATATGAACATTCAATATTAAAACATACATGTTAGTACCGGTATGTTGTTTAGTAATGTATTTATCAAAAGAAATAATAAAGAAACTGTTGGACCGTGTCGTGACCCTAAACGATCAGTTAAGGACGTTCACCTTCACGTATAAAGGCGGAATCAATACACGCAAAGTTACACAGCTTTTCTCTTTCAATATCTTCTTTATTGATGCTTTTAGATAACAATTTGACAGAGTTTCGACACCACAAGCATGAGAGGATTTCGCTCCAATGTACATGAATGAATACACATGACAGGTATTTATAGTATGCATGATTTCGCTTATATGGCAGCCGTATAAGCGAAAACTCTAAGTTGACACAAAAGCAAAACCTACATGACACAAAAGCGAAACCTACATGACACAAAAGCGGACCTGTCTTTGACATATGAGCGGAACCTTATCTTGTCACATGAGCGGAATTAGAACAATCATGACCGAACTCAAACTTAAACATCCTAAACCTTTTTGTCTCATGTGGGATGATGTCATGATTACTTCACCAATATGATGTCATTATCCAATATGATGACATCATCTTCTTTCGGATCCACACCGAGACTGAGACTCGATCTAAGACGAAGTTGACAGATGAATGCACTAACAGACTCCCCCTCAGATGTTGACGAGTCTTAAGTTCCGAGTCTTCAGTCTTGGTCATTTTGCCTTCTCATTTCAGATTGTAACATTGAAAACGTCTATCAATCTTTCTCTTTGATCAGCTTCACACTTTTTGACTCTTACACCAGAATCTCATCACTGGTTCTATCATCAACAGCTTTATCATCGGCAGGCTCCTCCTTTCGTCAAGCTTCCGTGCTTTTAGGGATCGACACCTAGCTTTTCATCTACAAGCTTATCCTAACTATCAACTTGTCTTCAGACTCCCCCTTAGACTCTTCTCTCGGGATCGTAATCTGGACTTTTCCTGCAATCACTCATACATCTATAAGTAACAACATTTTAATCTTCCAGATATCGTAATCTGACAATTCAGTCTCCTCAAAATCACTTCTCATGAATTTGGCAGTTTCATCGAATCGTATCGGAAACTAGCTCTATAACAATATAAGCATCCAAATCCCCCACAATTAATCATCCAAGTCCAACTTAATGACCTTGGAGATATCACAAATTGTTTTTGAATTTTTAATTTTAAAACTTCAAGTTTCAAATTAATGAACTTGTTTTATTTTCAGAAACACGATCAGCTTACTTAGATTTTGAAACTCAGCACTCAGATATCAGTTGTCGAAAATAAAGCAAAATCAAAAATCTTTTTGTATTTTCTGAAAATATAAAGAACAGTAAAGAAATATGTACAAACATATTTACAAATAATATTTTTGTTTGAGTATGCGTTAGAGGATCATATCAGTTTATGACAAGTCACAAGTACCGTTGAGCTTAATTTTCACATTAAGTATTAAACAATTCACTTAGATTGTCGATATACTGATCCACTTAAGTTTTCATACAAACTTCAACTGATTCAGGATATGAATTAGGTATTTTAAGAACTTAAACTCATTCATGTGTCCCACCTCTTGAATATACTCCCGTATCCAGAATCCCAATAATCAGTCTTACAGGTGAGTATACTACAATGATATCTGTATATAAATTAGGTATGCGAGGGCCGAGGGATCTCAGGTCGATACTTCCGTATACGCAAAGAGATATCAGCTTCGACTTTACGGTATGTCCCCTTCAGAGGATCTTTTTGCTTACAACAGCAGCGACTATCAATTTTATTGTTTCATCAGCATGCTGAGGGTTTAATGCTATGTTTCAAGCATTGCAGAAAGTATTATCCAAGGACTAGGTCAGAACTACCGTTCAGCAAAAGTCCCGGAATAATACCCCAGACATCATTGAGTATAAAGACCTAGTATGTCAGATTATAAGACCTTTCAAACGAGATTTCAGGGGTTACCTATATATCCAAGTAGTGTTCCCCACGAAATAAGTAAGTTTGAATTTAGGTTTATATCCCGAAAAAGTTTACTAAATGTATAAAAATCTACCGACACATCCACGGTGAGATCATTTAACACATTTTAACTTTCCAATTCTTTAGCGTACTGTAACCGTCTACTGATGTACTATCATTTCCTCTTTTTACGCAAAACTCAAATTTTTGAATTTTATCATGTTTTTGGCTTTTTCAAATTTTCAAATGTTTTTGTATTTTCTAACAACATTACTCCCCCTAAAATGCAAAATCATATAAAGAAAATTTGACAACCAACATTGATAGCTTTGTCTCGCCATCCATTTTCTGCTTCACATGCTCTGATTTGCAGAAAATATAGCGTACCCCCATGATTTACAACCCATTGATTTTCGACAGTTTGAAAACCGTTTTTCAATCTTGTGAAAGTAATCATGTTTGTTCAGCCGTGAGGGTTTCGGCGTATTCAATCAACATACAATCAAAACAAAATTAAAAACAACATATTTTTGGTTTTTCAAATTTTAACAAACTAAAAACATATTTTTGGTTTTTAATTTTTCCAATTTTTAGAATTTTGAAAATATTGTTTATTTATGTACAGAAAACACTCAAACTAAACTCCCTGTTCAACCAAACCAGGGTTCAGCAACCTCTTCCTGTGCCAGGTTGCTCCAACTACCATTCTCACAATCTTCAGCTTCGTTGAGCACCTGCACATTCAAACTTTATCAATCATTTGAACAATTTAGCCCAGGTCTGTTGGACCTTAGGCATTTCAACACAATAATGTTCATTCAATTTTGGAAACTCTTTGTCATTTAAAACATTTTCAATTTTTACTTCAACTTTTTCATCTTTTACCATCGTTACTTGTTTCTTAGCACTCCACATTTGACCTTCCGGAGTACCTCTTTTGTAAAAATTTGTCTCTTTTTGAACCTTTTGATTTTGAACAACATTTTTAGGTTTCCAAAACTCTTGAGGTTTTGTCATATCAACAGATGTTCTCCAACTCTGTGTTGTTCTGAATCTGGGTGTGTGAGAGTTCCAGGTCTGTCTTGAATCGAACCTGTTCGGGTTTGATTTCCAATTTTGATTTGAAGCAAACTTGTTTGTATTGTACCTCCAAGTTTGTTTCGAATCAAATCTGGTTGACCTCGATTTCACATCCTCAGATTTCTGTTTTTCAACATCAACAGGCTTTGGATTTGGACACTTTCTTGCAACGTGTCCAATTTGATCACATTTAAAACACACTTTCTTTGAAACATCCTTGGCCTGTTGTTGTTTCTTTTTCATAGCATCAAACTCATCATTAGACTGTCGTCCAAATTTAAGTTTTTCCTCTTCTTTTAAGCTTTTCCCTTGAACAAAATTCATCTTTTGTTGCAAATTTGGTTTTTTACTTTGATTCCAATTCCGTTTCTTTTTATAACCCAAACCAGCCTTCATGTTTTTCTTCTTAAAACCAGGTTTGTTATAAAAAGATTTATGACCTTTACCAGCAAACTTTGGAATCTCAGACTTCTCAATCTCAACCATTTTAAAAACTTGATCGACCTTCTCTGAAATCACATTCTGAATCGGGAATACAACATCTAAGAATAATTTGTCCGATCCAATCATGGTATAAACCAATCCTTTTGAATCATCATTCAAATTTTTCTCGGATTTTGTGTTTTTCAGATAACCATCATAAAGATTTCCTTCATCTTCATCCTGTGATTCAGACTTACCTTTTGTTAACTCATCTTTCAAAACACTTTCAACGACCTTACTTACCACCTCTGAATCATTAGCATCATCAGATTTGGAGTAAGTCACATCGATACTTTCAGGTAACTGGTCAGCTATGTTCAAACCCTTTGCCACCTTTTCCTCATCATAAAAAGTATAATTGTTTCTCAATGATGGTGGTACCTAATGAAATTCTGAACCAATACCCTTTTTGCAATTTTCAGTATCTTTGTCATCTGGTGTGATGTTGAAAATGCGTTCGAGAATGTACGAAGAGTTATGATAACTTTGAAGTTTTGTAACAACCTTTTCTTTTTCAGCCAAGACTTGTTTAAGATTTGCAATTTCATCAACACATTTGTTTAATTCAATTTGCTTTTCTTTAAACTGTCTCTCATACATTTCTTTGGTTGTTAAAGTTTCAGACAATCTTTGATCAAAACTTTTGACTTGGCTCTTCAAAGTATCATAAGCTTCTTGTACTCTCTGACTCGACCACTTTAAAGAATCATACTGTTTTTGTAAATCTTGAAATTTCGATTCTTTTTCAACACAATCGACACATTTTGTAGAACACAGTTGTCTATAAACATCATTATCCTTTTCAAGACCTTGACATTTCTGTGTCAAATTTTCAACTTTTAGTTTCAAAATTTCTTCTTTTTCAATCATTTCTTTACATTTTATTTTGAAAACATTTTCAAGTTTATTTGTTTCAATATCTTTTGTTTTTATGATATCATCTTTTTCAGTACAGGCTTTGCACATTTCTATGCAATTCCTGCACTTGTTTTCTTTTTCATCAACCAATTCAACATTCGATAGATCAGAAGATTTTCTAACCTCAGTCTCATTCAGAACCGGTTCTTCTGTCTCAACTTTCTGATCTTCCTTCTTTTCTTCTTTCTGAGCTTCTTCATTCTTATGTGTTTCTTCAGTTCTCTGTTCCTCTCCAGCAAGCTTTGCAACAGTTTTCACTTCTTCAATCATCTTCTTCAATTCTTCTTCTTTTCTTTTCTTCAGTTCTACCACCTTCGGTAAACTTGCTTCAAAAACTTCTATTAACTTGTTCATCAAATTTGGCAAATAGCTTTTATCAGAAAGCCCTCTTGTGTTGAAAGTGCCCTCACTTGGAAACACATTGGTTACAGCATCAAAATCCACTTTTGATGGATCAACTACTGGATTACCCTGTGGATCCATGTAACACTCTAATTCTTCATTCCATCTCTTGGCTCTTTGTGCTTCCTTAAATGGTTCAGACAATTTGCCAATCTCCCATCTTGCATTGTCTCTTCTCCACCAATTATCATGATCATCATTTGCAACAAATGCATATTCGACTGCATCTTCTTCAGGGCAAACTTGACTCCAGTCGTAACCTTCATCATCATATATAACTGCAAGAGCCCGTGATCTTTCTTCTGATTGCTTTAATCTTGGTGGTTCAGACTTGTTCTGATGGTAAATTGCTTTCTTGTAGTAATCTTCATTGAATGGATTTTCAGAATCATCAGCAGCATACGCATTTCTGCACTCGCGCTTAAAATGACCTTTTTGTTTACATTTGAAACATGTCACCTTGGATTTATCAAATCCCAATTTGGTAGATGATCCACCAATTGACTTTCTCCCCGTAATCTCCATGAACCGCTGTGCCCGACGAACCGCACTGGCCATGCACCATCTTATATCCATTAGTTCCATCTCCTCGGGGTCTAATTGATCATAATCTTCTTTCGTCAAGTTGGTGTTGCCAATCTTCCCTGCAACGAGGCTTTCATACGATTCAAGTACAGATGCCAAGAAAAGCATCTGTTGTTTTGCCGATTCTTCGCTGAAATTCTGCCCATTCTTCAAATCCACTGCGATATTACACTGGAATAAATTCTTTGAAGCAGATTGATCAGAAGTTGTTGAAGAAGATCCACTGTGAAAACCACTGTGAAGACTTTCATTGTTCACTGAACTTGAACTTTCTGCAGAAAATGCTGTTCTTGGAGACCCAGCTTGCGGTACATTTCCTCTGTAGTAAAGCTCCACATTTTGCTGATAAGCTGGATTGTTGACTTTAGATCTCTTTATCTCCAACTCATGGCTTTCAAGTCTTTCAATCAGCAAATCCACTTTCAAATCTTCAGGCTTGATAGTGTTCTTCAACATTAAAGCGAAGTATTCCCACTCTTGATCATTTGGCAATGAATCAAACAATTTATCCACCAGCTCCTCTTCAGAAGGTAAGATTTTGTGTCTGATCAGCTCCATTTTCAGATGTCCGAATCTCTCAATCATTTTACAAACAGACTCATTTTTCATACAATTGAATAAATCAAACTCTTTACGCAACAATTTCTTTTTGTTTTTAACAATTTCATTACTTCCTACACATTTTCTCTCTAATGCTTCCCACAAACTCTTTGAAGTCTTTTCTTGTTCGAGCAATGAAATAATATCCTCTTTTACTGACTGTTTGATCAATGTTATCATTCTATATTCAGCCACAACATTTTTTATATCTTTTTCTGTAAAATCTTTTGGATCTATTAACTCTCCTCCCTCTTTTACTGGTTTATTGTATCCATCTGTCAGTTTTAACCAGCTTTTAGTAGCAAAAGCTTTTACCCAACCTTCAAATCTGTTTTTCCACCAGTGATAATCTTCCACTTTCATTAGCTTTGGTGGCTTCTGTTGGCTTCCGTACATGTTCTTAAACTTCAAATTTTCCGAAATCTCTTTTGAATATTCTTTCATCTCAGATCTTCTATCTGATGATTCGGAATTGAACGCGTTGTAAAAAGTATTGTAGAACTCTTCACCGTTGTTTGACATCTTCAATTACCTTCACGCAAACAAAACACAGTGAGTTTAATCAATATCAAAACAAATGAATCGGACGAATATCCGATCAAGTGAGTCAACACAAGTCAACAGTGAAAATAATCGTGTGACAACGCTGTTCGTTCAGGTGAGGTGACAAATACCACTCAAATGATGACACTAAAAGACAAAACTGTTATCAGTTCAGTTAACGTTTGAATCTTTGACTTATACAATGAATTTTATCTTTCAATCAATTCTCACATGTTACCTAACAACACTATTTATTCACGTGTAAATCTGATTTTAACAAACAATTAATATGAATCAAATCTCATGCAATCACAATCAATATGAATTATTATATCACATGTACACTGTCTTATCACAAGCAAATTGTCAACATATCAATTAAATGATTTATAGAATCAATAATATTGATGGCCGACAAACAATCAGATACACTTTATTCTCATTGGGTTATGAAATCACATGGGTTTGTTATGTAAGAGAGTCACTTGGGCCTTTAACAATTATAAATCTTGGGCTGAGATATACACGTGATGTCCACAAATTTCCTTACAACCTATTAACAAGGACAGCACATGCAAATTAAATTGACCCAACACTCTTCACATGCAAACTCATAATGACCTGACATACAAATTTAATATCCGATGACTTCACAAATTTCAAAATTCTCAATTGTCAGTTCACATACAATCTTAATATCAAACAGTTTAAACTGGTACAATCGGTTGTAGCAGATCAATGATTATCACATGGGATTATACTTAATTCATGCACATTCACATGTTCACCGATTGCATTTATTGATTCACATGAAATGCTGATAAAGTTGACTGACTATACTGACTAATGTTGACTAAGTGACAAATAAGCGAAATCAAATAATGTCCTTATCAGCGAAATCAGACAACTAATGTCCGTAAAAGCGAAATCAGATTTAAAGTGTCTGTAAAAGCGAAATCAGTCAACTATCTCTCGATGTTCATAAAAGCGAAATCAGGTTTTAACTAGTTTTCACCATGTTTTAGTCCGTATTTCAACCTGAAACTTTCTAGGGTTTGTTAATCGTATATTTCACACGTAATACTCAAAAATCAGACCGTTTCATCCGTAAGAACCAGTTCAAATCAGAAACGTATGAAAGAAAGTGAGTAGAAGTAAGAAAATTCAGTCGAATCAGCTGTAGTAGTATGAACTCCTCGTCCTGAGCTCTGATACCACTTGTTGGACCGTGTCGTGACCCTAAACGATCAGTTAAGGACGTTCACCTTCACGTATAAAGGCGGAATCAATACACGCAAAGTTACACAGCTTTTCTTTTTCAATATCTTCTTTATTGATGCTTTTAGATAACAATTTGACAGAGTTTCGACACCACAAGCATGAGAGGATTTCGCTCCAATGTACATGAATGAATACACATGACAGGTATTTATAGTATGCATGATTTCGCTTATATGGCAGCCGTATAAGCGAAACCTCTAAGTTGACACAAAAGCGAAACCTACATGACACAAAAGCGAAACCTACATGACACAAAAGCGGACCTGTCTTTGACATATGAGCGGAACCTTATCTTGTCACATGAGCGGAATTAGAACAATCATGACCGAACTCAAACTTAAACATCCTAAACCTTTTTGTCTCATGTGGGATGATGTCATGATTACTTCACCAATATGATGTCATTATCCAATATGATGACATCATCTTCTTTCGGATCCACACCGAGACTGAGACTCGATCTAAGACGAAGTTGACAGATGAATGCACTAACAGAAACAAAATATAAACCCGGTGTAGTTGAAATTAAAGAACCAGTAGCATTTCTAACTGCTTGACATGCAATGGAGTACATATGTTGATCCGTAGTATCAGAACATTCCAGCAAATTTGCATTGTTAGATAAGATGTTACAAACATTCGTTGATGATGACGATGAATTCTTTGATTTCTTATTATCAAGTATTAATTTTAGAAGCTTACGCCTTTCATTCGGTGAAGTAACTAAATAACAGAGAAAGTATAATATGTACGAAACACAAGAATCAGTCCCCTTGGAAACATAAAATGGAAAAAAATATACTTATAATCAAATTCAAGAGCTATTACCATTTGTGATATCTGAAAGAGGAGATCTATTTGAGATATCTGAAAGAGGAGTTCTCATAAGAGGACCTACAAAAAAACCAAGTAGAATTATGATTTCAATCTGAAAGCTGATTTTGATTTGGGAAATGATGAGTTAAGAAGTTATAATTTCACTTACTGTGTAAATTTTGTTGAGATGAATTAGCAGCTGTAGAAGATGAACGTGAATTCTTTGACCTTGCATACATGAGAGAAGGAGAAGGATTCAAAAGAAGAAAGAGTTAAAGATCAGGAACATTAAAAAAATAGAACCAAATAGTGGTTTTTAAATTTTGAATTACAATATGTCATACATAGGGATTAACATATCCTCAATAAATTATAATATTCCATTTTATCATTTTGTAATTAAAAATCATTTCATGAAAAGCAAAATAGAATTGTTTCAAATTATTGAATTAATTATTTCAAGCAATCTATTACATTGATAAAAAACTTAACAACAAATTTTGTAATCTTTGTGGAATGTAAATCGGGTGTTCATCGGTTAGGTTTATGGTTTATTTGTATATGATTTTTAAAATAAAATATTATTATCTTTATTTAATTAATAATTAAGTTAAACGGTTTTTTTATTCAGTTATCCAAATAAACCAAACAAAACAAATAAAATAAAATGTGGATCCATAAACCAAACAAAAAACCGAATAAAATGGGTTTGCGTTTACGCTTCTTACTTGGTTACGGTTTTTCTAAACACCCTACTTTGAATGACTTAGACAAAATTTGAAGTATATAAATAAGCTATTGAATGAGATTACTTAAATAAATTAATGGGAGAAACAGACACAAATTAAATATTTTTTATAAACTGTAACATATGACAGATACTTATTAAACCTTAGTGGGCAGGGATAACGGTAAAAACCAATAAAGAACAACCACATCCACTGATAATCCTATATAAATTATGAGAAAAGATAATAAGATTAAAATTGCTTAAAGATTATAAATGTTTGTAAATAAAAAAAATGTTATTTGGGTTTATACAATATATATTATAAATTGTTGCTCCTATTCATACACATAAGTTTTAAACATAAATATTGAATATTGAACATCTCAATATTTATTTAACATATACATTATAATATGAAAAGAAAGGTCTGTTGGTGGATGCGTCTGTCGACTTCGTCTTGTATCGAGTCTTACATTACAATTGTTAGATCAGGACGCGTTATACGAGAAATAGGGTAGGTTTTATGAGTATTTGATTTATGAGTATTTGATGTAATTTCGTTTGAACATGACATGTGACACTTTCAAACGAAATAGCACCTCCTATAAATACCCTTGTGCCTGATTTCATTTGTAACTTTCCGGTCAGTGTAACGAAGTGCTGCCGAAGTGTTGTCAGGTTGTAAAACGTTATCAAATCAATCATACAACAGGTTTAAGTGTAAATCTAGCTGAATTGAACTCTACACGTCTGTTTCCGCCTTTCGTGTTGAGATAAACTCTTCTGATCGACTCGTTCGGGTCTGAAAACGATCCTACAAGTGGTATCAGAGCTCAGGATGAAGAGTTCATACCAATTCCGCTTCATTTTTCTGATTTCTACACCTTCTTTCAAAATTGAACAAGTTTTCACGGTTAAAATTGGACAATTTTCAAATATCATGTGCACAACACTGTTTTAACAAACCCTAGAAAGTTCAATAACTAAAATCAACCATTTGCTTGACCAATTGGACCAATTTCAGATCAAAATGATGACATCATGGTGATTTCGTTTGAAAGAACTTAAGGATTTCGTTTGAGAAAGTACATGTTAGCTGATTTCGTTTGAAAATTCTTGGTGATTTCGTTTGAATTGGGAATCTCGTTTGAACTTGATGGGTTATCTCGTTTGAAATAGGACGTTCGCTTGAACAGTTGGTTAATCTCGTTTGAGATTGTAATACCGTTTGAAAAAATTAGGTGATCTCATTTGAAGAGTTATTTCGTTTGAGGGAATATTATGTGTGAAGTGGATTTCTGAATTCAATCAGTTTCATATAAGTCATCGGTCCAATCAATTGTCTACAAACTGTTTTGATGTGTGTAAAATGCAACATATAAATTACATCAAATAAGGCATAAAACTAACCCTTTTTAAGTACTAATATTGGAAAAAGAGTGTTTTTGTCTTCCTTTTATATTTTCAGGATTAAATGAGCTCAAAAACGCAAAAGAAGCAAAAAGACAGCTAAATCCAACATAAATACAAGAAAAGGAACATTAGTGGACTGCCCGACCCCTCAACGGCACCTTCCAAAGCAAAATAGAGAAGACAGAAGACTGAACACGCCCCGTGCTCAGCCAGCACGGGGCCGTGCCCAAGAAGCAGCAGAAAAAACAAATCTATAGAAGCTTCTATTGCCCACCACGGGCCGTGCTCAGCGGACACGGGGGCGTGTCGAAAGTACAGCAGGCGCATTAATTGTAATTGCGAATTACAATTAATGAGGAGAGAGAGTGTCAGACAGGCACGGGGCCGTGCCCAGCTCTCTGTTCAGCCTATAAATAGGAGTGCTTGGATTCATTTCAACTCATCCCTTGGCACACCACCTCTCTCACACTTCATCCACCACCCACCACCATCATAACACCATCATCCACCACCATCATCCATTGTCCATCGTAGAGTGTGTGAGTCGTCTCGGGATCCAAGATTGATCGTAAGAGTTCTTGACAATCAAGGCCATGTTTGCCTAAGTCTCTTACATCACTTGGTGAAGACAAAGTGTCTAGTATAATACTTTTTATTTCTAATCTTTTGCACTTTTTATTTGGTTTTGTATTAATGACTTTAATAACTAGTTACTTATGTTGAAGGTGCTCTTTCCTTATCGTTTGTCCGTGGTGTCTTGGCATTATTTTACTGTCTATATAAAATAAAGGATTTTCACCATTCATATCTCCACGGTCTATATGGAGGTATGTTGGCTACCTGGTCGGGGGTTAAGGGAACGGTTTGGTAAAGGTCTTGCCATTGTTCAGCGTTTAGAGGTCCTACAATGGACCTGGGTCAAATTTAGTAGGACCTCCTTCAATGCTTCACGGTATTGGATGGCGGGGGTCCAAACTCTTTGACCCCCTCATAAGTTAACTACTATTAATACTATAACCCGGCTATTTAGGACTGTATCCCTGCTGACTCAGACTACTTAGCCGAGGGTAACGTCACCGCCAAAAGCGGGGCCTACCACAATACTGCATTAATAACTTAATTCATTATCTTCCAATAATCCACCCTTTTAGGATTGTATCCTTGCTGACTCAAACTACTGGGGTGAGGGTAACGTCACCTTCAAAAGAGGGGCCTACTACAATAACTAAGATAATCTCTTAATTATGTGCAAAAGTGCGGAAATAATCAAAGGTTATACGAGATACGAGTCGGAACCAAGTGATTCATCTTGTCTATCTGTTTTTCTTTTATTTTTATTTTTCAGCATTTTAGTTAGTTTTATTTTTCTTAGTTTAAAACATTTTTCTAAAACTTTTATTTTTGATTAGACGTTGAGGATAAACCGGTACTAAAAGCTCTTGTGTCCTTGGACGACCTCGGTATCTTACCAACACTATACTACGCTCAACGATGGGTGCACTTGCCCATATGTGTGTTTAGTGTTAGTGAAATATCGTGTTTTATAAATTTAAAACTTGGCTAAAATAAGTGTTAAAAAGGGCTTAAAATATACACCTAATATATATAACACTTCGCACGCATCAAGTTTTTGGCGCCGTTGCCGGGGACACAAGGATTTTAAGAAAGTTAGGAATCAACGGCCTAATCATTTTTTATTTTTCTTTTTAATTTTTTTAGGATTTTCTTAGTTTTTCAGCTTCTGCAGAGCTCAGCACAGGTCGTGCCCGCTGAACACGCCCCCGTGCTCAATCATTGGAACTGGCAATCCTGTTTTACGTCAGACAGTAAGCTGAACACGGGGCCGTGCCCACTCAACACGCCCCCGTGCCCAAGTTTCAGTTACTGAAAACAGAACCGTTAGATCCCGGCGGTTGGTAATTTCTGACATAAACATGAGTGATAGTAATTGTTTTTACTTTCGGCACTCTTATGGTACGTGGTGTCAATTATGTGGTGGCAAACATAAAGAAGTAGAATGCTACTTTCTAAATTATAGGCCCCACTACATGGACCCACCGACTTCTTACAACCTTAAGAGGGGCGAAAGTAAGAATAAGCACTATCTCTCCCTCGAATGCGCCCAGCCAGATATTCTAGGAGAAATGCTCCTTGATGAGTTATTTCAACTAGAAAAACTAATTCAGAATTGGTTAGAAGAGCTTAGGAAGGATTTTATTGATCCACCCCAAGACGATGACCATGACGAAATGCTGGAACCGCATTCCAACAACCTCGTTGCTCCCGAAAATACCTTCGTACCTAGCAAAGACTTGGACGATAGTCGTCCCTGTGTCGATTGTGCCGTGAAGGACTCTCCATCGACTTCGTTCGGTGCATACATAGACCTGAGCGATTCGGCATACACCTTCTTTAACGAGAGCCCGGGAAAGGGTTGGACTTGTCCACCTAGAATAAAAATAGGAATTACCCTCACCGACAACCTCTTGCGTTCTCGCCTTAGTCTAGGACAATTAAGGTATCTTAGGCACTATGGGGTTGTTCCAACCAGTAAGGAACCACCCGATTTCAACAAGACCCTTAGAAGTAGCAAAACTCCATAAAACAGCCTCCAGACACGGGGCCATGTCCAGGTCAACAAGCCCACGTGCTCACCAAAAAGATTCTCTGCTGATTTGGTCAGAATACGGACAAAATGTGTCAGGATTTCCTCTGAACACGGGGCCGTGTCCAGTGCACTGTCGTTTTCTTTAAATGCAGCCTGATTCCTGCTCATTTTTGACCACTTCAATTGACAGAGATTCCTGGGATTTTCACTCATACCATCCTAGGTAAGTGCTAAAAGAAGGTTCCAAAGGAACCACTTGTCCCTTCCACTTTTACTCATTTCCTCCTCTTTCAAAAATTTTTTTTTTTCAAAATTTCCTCCATGGAAGCTTGGAAATCCCTTGATTCCAACCCTCTATGTGAAGTTTGTAAGATTATTTGCTAAGGAATCTTGTTTAAAGTTAGTTGTATAACTTTATTTTAAATTATCTAAGCCTAAAAACTAGCCAAAAATCATGAGAATAATTTGAAACTCCAAGACTCCTTAGCATAAAATCCTGCAGACAAATGGACACGGGGCCGTGCTCAGCGAGCACGGGGCCGTGTCCGGGGATCTTTTGGGTAAAAATTTAGCTTTCTTCGGTTTCCTTCGCAGAAAATGGCAAGCAGAACAAACGGATCATCATCAAGAAGTAACCGATAAGGGAGGAGATCTTCAACAGCAGAAGACTCTCTTGTAAACTATGTTTACGCTCTAAGGGAGGCTATTGATGAAATGACGGGAGTGGAAGAAGCATTGGTCCACCGTATCAACCATCTTACAGTGGGGCTGAAGGGTTGTCTCCATGAAGTAAACCTCTTGCACCAGAGGTTGAACCTTCTCGCTTCCCCGCCTTTGGTGCCTATAATAACCCAAAGGGCGTGGAACGTGGTACCCGAAGTTGTCATTCCAGCCGAATGGTACGCCATGCGCCAAGAGCCTCCGCGAAGAGTGGTGCAAGGAGTCCCGGTGAATGTTCTCCCTCAACCACCATCTGCGGAGGAAAATGAAGCCGCATTCTTCTTTCCTAGGGAAATCGAAGAATGGCTTTAAACAACGTTTAGGGAAGAAATCATTCGGCTAAAAATCCTACTATATCGGGAAACTATTCTCGAAATTTTCTTAAAATAGTAGAACTCCCTATGATAACCTCATGTACCTGCTGACCTATTTAGTTAAGTTTTAATTTTATCTTAATTTAGGATTATGTAAGTTCTCTCTATGATGAAATGAATTGATGGTTTTAAGGTTTGGATGGTTTGTAATGAATAAAACACACTCATGGTGGTAAAGGATGAAAAGGGGAACGAGAAAAATGAACCCATGCACAAGAACAAGGCAACCCGACAATTCTCTCCAGTTCAGAAGGTTCAACACGGGCCGTGCCCAACCAACACGGCCCCGTGCTGAGCCACCTGCAGGAAAACGCCCAGTTCAGGTACCTGGACACGGGCCGTGTTCACCCAACACGCCCCCGTGTCCAGACTTCTGTTTCTCTTGTTTTAATTTTGTTACTGGCACTTGAACACGGGGCCGTGCCCGGATAACACGGGGCCGTGTTCAACGCCCAGTAACACAAATTTTTGCTTTTTAAACACTATTTTACACATCTAATCAACCTAAAAATTTATTTTTGGGACACATTGAGGACAATGTGTAATTTAAGTGTGGGGGGGGGGGGGGGGATGTTAAAACCTTGAATTTTGCAAGTCCTAAATACAAGCCTTACACAAAACTCTATTGGAACCGCTAATCACCCCAAATTTTTTCAAAAATTTCATTTTTTCTTACTTGTCTAGGTTTAACTCGGGAAATTCAAGTTCTTAAAAAGGTTATATTTTTACAAGTTTACAACCGATAGCGTAGTGATAAAAAGAACCAACATAAGAAAATTATGAAAAGGCATGGCAAACTTAGTTAAAATTTGATTATATATACTTGATCACATAAAAACTCATTCCCACAAAAGTGAGTTTTGAGCCTTTATTGAGCACAATTACATATCATTAAAACTAAATGCTCATTTTTCGTTTCTTGTGTGAATAGCCGCTTGGTTCTTACGACTCTAGAACTTGCCATGACGATACATTCCCAGTCCTTATCAACTTAAACCCGAGTAAGTAAATGATGGAGGCATTAGGACTAACCCTTTTTTATTTCTACACCATTATTTTTCTTTTTCTTTTACCACCTACCCAAAATCCCCCTAGTTAACCCCTTTGAGCCTAAACCTTTTCATTTCATCACCCAAACCAAAAACCCTTTTACCCACCAAAACCTTTTTCATTTTTAACCCTTTGTTTTAGTAACAAGTTCGGTTTTTCGTAAAAAAAAAGAGAGAGAGAGAGAATTGTTGATAATGAAGCAAAAAGAAAACAAACAAACAAGTTTATCAAAAATAACTTTGTTGAATAAAAGCTTCATCAAAATAAAAATAAGAAAATCTTACAAAAACCGACACTTGTTACGCTTTTCGCCATTTTTCTACTGACCACTAACCACTATCCCAACCACCTACCTTTAACCCAAGCCTAACCCTTAACCCACAAAGTCCTCTTGATATTTACAAAGGTATAAAAGTTAAAAAGGAGGAGGATTGATTGCTTGGAAAGCCTATGGTAGGAATAAGTTCCATGCCACTCTCGAGTGATTCACTAAAAATACACCTTCGGCCGAGTGTGAGTGATTTCTCCCGTGAGGTATGTGAACTTGTATATAAATGGAATTTTAAAAAGGCATGTTATGCCCAAATAAGTAATTTCTCCTATGAAAAGTTCTAAATAAATCATTACGAATAGGAGTGTAAATAAATAAAAATAAAACCCAAAAAGATCTTGGACATCCCGACACTCTACAACAAGCCCAAAACCTTCTCTTCTACCTATTCCATTTGGGAGTGTAAGCCACATATTAAAGAGTTTTGCTTGAGGACAAGCAAAAGTTCAAGTGTGGGGGTATTTGATGTGTGTAAAATGCAACATATAAATTACATCAAATAAGGCATAAAACTAACCCTTTTTAAGTACTAATATTGGAAAAAGAGTGTTTTTGTCTTCCTTTTGTATTTTCAGGATTAAATGAGCTCAAAAACGCAAAAGAAGCAAAAAGACAGCTAAATCCAACATAAATACAAGAAAAGGAACATTAGTGGACTGCCCGACCCCTCAACGGCACCTTCCAAAGCAAAATAGAGAAGACAGAAGACTGAACACGCCCCGTGCTCAGCCAGCACGGGGCCGTGCCCAAGAAGCAGCAGAAAAGACAAATCTATAGAAGCTTCTATTGCCCACCACGGGCCGTGCTCAGCGGACACGGGGGCGTGTCGAAAGTACAGCAGGCGCATTAATTGTAATTGCGAATTACAATTAATGAGGAGAGAGAGTGTCAGACAGGCACGGGGCCGTGCCCAGCTCTCTGTTCAGCCTATAAATAGGAGTGCTTGGATTCATTTCAACTCATCCCTTGGCACACCACCTCTCTCACACTTCATCCACCACCCACCACCATCATAACACCATCATCCACCACCATCATCCATTGTCCATCGTAGAGTGTGTGAGTCGTCTCGGGATCCAAGATTGATCGTAAGAGTTCTTGACAATCAAGGCCATGTTTGCCTAAGTCTCTTACATCACTTGGTGAAGACAAAGTGTCTAGTATAATACTTTTTATTTCTAATCTTTTGCACTTTTTATTTGGTTTTGTATTAATGACTTTAATAACTAGTTACTTATGTTGAAGGTGCTCTTTCCTTATCGTTTGTCCGTGGTGTCTTGGCATTATTTTACTGTCTATATAAAATAAAGGATTTTCACCATTCATATCTCCACGGTCTATATGGAGGTATGTTGGCTACCTGGTCGGGGGTTAAGGGAACGGTTTGGTAAAGGTCTTGCCATTGTTCAGCGTTTAGAGGTCCTACAATGGACCTGGGTCAAATTTAGTAGGACCTCCTTCAATGCTTCACGGTATTGGATGGCGGGGGTCCAAACTCTTTGACCCCCTCATAAGTTAACTACTATTAATACTATAACCCGGCTATTTAGGACTGTATCCCTGCTGACTCAGACTACTTAGCCGAGGGTAACGTCACCGCCAAAAGCGGGGCCTACCACAATACTGCATTAATAACTTAATTCATTATCTTCCAATAATCCACCCTTTTAGGATTGTATCCTTGCTGACTCAAACTACTGGGGTGAGGGTAACGTCACCTTCAAAAGAGGGGCCTACTACAATAACTAAGATAATCTCTTAATTATGTGCAAAAGTGCGGAAATAATCAAAGGTTATACGAGATACGAGTCGGAACCAAGTGATTCATCTTGTCTATCTGTTTTTCTTTTATTTTTATTTTTCAGCATTTTAGTTAGTTTTATTTTTCTTAGTTTAAAACATTTTTCTAAAACTTTTATTTTTGATTAGACGTTGAGGATAAACCGGTACTAAAAGCTCTTGTGTCCTTGGACGACCTCGGTATCTTACCAACACTATACTACGCTCAACGATGGGTGCACTTGCCCATATGTGTGTTTAGTGTTAGTGAAATATCGTGTTTTATAAATTTAAAACTTGGCTAAAATAAGTGTTAAAAAGGGCTTAAAATATACACCTAATATATATAACACTTCGCACGCATCAAGTTTTTGGCGCCGTTGCCGGGGACACAAGGATTTTAAGAAAGTTAGGAATCAACGGCCTAATCATTTTTTATTTTTCTTTTTAATTTTTTTAGGATTTTCTTAGTTTTTCAGCTTCTGCAGAGCTCAGCACAGGTCGTGCCCGCTGAACACGCCCCCGTGCTCAATCATTGGAACTGGCAATCCTGTTTTACGTCAGACAGTAAGCTGAACACGGGGCCGTGCCCACTCAACACGCCCCCGTGCCCAAGTTTCAGTTACTGAAAACAGAACCGTTAGATCCCGGCGGTTGGTAATTTCTGACATAAACATGAGTGATAGTAATTGTTTTTACTTTCGGCACTCTTATGGTACGTGGTGTCAATTATGTGGTGGCAAACATAAAGAAGTAGAATGCTACTTTCTAAATTATAGGCCCCACTACATGGACCCACCGACTTCTTACAACCTTAAGAGGGGCGAAAGTAAGAATAAGCACTATCTCTCCCTCGAATGCGCCCAGCCAGATATTCTAGGAGAAATGCTCCTTGATGAGTTATTTCAACTAGAAAAACTAATTCAGAATTGGTTAGAAGAGCTTAGGAAGGATTTTATTGATCCACCCCAAGACGATGACCATGACGAAATGCTGGAACCGCATTCCAACAACCTCGTTGCTCCCGAAAATACCTTCGTACCTAGCAAAGACTTGGACGATAGTCGTCCCTGTGTCGATTGTGCCGTGAAGGACTCTCCATCGACTTCGTTCGGTGCATACATAGACCTGAGCGATTCGGCATACACCTTCTTTAACGAGAGCCCGGGAAAGGGTTGGACTTGTCCACCTAGAATAAAAATAGGAATTACCCTCACCGACAACCTCTTGCGTTCTCGCCTTAGTCTAGGACAATTAAGGTATCTTAGGCACTATGGGGTTGTTCCAACCAGTAAGGAACCACCCGATTTCAACAAGACCCTTAGAAGTAGCAAAACTCCATAAAACAGCCTCCAGACACGGGGCCGTGTCCAGGTCAACAAGCCCACGTGCTCACCAAAAAGATTCTCTGCTGATTTGGTCAGAATACGGACAAAATGTGTCAGGATTTCCTCTGAACACGGGGCCGTGTCCAGTGCACTGTCGTTTTCTTTAAATGCAGCCTGATTCCTGCTCATTTTTGACCACTTCAATTGACAGAGATTCCTGGGATTTTCACTCATACCATCCTAGGTAAGTGCTAAAAGAAGGTTCCAAAGGAACCACTTGTCCCTTCCACTTTTACTCATTTCCTCCTCTTTCAAAAATTTTTTTTTTTCAAAATTTCCTCCATGGAAGCTTGGAAATCCCTTGATTCCAACCCTCTATGTGAAGTTTGTAAGATTATTTGCTAAGGAATCTTGTTTAAAGTTAGTTGTATAACTTTATTTTAAATTATCTAAGCCTAAAAACTAGCCAAAAATCATGAGAATAATTTGAAACTCCAAGACTCCTTAGCATAAAATCCTGCAGACAAATGGACACGGGGCCGTGCTCAGCGAGCACGGGGCCGTGTCCGGGGATCTTTTGGGTAAAAATTTAGCTTTCTTCGGTTTCCTTCGCAGAAAATGGCAAGCAGAACAAACGGATCATCATCAAGAAGTAACCGACAAGGGAGGAGATCTTCAACAGCAGAAGACTCTCTTGTAAACTATGTTTACGCTCTAAGGGAGGCTATTGATGAAATGACGGGAGTGGAAGAAGCATTGGTCCACCGTATCAACCATCTTACAGTGGGGCTGGAGGGTTGTCTCCATGAAGTAAACCTCTTGCACCAGAGGTTGAACCTTCTCGCTTCCCCGCCTTTGGTGCCTATAATAACCCAAAGGGCGTGGAACGTGGTACCCGAAGTTGTTATTCCAGCCGAATGGTACGCCATGCGCCAAGAGCCTCCGCGAAGAGTGGTGCAAGGAGTCCCGGTGAATGTTCTCCCTCAACCACCATCTGCGGAGGAAAATGAAGCCGCATTCTTCCTTCCTAGGGAAATCGAAGAATGGCTTTAAACAACGTTTAGGGAAGAAATCATTCGGCTAAAAATCCTACTATATCGGGAAACTATTCTCGAAATTTTCTTAAAATAGTAGAACTCCCTATGATAACCTCATGTACCTGCTGACCTATTTAGTTAAGTTTTAATTTTATCTTAATTTAGGATTATGTAAGTTCTCTCTATGATGAAATGAATTGATGGTTTTAAGGTTTGGATGGTTTGTAATGAATAAAACACACTCATGGTGGTAAAGGATGAAAAGGGGAACGAGAAAAATGAACCCATGCACAAGAACAAGGCAACCCGACAATTCTCTCCAGTTCAGAAGGTTCAACACGGGCCGTGCCCAACCAACACGGCCCCGTGCTGAGCCACCTGCAGGAAAACGCCCAGTTCAGGTACCTGGACACGGGCCGTGTTCACCCAACACGCCCCCGTGTCCAGACTTCTGTTTCTCTTGTTTTAATTTTGTTACTGGCACTTGAACACGGGGCCGTGCCCGGATAACACGGGGCCGTGTTCAACGCCCAGTAACACAAATTTTTGCTTTTTAAACACTATTTTACACATCTAATCAACCTAAAAATTTATTTTTGGGACACATTGAGGACAATGTGTAATTTAAGTGTGGGGGGGGGGGGGGGGAATGTTAAAACCTTGAATTTTGCAAGTCCTAAATACAAGCCTTACACAAAACTCTATTGGAACCGCTAATCACCCCAAATTTTTTCAAAAATTTCATTTTTTCTTACTTGTCTAGGTTTAACTCGGGAAATTCAAGTTCTTAAAAAGGTTATATTTTTACAAGTTTACAACCGATAGCGTAGTGATAAAAAGAACCAACATAAGAAAATTATGAAAAGGCATGGCAAACTTAGTTAAAATTTGATTATATATACTTGATCACATAAAAACTCATTCCCACAAAAGTGAGTTTTGAGCCTTTATTGAGCACAATTACATATCATTAAAACTAAATGCTCATTTTTCGTTTCTTGTGTGAATAGCCGCTTGGTTCTTACGACTCTAGAACTTGCCATGACGATACATTCCCAGTCCTTATCAACTTAAACCCGAGTAAGTAAATGATGGAGGCATTAGGACTAACCCTTTTTTATTTCTACACCATTATTTTTCTTTTTCTTTTACCACCTACCCAAAATCCCCCTAGTTAACCCCTTTGAGCCTAAACCTTTTCATTTCATCACCCAAACCAAAAACCCTTTTACCCACCAAAACCTTTTTCATTTTTAACCCTTTGTTTTAGTAACAAGTTCGGTTTTTCGTAAAAAAAAAAGAGAGAGAGAGAATTGTTGATAATGAAGCAAAAAGAAAACAAACAAACAAGTTTATCAAAAATAACTTTGTTTGAATAAAAGCTTCATCAAAATAAAAATAAGAAAATCTTACAAAAACTGACACTTGTTACGCTTTTCGCCATTTTTCTACTGACCACTAACCACTATCCCAACCACCTACCTTTAACCCAAGCCTAACCCTTAACCCACAAAGTCCTCTTGATATTTACAAAGGTATAAAAGTTAAAAAGGAGGAGGATTGATTGCTTGGCAAGCCTATGGTAGGAATAAGTTCCATGCCACTCTCGAGTGATTCACTAAAAATACACCTTCGGCCGAGTGTGAGTGATTTCTCCCGTGAGGTATGTGAACTTGTATATAAATGGAATTTTAAAAAGGCATGTTATGCCCAAATAAGTAATTTCTCCTATGAAAAGTTCTAAATAAATCATTACGAATAGGAGTGTAAATAAATAAAAATAAAACCCAAAAAGATCTTGGACATCCCGACACTCTACAACAAGCCCAAAACCTTCTCTTCTACCTATTCCATTTGGGAGTGTAAGCCACATATTAAAGAGTTTTGCTTGAGGACAAGCAAAAGTTCAAGTGTGGGGGTATTTGATGTGTGTAAAATGCAACATATAAATTACATCAAATAAGGCATAAAACTAACCCTTTTTAAGTACTAATATTGGAAAAAGAGTGTTTTTGTCTTCCTTTTGTATTTTCAGGATTAAATGAGCTCAAAAACGCAAAAGAAGCAAAAAGACAGCTAAATCCAACATAAATACAAGAAAAGGAACATTAGTGGACTGCCCGACCCCTCAACGGCACCTTCCAAAGCAAAATAGAGAAGACAGAAGACTGAACACGCCCCGTGCTCAGCCAGCACGGGGCCGTGCCCAAGAAGCAGCAGAAAAGACAAATCTATAGAAGCTTCTATTGCCCACCACGGGCCGTGCTCAGCGGACACGGGGGCGTGTCGAAAGTACAGCAGGCGCATTAATTGTAATTGCGAATTACAATTAATGAGGAGAGAGAGTGTCAGACAGGCACGGGGCCGTGCCCAGCTCTCTGTTCAGCCTATAAATAGGAGTGCTTGGATTCATTTCAACTCATCCCTTGGCACACCACCTCTCTCACACTTCATCCACCACCCACCACCATCATAACACCATCATCCACCACCATCATCCATTGTCCATCGTAGAGTGTGTGAGTCGTCTCGGGATCCAAGATTGATCGTAAGAGTTCTTGACAATCAAGGCCATGTTTGCCTAAGTCTCTTACATCACTTGGTGAAGACAAAGTGTCTAGTATAATACTTTTTATTTCTAATCTTTTGCACTTTTTATTTGGTTTTGTATTAATGACTTTAATAACTAGTTACTTATGTTGAAGGTGCTCTTTCCTTATCGTTTGTCCGTGGTGTCTTGGCATTATTTTACTGTCTATATAAAATAAAGGATTTTCACCATTCATATCTCCACGGTCTATATGGAGGTATGTTGGCTACCTGGTCGGGGGTTAAGGGAACGGTTTGGTAAAGGTCTTGCCATTGTTCAGCGTTTAGAGGTCCTACAATGGACCTGGGTCAAATTTAGTAGGACCTCCTTCAATGCTTCACGGTATTGGATGGCGGGGGTCCAAACTCTTTGACCCCCTCATAAGTTAACTACTATTAATACTATAACCCGGCTATTTAGGACTGTATCCCTGCTGACTCAGACTACTTAGCCGAGGGTAACGTCACCGCCAAAAGCGGGGCCTACCACAATACTGCATTAATAACTTAATTCATTATCTTCCAATAATCCACCCTTTTAGGATTGTATCCTTGCTGACTCAAACTACTGGGGTGAGGGTAACGTCACCTTCAAAAGAGGGGCCTACTACAATAACTAAGATAATCTCTTAATTATGTGCAAAAGTGCGGAAATAATCAAAGGTTATACTAGATACGAGTCGGAACCAAGTGATTCATCTTGTCTATCTGTTTTTCTTTTATTTTTATTTTTCAGCATTTTAGTTAGTTTTATTTTTCTTAGTTTAAAACATTTTTCTAAAACTTTTATTTTTGATTAGACGTTGAGGATAAACCGGTACTAAAAGCTCTTGTGTCCTTGGACGACCTCGGTATCTTACCAACACTATACTACGCTCAACGATGGGTGCACTTGCCCATATGTGTGTTTAGTGTTAGTGAAATATCGTGTTTTATAAATTTAAAACTTGGCTAAAATAAGTGTTAAAAAGGGCTTAAAATATACACCTAATATATATAACACTTCGCATGCATCATGTTTGAATACATGTGATATAGTTGCGGCCCAATGAGATTGAAATTGAAGGTCCAATCAGATTAAATTGTGTATTCGGCCCAATCACAAAAAATCAGTTTTGTTGAACAAATTAAATGAAAATGTCAGAATACATGTGATCTTATCTGTGTACATCAGTACATGCGATATATTAAAGTTGTCAGCCACCTACTTTGATTAAATACACAGAATTAATTCAAAGTTTGCTTGTGTCAGACTCAAATGTTTGTCGGTCATCATGAGATTCTAAGAGATTGCCCAAGATAAATTGATTTGAACATGTGATCTATTATTTGAGATTGATTCGGCCCAATAGATTTCAAAAAGTGATTGTCAGTAACCATGTGCTTTACCGGCCCAATCAAAGAGTTTTGAAATATAATTTTGTCGGTTATATTGTTTGCTTGAGACATTAAATAATTGTCGGCTACTGATTGAAGTCCATGTGAACATTAATTGCAAAAATAAAGTTCTCGGCCCAATATTAACTATAATATCATCGGCCCGATCAGTGAAGGCCCAAGTGAATTCATTTCGTTTTGATTAGCCCATTCATTCAGTGATCTCACTTCTACAACATTGAAACGAGTCCGCAAATCTTCGACATGAGTCCTAGATCGATTCAACCGTCACTCATATTCACATTTTCAATTCGTTTAAACTAATCGTTTTGTTGTCAGGTGATACAGGTGTTTCACTAGGAGAACCAGTTCGTTTGAAAGCTTGTGTAAGAAATCCTTCGATACCGAATCATGGAAGAGGAATTTTACAACGCATTCCCGGTTACCCCGATTACTCTTGCTCAGAACACGATGTTGGAAAATAAAACGAGGACGATGCAAAAACCGCCTAAACTCATGAACATCGAGGAGTATATAGGTTGGGAAGGACGGTTTGAGAACTGGGTGCAAGCAAACTATCTGGATGCTTGGGAATGTGTCGAGATGAAATACATTAGACCGATGAATGATGATGAAGAGGTTATAGCAATTAAAGATCTAAGTGCCGATGCTAGAAAGAAATACAAAGATGAGAAAATGATGCTAAGTCTTTTACAACAAGCTATGAAGGAAGACATTTTGGTTTTATTGCAACATAATGTAACTTCTTACACAATCTGGAAAGCATTAAGATCGAAGTTTCATGGAAGTCAAGAGATGGTCAAAAACAAGAAATCACTTTTGAAAAAAGAGTTTGATCTGTTTCGTGGGTTGAAAAATGAAAGCACAAGGCAAATCATTGAAAGATACTGCAATTTATTGGCCAACATGAAGAGATTGAGCATTGAGAAAGATAATGAGGAGTTGATTGAGAAGCTTGCTGATGCTTTGCCACACGAGACTTGGGGCACATATCTCATGATGCTTAGAAACAAGAAAGGTTTTAGCAGTCTGACACTGAGTAAATTCATTGAAAAGATTGAGGCTCAGGAGATGGAACAAAGAAAGGTCTTAAGAATGAAAGATTTTGACGGGGAACAAGATATTGGGCTGTATTACAAAGGTGGGGTCAGTGATAAATCCACCAACATGTCACCAAAGATTCAGACAGCATTCAATACTAAGAGTTCATCTGATAGTTCTTCTAAAGGATCAAGCAGCAAAACGAGTTTTTCATCATATCCCTCATTCGATCCAAACTTTTCTACAACCAAGAATGGAAAGAAGCTACAATGCAATATTGTACTGAATCTGGAGAATGATGAGGGTTATTCCGAAGAAGTTGCGAAAAGCCATATGTCTTTGTTGGGAACTGTTTTGGAGTCGTATGGAAGTTTAGTAGCAGGAAAGATCGGAAATCCAATGTTGACCAAAGAGGATTACGATCAGATAGATGCTGAGGAGATGGAATTGATGGACATAAAATGGTGTTTGGCTAGTGTGTTGAGACGAGCTGAGAAATTCAAACAGATCACAGGAATAGATGACTTCCGTGATGCATTTGTTTCTAATTTAGGTTTTGATAAATCTAAAGTCACTTGTTTTCGTTGCAGGGAAAAAGGACACTTCAAGAGGGAGTGCACTAATCGCGAAGCAAGTGGAGCTCAAAATCCATTCAACAACAATGATTACTATCGAAAATCTATCTATCATCAAGTTGCTCAACAACAACACGAACCACAAGTAGCACATGGAAGGAAAGTAATTGAAGGATCATCAAAGAGAGCATGTTTGGGGAATCAAGAAAATTTTAACTGGACAAATATGTTTCAGCAGACAACAAAGCATGCTTTATCAATCAAGATGATGAAAAATTGCCAGAAGGTTTTAGCTGGGTAAATTTCAACTGGGATGATCATTGTCCGGATAAAGAGATTCTAAATCAAAAAGCTTTTGTTGCTCGTGTTGAAGAGGATAGTGATGATGATACTGAGTATTGGTCAAGAAGAATGGAAGCTCATTTGAAATTGATGGCAGAAAGTGATAGTGATGACGATAAAGCTAAAAGAAAAAGAATGATGATGAGGAAGTTCCCGTGATTAAGAAAAAGGTCAAAACACCAGTTAGCAGTGATGATGAAGTTGTTCCAGTAATAAAGAAAAAGGTAAAGGAAGTACCAAAGTTCAAAGTTGATGAAGAAGTTGATGCTAAAAAGATTCCTGTGAAGTGTGACACTTGTGAAGCTATAAAGAAATAGAACAGCACATTGATTTATAACTTAAACAGTTTGAAGGAATCTTATGATGTCCTGAACAAAGCTATGAATCAATACAATCAAACAAGTGAAGAACAGGCAACGGCAATGAAGACACTTCAGGGAGCTTTCATGATAAAGCAAAAAGTTGTGAACAACTACATCGAGAAGTGTGCTGTGCTTGAGCAGAAACTGGAAACACAAAGAATTGAAACAGAAAGAGTTAATCGTTTGTTGAAAAGTTACTCATGTACTTCTTATGTCATTGACAAGATCTATCCAACTGTGGAAGGAATGAAGGCATTTGAAGATGATGAAGTAGCTGAAGAACAGAAAGTTTCTGAAGAAAAGTTTCCTGTAAAGAAGAAAGTAAAGAAGGATACTAAAGAAAAAACATCTGGTAAGAAACAAGGTTTCAGTTACAACAAGTGTCCACCCCCGCTTGAAAATTGATATTCTCCGAGAAATCCAAATTCAGAAAGAGTAAAAAAGGCAACAAATTTACAGTGGGAGTCGGAGTCTTTAGTTAACTTGCCAGAAAATATTGATGTCACGTATACATCATCTGACACTGATCATGAGTCCGAGTTAATAAAGAAAGTCGTCGATCAGGAGTTGGATAAAGATGAAACTGAGGAGTCAAAGTTGGAGTCAAACTCAGAGTCAAAGTCAGAGTCAGAGTCGAAGTCTGGTTCTGAAAGTTTGAATTCGAAAGTCAACAGTCTAAAATCTTCGGATAAAAGGGTTTACAACAAAGAATTCCTTCTATCAAAATCTAATTTGAATGACGAAACATTTAAAGTTGCATATACTTTGAATGATTCCGACAAATTATATTTTGATGAGGAATTTCCAATAAGAGGTGTCAGACCTGACATGATTAAAAAGGTTTTCAAACTAACAGAAATTAATATTTCTGAAATAAAAGATGTAAATCTTAATGATAAACCTAAAAAGTACACCTCAAGAGTTCAACAAAGAGAAAACAAGAAAAAGGGTTACAGTTCTGGTTCTGGTTATCGAAAGAAACCAAACCATAACGGTAATTTCAAAAAGAAAGGTTTAGATTTTATTCCACCAGAAAATCATAAAAATAAAAAATACGTTCGTGATTTTAAATCAAAAATGACATTTGTTTCAGGTACATCTACTGAAGAAGAGAAAGAAAATCTGTTCAGGAACCAGTCAAACAAAGAATTCCTTGCGAAGAAGCAAGATGAGATGAAGACTATTGATCAGAAGAAGGAAACTCGAACCTGTTTTAAGTGTGGAAAAAGTGGTCATATTGCCATGAACTGTTCACAGGCAAAATAATTCAAACAAGGAGTTTCTAAACTAAAAGAGAAAGTGATTGAGTTTGAACCACTAATTGATAGAACCAAACTTTTCAAAGATTCAAAATTTGAAATTGGTGAATGTTCAAACAGATTTTACAAGAAAAGAGCTAAACTTGACAACCAGAAATGGATTGTTAAGAAATCGGTTGATAGTTCTAGCAATGATTCTGATTCATCAAAATCAGAGGAGCTATCTTCTGGCGATGAATCTGATTCCACAAAGTCAGAGGAGCCACAGGTTGAGGTAAAAGGTGAAAAATCAGTGCCGACTGTGGATGATGTGAATTTTCCACCACTTCGGGCTGAAAATTTTAAAAAGAAAGTTGGAAAAGTTGAGATTTCAAATCAATTCTTCTCTGAAAAGAAAGAATTTGATATTGAAAGAGCTTTTAACTCCAAAGTCCATAACATTTTTGGAAAAATGGTTGACAGGAAGGTCAAAGGAGTGAAGGAGTTTTACGAGAAGAAGACGAAGAAAGATAAAGTTGAACCATCTCTGGTTTGTGACTGGGATGGTACATACTACGAACAGTAAGTCTCTGGACTTGCCGGAGCTCCCAGGTTGGTAAGAGTGGAGCAGGAATTGGCATTTATCTTTCTTGGTTGGTAATTTTACTAGTGGTAAAGATGGTAAATCTACAGGTGATATTTTAAATTGTTATATTTTTCAAGTGGTTGATGAAGGTTTTCACTTACAAGTGGTTAATCAAGGACATTAAATTGTACTTGTTTTTTCTACAAGTGGTTAATCAAGATCATTAGATTGAACTTGATTGGACCATACTTACAAGTGATATTTGAAAGACAGTGTGATGAACCAAACCCCTAACCTACAAATGGTAAAATCAATCAACAAAACTTATTTTCCGGAAAAACCATTTGATTAAAACAAACTTAAGTGTTTTGAAATCAGTGGGAAAATAGTTTATTGTGAGGGAGAGTTCTGATGGTTTATGCCAAGTCGATGGAGGTTTGAAGTGATTCGATATCAGTTGTCATTTCATTGTATAGTTTTTTTTTTCAAATTTCCTAAAATGTGTTTGCATTTTAGGGGGAGTAAGAAATTTTAGAAAATCCAAAAACATTTGAAAATTTGAAAAAAACAAAAACATGATATAATGAAAAATGAGTTTTTGTGTCAAAGAAGAGGAAATGATAGTACATCAGTGGACTATCACAACATGCTAAAGAAATGGAAAGTTAAAAAGTGATAAACGGTCTCACTGATGATGTGCCAGTAGGTTTTTGCACATTTAGTAGATTGTGACGAGATATAAACCTAAATTTCAAACTTGCTTATATCGAGGGGAAACATCTCTCGGATATATGGGTAACCCTCGAAATCTTGTTTGAAAGGTCCCTCTTTCTGAGATACTAGGTCTTTATGCTCAGTTATATCTGGGGTATTATCCCGGGACTTCTGATTTTGCAGAAGCAATGGCCTTGTCCCCGGAGAATACTTTCTGCTTGCTTGAAATATAGCGCCACCCTCAGCAAAAATAATGAAACAATAAAATTGATAATCATTGCTGTTGTAAAAAAGATCCTCTAAAGGGGACCCACCCAAGTCGAACCGTCATCCCTCTGCTGAACGGAAGTTCTGACCTGAGCTCTCACAATTTCGTACTGATTCATAATTTATTCCCTTACAGATATCATCTGTGGTATACTCGCCTGTAAGACTGAATATTGGGATCTGGATACGGGAGTATATTCTGAGGTGGGACACGCGATTAAGTTTAAGTGCTTAAGACATTAACATCGTATCTCGAAGCAGTTGAACTTTGTGAGAAAATTTAAGTGGACCAGTATACTGACAATCTAAGTGAATCGTTTAGGGCTTAAAATGATTAAAGCTTAACGGTGTTGGTGATATGTCTCAGAAACTGATATGATCCTCTTACACAAACTCACAAAAATATTGTATGTAAATATTTCTTTACTGCATTTCATTTCATTACAAAATCCAAAAAGATTTTCGGTGTGTTTTAGCATAAATTTTGTAAAAGTCAAAAAGATTTTCGACAACTGCTGTTGGAGAACTGATTTTCAAAATTCCGAGTGCTGAACATGACGACAACTGGTTTGGAAGAGAGTTGAGTATTTAGTGAGGGGGAGTGTGTGTCCAAATGAGAAAAGTTTTGAAATGAAAATGATATTCCTACAAGTGGTTCATCAGAAATTTTAAATGTAAAATCATTCTGTGAAGTGTTTTTACAAGTGGTAAACAAAGAATAAATTTGTGAATTGTTAAAATTGTGAAATTTATTTTTGGGTAGAGTTTTTGTGCAGGTTAGAGCCAGGAATCGATTCTGAACCTATAAACATTTGAGAGAGTCAGGTTACTATCCTGAACCTGTGGAAGATGTGAGCCGGGTTACGATTCTGGAACTGCTGATGCTGATGAACTTAAGGAATCAAGAGATCTGATCAAGAGAATTAAAAAGATCCTGGAGGTTATAAGTATCCGAGGAGAGGAATTTGTTGGTGCTGAAAATATGAGAAGAGAGAGATTGAGGATACTTACAGTGTTAGATACTTCAAAAAGTCCGAAGACTGATAAAGACTGAAGATGCGAAGACTCGACACTGAAAGACTCGTCAACATTCGAGGGGGAGTCTGTTGGTGGATGCGTCTGTCGACTTCGTCTTGTATCGAGTCTTACATTACAATTGTTAGATCAGGACGTGTTATACGAGAAATAGGGTAGGTTTTATGAGTATTTGATGTAATTTCGTTTGAACATGACATGTGACACTTTCAAACGAAATTAACATGTGTAATTTCGTTTGAAGTGACACATGCCACTTTCAAACGAAATAGCACCTCCTATAAATACCCTTGTGCCTGATTTCATTTGTAACTTTTCGGTCAGTGTAATGAAGTGCTGCCGAAGTGTTGTCAGGTTGTAAAACGTTATCAAATCAATCATACAACAGGTTAAAGTGTAAATCTAGCTGAATTGAACTCTACACGTCTGTTTCCGCCTTTCGTGTTGAGATAAACTCTTCTGATCGACTCATTCGGGTCTGAAAACGATCCTACAAGGTCATACTCATTAAAATATTAGAAGATAACAATATAATAAGCAGATAAGTTTTCAGGAATACAAAACCACACAATTAGTACAAAACATAACAACACCAAACACCCAAAACCAACAAAACGAAAACCATAAGTTCAACTGGCAACAACATATGAAATCAACACGTAAATGTATTTGAAAATACAGAGAAAACTATTTCTCAATCTTAGGAATCAAAAGCGTCGAAACACCAGCATCTTCATCCTAAGACAGATCATCACTCATGTGGCGCTTTGTCGAGTAGCAACCTAGTGCATCATCAACGTCGCACACTTCACGAATATTACGTTTTGTTTCATCAAAAGAGCGATTCTTATTGCTTACTAGTGCTTTGGATGCAGGTGTAACATTGTCACCGCTGCATGACATCTCATCCTGATATAAAAAGACAATAAATATTAACGTTTCCCAAAATTTAGTACAAATAACCAAATTCTTATATTACCTTCATAAGGTCAACAGGAGTAGACAAACTGCAGTAATCTGGAACATCCAACGATTCAGACTGCTCATGCTTTAAGTACATAATACACAGTAACATAAAATACACACAATGGTATAAATCTATTTCAAAACGATATGACTATGAAATGAAAAGAATGACATAATGAAGATTTAAACCTGGTTAAGATTGAATTTGGCGTAGAGCGCGGCAAGGATCTCATCATCGTTAGTGGCCATTGAAATACCATAGTTTTCAACCTGATGCTCAATGTTATAGTCTTTAAAATTTATGATGAACGCATACCTCTTTCCAATCAATGTGTCAAAAATATCAGGATATGGGTTCGGTATCTCTCCAGAATTAACAACCTATGATTTTATAAAAATTAATATAAATTACAATGAGCACAATGATTCCATAATTGAGAACCTACAATTTTATAAAAATTAATTTTAAATTATATTTACTACATGGCTAAATAACTGAATGCATGTATTTATTACCTGATCTTGGATTGCAAGTAACTCTTTGGCAGTTTTCTTAAGAATCTTGTAAGCTTCGAAATCAAACAGTGTCAAAGACACAGTACCGGAAGAGTCTTGCACCCTAATAGGTATCTTGAAGCTATCAAAGTTAAAAACAAATGAAAACATTAGTATTACTAATAACAGGAGTGTGGTTCATATTAGTATTTTGTATAAGGAAATAAAACTGTAATCTTAAACCGTGGAATAGAATAGATGTCGACTCCTTCACATTTATCATTTGTACACACCAAAGATTTTGCATGATCAACATCAAATGAACCATCCACATTTTCTTTTGTTACAAATCTTTCCTCCACACTCGACCTACAATGGTTACAACCATTGTAATACCAAAGTTTATCAGTGCATATAGCTGTGATTGTGCCAAGAACCAAAATCTTCTTTTTCTATCAATATCAAACAAAAACAAAAATAATAATACTTAGAAAAGACTATAAAAAAACTCAGCATGTAAAGTACTTATAAGAAAATACACACCGTTGATATGGTTCCAAGGAAACCAATAAGCATGAAATCAGGGTTATTAAGAAACTCATCTTCAACACTTGAGATAACGTTTGAACCAACATGCTCATTTGATGAAGATGAAGCAGAAATTTTCTCTACATACCTAAACAGATTCATGTGATCAAATTAAAACGTAAAAAGTAAATGTAGGTACAAAATAATACTGTTTAATGTTTATATGCATATTACTAACTATACCTCTTCCTAAAAGAGGATATCTCTTCAATGTCAGTGTCGATAAAAAATCTGCTAAGCATAAACCCGTTTGTAACTTCACGCTTGCCTGAATTAAAAAATAAAATCAAATGTAGATCAATATAAACAGTGTCAAATTTAAAACATATAAATAAATATAAATATAAATTACTAAATAAAAAAAATTAAACAAATTAAGATTAAATTGTCACACCCCAACTGATGGCGGAAACATCGGGGTGCGAGCACTAGGCGTTCAGATTGCTCATGGATTCCCATAACACTATTGTGACGATAGAGATTAATAAATTTCATGCATAAATTTGTCTAAATCAAAATCCAACATCAGACATCAAATACAAAACAAAACAAAGATGGTTCAATTTGTTCAAAAAGTTCTAAGTTCACTAGGTGACGTTTCTAGGCATTCTCCTAGCTTGATTTCCATGATCCATCTCTACCTATCAGCCTGCAACATGTATTAAAATATCAATACGAAAGTATTGGCGAGTATACAAGTTTGATAATAGAATAGTAGATTAAAAGCAACTCATATCCATAGTGTAAGCAATAAAAATAGTTTCAGCCATGCTAGTGTCGCAGTCCACGCAGTGATAACCCAAGTATCCCGATGCTTTAGTGTTTACCCAAGACTCAAGGTAAACTAGAATCCTCCTAACAATACCTCCTGAGAATAATGGGAGAGGTGCACCCCCTATAGCGCTACTATTGTTAAGGCGGAACTACACACCCTGGATTAAACGTCACATAGCACAAATAGAATACTGAAATGCACAAGTTTTCACAAACACACATGATAGAGTATAGATTGCCAAAATTATTTAGTTTAATAGAATACATGTTACACCCCAAAAGTTTAAAGTAAAAAGGGGATCGAGTATACTCATAGTGATTGCTTAACAGTCGCAACTGTTATTGGATCAAAGGGAGCTCTTTTAGAACAAGCCTGATTAGATTACAACAGGTTAAGATTCGGGCAGAATAACGAGATTACGCAAGGTGTTGGAGAATGTAATTGGATCGAATGGTTGTCCGATCGGATGGTTATCCGATCGGATTGCCGGTCGATTGGATGACACGCATTGCTGAAGAGAATGAGAGGGCTGCCTGATCGGATGGCCATCCGATCGGGTTGCCACATGAGTGATGTGTATGAACAAAGGGACTTAGGTGGCTGTCCGTTCGGATGGTAATCCGATCGGATTACCACTTGGTCTGAGTACAAACATCCTGGTTGTCTTGATCGGACGGCTGCTCGATCGGACGGTTGTCCGATCGGGTAGCCAATCGGTCAGACTTCCAAGCTTTGATGGTTTACTAACTGATTAAAAGTTCGAGACCAAAAAGGCAAGTGTCACCTGATAGGGCGGTTGTCCGATCGGACGACTGTCCGAACGGGTTGCCGCTCGATCGGGCGACCCTTGTCCTTGTTTACCAATCTTTTAAAAATTCTAAGTTTCTAGTTTAACGGTGACGTCATGTTACGTACTGTGACAACAGTAGATTCGTTAGCACAAGACCGTCCTGATCGGGTGGGAATCACCCCTGTCCAATCAATCGTCTGTCCTTAACGAACTCTTGTCAGAATCCATCCCATGCTCGTCTTTTCTGGTAAAACTTAGATCCAAGCTGACTTTAGACTATGCATCAAGTCCACAGTCGGTTTAGATCCGGTTTCTACCTAAATAAGGCAAAAGTGGAAGAAAAGATGAAGATTGTCCCAATTTTCATATGAAAAGCATAGATTTAGGTTAAACTTTATGGAAGAACGCATGAAATACCTTAGATCAGAGCTAAATCTTGCTTAGAATGACATCACATGGTAGTTTGTACAAACCACCATGATGACATCACCCTCAAGAACTCAGATCTGAGAGATTTCACGGTGAAAAGTGTGATTTCAAGTGAGAATCACGTAGAGAATGATGTGTAGATCAAGAAAGTACAATGATCCAGCCTAAAACGTACTGAAATCGATGAGAGAATGAAGAAAAGGACGTATGCGCGTGTCTTAGTCGAGCAGAGATGTCACATCACTGAAAAGGTGATGTGACAGGTCTATTTATAGCGGTGAGAGAGGAGAGAAAAGGAAGGTGTGTTTGGTTCGGACGGCAGTCCGATCGGATGGCCACTCCGGCCAACCCAACCTTTCCATATTTCCAGTTTTGGCTTGTTTTGCGAGTTAGATTAAGCGTTGCGTTTTATTCGAGTAATAGAATAACCAGATTATAGCATACACATCAAAAGTTTACAAGATTAAATAGATTCCGCCAGTGACAAGGCTCCAGTCTCTCATTCAACCAAGAATCAAGTTTCACGAGTCTAAGAAGCCAAGCACCCAATAGATTTAGGTATTCCAATCATAGATTTAGACATCCAATATAGGTTTTGACATTTCAAGCACATAGAGTTAGACATTCCAAGTATATAGACATTTGGGCATTCTAATCATATAGAATTTAGGCAATCTCACATATAGACATTCCTCATTTAGGCATTTCAACATTAGGCATTCCGAATAGACATTCAAATCATATAGAATTAGGCATTCCCAAACGCATACTTAGACATTCCAAGAAAATAGGCAATCCAACATAGATTAGGACTAAAATAAGCAAAAATTTAAACTTCAGGGACTATTCTTGACATGAGCCTAAAGTTCAGGGACATTGGGCGTTACAGTCTCCCCTCCTTTGGGAGATTTCGACCCCGAAATCTAAGAAGAAGACTGTTCAAAGAGATGCGGGTACTTGGCCTTCATATCACTTTTCAACTCCCAAGTGAATTCAGCACCACGCTTTCCTTCCCATCGAACCTTGACAATGCGAATTTTGTTGCGCCTTATACGCTTGACAGCTTGATCCATGATTTCGACCGGTTTCTCCATAAATTGGACAGCTTCGTTTATTTGCAAGTCCTCCAGAGGAACTTGCAGTTCCTCGTCGGCTAGACATTTCCGCAGGTTGGATATGTGGAACACTGGATGTACGTTGTTTAGTTCCTGAGGCAAATCGAGTTTTTATGCTACCTTGCCAATCTTTTCAAGTATCACGAAAGGACCCACATAGCGAGGAGCGAGCTTCCCCTTTTTTACCAAAGCGAACAACTCCCTTCCAGGGGGATACCTTAAGAAGAACTCGATCTCCAACAACAAATTCCAGAGGCTCGCGCCTTCTATCAGCATAGCTCTTTTGTCTGCTTCTAGCCTTGATCAAGTTATCATGGATCTGAAGAATCTTATCCATTGTCTCTTGAATAATCTCAGTGCCAGTGAACTGCTTTCCCAACCTCATGCCAGCTGAGAGGAGATCGGCATTTTCGTCCATACAAAGCTTCGAAATGAGCCATCTGAATACTGGAATGATAACTATTGTTGTACGAGAATTCTATCAATGGTAAATGTACATCCCAGTTACCACCAAAGTCGATGACACAAGAACAGAGCATGTCCTCTAGGGTTTGAACAGTGCGCTCGGTCTGTCCATCCGTCTGAGGATGAAAGGTCGTGCTAAAATTCAAGTGCGAACCCATAGCGGACTGAAATGTTTGCCAAAGACGTGAAGTAAAGCGACCATCACGGTCAGAGATTATGTCTAAGGGTACCCCATGACGACTTATAATCTCATCGGTATAGATCCTAGCGAGTTTCTCCACTTTATAATCTTCACGAATAGGAAGAAAGTGGGCTGATTTAGTCAAACGGTCAATGATCACCTAAGTACTGTCATGACCGGCAGGTGTACGAGGTAACTTAGTAATAAAGTCCATAGCAAGACTATCCCACTTCCACACGGGGATTTTAGGTTGCTCTAAAAGTCCGGAGGGACGCTGATGTTCAGCTTTCACCTTCAGACAGGTGAGGCATTTTGAGACATACACAACAATGTCCCTCTTCATGCCAGGCCACCATTAAGTCATACGCAGATCCTGGTACATCTTATCGGCTCCTAGTTGGATAGAGTAACAGGACTTGTGAGCATCAGTCATAACGAGCTCACGAAGATCATCCCGATCTGGCACCCAGATACGATTTAGATAATACTGCAGGCCATCAGATTTAGTTTTGAGCTGGTCCATTCTAGCGCCGTGAATTTCTTCTTCTAGACTTCCTTCATTTGCTGATGAATATTGAGCTTCACGAATACAAACATACAGATCACTAGATATACGTAAAACCTTGACATGAGTCTTACGACTAAGGGCGTCGGCCACTACTTCGCTTTTCCAGGGTGATAGCGAATTTCACAGTCATAGTCGTTAAGCAATTCCACCCAACGCCTCTGTCGCATGTTTAGTTCTTTCTGGTCAAAGATATGTTGAAGGCTCCTATGGTCGGTGAAAACCACACACTTAGTACCATACAGGTAGTGTCGCCAGATCTTTAACGCAAAAAACAACCGCACCAAGCTCCAGATCGTGAGTAGTATAGTTTTTCTCATGCACTTTGAGTTGACAAGAGGCATATGCGATAACCTTGTCCCGCTGCATGAGCACACGACCCAATCAACGGTTCGAGGCATCATAATAGACCACAAAATCGTCATTCCCATCGGGTAAGGTTAAAACAGGAGCGTTACACAAAAGGCTCTTAAGGGTTTGAAAGGATTCCTCTTGTTTGGGACCCCAAACAAAAGGTTTCACCTTTTGGGCCAGAGTAGTAAGAGGAACAGCGATTTTAGAAAAATCTGCGATGAACCAGCGGTAATAACCCGCCAATCCCAAAAAGGAACGTATCTCAGATACGGACTTAGGCGTACACCAATTCTTCACTGCCTCGATTTTCGAAGGGTCAACATGAATACCCTGACTACTAACAATATGACCAAGAAATTGCACTTCATCAATCCAAAACTCGCACTTAGAAAATTTAGCATATAGGCGTTCACCACGTAGGAGTTCAAGCATAAGACGTAGATGGCAAGCATGATCAACTTTAGATTTAGAATAAATAAGAATATCATCAATAAAGACTATAACAAAACGATCCAAATAGGGTTTACAAACACGGTTCATAAGGTCCATGAACATGGCGGGTGTGTTAGTCAAACCAAAAGGCATGACCACGAACTCGTAGTGCCCATATCGAGTACGAAACGCAGTTTTAGGAATATCAACTTCGAGAACACGTAGTTGATGATATCCTGAACGTAGGTCAATCTTAGAGAAACAGGACGCGCCTTGTAGTTGGTCAAATAGGTCATCAATACGAGGCAACGGGTAACGATTTTCACAGTAAGCTTATTAAGTTCACGGTAGTCGATACACATACGGAACGAACCATCCTTCTTCTTGACAAATAAAATGGGAGCACCCCACGGGGAGGTACTTGGACGAATGAAACCCTTATCGAGTAGTTCTTGTAGTTGGCTGGATAACTCTTGCATCTCGGAAGGTGCAAGACGGTAAGGAGCCCTGGTGACAGGAGTCGCACCAGGTATGAGATCAATACGAAAGTCAACAGCTCTGGGCGGAAGAAGACCAGGTAGATCCTCAGGAAAGACATCAGGGAAATCACACACAACCGGGATGTCGTTTATGTTCCTCCCCTTGCCCTTTTGTTCCACCACGTGGGCCAAGAAGGCAGGGTTATGTTTACGTAAACTTCTGCTCGCCTGTGTGCATGACATTAGCCTTAGTCCTTTTGAAGGACGGTCTCCATAGACATGTAAAAGATCACCAGACGGAAGAGGAAGACAGACAAGCTTCTCGTGACACACAATTTCGGCATGGTTCTTACGCAACTAATCCATGCCGATGATAACATCAAAACTACCCAAACGCATGGGTATGAGATCAATAGGGAATACGTGATCGTTAAGAATCAAGGAACAGTCAGGCACGGTAGAATTTACAAGAATCGACTTACCATTGGCGACCTCAACAGAGAACGACTCAGGTAACTTAGAGCGTGTACAATTTATCAAAGACTCGAATTCCATGGACACAAAACTCTTATCGGCACCAGTATCAAATAGGATCGAAGCATAGAGATTATTAACGAGAAACATACCATTCACCACGTCATTGTTGTTGCGAGCCTGATTAGCATTGAGATTGAACGCTCGTCCACGAGCTGCTGTTTGTTGCTCTTGGTTCAGCTGGGGACAACGGTTACGGAGATGAGTAGTATCTCCATACTGAAAACATGCACGACCGACATTGATCAGCCCTGGGTTCTGCAGAGGAGGAGCTGGAAGAGCTGCTTGAGCTGGTGGAGCGGGAGCTTGCTGAGCTTGAGGAGCAGGATTAGCTTGACGATAATTGGGAGCCGTGTGACCATAGTGGTTACAGATGGTGCACAATCATCATGCAGAGGTAGTAGGATGTCGCACACTTGGGGTAAGACCCAGTGTATTGCTTCTTCGCCTCAGGAGCAGCAGGGTTAGCAGCAGCAGTAGCAGGAACAGGCTTAGCAGCAATGTTAGCAGCAGGGGTAATAGCATTACATCCTGAGCCTTGAGCTTTCCGTTTCTTGTTCTTGCTACCACTTGGCTGCTGAGTGACTTGATTTGCAGACTTTGAAGGAGCAGGGGTAGCAAACTGCTTGTAACGCACACGATTGTTGTTGAGACTAGCTGCGAGAAGGTAGACTTCCTCAATAGATCCTAGCTGAGCTGCTTTGATGGAATCACGCATAGCAGGAGGCAGACCGTTAATATACTTGGTTATCATCCGCTTAGGGGTCGATACCAAGTGAAGAACGATAAAACTTAGCTGCTTGAACCGGGTAGTATACGCCATGTTGTCATCGCCAATTTGCTTTAAGTGCCAAAATTCTTCTTCGAGCTTGAGCTGCTCATGGGGATGGCAGAATTCAAGCATCATCAATTCACGCACCTCAGCCCATGGGAGAGCATAGGCTGCTTCATTCGTACGGATGTTCCTTTCATTAGCCCACCATTCCAAAGCCCTACCTTGGAACACCCCAGTAGCACTCCTGGTTTTCAAATGCTCAGGGCACTCGCTGTTAATGAAAGTGACCTCCATGCTATCAAACCACTCAAGCATAGTTGTCACACCATCACTGCCCGTAAACGGTTTGGGATTGCAGGAGATGAAGTGTTTGTAGTTGAACTTGGTAGTAGTCGGCTTCTCCGTTTTGGAATCTACAGAGGATGTTGGAGTGGTAGATCCTTGGAGTTCAGAAACAATCTTTGGCACGACCCGAGCGATCTGGTCAGCCATGAATGACATCATCTTTTTCTGGTACTTCTCCCTTGATTTCCTTAGACTGTCAGAGAGTCTTCGATCAGACATCTACGAGTTCCAACATAAGGATTGTATAAGTCTAGGTTACGAAGTCCCATGATAATGATTCACTCACAATAGATCAAAGGATTTAGATACAAGATAGACTAACACCACAAAACGCATGACCTCCACATGGCACGTTGTACGAAGTTTGGTTAACATGTCAGAAACGCTTATATATAGGAAGTACCAGTGGCGTATCCACCACGCTTCGGGCACATCGTGTCACACCCCGATATTTCCACGTATTACCAGTGGGGAGCATCGTGACGTAGTTGATATCATCATAGTCAAACAACACAATATATAAATGCACAGCGGAAGCAAAAGATAGATTCATTTCAACTTTAATAAATTGTAATATTAAATATCACGAAATAGTTGAAATAAATCCACAGGCGGATCAAAATAAAAAGGAGATATTGTTCAACAGTTTTATGACATCCAAGCTTGCGAGACTTATTGTGGACGCTAGGAAAAAGCCAGCCTAGTTCGAGTAGTACCTGCACTTAACCTTTTTGGGAAAATACGTCAGTTTACACTGGTAAATACAATTTAACTAACTCATTTTGAAAAGTTTAAAAAAATTGATTTGAATGCACGTGGCACAAAACTTTTTATAACTTGGGATAATTATTTGAATATAATCTTGTAAAAGAATTACATGTTTCTTATGCGTTCAGTAGCCCGGTTTATGCCGGGTTAAAGATCAATAGACACACCACATTATTTGGTTAGGCACTGACGGGTGTACGCCTACACCCCGTGCTCAGGTCGTGGCCATTTCGTAAAATGATGCCAAGGACATCCGGGACATGGTCATTAACCCCCCAAAGGCTTTAAGCAAACAAAACATTTCCAAACGGAGCATATCAATGGTTTAACCTCTATTCGATTAAAGATTCAATGCCCAACCAAGCGGTATTTTATATACCATACCCCAAGCCCGTATAGGGAAAATAAGTTAAAAGTATTTACCTTTGCAAGTATCAATCACAAATAGCAAGTGTGTGTAGCTTTTACTGGGTCCTCTATTCTGGAACAAAGGTTTATAATAACCTATTAGATTTCCTAACGGGTCTTTAATTAAGCCTAAACTTAGATCGGTTAGTTTTAAAGGAAGATACGGTTCAAACGCACGATTAAGCGAAGGCCGGAATGGAATGTGATTTAGACCCGACAAGTTTGAAGACTTGTATAATATGAGCAAACTAAACACATTCTGGATTTTGACACAAAAATGATAAGGTTTGACCCGTTTCGGCTAATATATGCAAACTAGTTACATAAGCCGATCCGAACGCGAAAAGTGCGTAACGAGTAACCAAATGAGTTCTATGCAAGCTTCCTAAGTTAATATGCCTTAAATATGTTGAGACATCAGTAAGATATCTCCTATTATGCCTGAAATGGATTTAAACTCAAACTATGCCTTGTAAGGGCATTTTGGTCATTTAAAGGTTATAAAAGAGTTTAATTAGTAATCTGAGTTACAGGTCTGATTTATTTAGTAAATATACTTAATTTAATAAGTTATAACAAGAGGGTATCATATATATGTGAAATTTATTAATTATAACCATATTATGCACCGTAGGGGCATTTTGGTAATTTTCACATAAGCCTAAAGGGTCAAAACTGGAAATCTGAGTTTAAAATCTTTGTTTACTGTTATAATATAAAAATTTACTGAATATATCAGTAGGTATCAAACCTTATATATATAAACTAGTTTTGATACATACTATGTCGTTAAAATGCTTAAAAAGGCGATTTGGAGCCATTTCCGGGTTTCGTATAGAAAGCTGATATTTTTAATATTCTAGAAGGCTCAAAATAATTTATTTAACAAAACAATCAGTAGAAAAAGGTTTGAGGTCAAAAGGATTTATAAAACTCATTTTATAGCCCAAAAGGGCAAAACCGGCAATAACCGAATTAAGCTTAGGACTCTAAGTTATGCTCATCCTAAAAATAAATAAAAATCTCTAAAAATCCCAAAATATTATTTTATATCAGTAAGTAAAAAGTTTGATATTAAAATTTGGGTTTAGATAGGCTATATGATAATTATGCCATTTATTTACTAATAAAGCTTCTAATTACGTTAATGAGCATAACTCTAAATCTAGACCTCAAACTGATGTCAATTTCTAGGTACAAGTTTATAAATCAGTAACTAAGGTGTATACTCTTTTACATTTCCAAAAATCATATTTTAAGGTCATTTGGGCATAATGGTCAACATATAAGCAATTAACGGAAACATGCATGTGAATCGGGTATCTATTGAACCAAGGTGTATAATCACAGAGGGTTATACTAACATGTAACTAGGTCCAAAAGGAGCTCTAAGGCAATCCTAAACTTGGCTTAAATGGGTCAGAATTGAAAGTCAAAGCATAAGTCAAACTATGCGACTTTCGGTTCCAAACCGAGCCTAAACTGAAAATTGTTGGGGTGAACATGTTTAGACATGTTCTTACATTATTTACCAAGTTATATTAATGATAAAACAGGTTGCATGGATCCTACATTGCTAATTATGCATTAATTTGAAAATAAGCATTCTGTTGACTTTTTAAAGTAAGCTTTGACCCGACAATTGACCTAGTTAGAGTGGGAATCAGAGAGTACCCTTTTAAGGGTTTATTACCCACATAATTACCCACTCATAGGTATTTTTAATTTGAGATTTGACTGAATAAATTATGAGTAATCTCGAAGTCAAACTTTAATTATGACGGTTTGACTTTTAGCTAATTAACTAAGCTAAAATGAATTATGAAAGGTTAAGGACACTTACAAGAGTCCTAATTATGATTAGAGATCACTAGGAAGCTTGATGTTGATCAGAGGAGCTCCATAAATGATGTAGTGATTATGTCAAGTGCAAATGAAATGAGCAAGGATCATAGTTGCAACAATGTGCTCTTATATAGGACCTTAGATGCCATAAGATTGTTACACACAAGTCTACAGGTGTTCTTGGATCAATCCCAGGTGTCCCTATGCATTAAAAACCATTGGAGAAGCCCCTGGAATCAAGAAACTAGGTAACTAAGGCGGTGTAACCTGCAAACAGGCATCTGCCAGTTCTGCTGGAAAACCTCCCCCGTCGCGCCACGCGACAGGTCCTCGCGCCACGCGAGGGGACCGGTTTTTAAGTTTTGTTGTTTTGTTGCATGTTCAGTCCCTGCACTCTTGGTATTCGAAATTCTGATATTTTCAGCATGCAAAGTCAGTGAAAACAGGTCTGGGGTGTCTTAGGGAGTGTGGCCATGCATTGGAAAGTTTTGAATACTTGAGAAAGGCTTCCGAATCCAAGAATTATGATATTTACATTTTTAACCCTTATTCTTGGAAACTTTAATCTATACCAAAATTTTGAAGTGGATCCTTGTGAAATTTTTATCACTTATTCTTGTGAGCATAATCAATCGTTACAAAGCTTCGGGTTTGCTAAAAGGTCACTCAGATGTATACTTTAAACATGTTGACACATTTAACCCCTGTAGTTTGTAATCTCTCACTTTCTTTCACAATTAGCTTCGTATGATCCATGATTTATTCGTTTAAGGGTATAAACATCATGTAAGGTTATTTTAAAGTATATTTTTCCGTTGTTGACACTTTGAACCCTTTTATTCACATAGTTTCTTTGTTTGTCAACTTTAGTCCATCTAAAGTAATCTTTTACACGTTTAAAGCTTATGACACGTGTCGATACATTATTGGACATGAAATTTCGAGGTGTTACATTCTCACCCCCTTAAAAGAAATCTCGACCTCGAGATTTACTGAAATAAATGAGGGTATTTTTCTTTCATTGTGCATTCTACCTCCTATGTGTACTAGGGACCTCTACGGGCATCCCATTTGACCTTTACAATAGGCACATGCTTCCTTCGAAGCTTCTTTACCTGTCGATCCTCAATCGACAATGGTTTTTCCACAAATTTCAAGCTCTCATCTATATGCACATCCGTATGTGGTATGGCTAGCGATTCGTCAGCTAGGCATTTCTTCAGATTGCAGACGTGGAATACATTGTGAATACCACTGAACCCTTCAGGTAAGTTTAATTTGTAAGCCACTGACCCGACACATTCGATGATCTCGAATGGTCCTATATACCTTGGGCTTAACTTACCTTTCTTACCAAATCGCATCACCCTCTTCCAGGGTGATACCTTTAGCAAAACCTTATCACCGACCTCAAACTTTAGAGGTTTTCGCCTTTTATTAGCATAACTTTTCTGCCTATCCCTGGCAGCTTTCAGGCGGTCATGAATCTGGACAATCTTGTCCGTTGTTTCAAAGACTAAATCAGGTCCTGATAATTGAACTTCTCCTACTTCCGCCCAACAAATAGGCGTTTGGCATTTTCTACCATATAATGCCTCGAAAGGCGCAGCCTTAATGCTCGTATGATAGCTATTGTTATAGGAGGACTCGATCAATGGCAGGTGGTTATCCCAACTACCACCTAAATCAATTACACATGCACGAAGCATGTCTTCCAAAGTTTGGATGGTTCGCTCACTCTGCCCATCTGTCTGTGGGTGGTAAGCTGTACTAAAATTCAAGCGCGTGCCCAAAGACTATTGGAAACTTTTCCAAAAATGTGATGTGTATCTGGTATCTCTGTCAGAGATAATTGACACTAGTACGCCATGCAGAGATACAATCTTATCTACGTACAATTGGGCTAACATGTCGAAGCTAAAAGTCTCCTTAATGGGTAGGAAATGTGCTGACTTAGTCAGTCTATCTACTATTACCCATATAGTATCATTTCCCTTCCTTGTCTTTGGCAACTTGGTGATAAAATCCATTGTCACGATTTCCCACTTCCATGTGGGAAGTTCAGGCTGTTGTAGCAAACCTGACGGCTTCTGATGTTCAGCTTTGACTTGCGCACATGTCAAACATTTAGCTACATAGGTAGCTATAGACTTCTTCAAGCCTATCCACCAAAAATTTTCCTTCAGATCCTGGTACATCTTATCAGCTCCAGGATGAATGGAATATTTAGAACTGTGGGCTTCCTGAAGCATAACATTTCGAAGTCCTCCATAAACTGGAACCCATATTTGTCCATTTAACCTCAGGATTCCGTCCTTGTCATAGGATAATTGCTCTTCAGTTACCCCTAGCTTTTCATCAGGATAGTTAGCTTCCAACACAGCTTCCTTCTGTGCAGCTAATAACCTTTCGTTCAAGATTCTTATATGCTTCACTCTTTCCTTCCTGCTTAAGGCATCAGCAACTACATTCGCCTTGCCTGGATGGTATTTTATCTCACAATGATAATCATTTAAAGTTTCCATCCAGCGTCGCTGCCTCATGTTCAAGTCCTTCTGATTGAACAAGTGTTGAAGGCTTTTGTGATCCGAGTAGATCACACACTTGGTTCCATACAAGTAATGCCTCCATAGTTTTAATGCAAATACAACGGCACCCAGCTCGAAGTCATGGGTGGTGTAGTTTTTCTCATGCACCTTTAACTGTCGTGAAGCATAGGCAATGACTTTGCCTTTTTGCATAAGCACACATCCCATCCCGGTGTGTGATGCATCACAGTATACTACAAACTCATCAATTCCTTCAGGTAACATCAGCACTGGAGCGTTGCTCAACTTCTGCTTCAAAATATCGAAGGATTCTTGCTGCTTAGGCCCCCAGTCAAACTTGCTTTTCTTGCGGGTGAGTAAAGTCAGGGGTGCTGCAATTCTTGAGAAGTTTTCAATAAATCGCCTATAGTATCCTGCTAATCCTAGGAAGCTACGAATCTCTGTAGGCATCTTCAGCTTTTGCCAGTTCATAACTGCTTCCACCTTAGCGGGATCTACTTGGATACCACGCTCACTAACCACATGTCCAAGGAATTGGACTTCTCGAAGCCAAAATTCACACTTCAAAAATTTGGCGTAGAGTTTCTCATGATGTAGAAGTTTAAGAATACATCGAAGGTGTTTCTCATGGTCAGCTTGGTTCTTCGAGTAGATGAGGATGTCGTCAATGAAGACGATGACAAATTTGTCCAAGTAGGGCTTGCAGACGCGATTCATGAGATCCATGAATGCGGCAGGTGCATTTGTGAGTCCAAAAGGCATCACTAGGAATTCGTAATGACCATAACGAGTCCTAAATGCAGTCTTGTGTACATATTCATCTTTAACCTTCAATTGGTGATAGCCTGACCTCAAATCGATCTTAGAGATGTAGCTTGCCCCTTGTAATTGATCGAACAGATCGTCGATCCTGGGCAAAGGATACCTATTCTTGATAGTGACCTTATTAAGCTCACGGTAATCGATGCATAGACGCATCGATCCATCCTTCTTCTTGACAAACAAGATCGGCGCTCCCCAAGGAGACGAACTAGGTCTAATGAAACCTTTGGCTAGCAGATCATCTAACTGCATCCTCAACTCCTTCATTTCTGTTGGTGCCAACCTATAAGGTGCTCTCGCTACCGGTGCTGCTCCAGGGATGATGTCAATTCTGAATTCTACTTGTCTATCTGGTGGTAAACCAGGTAATTCTTCAGGAAAAACTTCAGGATATTCAGAGATGACGGGGATGTCTTCCATCTTAGGTTTCAGCTCATCAATAGTAACCTGTGCCATATAAATGACACAACCCTTCTTCAGGCACCTAGATGCCTTGAGCATAGACACTTGCTCAGGCAATCCATACTGGGTATCTCCCTGAATGGTAAGTGGCTCACCAGACGGGGTCTTGACTACTACTTGCTTCTTGTTGCACACAATCTGGGCTTGGTTATGCGATAACCAATCCATACCTATCACTATATCAAAACCGGCTAGCTTAAAGGGAAGTAAGGACAAAGGAAAAGAGTGGTTCCTAATGGATATAACACATCCATCTAACACAGTTGAGGCGGTTTCTATGGTTCCATCAGCTAATTCCACCTCATACTTCACACTTAAGGCTTTAACAGGTAAATTCAGTAACTTACAAAACTTATCATCTACAAATGATTTATCAGCTCCTGAATCAAATAGCACTCTCGCATAAACATCATTTATAAGGAAAGTACCTGTGATCACATTGTCGTCCTGAACAGCTTCCTTTGCATCCATCCTGAAGACCCTAGCATTGGTCTTTTCCCATCCTCAGTTTTCTTGGTGATCTTAGGGCAATTGGACTTGATGTGTCCTTTTTCATTGCAATTGTAGCATGTAGCATCCTTGATTTTCTTACAGTCTAAGGTCCTATGCTCAAAAGACTTGCAAATCCCACAGGCTCTTGGTTGTGACTGGGATTTCGACTCGAGTCTGCACCTTCCAAAATGGTGCTTCTTACAAACCTTACATTTGGGCTTATCTCCAGATTGATACCCATCCTTCTTAGATCCAGACCCCTTCTTGTGGTCATTGTTTCCCCTGTGCTTCTTGTCTGACCGTCGTGAATTGTCATCTTCACGCTTCCTTTTCTTGGCATCCGTGTTCCTCAGCGATCTCTGCCTGACTGCGTCCAGTGTGAGGGACAGGGATATATCAGCTGCAGACCTGAATGTAGCTGGCCGAGAGGCTTTTACACTTGCCTTAATCTCTGGGGCTAAACCCCCAATGAAACGAGCTATTCTTTTGGGTTCCGGGGTCACAAGATAAGGAACCAACCTTGACATTGTATTAAAACTCGTAAGGTAAGCTTGGCAATCCAGATTTTTCATCACCAATGACAGAAAATCCGACTCAATCTTTTCAACCTCATGCTGAGGACAGTAGTTCTCCTTGATGAGGGTAACAAATTGCTCCCATGTCATATTGTACAGTGGAATCTTCCCGGTAGCTTGAATCAACGATCTCCACCAGGCTAAGGCCTCACCTTTGAACGATTGAGATACAAACTTTACTACATCCTTATCAGCACACCGGCTGATATCAACCATGGTATCCATTTCATCCAACCATGTCATGCAGTCAACCGCTCCTTTCTCCCCAGTAAAATATCTGGGTTTGCATGAGACGAAGTATTTATATGTACAGGACTTACCACGCGGTTCTTGTTTAAGCTCGATCTTCTTTGACGGAACACTTTGCTGGTTCGAGGAGTGATGATCTTCATCATCCTTCTTTGGCTTATCTAGCTTAGAGGGTGGCTTACTATGAGCCTCAGAATGTGTTTTTGGCTTAGATTGGGGTGCTGATTGGGTCCTGCTTCGAGTACTACTCGATTCACTATACTGCCTATCTATGGCTTTTGTGACAGCATTGTCAATTAATGCTTGGAGTTCTGCACCAGTTATATTGATCCTGGTGGTGTCATGATTCTCCTTTGGCCGACTGTTGACCTCTTCAGACTCGGCCATGTAGTTAGATTTCTACATAAAATGATGACAATGATTCATTTAGGGAATTATAATGGTTTGTCATCTTGATAATTTATTAACCATGGTAATTAAAGAACCATATTGGTTAATTTGTTAAGAAATTTCATTTGGGACTTTTCATTAGTAACCCTTAGTTCTAAAATAAATTATAATAATGGCACAATACGCCTAGTCACATGGACATTTCTAAATTTTGGGTCAAGATCTTATAGGATCTAATTATTAAGGTTTGAATCAAGGTTCATTACCTTTCTTGACAGGGAGTTCATAAGCTACGACTGTCTTTTGTCTTATATGACAATAATTATAGCCCGTAGTCATTACGTCACAAACGGATGTTTATTTAATAATAAGGAATTTGGAATAATTCAACACAAGGGTGGCCTGTGTGATTTTGCGGATCGCATTAGCCAAGAATGTTAACATATTTGCAGATGTTAACAGGGACTTGAATCTTTTAAAACAGGTTTTACCATATTGGCCAGGTCTTATTATGACATACAAGCTAGGTTTTACTTTTTAAGATTCTTTTTAACATTTAACGCAGAACAATTTTAAATTGAGATGTTGATATGGATCTGAATCTAATTGTGGAAACTACCATCTTGGCCCTGTCTTAAGGTTACACATGGCTAGGTCTTGTCCTTTTAGATTTTATCATTTTAATATAATGATAGATCTTGTATAATTAATGTTATCATTTATTTTATATTTTTGTTCATGCATATAACTAAAAATAGAAATTTAAATCTAACCATTTCACCACATGAATTAAAATACTAGTCTGCCCTGAACGGGACTTTCAAATGAAATAACATGCCCTCGCAGGGGCTTAACCAAACGAACATACCCACGCAGGGGTCAAAATAAAAGACTTGCCCACGCAGGGGCTCAACTAACAAAACATACCCACGCAGGGGTTTAATAAACAGAACATACCCACGCAGGGGTTAAAACAGAAAGCCAGGCCCACGCAGGGGCTCAACAGAAAACAAGGGAATACAACCAAAAATTTGAAGGATTCAATGGTCCTTCTTGCTTTTCCCTTTTATTAAACCTGCTAATCCCTTGAAGAAACCTTGTCGTTCCCTACGATCCCTGTGAATTTGATGTTCAACCAGGTCCAGTCTTTGGAGAATTTCCTCCCGCTCATGCGGGGAAAACCGTGGTACCTGCGGCTGTGGCTGCAGCTGATGTGGAGGTTGAAGAGACGGCTGCTGTTAGTACCCATAAGCTGGGTATCCGACTCCCCAAGGAGCTCCGTATGGCCCTTCGGGGTTAACAGCATTATAGTTCCACGTCGCCAGGTATGGGTCGATCTCCGCATAGTTGAAACTGGTGTGAGCTGGCTGCTCGAAGGGATTATATGTTGCTGGGCCAGTGTACGTGGGAATTGGGTTGTCAAAACCCAATGGTGGTGGTACAACATGTGTAGAGTTCACTTCCGGGTTGGGGTTTGAAGGTCCCCCAAACTGTTGATCTTCTCGGAGCGGCGGATAGTGGCTGCTACACGATGGTTGAGGGGTGCTGATATGCACTCCTCTTCCTTGCACGGACATTCGTGCGTTTGTTCTCCTTCGCCTTGGTGGCTCAGGAGGCTGCTGCTGAGGTGGTGGTGGTGGCGGGGTAACTGCCACAAAGCGAGAGTCCCTGGAAGGATCCGATTGCTGCTGCTGCTGAGGCGTTGAATGGTAAGAGGGTGTGAAATACCATTCATGCTGGGTGAATCTGGCTTGGTAGCTATCTGGACCACGGTAAGGTGATCCATGGAACGACGATCCGTCAGAGATTTCAATAGGATGTGTGGGGGTACCAGTCGGTGGTTCAGTAGGGTCGGTATCCTCATCCATGTCCATGTTGTGATCTCCAGAAAAATGATCTTCAGGTCCCAATGGGTTAATACCCACTGGTTCCTCGAGGTAGTTTGCCGGGTTGAACCGGCATCGGAAGATTTGAGACGGGTTGTCGAAGGAATGGCGTGAGTTGGACCGCTGGAGAGGGATAAACGAAGGTTGTGGGTTTTGAGGTTCGTTTTCTGAATGGGGTCCAAAAGAGTGCAAGTAAGAAGGTGACGAAGCTAACGAGACAGACCGCCTTGCTGGCTGTAGATGTGCCCTCCAGTCTCCCTGTGGACTGATGTGTATGTTGACGGGCGAGGTTCGTCTTTGAGAAGGCCCGACCTCCTGGTCGTGGCCTGTTACAGGTGACTTTCCTTTTCTTCTAAAGAATCTTGGCGGCATATTTAGACCTGTCAACATAAACAAAGATAACAACAAAGAATAATATAAAAGAAAAATTAAAACAAAATCAGGATTTGTCCTATGTTCTTTGTCTAGACTCGAAAATTCAAGAAATGTGCAATTGTGTAACTGAGATTAAACACAAAAGGCTAGTGTTTAATTCACTCAGTGTTGGCTCTGATACCAACCTGTCACACCCCGATATTTCCACGTATTACCGGTGGGCCCGGTGGGGAGTATCGTGACGTAGTTGATATCATCATAGTCAAACAACACAATATATAAATGCACAGCGGAAGCAAAAGATAGATTCATTTCAACTTTAATAAATTGTAATATTAAATATCATGAAATAGTTGAAATAGATCCACAGGCGGATCAAAATAAAAAGGAGATATTGTTCAACAGTTTTATGACATCCAAGCTTGCGAGACTTATTGTGGACGCTAGGAGAAAGCCAGCCTAGTTCGAGTAGTACCTGCACTTAACCTTTTTGGGAAAATACGTCAGTTTACACTGGTAAATACAATTTAACTGACTCATTTTGAAAAGTTTAATAAAATTGATTTGAATGCATGTGGCACAAAACTTTTTTATAGCTTGGGATAATTATTTGAATATAATCTTGTAAAAGAATTACATGTTTCTTATGCGTTCAGTATCCCGGTTTATACCGGGTTAAAGATCAATAGACACACCACATTATTTGGTTAGGCACTGACGGGTGTACGCCTACACCCCGTGCTCAGGTCGTGGCCATTTCGTAAAATGATGCCAAGGATATCCGGGACATGGTCATTAACCCCCCAAAGGCTTTAAGCAAACAAAACATTTCCAAACGGAGCATATCAATGGTTTAACCTCTATTCGATTAAAGATTCAATGCCCGACCAAGCGGTATTTTATATACCATACCCCAAGTCCGTATAGGGAAAATAAGTTAAAAGTATTTACCTTTGCAAGTATCAATCACAAATAGCAAGTGCGTGTAGCTTTTACTGGGTCCCCTATTCTGGAACAAAGGTTTATAATAACCTATTAGATTTCCTAACGGGTCTTTAATTAAGCCTAAACTTAGACCGGTTAGTTTTAAAGGAAGATACGGTTCAAACGCACGATTAAGCGAAGACCGGAATGGAATGTGATTTAGACCCGACAAGTTTGAAGACTTGTATAATATGGGCAAACTAAACACATTCTGGATTTTGACACAAAAATGATAAGGTTTGACCCGTTTCGGCTAATATATGCAAACTAGTTACATAAGCTGATCCGAACGCGAAAAGTGCGTAACGAGTAACCAAATGAGTTCTATGCAAGCTTCCTAAGTTAATATGCCTTAAATATGTTGAGACATCAGTAAGATATCTTCTATTATGCCCGAAATGGATTTAAACTCAAACTATGCCTTGTAAGAGCATTTTGGTCATTTAAAGGTTATAAAAGAGTTTAATTAGTAATCTGAGTTACAGGTCTGATTTATTTAGTAAATATACTTAATTTAATAAGTTATACCAGTAGGGTATCATATATATGTGAAATTTATTAATTATAACCATATTATGCACCGTAGGGGCATTTTGATAATTTTCACGTAAGCCTAAAAGGTCAAAACTGGAAATCTGAGTTTAAAATATTTGTTTACTGTTATAATATAAAAATTTACTGAATATATCAGTAGGTATCAAACCTTATATATATAAACTAGTTTTGATACACACTATGTCGTTAAAATGCTTAAAAAGGCGATTTGGAGCCATTTCCGGGTTTTGTATAGAAAGCTGATATTTCTAATATTCTAGAAGGCTCAAAATAATTTGTTTAACATAACAATCAGTAGAAAAAGGTTTGAGGTCAAAAGGATTTATAAAACTCATTTTATAGCCCAAAAGGGCAAAACCGGCAATAACCGAATTAAGCTTAGGACTCTAAGTTATGCTCATCCTAAAAATAAATAAAAATCTCTAAAAATCCCAAAATATTATTTTATATCAGTAAGTAAAAAGTTTGATATTAAAATTTGGGTTTAGGTAGGCTATATGATAATTATGCCATTTATTTACTAAGAAAGCTTCTAATTACGTTAATGAGCATAACTCTAAATCTAGACCTCAAACTGATGTCAAATTCTAGGTATAAGTTTATAAATCAGTAACTAAGGTGTCTACTCTTTTACATTTCCAAAAATCATATTTTAAGGTCATTTGGGCATAATGGTCAACATATAAGCAATTAACGGAAACATGCATGTAAATCGGGTATCTATTGAACCAAGGTGTATAATCACAGAGGGTTATACTAACATGTAACTAGGTCCAAAAGGAGCTCTAAGGCAATCCTAAACTTGGCTTAAATGGGTCAGAATTGAAAGTCAAAGCATAAGTCAAACTATGCGACTTTCGGTTCCAAACCGAGCCTAAACTGAAAATTGTTGGGGTGAACATGTTTAGACATGTTCTTACATTATTTACCAAGTTATATTAATGATAAAACAGGTTGCATGGATCCTACATTGCTAATTATGCATTAATTTGAAAATAAGCATTCTGTTGACTTTTTAAAGTAAGCTTTGACCCGACAATTGACCTAGTTAGAGTGGGAATCAGAGAGTACCCTTTTAAGGGTTTATTACCCACATAATTACCCACTCATAGGTATTTTTAATTTGAGATTTGACTGAATAAATTATGAGTAATCTCGAAGTCAAACTTTAATTATGACGGTTTGACTTTTAGCTAATTAACTAAGCTAAAATGAATTATGAAAGGTTAAGGACACTTACAAGAGTCCTAATTATGATTAGAGATCACTAGGAAGCTTGATGTTGATCAGAGGAGCTCCAGAAATGATGTAGTGAATATGCCAAGTGCAAATGAAATGAGCAAGGATCATAGTTGCAACAATGTGCTCTTATATAGGACCTTAGATGCCATAAGATTGTTACACACAAGTCTACAGGTGTTCTTGGATCAACCCCAGGTGTCCCTATGCATTAAAAACCATTGGAGAAGCCCCTGGAATCAAGAAACTAGGCAACTAAGGCGGTGTAACCTACAAACAGGCATCTGCCAGTTCTGCTGGAAAACCTCCCCCGTCGCGCCACGCGAGGGGACCGGTTTTTAAGTTTTGTTGTTTTGTTGCATGTTCAGTCCCTGCACTCTTAGTATTCAATATTCTGACATTTTCAGCGTGCAAAGTCAGTGAAAACAGGTCTGGGGTATCTTAGGGAGTGTGGCCATGCATTGGAAAGTTTTGAATACTTGAGAAAGGCTTCCGAATCCAAGAATTATGATATTTACATTTTTAACCCTTATTCTTGGAAACTTTAATCTATACCAAAATTTTGAAGTGGATCCTTGTGAAATTTTTATCACTTATTCTTGTGAGCATAATCAATCATTACAAAGCTTCGGGTTTGCTAAAAGGTCACTCAGAGGTATACGTTGACACATTTAACCCCTGTAGTTTGTAATCTCTCACTTTCTTTCACAATTAGCTTCGTATGATCCATGATTTATTCATTTAAGGGTATAAACATCATGTAAGGTTATTTTAAAGTATATTTTTCCATTGTTGACACTTTGAACCCTTTTATTCACATAATTTCTTTGTTTGTCAACTTTAGTCCCTCTAAAGTAATCTTTTACACGTTTAAAGCTTATGACACGCGTCGATACATTATTGGACATGAAATTTCGAGGTGTTACATATCGCCTCTCCTTGTACTCGGTGTCTTGCTACGTGTCGCGACTCTCCACATACCCATCATCATCATCATCATATATTCACATAATTTAATAGATTATCGTAGATTACTCAAATAAATACTCAAAATAGATCAGCGTAGAATACTCAAGTAGATTATCATAGATCATTGCATAGATTATATTGATAAATTATCATAGTTTGCTTAAGTAGATAGTTTAACATAGTTTAACCAGATAGATGATCATAGATTAAACCAACAGGCTAAGATAGTTCAACATAGTTTAGCTCAAAATAGTTTAACCCGCCAGATTGTCATAGATCATTGCAAATAGATCAACCATAGATTATGCTAGAATTCTCATAGATTACATAGTCTGCTCATAGATTGCATAGGCTTTCCATAGATTACATAGACATTCCGTAGGCTACATAGACTTTCCATACAGGTCTGCAAACACTAATCTTGTATGGCACTTGGTACGAAAGTTGGTAATATGCCGGAAGCATTTATATATAGGAAGTACCAGTGGCGTATCCACCATGCTTCGGACATGCCACTTTTGTCTCGTACTTCCATGTCATCTTAGTGCTTCATACCCAAAACCACCTCAGAACATATTAGTCGGTCAAGATTACCACATAGATTACACGTAGAATAAGACTTCATAAATTTAGTTCGATCTGAGATTAGAATTAAGGTTTTAGATTGCGGACAACGTGCAAATCTTGTGTAAAGCATTTTAAAACGAATGAAGAATTAAGTTCAAAACCTCATAGATAAAACCACATTTATAAAATTGAGATAACATAAAAACGAGATAGGCTTTTAAAACACAGGATTGTTTCGGGTAGAGGAACGGCGACTAACCAGAGTGATTCGAACCCCTATCGAATTGAGGTAGCGTGCCCTGACTTATTTAGACAAATACGTCATTGATGTTAGGCCTACGATATTCATCCTTTTAGTCATTTCACGTACTCAATTGATTGGCAGTCACGAGACTTTGGCGAGACACAAAATCATCAAGGAGCGGGACTAGTCATCAAGGTCTGAGTTTCATCTCTAACTTGACAACATCGCACCCTAAATAGCGTGGGCACTTATCCGCAGATATGGCCTACTAGAATAATATGGAGAATTCCCATCAAGGTTCGGATGTCACTCCTATCCTGTGGGCAGATCTCGTGCAAAATATAAACACTGTTGTAACAACGTTTTCTTAGTATAAATTGTATATTGTGTCAGCCTTAGGACAGGCATGTAAGTTTAACAGGAATAGTGTGCTAGGAAGCATGTACGATAGAATGCATAAGTCTTAACCAACAAATAAGAATCAAGTTCCTAGAACTATAGACTAGGGCAAGTATTCCTACTTATCCTAATTCCATATAGTTATGGCTCTGATACCAATCTGTCACACCCCAACCGATGGCGGAAACATCAGGGTACGACCACTAGGTGTTCAGATTGCACATGAGATTTCCATAACACTATTGTGACGATAGAGATTAATAAATTTCATGCATAAATTTATCTAAATCAAAATCCAACATCTGACATCAAATACAAAACATAACAAAGATTGTTCAATTTGTTCAAAAAGTTCTAAGTTCACTAGGTGACGTTTCTAGGCATTCTCCTAGCTTGATTTCCATGATCCATCTCTACCTATCAACCTGCAACATGTATTAAAATATCAATACGAAAGTATTGGCGAGTATACAAGTTTGATAATAGAATAGTAGATTAAAAGCAACTCATATCCATAGTATAAGCAATAAAAATATTTTCAGCCATGCTAGTGTCGCAGTCCACGCAGTGATAGCCCAAGTATCCCGATGCTTTAGTGTTTACCCAAGACTCAAGGTAAACTAGAATCCTCCTAACAATACCCCCTGAGAATAATGGGAGAGGTGCACCCCCTATAGAGCTACTATTGTTAAGGCGGAACTACACACCCTGGATTAAACGTCACATAGCACAAATAGAATACTAGAATGCACAAGTTTTCACAAACACACAGGATAGAGTATAGATTGCCAAAAGTATTTAGTTTAATAGAATACATGTTACACCCCAAAAGTTTAAAGTAAAAAAGGGATCGAGTATACTCACAGTGATTGCTTAATAGTCGCAACTGTTATTGGATCAAAGGGAGCTCTTTTAGAACAAGCCTGATTAGATTACAACAGGTTAAGAGTCGGGCAGAATAACGAGATTACGCAAGGTGTTGGAGAATGTAATTGGATCGAATGGTTGTCCGATCGGATGGTTATCCGATCGGATTGCCGGTCAATCGGATGACACACATTGCTGAAGAGAATGAGAGGGATGCCCGATCGGATGGCCATCTGATCGGGTTGCCACATGTGTGATGTGTATGAACAAAGGGACTTAGGTGGTTGTCTATTCGGATAGTAATCCAATCGGATTACCACTTGGTCTGAGTGCAAACATCCTGGTTGTCTTGATCGGACGGCTGCTCGATCGGACGGCTGTCCGATCGGGTAGCCAATCGGTCAGACTTCCAAGCTTTGATGGTTTACTAACTGATTAAAAGCTCGAGACCAAAAAAGCAAATGTCACCTGATAGGGCGGTTGTCCGATCGGACGACTGTCCGAACGGGTTGCCACTCGATCGAGCGACCCTTGTCCTTGTTTACCAATCTTGTAAAAATTCTAAGTTTCTAGTTTAACGGTGATGGCACGTTACGTACTGTGACAACAGTAGATTCGTTAGCACAAGACCGTCTTGATCGGGTGGGAATCACCCCTGTCCAATCAGTCGTCTGTCCTTAACGAACTCATGTCAGAATCCAACCCATGCTCGTCTTTTCCGGTAAAACTTAGATCCAAGCTGACTTTAGACTATGCATCAAGTCCATGGACGGTTTAGATCCGGTTTCTACCTAAATAAGGCAAAAGTGGAAGAAAAGATGAAGATTGTCCCAATTTTCATATGAAAAGCGTAGATTTAGGTTAAACTTTATGTAAGAACGCATGAAATACCTTAGATCAAAGCTAAATTGTAACACCCGTCTAAATTTACTTGAATTTAATAATAGTTCACACCATTTTAGATAAAGGATACCTAATTAACATAGATTTCATAAGTAAAGTTCATACGTAGCAAAACCTTAGTCAACTAACGACTACGTTAAAAACATCCAAAAGTTGTTTAACAATTTGATTACAACCCAAAAACCTAGTCTATTAAGGTTAAAACATTGCGGAAGCTTCAAAAGTTGTGTTCGGTTCTTCAAAAGCTAGCTTGACCGTCATCCTTAATCCTTGGATACCTAAAAAATGAAATGTTTACATTAAACATTAGTATTAGAATACTTAGAAATAATACATATTCGAAACTACATCTAAAACGGATTCGATTTAACAAAGAAATACAAAAATTATCGTAAATTTTTAAGCTCTACGGTAAATTACGGTATAAACCGTAATTTACGGTAGCTTCTGGGAAGTTCTGGTTCCACCGTAACACAGGGGAAACCCACCGTAACTTTTTGGTCTCTACCGTAAATTACGGTATATACCGTAATTTACGGTAGACGCTGGAAAGTTATGTTTGGTTTGATTTGTTTGTTTACTTGAATCAAGTTTTCGGATTTTTATCCTACAAATCAACATGTTTAACCCTCGTATTCTAATATGTCATTTGTCAATATTGACAAGAGACCAAGTAACCACACTACAATGTATTACCATGCTTTACTTGGTTATTCGACCCGTTTGGCTCATCTAAGTAATTCTCCATTTTGATGACCACCAACGAGGTCTAACCAGATTCTTGGCCTATTATTTGTTATAGCGAATATCATCGCTTTAGTCCAATTCAACTTTTAGTACACAATCCAACTACATATATGCTAAATATCAAAATTTACCCAAATGTAACGAATCAAGTTACATACCTTTAAAGCAAGCCCTTCAAACGTGCGTCCACACTGGTTTGCCCGCTTGATGCCCCGGCTTCCTTTCCTATAGAGTTCAATCACTTTATGTTTAGAACTCTTTGTTTCACATATATAACACACATTTTGCCATACATCATAATTATGCGTTTTTAAGTTAAACATTTCAGTTTCAAGCCTTCTTTGAGGCATTTCAACAAACATTTCAAGGGCAGATTTTACATGATTACATAACCAATCCCTAACTTATCATTTAGGCCAAATTTTATCAATCAAGCTTTCATTTATAAGGTTTAACATTTAGATTTCAGAAATCTTTTCCTAAGGACCACATTACCCTAGGAAATTGCTCAAAACCCTAGTATTCATCAACTTCACACAAAACCCATGAATGACCTTCAATGTATTCATGAAATTTCCAGAATTTAGGCATATTTTCACACGTTTTTTTCTAGGTTTTGCTTCTAGACACTACATCATTCCTATTCAATCCAAATAACACACATGTAACATCTAATTTCAGATTTTCCAAATTCATGAGAATTTCAAGTTGAGAGATTTCTCAAAATTTTACATACCTTGTAATCCCCTTGTGATGAGGATCAGTAATCTATGTTTGGATTTTGATTTGGGACAAAATTTAGCCTTCAATTGATTGATTTTGTGGATGTTAGAGTTTGAGAATGAGGGTGTCGCCCCCTGCTTGTTCTTGATCGACCAGACCCCCAAATGGGGTGTTTGGTTTTTGTTTTTATTAAAATTTGTAACATAAGTTTCACTTTTATCATCATTGGCCCCTTCACTTTTGTTTAACATATAGTTTTGGTTATTTAAACCTATTTCATGTTATTTCTAGACTTATAGTTAACTAGGTTATAATTTTCCTAGTTAGTAAATTCTTGTTTATTTATACTTTATAATTCTGATATAAAGTTTTATATTTTCGGGGTGTTACAAGTCCACCCCCCTTAAAAGGGTTTCGTCCCCGAAACCGAATTACGTACCAAATAAAGTAGGGTAGAGACGTCGCATCTCCTCCTCGGACTCCCATGTAGTGTCTGAGCCTTTTCTATGCTCCCATTTGATCTTGACTTGATCGATTTGTTTATTTCGTAAGTGTTTGACCTTTCGATCTAAAATCTCCACCGGTCTCACAGCATAATTCAGACTATTATCCACTTCGATATCATCGTAATGGATATAGGCTGTTTCGTCCGCTAGACACTTCCGTAATTGTGACACGTGAAACGTGTTATGAATCCCGCTTAGTTCCTCCGGTAGTTCAAGGCGGTAAGCTACCTTTCCTACTCGTTCTATGATCGCAAACGGCCCTATAAACCCCGGGCTTAATTTTCCTCTTTTTCTAAACCTGATAACCCCCTTCCATGGAGATACTTTGAGCATAACCTTGTCGCCAACCTGGAATTCGATTGGCCAGTTCCTTTTGTCAGCATACGCCTTTTGTCTATCTTGGGCCGCTTTCAAGTGTGCCCGAACCACATCGATCTTTTCATTAGTGGCTCGTACTATATCTTGGTGGGCGAGTTCACGTGGACCCACTTCACCCCAACATACCGGGGTTCGGCATTTCCTACCATAGAGCATTTCGTACGGTGCCATCTTGATACTAGCATGGTAGCTGTTGTTATATGAAAACTCGACCAATGGTAGGTAAACATCCCAACTTCCTCCAAAGTCGATTATACACGCCCGTAGCATGTCCTCCAACGTTTGTATTATCCTTTCACTCTGTCCATCTGTTTGAGGATGGTAAGCAGTGCTAATGAACAATTTGGTTCCCATCTGTTCTTGGAATTCTCGCCAGAAATTTGAAGTGAACCGAGTATCCCTATCAGACACGATGGATACCGGGACTCCATGACGTCCTATTATCTCATTAGTGTAAACTTCTGACATCTTTTCTGATGTATAAGTCTCACGAATCGGAATGAAGTGAGCACTTTTCGTCAATCTATCCACCACTACCCATATGGCATCGAAACCGCGGTTTGTCTTTGGTAGTTTGGTTAATAGGTCCATCGTAATATGTTCCCATTTCCAAACCGGAATTTCCAACGGTTGAAGTTTACCGTATGGCTTTTGGTGCTCCGCTTTGACTTGTAAACATGTCAAGCATTTTTCCACGTACTTCACCACATCTCTTTTCATTCCGGGCCACCAATAGTTTTGCTTTAAGTCGTTATACATTTTGGTTTCTCCCGGATGGATGGAATAACGGAACTTATGGGCTTCATCGAGTAGAAGCTTTTTAACTCCACATGTGTTAGGAACCCAAATTCTGTTGAAACGTGTTTTCAAACCGTGGTTGCCCACTTCGAGATCTTTAACTTGGCCAACAATCCTTTCCTTTTTCCAGTTTTCCGTCTTTACTGCTTCGTCTTGTGCCTCTCGGATCCGTTCAAGTAAGCCCGAGGTCACAATGAGTTGCAATGATCGTACTCGTATCAGGGCATAGTTTGCCTTTCGGCTTAACGGATCGGCCACCACATTGGCTTTCCCGGGGTGGTAATGTATTTCACAATCTAAATCTTTGACCGTTTCTAGCCATCACCTTTGTCGTATATTTAACTCCTTCTGATCGAAGAAGTATTTCAAGCTCTTGTGATCGGTGAATATGGTGCACTTTACCCCATATAAGTAGTGCCTCCATATTTTTAATGCAAATACCACCGCAGCTAACTCGAGATCGTGCGTGGGATATTTCTTCTCGTGTATCTTCAATTGCCTCGAGGCATAAGCTATTACTTTGCCCCGTTGCATCAAAACGCATCCGAGCCCCGATAGTGAAGCATCCGAATAAACCACCATGTCTTCGACTCCGTCCGGCAATGTCAGTACCGGAGCTTGAGTTAACTTCTCTTTTAGCGTTTGAAACGCTCTTTCTTGATCTACACCCCAAATGAACTTTTCTTCCTTCCGGGTTAGTTTTGTTAGCGGTGACGCAATCTTGGAGAAATCTTGAATGAATCTCCTATAGTATCCCGCAAGCCCCAAAAAGCTTCTAATTTCCGAAGGGTTCTTCGGGGAATTCCATTTTGACACGGACTCGATCTTTGACGGATCCACCAATACTCCGCCGGAACTTATGATGTGGCCAAGAAATTGTACCTCTCGTAACCAAAAGGCACACTTAGAGAATTTCGCATACAACCTTTCTCGTCTAAGTGTCTCTAACACCTCTTGTAAGTGGTGTGCGTGTTCGGCTTCGTTTTTCGAATACACCAAAATATCATCGATAAACACGATGACCGACTTATCCAACATTGGCTTGCAAACCTGGTTCATGAGGTCCATGAAAGCCGCGGGTACATTTGTTAGCCCAAATGACATCACGAGGAATTCGTAATGTCCGTATCTCGTGCGGAAAGCCGTCTTCGGCACATCTTCCTCCTTGACCTTTAGTTGGTGATACCCCGATCTAAGGTCAATCTTTGAAAACCAGTTCGCACCTTGTAATTGGTCAAATAAATCATCTATCCTCGGAAGCGGGTATCGGTTCTTTACCGTGAGTTTGTTTAACTCCCGGTAATCGATACACATACGCATGCTTCCGTCTTTCTTTTTCACGAACAATACCGGTGCGCCCTAAGGAGACACACTCGGCCTTATGAATCCTTTGTCAAGCAGGTCTTGAATCTGGGATATCAACTCTTGTAATTCCGACGGTGCGAGTCGGTAAGGTGCTTTAGCCATGGGTTTTGCACCCGGAATCAATTCGATCCCGAACTCTACTTCCCGTTCAGGCGGTATCCCCAGTAAATCCTCCGGAAACACATCTTCATAGTCTCGTACTACCGGTACATCTTCAATCTTTCGTGATTCTTTCTCAGGCTCATTCGCGTATATCCTGAATGCCTTGCATCCTCGCCTCATGAGCTTGTGAGCTTTCAACATTGAGCATACTATTGGGTTGCCTCCTTTTTCACCATAGACAGTGACGTGTTTCCCGCTCGGAGATATTAGCTTTATCTCCTTACGAAAACACACGACCTTCGCATGATGCTGAGATAGCCAATCCATCCCAACGACTACTTGAAATTCTCCCATTGACATCGGGATTAGATCTATCAAGTATTCTTCATCGTCTATGTTTAATTTGCAGCCTCGACAAACATCACAAACTATAAAACTTTTGTTGTCCCCTATTTCTACTTCTAAGGGCACAGATAACTTTGTCAATACAAATGAAGGATGTCGAATAAATCCATGCGAAATGAAGGATTTATTCGCACCCGTATCAAACAATACACGTGCTGGAATTGAGTTAGTTGTGAATATACCTGAGACCACATCGGGTTCTGTTTTTGCTTCAGCCGCGGTAAGTTGGAAGGACCTAGCCTTCGTTTTGGGGGCTTCTGCTGGAGACTCTTTTGTGTCTATCTTTCCAACCAACTCGGGGCATTCAGAATTTTTGTGGCCGGGTTGGTAGCATTTGTAACAAACAGAAACTTTTCCGGGACATAGCGATGCAGTGTGCCCCGTCTTCCCACATACCGGACACGGCTTGTCTTTGAAGCGGCACTCACCTTTGTGCCCCTTTCCACATACCTTGCAACTCGGCGACCCGCCTTTAGCCTCCACTTTCTTTCCCGATTCAGTAGTTCTAGCTTTCTTTGTAGGGCTTGGATTCACATCTTGTGCCCTCCGCTCGCCCCTTTCAACTTGTTTCTTTAACTCAATTTCCCGCTCCCGGGCGGTGTTGATGATTTATGTGAGAGTTTCATATTTTGAGGGAGTCATAAACTCCCGGTATTCAGCACTTAGCATGTTGTAATAGTAGTATATCTTCTGTTCTTCAGTGGTGACTAGCTCGTCACAAAATCTTAGCTTATCCATGAAGATACACGTGATCTTATCAATTGATTCTCCCTTTTGTCTTAACTGGATAAATTCTTCTTTGATCCTGTTAATAACCGCTTTGGGACTATGGTGTTTAAGGAATGGTACCTTAAACTCGTCCCAAGTCATAACCCTCGCCGCTTCGGCTCCCATTTCCTTCTTCTTATTGTCCCACCAATCCTTGGCTTGATTTCTCAATTAACCCGTTCCGTAAGCAACAAAGTCACCTACGTCACAGTGGGTTCGTTTAAACACTCCTTCGATGTCACTTATCCACCTTTGGCAGATTATCGGGTCAACTTCCCCGTTATAGATTGGCGGTCTGCACGCCATAAATTCTTTATATGAGCACCCTTTACGTTCTCCCGTTTTATCTTTCATAAGGTTGACGCTATCCTCCAACCTTTTAACTCGCTCTTCTACAAGCGACAACACCGTGTTTTGAATTTTGTCTATAAACCCGGATAGACTTCCTTCAATTGCCTTCCCTTCTTCTTCGGCAATTATCTCTTTCATTTGTTCGGTGCTTGTTTGCACCGGATTATCATCGTTTCCATCAGACATCTTGAAACTGAAATGTTTACATTTAAACGTTAAACATTTCATTCATAACATTGCTTCATTTGTTTCGGTTTAGCCAAGTTCTCAACTTGCTTTAACTGTTCACATTTAATGCACTTTCCGGGTTTGAGTGTGTTAACACGCTCTTCCCATGCACATCAATTCCTTTCTCATTCTTACATAAGACATAATTTGTTAACATAATAAGTTAATTCTTACCGGACGATCGATCAAGCTTGAACCGAACACTTTGTTGACAACCTTAAGCTCTGATTACCAACTTGTAACACCCGTCTAATTTACTTGAATTTAATAATAGTTCACACCATTTTAGATAAAGGATACCTAATTAACATAGATTTCATAAGTAAAGTTCATACGTAGCAAAACCTTAGTCAACTAACGACTACGTTAAAAACATCCAAAAGTTGTTTAACAATTTGATTACAACCCAAAAACCTAGTCTATTAAGGTTAAAACATTGCAGAAGCTTCAAAAGTTGTGTTCGGTTCCTCAAAAGCTAGCTTGACCGTCATCCTTAATCCTTGGATACCTAAAAACTGAAATGTTTACATTAAACATTAGTATTAGAATACTTAGAAATAATACATATTCGAAACTACATCTAAAACGGATTCGATTTAACAAAGAAATACAAAAATTATCGTAAATTTTTAAGCTCTAACGTAAATTATGGTATATACCGTAATTTACGGTAGCTTCTGGGAAGTTCTGGTTCCACCGTAACACAGGGGAAACCCACCGTAACTTTTTGGTCTCTACCGTAAATTACGGTATATACCGTAATTTACGGTAGACGCTGGAAAGTTATGTTTGGTTTGATTTGTTTGTTTACTTGAATCAAGTTTTTGGATTTTAATCCTACAAATCAACATGTTTAACCCTCGTATTCTAATATGTCATTTGTCAATATTGACAAGAGACCAAGTAACCACACTACAATGTATTACCATGCTTTACTTGGTTATTCGACCCGTTTGGCTCATCTAAGTAATTCTCCATTTTGATGACCACCAACGAGGTCTAACCAGATTCTTGGCCTATTATTTGTTATAGCGAATATCATCGCTTTAGTCCAATTCAACTTTTAGTACACAATCCAACTACATATATGCTAAATATCAAAATTTACCCAAATGTAACGAATCAAGTTACATACCTTTAAAGCAAGCCCTTCAAACGTGCGTCCACACCGGTTTGCCCGCTTGATGCCCCGGCTTCCTTTCCTATAGAGTTCAATCACTTTATGTTTAGAACTCTTTGTTTCACATATATAACGCACATTTTTCCATACATCATAATTATGCGTTTTTAACTGAAACATTTCAGTTTCAAGCCTTCTTTGAGGCATTTCAACAAACATTTCAAGGGCAGATTTTACATGATTACATAACCAATCCCTAACTTATCATTTAGGCCAAATTTTATCAATCAAGCTTTCATTTATAAGGTTTAACATTCAGATTTCAGAAATCTTTTCCTAAGGACCACATTACCCTAGGAAATTGCTCAAAACCCTTGTATTCATCAACTTCACACAAAACCCATGAATGACCTTCAATGTATTCATGAAATTTCCAGAATTTAGGCATATTTTCACATGTTTTTGTCTAGGTTTTGCTTCTATACACTACATCATTCCTATTCAATCCAAATAACACACATGCAACATCTAATTTCAGATTTTCCAAATTCATGAGAATTTCAAGTTGAGAGATTTCTCAAAATTTTACATACCTTGTAATCCCCTTGTGATGAGGATCAGTAATCTATGTTTGGATTTTGATTTGGGACAGAATTTAGCCTTCAATTGATTGATTTTGTGGATGTTAGAGTTTGAGAATGGGGGTGTCGCCCCCTGCTTGTTCTTGATCGACCAGACCCCCAAATGGGGTGTGTGGTTTTTGTTTTTATTAAAATTTGTAACATAAGTTTCACTTTTATCATCATTGGCCCCTTCACTTTTGTTTAACGTATAGTTTTGGTTATTTAACCCTATTTCATGTTATTTCTAGACTTATAGTTAACTAGGTTATAATTTTCCTAGTTAGTAAATTCTTGTTTATTTATACTTTATAAGTCTGATATAAAATTTTATATTTTCGGGGTGTTACATAAATCTTGCTTAAAATGACATCACATGGCAGTTTGTACAAACCACCATGATGACATCACCTTTAAGAACTCAGATCTGAGAGATTTCATGGTGAAAAGTGTGATTTCAAGTGAGAATCACATAGAGAATGATGTGTAGATTAAGAAAAGACAATGATCCAGCCTAAAACGTACCGAAATCGATGAGAGAATAAAGAAAAGGATGTATGCGCGTGTCTTGGTCGAGCAGAGATGTCAGATCACTGAAAAGGTGATGTGACAGGTCTATTTATAGCGGCGGGAGAGGAGAGAAAAGGAAGGTGTGTTTGGTTCAGACGGCAGTTCGATCGGACGGCTGTCCGATCGGGTGGTCATCCGGTAGGGTGACAATTCGATCGGATGGCAGTCCGATCGGATGGCCACTCCGGCCAACCCAACCTTTCCATATTTCCAGTTTTGGCTTGTTTTGCGAGTTAGATTAAGCGTTGCGTTTTATTCGAGTAATAGAATAACCAGATTATAGCATACACATCAAAAGTTTACAAGATTAAATAGATTCCGCCAGTGACAAGGCTCCAGTCTCTCGTTCAACCAAGAATCAAGTTTCACGAGTCTAAGAAGCCAAGCACCCAATAGATTTAGGTATTCCAATCGTAGATTTAGACATTCCAATATAGGTTTAGACATTTCAAGCACATAGAGTTAAACATTCCAAGTATATAGACATTTGGGCATTCTAATCATATAGAATTTAGGCAATCTCACATATAGACATTCCTCATTTAGGCATTTCAACATTAGGCATTCCGAATAGACATTCAAATCATATAGAATTAGGCATTCCCAAACTCATACTTAGACATTCCAAGAAAATAGGCAATCCAACATAGATTAGGACTAAAATAAGCAAAAAGTTAAACTTCAGGGACTATTCTTGACATGAGCCTAAAGTTCAGGGACGCTGGGCGTTACATAAATTGTACCTTTGTAAAGGTTGACCATACCAAAATGACAAAGGATAACAACATATTTCTCTTGTTTCTTATCATTCATGTAAGCAAACTTGTCAATAGCAAAAGCATCCCACAAAGTAACCGGACACTTTTGGCCTCTAAAATATTAACATAAAACCTAATAACATCAAGCAACCTTGTAATGCTTTAAACGTCAAAATGCAACAACTTAATAAAAAGAACTCACTCAAGGTCTTCAACTCTAAGATTAAGTCTCTTGCCCTTGCTCCCATCCTTCTTTGTTGTATCCTCTAGATTGAAACATACTTCCACATAACCAATCCAATCTATAAACAAAAATATATTGTTAAAAGAAAACAACATTAAGAAGCGATAACATGAAAAAAAAACAATAAGACAAAACCGTACATATATATCATGTAGTGATTTATACCAATAACTGTATTAACTTCAATTTTATTTTGAACAACATCCTTGAGGTTAACGAAATTAAAACGGTATTTCGGTCCAGACCAGTCAAGGTATTTCTCAACAGAAGTATAGAAATACAGTGATATTTTGTCATTTCTCTTGGTATACCTAGCAGAGGACTTATTAGCAGCAAGATACGATTTGGTGATAAGAAGACATTCATCCAACTGAAGGAAGTCTTTGAATTTTCCTAGCATCTTATGCAGACAGCTGGCTTGTATCATAGTTCCCTAAGAATATGAAACATTCGATTAAATAAAAAACATGTTATATAACATTTGGGTATTCATATGTCCAAAATAACTATAAGACAAATATATACGGTACCATCTCATCCATGAAGATCATATCAAGACGGTATATTTCATTTTTGTTTTCATTCATCATCTTCTTCGACATGCTAACAATCTTCACTCTAATCGAATAGTTGTTTGAGAATGTATTAAGATCGTTAAGCATGCTAACCTTTGCAACCTCCATTTGAAGACTGTACATAAAAAAAAGAATAAGTAAAATATATCTATTGCTAAACTTAATATGATAATACAATAAGCATGGATGTTCTTAAAAAATATATCAAGGTTGGAATTCAAGCTTACCGATTCTCCATTCAAAATTTTAATTGAATGCAGTGGCAAATGTAATTTGAAAGGTAAGTAGTGTATATCCTTATATCCTGCTTTATTAAAGTAATTAAATATTAGAAATGATATGCAAAATAGGAAAAAAAGAGAGAGAACGTCAATTTTAAATTACCATTTTGCATATTTTGGATTTCAAAATTACTGATATTACTGATTTGATTTGAAAGCAATTGTCATGATTACTTTTCTAATTTTTATTTTAACTTTAATTAAGAGATAATAACCGTCAATTTGAAATTCACATTTTGCATATTTTAAATGTCCAAAGCTCAAGAAATTAGCATTAATTACTGATTTGATTTGCAACAAATAGTCATCAAGAATTTTTATTTTATTTTTTAATTTAACTTTAAATTTTATCATGAAAACAATGTTGGAGGAACTCTTATCTCATTGGAATGTAACAATTAGGTAAAATGGTAATTTCATTGTAATTCTAGTTTTCATTTGATTATTTTCAATCTATCACTAATTAACACCATCAATAATAAAAATGTGAGCAGTGGCTGTTTTTTAGGGAAACTGCTGATGGTCAATATCAGTGGATGTCAACAATAAAAAAGTGAGCAGTGGCTATTTTTTTCTAGTGGATACCCAGCAGTTTTTGAAACACTGATGTTTGGTCAGTCAGTGGTCAACACGAAGATTGAAGAAACAGAGGTTGTATTTCAGCAGTGGATAACTTTTAACAATGAAATGTTTGAACCAACACAGTGGTTGTAACAGGCTTTTAAACAGATGTTGGGGCTTAAACAGATGTTTCGCCTTATATATCAGTTGTCTAGACTTAAACAGAAGTTTGACCTTAAACAAATGTTTGCCCATAAACAGAAGTTTGGCCATAAACAGATGTTTGGCCTTAAACAAATGTTTGAGCTTAAACAAATGTTTGCCCATAAGCATCTGTTTGCAAAAAAAAAAGACCAATTTCAAGAATACTATACCCAAACAATCAAAATGAGGAGCTTAATAATCATCCAAGTGTACTTGATTTTTATTTATTAGTATAAAGATGAAACAACTGTTCAATTTATAATACAGATCAAACCACCGAAGTGATGTGATAAATACTGCTACATATAAACACTGTTGTGATAAGCACTGTTACATATAAACACTGTTGTGATAAGCACTGTTACATATAAACACTGATGTCATAAAAATTGTTACATATAAAACACTGAGGTGATGACATCTAACAACCTAACAGACTATAAAACACTGATGTAAAAAACACTGTTACATATAAACACTGTTAACATAAACAAAGGTAGAATAACTAATGTTGATGCTGAACCACTGTTGTTGTTGGACAGTGGTTCACATTTGGTTGATCAGGCCTTTGGTTCATCAGTGCTTGTCTTCAACAGGACTTTGGTCTTCATCAGTGGTTTGGTCTTCAACGGTGGATGATGTTCATCAGTCTTTGTGTACAACCGTCGTTATATCCAACAGTTGTTAGGCAGATCAGTGTTTTGCCTTATTAACTTGTTATAACCACTGTCATTGTAGGAAACTTAGCTGGGCAGTGCTTATTGTGGATCAACATGCAGCTTCAACAGCCAAATCAACATCATCTTTATCTCCTTCAGCAATATCCACTATGTTTTATTCGGTTCTTGGATCAAACATCTCGAACGATTTCCCTTTTCATCAAAACAATTAATCTGAAAAAACACGTGGAACTAACAGCAAAAAGTACACCTGAAACAGAATCGTCGATTAAGAATCAAAAAAACATGTGGAATTAACAATGCATAGATTAGTGAAGGAAACTTACGGTGCTGATTAAGAAAACTCCGTTTAATTGCTCAAATTGAGATGACGGGTGATCTGCAAGCGATTACAAATGAATCAATGCATTAATAAACGGTAAATCAAAAGGTTACGAATACCAAAAAATAAATCAGACCAATTGAGGTTACATTGGTGTTGTGCAATCACTTTGATGTCCATGACAACAACACCTTCATAAAAAACAAAGTCAAACTGATTGTAAGATTAAAACATTCAATGACTTACAGTATATGGGTCCAAATGATCTCAATCATGCACTAAAATTCCTATACTCATCTGAGATTGTCTTCCGCTCCACCATCTTAATTCGTCTCTCCACAACTTCAATTGTAAAGAAAAGGGCAAAAATCAAATACATGACTAACACAACCTCATTGAAAGTGGGACTGTAAATGAGTACCATACCGAATAACAAAAAGGGATGAAGCCTAAACTTTTGGGCTGGTATCACCTATCAACAGACCTGAAAACAAAATCAGTTTCTAAATAATGACTTCATGAAACTGAAAATCATTAAAGCAAACACAAATTAAGTAACAACCAACCTTAATTCAAAAGCCTGCAAATATAAAAATGCCACATGAACAAATGAAGTACAACTTGCTGCAAAAAATAATAAAGTGTAACAATCTCAAAAACTTCTCTGTAATTAAGTAGTTAAGCTACTCAATTTAGTTAACTACATAAACAATCCAACAATGAATTTATCGTCCTTCTCCTTCTCTTTCACATTTTAATCTTGTCAACAACGGCCCAGCAGAGGTTGCTTCTAGTCAACAAACTCTATTAAATAATAATAATAAAAAAATAAGCATAAAATCTATATATTCTGCTTGGATTGCTAGAATAATAGTATGAAAGTTGAAATAAAAATAGAGGATCAAGAAACATAGGAGCATCAAAAATTACTAACATGGGTGAATAAATCAACAAAACAGCTTGTGAAAGACATAAACTACAAACATATCAAAATCAGTCTACTCGTAATCACATGATACAACAAAGCAAGCATCTGAATAAACAATAACAAAGGAAAGACAAAATCAAAAGCTACAAATAGAGTTATTCATATATTTCATATATATACAATAATAAAACCATTATTACAACATACCAGTGTCACCGATTAATAGGAGCTTGTACAAAAGGGTTCATCGAGTACGATAAGAAACCCTAGGAGATATGCTTCTTCTTCTGAGGGTACAAAAGGGTTCATCGTGTTCAGTATGAGAAAATAGACAAAACGAAATAAAATTTCTGAATGAAAAAATAGATCTTACATTCTATTCTTCAACTACTCGACGGTACATGATTTAGGGTTTCAAACGCAGATGTATCCAATAGAAGTAACCTTTGCAGAACGTTGTTGAAGAGATGGAAATGTGACGAAGGAGAAGGATGAACATCAGAAGAAAGGGGATCTTGTATGGAAAGATGAAGGAGAAGAATGAAATAGGGTTTGTAAAAATGTGAGAATAAAGGGCAGTGGTTACTGTTGGGCGGGAAAAGGGGAAAAACGATGCCCTGATTAAGTGACACGTGGCCCAAATCACTTTCATTTATTATATATAATAGATATATATGCTCCATTCATAGTGAACTAAGGATATTTCATAACGTTTTTCGGCGGGAATTTAGTCGGTATTAATTTATATCATTATGGTACCGAGCGCTCACTATAGTAAACAAAAGAGAAATCCTTACATCGATCGAACAATAAAAACGAATATTGATACCGGTGTCAATGTTCAGTTGATATCGGTTCGGTTCGGTTTGTTTGTGTTTTATTTTTACTTTTTTCAACACTGTGATATATTTTTTATTGAAAACGGATACTATGCCGCTATCATATCCAGCCAAACTGAAACCGATTGAATAGCATTTGTATTGATACTGGTATTTATATTTATTGTTTTTACTTACGATAAACTAACACCGTATCGCTACCATAGCATACCTAACCAAAGCGAACAACATCGATACCGGTATGTGTTCATTTTTATAGTGTCATGTTTGTTATCAAATACAGTGCTGCTATCGTAGTGAACTGAACTGAAACCGAACGAACAACATCGGTTCCGGTACCAGTTTATATTTTTGTTGTTTTTTTCTGATAAACTGACACTGTAAGGCTACTGTATTATACTGAACAACATTGGTATCTATACTGATATTCATTTATCAGCGCACACAGAGTTGTATTGTAGCGATACTGTAACGAAATGAACCGATACCGATCCAATGCCTACGGTCACACACCGTCACAACACACAGGCAAATAACTTGAAATGTTAATAAAATAAATAAAGATAAATGCGGATATGGAATTTCTTTAAAAGTACTTGCGTACTAAAATATCAAGTTAAATAATAGATTAAGTACTACTGAAAATAAAAAAGCAAATACTTAAATTTATCATTTCCTGTTTATTAGTAAAAAAACAAATTGAAGAATACATAAAATACTATCAAAAAATAAAAACAAATGCTTAAAATTTACCAACTAATATTCATGAACACCTAGTATTCATATGCATAATATAGAGTAAACTGCAATTTTACCCCCTGGGGTTTAGGCCAATTGGCACTCTGACCCCCTCTAACGAAATAATTGCAATTTCCCCCCAACTTTGTTGTTAAGTCGCAAGATTACCCCCTGTGAACAACTTATGTTAAAAGTCAACATAATTAAGTAACGGTCAAAGGGTATATAGGTCATTTCCACTATACTTTTGTGTCTTACACATTATAACCCCCTATACATTTGAGACCCCTAGCACTCTTGCCCCCCACCTTCCCACACCGCTCCTCCACATCTCCGCCGATCTTCATCTCCAGCGATCTTCTTCTCCGGTGATCTTCATCTCGAAACTATAACCTTTTTCCCTCAAATTTCCAGATCATACAAGGCGGTCCCTGGCTAAAGCTTGAAACATCTGTAGAAAATATAAAATATAAAATTTGCCAGTGTTTTACATCCTTAGAAATAAACTGAAAAACCACACTGTACTAGAAAATAATACCTTCAAAGAGCATAATACGGTCAACCAAGTCACCCAAAATCCTGCATGAACCATTGTTGGTGGGACTACCAACGAAAGAAACGTTCCCTTGTAGAAAACATAATTAACTAATCGCTCCAGCAATTTCCGAGATTCAGATGCATGTAGCTCAACAAAAAATATTGTCTGCGTGAAGAAATATATAATCAAAAAAAGAATAACATACGATGTGTAAGAAAGAAAACATCAAAAAATGAATCTCACATGTGAATAAATATCCAATAGTGGCTAGTGGCTACAATGAGTTCAATCTTTATATATTACGTGCAGACTATCTATGATATATAAAATACAGAAACCTTAAATAATACCTTCAGAGACATGCGTAATCCTCAAACTGTTATTAATGTTGTGTCTCTGTTTTGGGATCAGACCATGCGTAATCCTCAAACTGTTATTAATGTTCCAGCAACATACCATTTAGTGTCAAGTATTATTAAAAAGAACGAAGATAAGTAAACCTGTGATTGCAAGGATGAGTTTGCTATGTTTTTGACATACTTTGAACATTGAACACGTTTGAATTACACCGATTTCTTGTTAATTACCATGTGCAGGGTTTCTAGTGAAGTTAACCATTGTAATGCTTATAGGTTTCTTGTTAATTACCATGTGTAGTTGACTTTGGCTGGTCAAACTTTTTTGGCGGGAAGGGTTTTGGAAGTTGCAGGGGGGTAATATTGTTTCTTAACACAAAGTATAGGGGGTAATAAGAAAGGACAATTTAGTAATTTACCAGTCGGGGGTAATTATGCGACATAACAAGAACGTTGGAGGGTAATATTAAAGGGTAAGATAGTCATTTCACATTAAAGTTAACAGATCTGTTAACATAATTGACGCTAAGGGGGTAAATGTGCAACATAACAACAACGTTGTGGGGGGAAATTGCAATTATTTCGTTAGAGGGGGTCAGAGTGTCAATTGGCCTAAACCCCAGGAGGTAAAATTGCAGTTTACTCTATAATATAATTAGTGATGTCCAAAAAAAAGTTACTAATTTTGTTTTCTATTTGTTTTTGATATTGATGTAATCATCATAGATAATATGTCGCTTGAAATAAAAAAAGTAGGCATGTAAACATAAAGGGATTGAAACAAGATCATCTGGGATCGTTTGTAAAGTTTAATCGAACAAACGATTGACTTTTCTTGTTCGTGTACATTTGTTAATTGTGTGTTTAACTTTATTTGTTAATATTTAAACGATAGGTTAACAAACACTAACTAACATAAAAGAACATAAATAAACGAAGTAAACGAACACACCAACACCAATTGAAATTGAACATTGATATCTAAATTAAAGTTTAAAATACCATCATCGCTAAATTCATGACATAATCAATCCATGAAATGATGATGATAAAGAACCATTTCATATGATCTAATGAGGGACAAATAATCTAATTAATGAAATCATACACTATTAGTGGGAATGTGGTTTTCATGAGTGAATAAACGAAAATAAATCTCCACCACGGCAGCCGACGCCCACCTCCATCAGAGCTTATCGTCTGCAAATCTGCAATTGGGGTTAGGGTTTTTTTTCGTTGAAGAACCACAGTTACGAACTACAATCTGCCGATCAACAGTTCTTCTTGCAGACAACAGTTCTTCACCACCAGTTCTTGCTAATTGTTAACCTTAGTAGAAATTGAGGTAAATCCAGATCCAGATCTTCGTTTTTTCATTCCTCTTATCAGATTTCAACATCCTGTAACTTAGATTCAAACTTTGTTTCTAAATAACCACCACTTTCCAAACTATTAACCCCAAAATTCAACAACAAATCGGCATCCTGATCCGTCAAATTGCTTCAGTGATCTCAAGTATTTCTCATGTAGAATTGTTGCACACAACTGTTTGTTCAGATGTCTAGCTGAAATTTTTAAACTTCTTTGAGAAATCAGTGGTTGTGATTTGCACGCCAGGTGTTCGATGAAATGTCTTGAGGTTTTTTCAGCTATTTTATCGACAAATTAACCATTGTACGTTGTGTGGGTTTTTTTTTCTTATTGACCATGGTGCGTAATGGTGTTCTTGGCACCTCTTCGGAGCCGAGTTCGTCTCTTGGGTTTTTGGCGTGCCCATTTAGTGGGTTCCATTGTTGTTCGGGTGGCCGGCATGGGTCTAGACGGGCTTTGCGGATGATTGGCCATTTGAAAGGTGACCATTTATCCTCTGAAACTCGTAAAGTTTCTTTGCGTGAAGCCCTTTCGTATGACGGGAACCTCTTTCAGGCTACGGGAGTGGTTCTTAAGACTGTTGGGCAGTGGTTATGCGGGGAGTGTATGTCTTTGCACGGCCTATCGCGTTTTTGTCATCATGCTGATCGGGTGGTCAAATTTCAAGGGGACCGTGACTGTGCGGATAGCTACATAGTGGGGTTATGCCCACCGGTCCCCCCTGTTGAACCTGTTGAGAGTGGGGGTATTGCCCTTGATGTGTCACTTTTGGAACGTGTTTTTAGCCTCCCTATGAAGACTATCAAGAGCATCCCTTACAGTTTTCGGATGGCTTTCGCACAGGCTCTCTCCCTTTCCCTACGGGGGGTTTTGGCACATCCTCACTCTATTGAAGCTTGGGTTAAGTTAATGGGGCTACCTCGCTGCACGCTCAAGGTTTTTAGACCTTCGTGTAGGCAGGAGCGTAAATCGGGGAATCGTAAATCTTTGCAGTGTTCTGCCATCCAGCGTGCGCTCTCAGTATGGGGGGATGGAGCTGGTTGTTGTGACCTTATTAGAGATTTGTTCGCTGATCAAGGGAGCCCCTCTCCTGCTTCTAACAAGGTTTTAGGTGGTGCTGCCCGGTCGGAGACCAGTGTAAATGTTAAGCAGTGTCTCCGAAAAGTGGCAGATGGACATTTCACGGCTGCTGTGAAAGTTCTCTCTTCTTCTGGGGTAGCCCCCTGTAATGGCGCTACCATGCAGGCTTTGCTTGATAAACATCCTGTTTTGCCTCCTCCCTTGTTGCCAGGCCCATTGTTCGCTGATCAATCGTTGGTGGTAGATGTGGAGGATGTCTTAGGGGGTATTAAATCATTTCCGAAAGGGACCTCGTGTGGTAGAGACGGGTTACGGGCTCAGCATCTTCTTGATGCTCTGTGCGGAGAAGGATCTGTTGTTGCAGGTGGGGTTCTTCAAGCTATCATGGGGGTGGTTAATCTTTGGCTGGCTGGACGGTGTCCAGCTTCTCTGGCAGAATTTGTTGCCTCGGCCCCTCTAACCCCTCTTCTTAAGCCGGACAATGGGGTACGGCCGATCGCAGTTGGGGCTATTTGGAGACGGCTTGTCTCTAAGGTGGCACTACGCCGTCTTAGGGAAGATATGGTTAACTACTTGAGGCACTTCCAATTTGGGGTTGGAATCCCCAATGGGGCAGAAGCGGTTCTCCATAGTGCAAATAGGTTTCTTGATTGCTTTCATGCAGATGGATCGTTGGTCATGCTGACCATTGACTTTTCTAATGCGTTTAACCTGGTGGATAGGTCGGCAATGTTAAAGGAGGTGCATCGAGTTTGTCCGTCCCTATCCCCATGGGTGAATTTTTTGTATGGTCAACCTGCTAGGCTTTACGTAGGGGATAACTGCATTTGGTCTACCACCGGGGTTCAGCAGGGGGATCCGCTAGGACCTTTACTGTTTGCTCTGGCTTTACACCCCCTCGTTACCCGGGTCCAAGAGCAGTGTGACCTGCTCTTTCATGCTTGATACCTTGATGATGGTACGATTATTGGTCCTGTTCGTGAAGTGGCTAAGGCTTTAGAAGTTATCTCAAGGGAAGGCCCTTCTTTGGGGCTCCAACTAAATGTTCGGAAGACTGAATTGTTCTGGCCATCATGCAATGGGGAGAAGTTTGATGCGGGGTTGTTCCCAGAGGATATTGGGAGGCCTAAGCTGGGAGTCAAGTTATTGGGGGGTGCCGTCAGCCGTGATCGGGACTTCATTAGTGATCTGGCTGTTAAGAGGGCCTCCCGGGCTGTCGATCTCATGAGGGTACTCCCGCAACTTAAGAATCCACAATGTGAACTCCTTTTATTACGTTCGTGCATGGGAGTTGCCAAGCTTATTTTTGGTCTCCGTACATGCCAACCATCTTATGTTGTAGCGGCTGTTACTTTGTTTGATGAAGGACTTCGGCAAGCCATTGATGATATTGTGGTTGGCGGGGGGGCCGTTCTTTGGGGACTTGCAATGGCGATTGGCTTCCTTGCCAATCAAGGAGGGTGGGCTTGGTTTACTATCGGCGGGGGATGTCTCGTCTTTTGCCTTCGTGGCCTCCAGAGTGCAATCTTTGGAACTTCAAGATCATATTCTGCGAGCTTGTTGTATGGGTGATTTGGATTCGGAATTTAGGGCTGCGTTGGATGGTTTACAAGCCGTTCTTCCTGATGTTGACCTTGGCGGTTTTGCTAATAAAGACACCGCCCCCCGTGAACCTCAAACTATTTTGGCGAGTGTTTTTTATGGTAAAACCGTGAAGGAAATCAATGGTGTTTTCGGGTTATCCCCTCGGCAAAAAGCTGTTTTTGATTGTTTACGAGCCCCCCACGCTCAAGATTTCCTTACTGTTATCCCGATCGAGGGCTTGGGGCAATGTATGTCGGCAGTAGAATATCGGTCTGTCCTCAAATATCGTTTGATGATACCGTTGTACCCTGAGGATGAACCATGCCCTGTTTGTCGGAAGGTGTGTCTTGATAGCTTCGGGGAACATGCCCTTCACTGCAAAGAGCTTCCTGGCTTCAAGTACAGACACGATCTGGTTAGAGATGTGCTGTTTGACGTTCTCAAGCGAGCTGGTATCGCTGCTAAAAAAGAGGCTCCGGTTAATTTCCTAACAGACCCGAAAGAGGGGAGGTCTTCCCTTCGACCAGCCGATGTGCTGGTTTTTGGATGGTCCGGGGGTAAGCATGCTTGCATTGATCTCACGGGGGTGTCGCCTCTTGCCGGTTTCAGGGGCAGTGGTTTTGTTTCAGGGCAAGCGACGCGGAAGGCTGAGGCGGGGAAAATATCCAAGCACGAGCAGGCCTGCATAGATAATCAACATGCCTTCCTTCCTTTCGCGTTCGATACCTTTGGTTGTCTGGCCCCTGTGGCGACCGGTTTCTTGAAGCGGGTTCAAAAGGCAGCACTTGCGCATGCGACAGTGTCTGTAGGCCATAGTTATGTGTTTAGCCGAGTAGGATTTGCAATTCAAAAGGGGGTGGCGGCGCAGCTTGTTGCCCGTCTACCAACCCATGATTTGTAATTTGCTATACTAAGTTTATAACAAATATCTCTAAAAAATTAACAATTTAAAAAAAAAATATATCTCAAAATGATTTAAAATATTTTCTTGGGTTTTCATGAGAAATCAAATCGTAATTTGTCACCAACTCATTCAATTTATTAGTTGTTGTTTGAATTCTTACTTGTCGCATTTAACTTATTGGTTGTCAATCCCATTATAAATTGCTAGAATTCTATAGAAATGATGTTTGTGTATTGGTTTTGATTATTCAATAATACATCAAGTTTCTCTCATATAGTAATTTTCTCTTGTTTTCTATGTTCGGTTCCACCACACATAATATGTGACGAATTGCATTTTTTCATGTGCGTCTAAGTTGATATCAGAGCTCGTTAGCATCGTGGTGCAATGGGCACATGACGAAATTACAATTTGTTGCGTACCACGGGATGAAGAAGCCAAAAAATAAACTAAGAAAAATAAATATTATAATGAATAAACAATTTTTGGAGCTCTTTTTTTATATTGAAATTCTAGCAATTTGCCAAAGAAACTAGCAACGATAATCAAGACAATTAACGTGACAACTAATAAATTACATGCATTTAGTGAGAACTCGTACTTTCCTTATTATGAAAGGTCAAGAATTATCTTCAAATTCAAAAAATCACATTGTCAAGTTTTGTTAGTGAGACCGAGACCCCCTCACTGGAAAAATGAAAGAATAGGACCCAAGTCGATGATTCATTCAAAGATATAGCCTGTGTGCCACGAGTAGGTCTTTTTGTTGGAGATTCAACTACAATAGAAAAAAAAATTAGCTCAGGTTTACAGCCGAAAGAATCACAAGAAGAAGAACAAATGCATATTTTATCTACCATAGAGAAAAGGATATAGAAAAGGAACTAAAGCCCTAGAAACGTCTGAAGCGTATGCTTTTGCCTAAGCTTCTCAGACTCTCTTTGAGCTTCTTGGCTTCCCTGCTTATTTCTTTTCTTATATAAGATAAGCGTGTTGATCGACCACGCAACTTTGAACGAGGAGATGGAGATTTTTTCACTCTTTTTTCGCATCCCCGCCGGTCTCTATACGGGCCCACCATTTGAGTAATGGTCCCTCATCATTCTTTCTCACTTGTTCTCAAGTTCTTGAAATATAGAGTTTTTCTTTTGGTGTGTTCTTGAAATATAGGAGAGTTATCTATAATTAATTAGAAGATATTAAACTAAATAATATTTAGTAGGAGAGTTATCTATAATTAGTTAGAAGAGATTAAATTAATAGTAATTATCCATAAGATATTAAAGTAAATAATGATTAATAGGATGATTATCTATAATTAATTATTAATTAAAAAAGATTAAACTAAAAGAACAATTATCTATAAGAGAAGGTCTGATATAATGACAAGTGTCCCTAATATGGTTTCTTTTATTATATGTATAGATTACTAACTAATTAATATTTCATTGATTCAACTACGTGTCCCCATAAGTATATAATCTGAAAGAGAGTCAAATAAGAGGGGAAATAAATCTTCAACTCACTAAATTATTTTATTATTTAGTATATAAAAATTATTTATTCAACCCGTGTAATACACGGGGTTATAACCTAGTTTAGTACTAAAACCGAGCTTGAACCAATACTTTTATATACTATTTACATTTTTATATAGTGTTATCTAATTGATTACGTGGCAAGTGAGCTCGAAACGATTCAATTATAAGTTTACGCTTTTTGATTTATTTAGCAAAAATTTGATATATCTTTTCTTTTATTTTTATACTTATAAATCAAAATGATTATACACTTAGCTTGGTTTCAACCCACCTTCTTAAGTTTTCTACTATCTAGATTTAATCCAATACTACCACCTAGGATTTTTGTACACGTTCATTCTATGCGTTTTTCTCCTCCATTCTAACTAGGTATTTTTTTTAAGAAAATAGACAAAATCCTCCCTAACCTTCTCCTACCTTCAGCCGCCGGCCACCGATATGAAGTAAACCCTATCCCAATGCAGATAATAGAGATTACAAGAATGATCTATAGTTGCAATCTACTTTGTGGTATGTCAATTCGCTTGCCTGATCATTGATTTTATAGTTTGACATGTTCTTAATTATTGTTTATTGGATTTTAATTTCGAGAGGAAGTATAATTATCCTTTAATTTTGAAGCAGTCAAGACCATATTAGAATTTAAAAAAAAAAAAACTGCAAATCGAAACCTTTAACAAGTTTCAGTGGAAGATATCAATTTTAGGGTTTTGACTTTTGAAATATGATGATAGACCTCGTATGGGTATTAAAAAAATACTAATTTTTGTTAGAAGTGGTGTATTTTGAAAAGATTTTTAGGATAACGGGGAAGTAAAAAAAAAAAGGTTTCTGGTGTATCCGCTATTAGCAATAGCGGATTAGGAAGGGAAAGTAAATTGTACTGCAGCATTGCTCAGGAAGGTGTCAGATGTTTTTCTAATCCTCTATTCAGAATAGAGGATTAGGAGGAAATATGTTCAACAATCCATGTTCAACATTAAACTCACTCCTCCTCATCCTCTATTCTGAATAGAGGATTAGAAAAACATCTGACACCTCCCTGAGCAATGCTGCAGAACAATTTACTTTCCCTGCCTAATCCGCTATTGCTAATTGCGGATACACCAGAAACCTTTTTTTTTTTTACTTCCCCATTATCCTAAAAATCTTTTCAAAATACACCACTTCTAAAAAAAAATTCTAAGCCACTCCCCTAGCTGCTAACGCCATAGCTGTCCATAAACCCCGCCACTAACTCGGACACGGTCCCACGACCAAGTATTACTTATGTGTTTAGATATAATATATGCACTCCCCTTAAGTTGATACCAAATTGCATACATATTTGCAGCTTTCCCAACATATTTGACCTGTAATCATGATTATATATTAATTTAATAATGAAACAATGCGTAGGGAAACTGATTTTTATAAGTATAAATTAACCTGAGTATTTTACAATAACTGACAACATTTGTAGGAATAGCTATGTGATTAACCGATAATTGAAATTTAACTTTGCGACTTTCATCATTGCTTCCACCATCTGTATCAATATCAAGCATAATCAATTAAAAATCACATTAATCAATTTATTAATATGTAGATATCTCACAAGTACAGAATAAAGATCCAATTCAACGATCCAAAATCCAAACATCATTCGAAGGTTTGAATATACAAAAATAACAACTGAAAATCAGAACCAAGGCCTTAACTGTACAGTTTGCAATTAAGATTAAAACTATAAAAAACGATTGAATCGATACAATAGTTACTTTGAACTGGAATTCAATTAACACCGACAAAGAACCAAAAACATTAGACATCAAAGAGTGTCGCTAAAAATTCTTTTGAAATTAGAAAAAAAAAAACTAAAGGGTACTAAACAATGCACCAACAATGACATGATTACCCAAACCAAGACTTTCATTGTACAGTTTGTAATTAAGACTAAAACTATAGGGCATTGCTCGGGAAAAAAATGACTAAATCGATACAATAGTTACCTTGAACTGACACTGGTGAAGCTTGACTCAAAACTCCAGTGTCACTTCTATTTAAAACCCGTAGTAGGGTATTTTAGCAGCTGCAACAGAATTCAATGACAAAGGAATAATAAACCTGCATAATGAAATTGATATGATTAACCTGATACATCGAACTATCATAAATGTGCTAATTGTGCTGAACATACAGAACACTTTAAGGTGACTTACGCTCTCAAGCATCAAGAATAATTAACTAATAATATAGAATGACAAAAGAGTTTTCGATGAATTGGTTATATATCTCATATCCCAATTATCTCTTTTCTCTTAAAGTGATCGAACTCTTGTCAGCTATAATGCTGAAGTTATCAAACTCTTCCCTAGATAACTCATAACTCGGGAAAAATTCCTACATGAACTGGCACATTAAATGTTTAAGTCACAGTTATTCGAGAGTCAAGTAGTGAGGAAGAAAGTTTCAGTTAAAAAAACACACAACAACGACGCTGGTTGCATCTTCATGAAGTCACATGTTAATTTTGCTCATATTGAAGTTCCCATGTTTCTCATGTAACTTCTACTTTTAAGGTATTTTTTTGAATTTTTTTTTAGAAGTGGTGTATTTTGAAAAGATTTTTAGGATAATGGGGAAGTAAAAAAAAAAAGGTTTCTGGTGTATCCGCTATTAGCAATAGCGGATTAGGCAGGGAAAGTAAATTGTTCTGCAACATTGCTCAGGGAGGTGTCAGATGTTTTTCTAATCCTCTATTCAGAATAGATCATAGGATTAGGAGGAGTGGGTTTAATGTTGAACATGGATTGTTGAACATGTTTCCTCCTAATCCTCTATTCTGAATAGATGATTAGAAAAACATCTGACACCTTCCTGAGCAATGCTGCAGTACAATTTACTTTCCCTTCCTAATCCGCTATTGCTAATAGCGGATACACCAAAAACCTTTTTTTTTACTTTCCCATTATCCTAAAAATCTTTTCAAAATACACTTCTAAAAAAAATTCGAGTGGCTTATGGTGACGAAAGCTGTCCTATGTGCTGGATAGAGGTTGAGTCAGCATACCATCTTCTTGTATCGTGTATAAGCGCAAGGCTGGTATGGTGGTGTGTCTCCATTTGGCTAAAAATGCAAGTTCCTATCGAGATAAACTCGGTAATACAGATGTTGGATCATGCCCTGAAGTCAAGCATATCGCTAAGGGGTTTTGAAGCTTACTTTATGGAGAACATGGAACCGAAGAGACCAAAAAAATGCTTTAAAGGAAAAGGGCGCTCAAATTCTATGGTTCTGGAAGAGTTTAAAGAGGCTTCTTTATGGTGGATGGTAAGGAGGGCAAAAGTGGCTAAGTTCTGTTATGTTTTTAACAAAATTTCTCTTTGGCTCGGAAGAAACAAAGATAAGATTATAAACCTTTGATCATATTTATATATTTGTAACTTTTTTTTGGGTAAAGGGTTTTATCCCAGTGATTCTATATATTCACAACCAATAAAAACAAGTAGTGTAGAGAGCCTACACTAAAGATAAGATTATAAACCTTTGATCATATTTATATACTAGGTTAATGCCCGCGTAATACGCGGGCTTCAACCAAAACCATATTATTTACTTTGAAATGAAATGTTGTGTACAAATACATACATTGGAAGAAAAAACAGAAAACTATTCAAATGCCGGAAAAAAACTTCCTTGTAGACTACATTTGTTGTTTTACTCGTTACATTTCCATCTTTGTCTAGTATAAGCAACTTTACACCGGCTCTGCTTTTAACTCTTGATAACGCAACATAAAGCTGACCATGTGAGAAAATTGGATATTTCAAATACAATCCAACCCTTGATAAAGATTGTCCTTGACTTTTATTAATAGTCATTGCAAAACATACATTTAACGGGAATTGTCGTCTTTGAAACTTGATAGGAATTCTTTTATCCGACGGTGTCAAACTGATTCGTGGAATAAACGTTCTGGTCCCTATGTTTCCGCCGGATATAATCTCAGCCTCTATAACACGTTTATAAAGTTTAGTAATCCGTAGTCTCGTACCGTTGCATAAACCATTTTGTTGATCAATATTACGAAGCAACATTACAGGTACACCAACTTTAAGAACTAATCGATGATTCGGCAGACCAGAAATTTTAAGACCATTTAGAACATCGGGAGAATATAGTCTCGCATGTGCTTCGTTCTTTCCTTTATCAGTTTGACAAATACTATCAGAACTCAGATACTCCACTTCATCGCCAGGAAACGAAGCAAGCAATCTTTCATTAATTTCTTGAACAACCTCGTTTGTTGGTGTCAATATAGCTCTTTCAGCAAAAAAATCTTTATCTTTGTACAGTTGAAGAAGTGAAGGATATACAAAGTCGATCAGATCTGACATAGGATCCTCAGAGCACTTGATTAACAAATCTTCAGGAATATCTATAACCACCTGAGAATCGACACTGTCACCAATCTTTCCCTCGCCCAACTCGAGCAACCAATTCACAAAAGCTTTAATCTCTTCGATATCAGATGCGTTCGCTCCTACGGTTAACCTCATGTTTTTGGTTAAAGCAAGGACCTTGCAACTACTCCAAATATACGACGAAGTGATTGAAGCATTAACGATTTCTCGCCTACTGTCATTTGGTACAACCGGAAGTATCTGTCTAAAGTCACCACCGAACACCATAACTTTACCACCAAAGGTCATCTCACATTTGAAAATATCTTTCATTGTCCGGTCAAGTGCTTCAAACGCATGTTTATGATTCATCGGTGCTTCATCCCAAATTATCAATTTCGTTTTCCTTAATAAATCAGCAACGTCATCGTCCGGTTTAATAAAACACATCGAGCTTTCTGTTAAATTCAAAGGTATATGAAACCTTGAATGTGCAGTACGGCCACCAGGTAACAAAAGAGATGCGATTCCACTTGATGCAACATTTAGTACCATATCTCCTTTACATCTAATGGATGCAGATAATGTCTTCCACAGAAACGTCTTACCAGTACCTCCGTAGCCATAGACAAAAAACACACCACCCGCATTACTATGAACTGCTTCAATTATCTCATCAAACACTAAACGTTGCTCATCGGTTAAGCTACTTAAATGATTATGAAATTCAACGGCAGTAGCTCTTACGTCGTACCGAAGCTCGTCAGCAATTAAACGGTTCTCTGCTGAATATATTGACTCACTATCGGGTTGAGGCATAGAAGGAAACCGACTTAAACTCGAGTTGTTACGTAGTAAGTAACGCTCAATTTCCAGCAACGTTAGGTTTCTTATTTGTTCTTCTGGAAGAGACAAACCTATTACAAATATATAAAAAAATTATAAATTATTAAAATTCTTATAAATAACAAAAAACAACTTCATAAACAATTATATATAAGACATAACTTTCAAAATATTAAATAACAATTTGCGTACCTTCGATCCTCAAAAGCTTTTGTCGATTATATAAAATACAATCCGAAAGGTACTCCCATGTGTTTTCCCAAACATGTTCCGGCCTTGATAATGTATTAGACGGCAACATTGTAGCAAACAGATTACGAAGATAGTATCATGAACCTGTGTAGTAAGCCTCTTTGATAGCTTCTATATACTCTTTGTCGTCATCTAACAGGCCTCTAGCGTAGCACGCATCTCTAAATGTTGGGAAGACTTGCCCATTCACAGTACGAATCTCTTCAAAAGACTTAGGACCTACTACCTTATTAAGAAGAATTCTTAAAAAGTATGCTTCACCCATAGAAGGATTAACACAGTGAATTCGACCAATGGTTTTACCTATTATCCGTTTATCCCATATCCTTTCGTCCTTCTTCCAAACAAATTTAGTTGGGAACTCAATGTAAGTAAGGGTGCGCGCAAATGGATCTTTTTCGTTCTTTTCCATCCACCCTAAAAACATCGTAGAAGCAACTGATGGTTTATGAAGAACACTATCAAGATCGTCATCAGGGCCGTATATAACGTTTTGTTTATCTGGTAGATGAAACGGAAGCCTGATTACAGATGGATAGTGGTAATGAACATCAAATGCAAATATGCGCCATGAAGCTTCGCACGCCGATAGATATCTACAATTGTAATACTCTTTGATTTCATCTTTTCCATCTTCACGCAGACCTTCATCGGCATTTTGTACAAAACCAAATTCTGCCCTATCTGGTCCTTTGTTAATGTATTTAAACAAATACTTTATGGAGGCAGCTTGGTTACACCATTCGACGTTAATGTGTGCCTGATAACGTCTCAATAGCGTTTTGCTATACGGAACCACGCTTCTGTTATCAAGCTGAATACCAGATTTCTCAACAAAAAAACCTGAATCGGCACGTCTATAGACCGGATAACCATTCGAATCTAGGGTAGTTTCATCACAGAACTTCTTAGGAAAATTCTTCGAACAGTTACCATCGACCATACACGGACAATTTGGTTTTGCAACACCACAAGGTCCGTGAATCATATAATCGCTGACAAGAGTATATAGATCTGGATCTAAGTTTTTGTCAGGTATCTCGGCAGAAATAAAGTTGTCAACATGCTCAACCGAAGGAAGCTTGCTTTCGTCATTTAAGAACAGACAAATATGGGCATGCGGTAGGCCTCGTTTCTGAAACTCTATGGTATAGACAACTGCAATAGGATAGTTAATATTAACATGCTAATTTTTTAAGTTATGGTTATCAACGTAGCAGACGACAAAAACTATGATAAAGTAATTCAATTAAATGGATACTTACCTGCCGATGCGTTGCCGAATAAAGATTTCTCTCGCAAGTCTTTCATGATTGCGTCAAGCTTAATTTTGAACAATCTGCATAAAATATCCGGTCTATCCTCCGGATTAATGTTCGTGTTCTTCAGAAATCTTTTAATCTCCGGCCATTTCGGATTACACGTTATCGTAATGAAAAAATCAGGGTACCCAAACCATTTACAAATGGCCATAACATCATAATAATTCTCCCTCATATAACGTGATCCACCGGTAAACGAAGACGGTAGTAGTACGCGTGTTCCAACATTTGACATATCAGGATTACCATTTTGCCCAAGCTTTCTAAGGTTCTCATATGTCTCAGATCTCAGATTATTTTGTTGCAGACGTATGAATAGTAATCGTTCACTTTCAATCATCGTATACACGTCAACCAAGAACTGTTGCAAAAGTCTTCGAGCATTGAGAATCAAAGAAAACTGACTGACTCGATCTTGAACATGGTAAGCAAAATACTCTCTCATTGTACATTTTGACTCTCTTCTTCGTTGATGCCTTTCCTTCTCTATGAAGAATATCAACCCGGTAACCATCTTCACCAAAAGGGAAAAACAATGGATACTGAAGCGCGAGATACGATGGATGAAGCTCGCTAATACGTTGTAGACCATCTTTCTTTGACTCAACAACTACGTCACGATTATCAAGAGCATCCTGAAGGTCTCCAACAATAAGCGCAGCAACTTCGGTCGACGTCGGTAGGTTGTATGTACGACCATCTTTAGACCTATTTGCCTTAAGCCGTAATTTTAAGTCAACGTGAGGATTATCAACAAACCGATCTCGTACACGCCTATAGGTTTTCACAAGCTCATTATTTGAATCTAAAATCAGCTTAAGGTACTCTATTAATTCAGTGTCAAGCAAATCAAAAGTTGAAGAACCTGGTTGATTTGAGTTACTATAATGCAATTGTAAGAAAACAGAGAAAGAATCAGTAAGTGTTCACATATACATAAAACCAAAAATAAATCAAAAAAATAATAAATGAAATGGTTTTCAGGGATACCTAAATACGGTTTTGCGATTAGAGACTTCATTATCTGTGTCGTATATGTAAAGCTGCGCAAACTTTGGTTCACCACCTTCTTTAGGAAGAAGACTTCCAAGTGTATGATAATTCTCGCCACTAATTCGATATACATATGGAGCATTTCCTCTATTGATTTTAGAATCAACTTTACCACCCATGGAAGTGAAGGAAAACATAGAATTAAAACGACGAATATTTAGTAAGAAATGCTTGCTCTTGTTGTCTAAACTTTTGAAAAGATTTTGATATTCCTGACACGTTTCTTTAAAATTCGAAAGATGTACTTTTCCATAACCACAACAAAGCATGTAAGATTTTCTTCCTAAGTAAACCCTTCCTTTTCCGGCTTCAACTTTCCACAACTTAGCATTACATACGCCACATACAACTACTTGATCACCATGATCCAAATAATCTATTATGGAAAATTAAAAATATATCATTTTGTGCTATTTGTTATGAAATTAATATAATGACGTTCTTGAAATGGAATTTAAAGTATTGAGTGTATAAGATACTTACTGTTAGAAACGCCTTTATATGGATCTTCAGCAATTTTTTTAGGAATAATATGATCGTCAGAAGATAAATCAACCATTGGAACAGGATACACGCAGCGACCTTTAGTAGACAACCTTTGTTTACCTCTTTGTATCCTCTTGACACCTATATGTTCATAACAATGAAAATTAATAAAAATGTCAGATTAAAAATAAACAAAATGTGAAATAAGTAAATAAATACCACCAACCTGAGGTAGATGCTTCAGACGGACTTGTTATAGGTGTGGTTCGGAAACAACGTGGATCGATGGTATGTATATAAGAGGATGAACTCATTGGTGTTACGATCCGACATTCATTTGTATTGGATGCTGAAACATTGAATGACCAAGTAACGATTTTTGAAGTGGAAGATTTGTTACTCGCATTATGTCTCTTATTTTCCAAATGTAATTTCCTATATTTTCTTCGTTCAGCTGATTGTTGATGCTCAAGATCATTAGAAGCAACTGAAAATAAAAATATGGTATACCATAAAATATCAAAGTATACATTAAATATTGTATTCTCATCTAAAAACCGAAACAATTTACCATTTGTAATGTTACACAAATCATAAATAAAAACTGTCTTCATGTGTAAAAAAAATATTGAATTTACCGTTGGTATTATTAGGCAATGGACTTCTTCCAGTTTCAGCTGCACCAAAAAACATCCAAGTTAACGTATGAAACATGTTTATGTATTACATAATTTTTTATTTAAAAAAAAAAAGCAAACTCATAATGATAATAAACAAAATTTAAACATGTAAGTAAATAACACCAACCGGATGTATACGCCTCGTACGGATTTGTTAAAGGTGTGTTTGGCAAGATACGTCGATCAATGGTATTGATATAACAGGATGAACGAATTGGTGTTACGACACAACAATCATTTGTATAGGATACTGAAACGTTGGATGACCGAATTACGTTTTGTGAACTCGAAGATTTGTTACTCACATTATGTCTCTTATTATCCAAATGTACTATCTTTAATTCTCTTCGACCAGCTGATTTTTTATGCTCAATATCATTAGAAGCAACTGAAAAAAATATGGATATCCATAAATTATCAAATTATAAATTAAGTAATGAATTCCTGTCTAAACAACGAAATAATTTACCATTTGTAATGTTAAATAAATTATAAATGAAACATTGTAATCATATGTACAAAAATAAACAATTCACCATTTGTAATATTAGCCAATGGAGTCCTTCCAGCTTCAACTGCAACAAATAAATTCCAAATTACCGAATTAAATAAGTTTATGTATTACATAATTTAAAAAAATAAAAATAAATAGATAATGTTAGTAATCAAAATTTATATATGTAAGTAAATTACACCAACCTGATGTATACGCCTGGTATGGATTTCTTAAAGGTGTGGTAGGCAAAATAGGTCGATCCAAGGTATTGATATTAGAGGATGAACAAATTGGTGTTACAACATGGCAATCATTTGTAACGGATTGTGAAACGTTGGAAGAACGAATGACGTTTCGTGAAGTGGAAGATTTATTATTTGTCTGTAAGGTCCGCTTTTCCGTAATTATAAAATTACTTACTAGAGTAATTTAATAGACATCAAAAATACCAACTTTGATACATAATTAAAATTTTTACAAAAAATGGGCATGACCCGTTCGAAAAACGAACATGCCCCCTGTTTTTAACTTGATCCACTAAATAACATTCTACGATCCGTTTGACATAAAACCACCACAAACAAAGACAACAAGTTTTACAAATGTACGACTACTAACAAAGTTGGACAAAATAACAAGTCATGGACCAAAAAGATGCGAATAAGCTAGCGGAAGCGTTTGGTATAACAAGACATGGACACGTGCTCGCTCCAAATCTCCAAATCGCCTAAAGTGAGGATTTACCTACATTCAACAACAAGGCTTAAAAGTTAGTCATCACACTTGTTAAATCATAAATCCTTCGTTTTAGTTCCATTCGTATATAAGCTTTCATCTTTCTTACACATTCGACTACCCAAGTACTTGGGTTTGGCATAAACACTCTTAATGAGAGTTAAGCATACAATTTTGACCCGTTTAATTGGGTTAATTGCTTTCAACATAAATCCTTCTTTCTATCTGCATAATGGATTAAGCTTTTAGCATTCATCATAGCATTCAAAACCACCCGTTCAAAACGGTTGGTAGCTTATTCTTACTCGACTTGTTCAACTAGAACCGGTCGACTTGCATAGCTTATTATAACTTTCATTATAACCAAATCCGCAAGGGATTTGCTAATTACTTACTAATCACCATAACATTTTATCAAGGATTGTTTATCATATTATAAACAAAATTATAAATAAGATTTGTATGCAACGAAACATACCTCGGTCTTGTACACCTTCCGCCCTACTAGTGTTCGTGCTTTCTTCCTTCACGCCTACATTATAACATTCATTTGCTTACTTAGTCAAATTCAAATCATTTCAGCATTTTCTTTTCATACTACACATATAATCATCTCTTAAGCATTTTATCAAACACTTGGTGAGCATTATATTTACAAGCATAATGTACAAGTACTCATAGCATGGATTCTACTTTGTTTACTTCCTAGTCTAACAAAATCAATTTAATTCATATCTTTTCTTTCATTTTATGCTAACTCATCTAATTTATCTATCACATACAAGATCATGCATCAAATCACAATTGTAAGTATATTATAGTAATCATCATATTCATCAAAGTCTTACATCAAATGGGTATAAACCCTAACCCCTTCAATAATCGAAATTAAACAGAATTCTCAACCTATTATGAGTTCCTACCTTACAATTGCATCAGAAATTCACCTAATTCACGTTTGGGTTAAAAACCCACTTCTCATCACTCACCAAAAACAAGATTTTCGACTTACCTTTTGATGTTCAAGCTTAGATGGTTGAAAATTCGGGTTCTAGCATTGTTTTGGGCTCTCAATTTCTTCCTAATCTTGATAATCTCTAAGAGCTAGGGTTTCCCCCTTTTTGGTCTCTGCCTGATCGAACAACAACACACACCAGTGTGTTTGTTTTTTTTGTGAATTTTCTAGAGTAGTAAGACTTTTATCACAACTTACAATTTCAGCCCCTATGGTTATAAGTGTTGGTATTTATCACACTACTTTCTTTCTTATTAACTAATATCACATTCTTTTAACTTGGTTAATTTTTTTTTTACATTTTTATACACTTAAAGCAGCATAAATGAATAGCATATTTTGGGGTGTTACATTGTCTTTCGTCTTTTATTATCCAAATATAGTTTCCTTAATTTTCTGCGTTCAGCTGATTCTTGATGATCAACATCATTAGAAACAACTGACAAAAAAAAAGAAAAAAACATAAACTATCAAATTATACATAAAAAGTTGTATTATTGTCTACAAAACCAAAGAATTTAACATTTGTGATGTTAAACAAATTATAAATAACAACTGAAAAAAAATAGAAAAAAACATAAACTATTAAATTATACATAAAAAGTTGTATTATTGTCTACAAAACCAAAGAATTTAACATTTGTGATGTTAAACAAATTATAAATAAAAACTTGTATTCATGTGTAAAAAGATAAAAAAATTTACCATTTGTAATATTAACCAATGGACTTCTTCCAGTTTCAACTGCAAAAAAAATCCAATTTACCGTATGAAATATGTTTACATATTGCAGAATTTTATATTTAAAAAACAAACAAACTCATAATCATATTAAAAGGAAAATTAAATACATAAGTAATTAACACCAACCTGACGTACATGTCTCGTAGGGATTTGTTAAAGGTGTGGTTAGCAAAATACGTCCGTCCATCGTATTCATATAAGAGGATTCACGAATTGTTACGACACGACAATGTTTTGTATCAGATACTGAAACGTTGGATGAACGAATGACGTTTCGTGAAGTGGAAGATTTATTATTTGCATTTCGTCTTTTATTATCCAAATACAATTTCCTTAATTTTCTACGTTCAACATAGTCTTGAGGGTCAACTTGATTAGTATCAACTGAAGAATAAAAGACATAAAAAAATATTTAACTATTTACAAAAACAAAATTCAATTCATGTCTACATAATTGCAAACATTACCATTCGTAATGTTAGACAAAGGACTTCTACCAAGACCACCTGCAACAATTTAATTAAAAATAACATTACTTAACATCGTTACATATTAAATCATTTTTTTATTATATTTGTAAACAGCAATAAGAACCAAGTAAACATACTATTAGAAGGGTGAACACCAGTAGGAAGTGGAAATGAAGGTAAAGTTTGAGGCTTTGCGCGTTTAGGCATATCCTAATATTGTATCATATATAATATACAAATGCATTAAAATAGGTATTACAAAAAATTAAATGTATAAGTATAATAAAAAGAAATAACACTTACGTGTATGAGAAATAATCAAACATGAAAACTTAAAAAATGATGAATGTCGTCTGAGAGTTTTCTGATTTAGAGTTTTAGAACCTTTAGTGTAAAACATTGAGTGTGTATTATGAATAAGAAGAGAGGTTTTTATAGTATTTGAAGTTATTTTAAAAATGGAAAGTTTATAACTTAAAAAAAAAAGTCGGTCATAATTGTAAAAAAGGAAATCATTTAAATTAAAAAATACTTGGAGGTAAATGTATAAAAAGGTCACCGATATTTTTGTTAAAAAATATAAATTTTCGGCTATAAAACTTTAAAAAGGAAAGAAAATCATACCAATTTAAGTGTTTCCTAAATTTTAAAATAATTGGGGGGGTTTTCAAAAAAATTAAATTATAACTTTTAAATTAATGGGGATTCCGAAAATATATACTTTTAATTCGTATATAAATATTATAGAAATTATATTCAATTAGAGAATTAGATTATTAAAATCTTTATTTGCAAGTTAAATATTAAAAAATATTAATAGTTTTTACAATAATAATTTGTAAAAAAAAAAACTAAATGTATACATTCAAAACCTTTATGGCCTTATAATAAAAGTTAAAAAATGTCTAATTTCAAAAACATAAACCAATGTTTTTGAAAACATTTTATACATGCAACAAAATAAAACAAAGATAAACTAACAAACAATAAAGGTTAAAGAAGTATAGGTAATACAAAATATTCCAAACCAACCATTAAAACAAACAAACAATATGTTTCAAATAAAAAAACCAACCATCCATATGTTTAAAAAAACCAAACCAACCAACCATCACAAATCAATCCAAACCAATGTAACACACAAACCAAACCAAACCAGCAATATTCGGAAAAAGATAAATTGTTTTTGGTAAAAATACATAAACCATGAACTACTTCTCGATCTTTGGAACCAGCAGAATCGTTTCCTCATCAATTTGGACATCCGAGACACCAGCCTTTTTAACCTTTGTGGATGATAGAGAGGTGCTTTCTTCAACTTCATACACGTCAGCAAGGTTGCGCTTCAATTCCGCAGACGAAGTCTTAGAACAATCTTTAGATGTGCAATCGGGTGTGAAGCTATCACCAATAGAATCCACAGCATCCTGTATGATATATTCAAAATTAGAAAGTATATATGTTTACAGCATTTGGTGTTTGTAATATTAAGTTAAAATACATACCTTTAAAGCAAAAGGGTTTTGAGTTGATATATCACTAAGTGAAACATCACCTGCAGCAGCCTCGTCCACACCCTGCAATTCAAAAAATAATAAGGCTAGGCACAACAAAAATAATAAATTTCTAACATATATTTAATTAAAAGGTTTGTATTTAACTAACCTGATCAACTGGAATTCGGCTCTCCAACGATTCAATTATTGCTGAATCATTCACCAACTTATGAACAGCATAACCATCAATATGGTTGTCAATATTAAATTGACTAACTTGAATCTTGAAAGCATACTTTTTATCATTGAATGCTCTAAACTGATAGGGAATGGTTTTCTCTACCAAAGATGCCTAATAAAAGTGAATAAAAAATTATTTATAAAAACATAATAATCCGATTTAGACATTACTAATATGTACCTTAAATAACAACTTAAGTAAATAATGATATGAAACATGTTACCTGATCCACTCTTGACTTCTCAAGCAATTGAATTGCAGTCATACCCAACATTTTTCTAGATTCACGGTCAAACAAAGTCAAGGAGGCAATAGCTGCATGATCTTGTACTCTAATCGGAATCCTAAAACTAAATGCACAAAAAGTATTTTAGAAAATAAATACAATTTACATTTGTAAAGTAGAATAACATAAGCATAAATATTATAAAAGTACAAAAAAATATAAGTAACTTACATCGGTGTGGCATTCACAACCTCCTTAGGACATTCAGGATTTGAGCAAACTAAAACTTGTTTAAACTTCGGTTCCTCAGCACCGTCTTCAGCTTCCTCGATGACCAAAGTTGTCTCCACCTTCCGATTGCACTCTTCACAACCAAGGTAGTACCAATCATCTTTATCATACACACCCATGATCGTACCAAGAACTATGACCTCACAAGGCTGAAATAAAATGTAACAAAATAGAGTTATACATATAAATTTGTGAAACAATTTTGTTTAATGTATTTACTTAAAATATTAAAAAGTAGACACAAACCTGATCCAAGAGCGTAATATCACGGAAATTGGAAAACTGATGCTTCACTAAAAAGTCATCCGCAACACTTGTGCTTCCAGATGAACCAATTGATTTCTGACCATTAGAGGATGTTTTACATATCTTCTCAACAAACCTGTTTACAATAATAAAAGAAAAAATAAATTAAAAACATCAATAAGTATTTCATATTATTTTATAAACTGTTTACTTGGTTCTAAATGAACGAATCTCCTCTATGTCAGCATTGATAAACAGCCTTGTTATATGGAAAGCATTAGATAGCGTTGTCTTCCCTGTGCAAAAAAATTAATATCATAGATTATGATATTCAATTTCGTAAATAATATAAAATATTAAATAATCTTAACAAAGTTTATAAACAGTAAATACATTTATACTTGTTGATGCTACCAAACTGCACAAGCAAAACAACATGAACTTCTTCTTTATGGCTCTGAATATAACCAAACATCTCATCGCAATACTCATCCCATAAAGTGCAGTTTAACTTAATACCCCTACATAAATATAAATTAAACACATCAAAGGAAATCATGTAATCAAAATATATAATACTAAAGCTGCAATCAAATTAAATTAGAATTTAATAAACATACTCTTCATCCAGCAATTGCAAATTCATGAATTTGCTATCTTTTCCCATCTTCGTTTTGGTCATTTCTGGTTCAGACCACTTATCTACATATCCAATAAAATCTGAAAAAAAATTGATTAATAAGAAATGTAATCAGAAAAAAAAACAAAAAATTAAAATAAAATTCTATATTTATATAATTTTTTAATTTCGCATGTTGTTGTCATATATATGATGAAGTACAAACCAACTCGATACTTGACATCGACTTCACCGGCTTTAATGGATTCAAATGATGCTAACTGAATACCATATACACTTCCATCAAAGTTCTCACACTTTTTAACAGATGTATCAAAGTTTAAGCTAATAGCATGTTCTTTGTCAAAGTGTTTGAAAGTTGACTTAATGACAGAAAGTTGAGATTTATAAATGTAATAAATTTCATTTTCTTTAAGCAAAATTTCTTGTTTTTTCATAAACTTGCTCTAAACAGTTGTCTGCATCCTAGTCCCCTAATCAAAAAAACAAATTAAAATTGGTTAGTATAAACAACAATATAAAAATTAAACTAAAATTTAAAAAACATATGACATTAAAACAAACCTGCTCATCCATAACCACCATTTCAATACCAAGGGTTTCTCCTTCTCTCTTTGGATTCATGCGAATCCAAAGTCTTAACACCTTCACCTTTATGGTAAACAACTTGGATCTCCAATCAAGATTGTTTAAAAAAGTAATACTGTTTTCATCCATTTCGATGAAATATGATCTGAGAATAGATGATTGATATTAGAAACTGGTTAGTAATTGAATTAAAATGAATCTACTAAGAAAATATATATACAGATTTCAGGAAATTATTTTTGTAAAGTCTAAAAATCAGTTTATTATTAGAAAAAATTATTACCGAAATTATGCTGAAGTATTTTAAGAAATGGATTTAAATCTAAAAAAACTTACAAATCTAAAAAAATCAACGAAAAATATGATTTTATTACCTAAAAAAAAGTAACCAATAGTCATTTATTTAAAAACATTCTATAAATATGAAATCAAAAGAATAACATATACATCAACAAAAAAATACATCAAATTAAGAATTAAAAGAGAAACCGGAAAATGTAGTCTAACCAAGAAATTAGGTTTCTGGACACAAAAATAACAAAATACAACCAATAACTTACGTTTTTAATAAAATTGTACTTTAATATTATTAAAAATTTTTAAAATATAAGTACATTTCATTGGATCTTTTAATAATGAAAACTTAAAAATTTGAAATTTCTTTAAATATAATTAATTGATTACTTAAATATGGCATGATTTTAATAGTTTTAAAAGTCACTATTACAACTGAAAATAATTAAGGTCAACAACGGTTTTAAAAACACTTCCATAATAAATTTGATTTTTTTTAATTTATATCAAAAGGACTATTTATCTATTACAAAACTGACACTTTAATTTAAGAAACCCGTTTAATACACATATTTAAAGAAAATTCAATTACTTCCAAAAAAAAAATTAACACCAACATTTGATTCTTTTAGACATTTAACAAATTCCAAAACAGCCGAAAATATTTAGGCACGTATACCAATTTAAAAAAAAATCATTATATTTAAAAAAATTAAAAACAACATCCGAAATTCACTAAGTATATTTTAAAAAACTCATTATTTACATTACTAATGGTTGATTTAAAAATTTGATTAAAATTATATAACATCTACAACTATTTACCATCGATGGTCCGAATGACTGCATTCTTCTCTGGATAATCAAACTTCTAATTCCATTCACCATATTTTGCCGGAAGTTTCTGTTAAAATAACATATAGGTATCGTTAATGCTAATTAGACGATTAGTATTCACAACGGATTTATTAAAATACTGTCATTTACTGGAATAAAATGCTTATAATATAAAAACTCACCAACGATTTTTTGTCATTCTTCCATACACGGGCAGCGAATCCGTAAACCATATCGCCTCTCAACGTATGAAAAGTAAATGACAACATAAAATTGAGTTTAACATAGAATCAATAAAAAAACGACATATAAGACATATAAAAGATTGCTGGACTTCAAATAAGAGGCTTGAAATAGAATGTGCACTATAATAATCAAATCACAGATTTAACAATCCGATTTGAAAAATCATAATGTACATATATTCATCAATATACATTCACCAGGTATGAAGTGCTGGGATGATCTTACATATTCTCAATTACTCAAGCAATTTTCTAACTATGGATCTTACTATTATATTTTTCAGCAAGGTGCTGAGAAATTCAACATCAAATATATGAATTCAGAAGATGGCAAACCACAGATAACAGTAGATGAAAACAGTAATTAGAACCCTAATACACAGAAAGCTTCAAACGTACAATAACATAATCACTTAATTAACAGTAGATCACAATTTTTCAAGAACATAATCACTAAAATAATACATAAACCTGCATCGAATAAAACTTCAAACATAAAAAACGGTTACTAATTAACAGAATATAAACTCTTGGTAATCTGAGGAACATAATTGATAAATCAACATATTCAATTGAAAAACCCCAATAGACAAAACATATATACACCAACTGTTCAATCAATAAGATGATGAAGAAGATATCGGAATAATTACCGTTCAAATAAACCCTTACAGACCAGCAAATCCGTATAAGAAATCGATCTTCAAATCATATAAACAAACAACATCATATCTGCTTTTAAAACCCTAAGAAAAAAGGAATAAGCTAATCGATCTTCAAATCATGTACAATAAATTCATACATCATCACATAACAGTCAATACATAACAAATCAAAGTAAAACAAACCATTCAAACAGATTCGATCAATAAGATGATGAAGAAGATATCGAAATCATTACCGTCGATGACGATGACTGTTGAATATTTGAAGATTGATTAAACCTCGTTGCACAGGATCGATTGAGAACGCAAGAATAAGAATCGCCTATTAGGGTTTCTTTGAACGATTTGAGATAATGAGAGAGAGAGATGAGAGTGCGTATGTGAGAAGCCAATGGAATCCCCATCCGAGAGATATGCCACTTGTCACATTATTTGAGTTTTGCCACATCATTGCTTATGTGGATGCTTAGGTGGCTTGCTCCATTGGGTGACATGTGTCCCCCAATGGTTTGCTTTATTAGAGATATAGATTTGTAACTTCTTTCCTATGTTTGTGAAAATTCTATTTAAAATACAAAATATTTCTTTATTATGATTTTTCGGTTACTTATCAAAATATAAAGTTATTTAAAATTTTCATAAATGTCAATTAACTAGTAGATGCCCCGCCCGCGTTGCGGGGCGATGGCCGAATAATTCTCAACCAATTAAAAAAAGACTACTATAATTTTGCTATGGGAAAAAAAACAAAAACAATGATAAGACTGTAATTTTGGGCTCAGGGCAAAACTGTAATTTTTCAGGACTAATGAGCTAGTGTTAGGCAACTCCTTGAGACGAAAAAAAATTAAATCGAGTAAACCAATTAAAACAAAAAACCTTTATAGTTTTGGTAAAAAAAAACTAAAATGATGGGAAAAGCGCAATTTTTAACTGATGGCCAAATCATAATTTTAATTCGGGGATAAATTGTAAACTAAATGGACCAAAGGGGGAGTGTCAGGAAGTTGCCGGCACGACTGTAATTTTATACTGGGTGCAAAATTGTAATGTCACCAGGAAAACAAACAAAAACGATGGGGAAAATGTAAAGTTAAGTTGAGGGTAAAATCGTAACTTGGCTGTGAGAAAAAAAACTAATGACAAAACTATAAATTTATACAGGGCAAAATCGTAATTTTGAACCGAGGGCAAAATTGGAATTTTGAACCGAGGGCAAAATTGGAATTTTTAGCCAGGAGCAAAAGCGTAAATATATTTTTAAGTGGGGGTAAAAACATAATTTTGAACTAATGGGAAAATCGTATTTTTAAGGGAAAAAAACTAATGGCAAAACGAAACCTATCAAATTCGATTAATTTTTATAAAATAGATATAAATGTATAATTATTTTTATTTTCGAAAACATTTCAACAATACTTTTGATAGTATTAATTTGGAAATATTACTTAAACCATATATAATATATATATAAATATGCATTTATATCAACTAATTATACTTTATATTTCACTTCAAATCCTCCGTCAAAATTCTGTTTACTAATGCACCATCGTTTGCCCATATAGGGTGACCTCGGTGTTCCATCCTCCTAATCTCTTATGCTCGTCAACACTTGGATAACCGGAAGACTTAGCAATTTTGTGAGTATACTTGAACCCCTTTTTCGTTTACCACTTTTTGGGGTGTAACATGTTATGTATTAACTTACACACAAACTTTATTCATAATACACAAACATTCCTATTACACGCATGCTTATTTGATTACTTGATACTTTAAACTTGGGTTTATGACATCTTGTGTTAGACTTATCATTAACTTCGTACGAGCCTATCCGTGACATATATAGCGCTATAGGATTAACGCACCGCCCGTAGACTTGTGGTTATGTCATGAGCATATTGCGTTTCATCATTGGTTTGATATGTTAGACACATGCCAAATTTAATGTTTATCTTGTATCAAATCAAGAGCTTGCCACATGGAATTGTTTGAAACTTATCTTTTATGCTACATATGAAAAACTTGTATACTCTCCTTTGCTTTTGCATTGAACTTTATTTTAAAACATGTTGCAGGTTTTGAGATGACGTTGATGATGCATGGAATCTAATAGGATGCTTAGATACACACTTTAAGTTTTGTATTCTTATTTATTGTATTTCGTTATTCATGTTGTACTTGTTTCAAGTTCTTGTAATTGATTCTTTAGAAATGAAATGAAAATTTATCATTTAAATACTTGTCGCAAATAGTGTTATGAAGTCTCTTGCAATCTATTTCGTTTCACTCCGATGTTTCGGCCATCGGTTGGGGTGTGACAGATTGGTATCAGAGCCATAACTATAGGGAATTAGGAAAAATTGCCATGCTTTTGACCTAGTTTATAGTTAAGCGCCAAATTCGACCATACTTGCTTCACATGCTACTTTTATGAAACGTCTTTATGTGCTATTTTTGAAATGTGTATTACGTGTTATTTTTCTTGAAATGCTTTATGTGCTTATACTTGTTATTATTGTTCGAACATACGACTTTTACTCGTTTATACTTAACTCGAAACCACTCGTATTGTACAAACGAGACGACCTCACCAAAATAGGCGTGAAACCCACAATTTGGTGAACGAATCTCAATCCATCTATTCTTTTTACGCGAAATTCGCCACCAAGTTAGGAGTGAAATCCTCACCTTGATGGAGAATTTCCATTTCAAATTCTAGTGGACCCTCGTCAAAGTGTCGAAATTAATTTTGACTCGACGAGTACCAACCACACTTAGGGTACGAAATCGTCAAGTTAGGGGTGAAACCCGCACCTTGTCGACTAGTCCCGCTCTTTGAATTTAAAAAAAAATCCCGCCAAGTCTCGAATTCTCGATGGATTTGGAACATGTAGTAACTGGAAGGGTGAATACCGTCAACCGAGATATCGGCAAGTGTATTCCACCTATTAGGCCAAAGCATGTTTCTCAAATTCAAAAGAATTTTTGACCGCTTTGGTTTAGTCAAAGCTCCGTTTGAAACAATCCAAGTTTAAATCAAACCTATGCTTTACTATCATCGCTTTTATATGATACAAACCTCTCGTTTCAAATTCAAATTTATTTTCGAGATCATTTTCTCACACACACGTCAAACTAAAATCTTTTCATACATTTATACATATGCATGATTTCAAAACGTCACTCAATTTTGTTTATATTCTTTGTAACACCAAAATGGAGACATATCATCGAGATAGGAGTGATTTCCTTACCTTAATGATTAACTCCACTCCTTCTTTTCCTAAAACGACCTCACCAACGAGTTAGGGGTGATTCCCTTACCTAGGTGATCGTTACCAAAACCATCTTTCAAAAGAGACTTCATCATACAACACAATCATATTTTACACCAAAATCGTTTATCATTCGTTAGAATCCCTACTTATGTGAATTTCAAAATTTATTATTTTATCAAACGTATTCCTTATCTCATAATCTATTTCACGTAAATCATATACACGAAAATTTTTAATCATACCTTAAAACGTTTTACTACCCGAATTTCAAAACCCTATGAAATGCTACCTATCAACTTAATCGGTTCAATGAATCTCTTGCCCATGAACTTCATACTCAGCCTAATCACTAACACACGCTCACATTTTATCATTATATCAAAGACCTTGTTCGCAATCGAAAATCAAACTAGCCATTTCATTTGCCTATAAGATCTTATAGTTATTATAAGATCATTCCTTTTTCTAAAGCCTTTTTCAAAATTAATAAAACATTTTATTAGAACACTTTTTAACGATCGCTAAGTTCAATATGCATAAAATTCTCTTTAAGAAGCAACGTTTTCACAAGAACCTCCTAATTTCAAATTTCCTATTTTAATGCAAGATCCTTTAAAACGATGCGAACTTACCATTTTCAAAAATTTTTACATACACCGCTCAATATGTCTTTTTTCAAAACACGTGGGCAAGAAGACTTCATAAGGACCAACGCTTTCGACTAACGTAAATTCTTTTGAAACAAGAGTAGCATTTCCGTTCTTATACAAAGTATATCTCACCTAATCAATAGATGTTTTACATACTTTCGGCATTCACGAACTAGATTTTACATTCCAAATCTAGCTTAAAGTATTTTGATTCGATAAACTCAACACGTTACTCAAACAACTATACATACAAACCATCACACATGTTTTATTCATTGTCTCATAACGACTTCCTTATATCATTCGTTTTATATACTCAAACTTCTCAATCATTTGCGTGCTTAAATTTGTCGCATACAATACATGTCATACTCGAAATCATCGTCATTTATGATTATACTCGTACGTTTTATTTTCACACTTATATTTATGATTATACTCATACGTTTTATTTTCACACTTATACTCATATGCATACTCATACTTATGTTCATACTTATACTTATACGCATACTCATCATTCATACTTGATTCATACATTCGTACCCGTACACGAGCGGAATCCGAGGGATTCGCTTACGTGGGTCCCATACATACTTAAGCATGGACTTGCTTACATAATAAATTCTTATACGTGCACGTTCTTACTTTCAAAATCTATGTATACCACCATTCATACGCAACTAGTACAAGCTGTGTGTATCATGCGACTGCCAGTATAATCGCGGGTGCACATGGGATTATAGTGTTAGGCGCATGAGAATCATGGAGTGTACTACCGTGTATGGTGAGACAAGGAACGTAACATGACACCGAATAACGAAACGGACGTCACATGGTCAAAACATGGTGGATACGCCGCTGGTACTTCCTATATATAAATGTTTTCATCATGTTACCAAACTCTCGTGAAACGTGCCATGAGAAATTCAATGTTTTGCAGACCTACCTAGACCTAATACGTAAACTTTAAACAACTCACAAACGCATTATATCCGGTTATCCACGATGAGGCCTCATTCTTAACGCACTACTTTCGTCTATCCGATACTTATGCCACCCTTATACTCGTATTCGTTCATTAGATCAATCGTTCACACCTATACCTCCATTATTTCCCGTTCGAAATCAAGTCTGTTTAAACGTTCGAATTCTAACCTACCTCCTTACTTTTAAAACTACCGCATATTATTATTCCACGTGCAAACACCCATAGTTGGTCGTTACCTCCAAAACCATTTTATACTAAGCATTCCCTCTTAAATGCGCTACATTTTTAATACGTCTCTAATTTGAGTTACTCTAAACTATTTAAGCTCACTTTGTCTTACACACATACGTACGCGTTCTAATATCTCAATCATTTTAGACAAGCAAACCCTTTTTACAAATCTAACTTTTCGTTCCTCAGGACTTCATACTTTTCCACATGTACCCAAACTTCCAAGTCTCGATTTCAGACAATCATTCTTTAGCCAAATCCTTTATTAAGTCTTCCTCTTGAATAAATTTCGGGACGAAATTTCCTAAAGGAGGGGAGACTGTAACGCCTCGTATCTTCGTATTTTAGAAAATGCGTGTTCATCTTTTTTTTTAATCACAGTCTAGATCGATTATGAAAACGGATCTCGAAAACATGACGAGCCACTCAATACGCGGGGAGTGGGCTTGTGGGCCTTGGGCCCAAGCCCACTACCCAAACCCTAAGTATAGGTAATACCCTATCCTTTCCTTATATTTATCTTTTTGAAATCTTAGACAAAAAAAGAAGAAGAAGAACACACACAACATCTGGTCTCATCATCTTCCTCATGTGAAACCTTAGCTCCCTTCATCAACAACTCAGTCGCCTCTCTCGTTTACACTTACAGACATCAAGCTCACACATGGGAATCAAGGAGGAACCTTGTCTTCCACACCACCTCCGTTCTTACAACCCTCCTCACCTCCTCTCTTCTTCCTAAACCACAACAACCTCCACATCTGCTTGATTCATGGCGTACGGCGGCTGTACTTAAACGTGGAGAGAGAGAGAGAGGGGGAGAGAGATGAGAGAGATAGAGAGGATCGAGGAGAGAGAGAGCACAACCGACCGACGGAGTCGGCGGTGGTACAAGTGACGGCGGCGGCAGTAGCTCGCTGTCGGGTTTCGTGTCGGAGCTCGAGTATGGTTCAGATTCATTCGAGGCTCAGGTCAGATCCAGCAGGTTAGAATCTGGTTTGGATTCTTGTTCGTTTAAGTTTCAATTCTAGTCTCGTTCAGTTTTGATTTGGGTATTTCAATTGATTCGAATGACGACAGCGGCGGTGCGACGTCGCCGGTTGTACTCCAGCCGGCCGACGATAGTGGCGGTGTCAACCGTGGTTGGCTCGAGTTATGTCATTTTGGTTCGGTCTCGAGTCTGCTGATTCGGTTCTGTTGGGTTTGCTTCGATTCAGGTACGGGTTTAATCCTTTTGGTTTAGTTTCGATTCATTCGGTTCAGCCGTGATTCAAACTTGATTCGGTTCATTTTTTTAGTTCGAATTCATATCAGTTTTGGAGCGGGTCAGTTCGTTTTTGTTCGGTCAAACCAGTCCGTTGGTCAACACGAGTCAAACACGCGAGACAGTAAATTTTAAATGATGCAAAATTCATTTATAATGTTTTTTTCGTAAATGTTATTTAGTACTAAAACCGAGCTTGAACCAATACTTTTATAGACTATTTACGTTTTTGTATAGTGTTATCTAATTGATTACGTGGCAAGCGAGCTCAAAACGATTCAATTATAAGTTTACGCCTTTTGAATTATTTAGCAAAAATTTGATATATTGTTATTGAATTGATTGGGTTTTGAAACGACAACTTGCATTGTCGGGATCGTCCTGGAAAACAGTGGAAAATCTGCCCATTTTTCGTAAAATTCCGTAAAATGAAACGTGTAAATTTTATAAAACGAAACCTATCAAATTCGTTTAATTTTTATAAAATAGATATAAATGTATAAATATTTTTATTTTTGAAAACATTTCGACAATACTTTTAATAGTATTAATTTGGAAATATTACTTAAACCATAATATATATATATAGGGGAAGGTTCATTTGAGAAGAAATTTAATGTGAGAACAAAAAGAAGAAAGGGCATATTAGTAAAATACTATTTCATTTATAACTTATATCATTAATTTTTCTCTCTTTAATTAATTAGTCAACAAATCATTAATTATCCTACATATAATCTACAAAACCTACACATGTCAAAATTTTCCTACATATACCCTACACATTATAGAATTTTATCCTACACAGTCAAAATTTATCATACACACCTCGAAATATATCCTACACAACTCATAATTTATCCTACACAACTATTAATTTATTCTACACTCTAAATTATGTTTTTTTTATTTTGAAAAAGTTTATATTTTGAAAAGAAGTTACAAATTTTATTTAGTTAGTTATTAAAGGGGAAGAATACAAATTAATGATTTATGTAAGTTTACCAATATACCCTTATATTAAAATTAAATGCAAATATTAAATGAAGTAAAATGAAGCATTCTTATTGGTTGAAACTTCTTCTTTTTTCTTCTTACAAAAAAATTCTTCTCATTTGAACCCATATATATATATATATATATTTATATAAATATGCATTTATTTCAACTAATTATACTTTATATTTCACTTCAAATCCTCCGTCAAAATTCTGTTTACTAATGCACCATCATTTGCCCATATAGGGTGACCTCGGTGTTCCATCCTCCTAATCTCTTACGCTCGTCAACACTTGGATAATCGGAAGACTTAGCAATTTTGTGAGTATACTTGAACCCCTTTTTCGTTTACCACTTTTTGGGGTGTAACATGTTATGTATTAACTTACACACAAACTTTATTCATAATACACAAACATTCCTATTACACGCATGCTTATTTGATTACTTGATACTTTAAACTTGGGTTTATGACATCTTGTGTTAGACTTATCATTAACTTCGTACGAGCCTATTCGTGACATATATAACACTATAGGATTAACACACAGCCCGTAGACTTGTGTTGGTGCATACATCTGTCGACTTCGTCTTATATCGAGTCTCGGTTGCATTGCGGTTCGGAACAAGGATGATGTCATCATTATTGAAGATGACATCATACTAATGACATCATCTTGCATCATGCTTCACAAAAAGACAAATCAGATTTTCATATTAGAAGTGTCCGTTTGAAACATCAACTTGCATGTCCGTTTGAAGTTACACGTCCGTTTGAGGGTGACCGTTTGAAGATGTCATGTTAGTTTCAAACGGTCAGGTCCTTCTCTATAAATAGGCTTCAAACGTTCATCATTTGTAACAATTCCAGATTTGATACCGAGGTGCTGCCGGTTTATTCTCTGATTGTAAACATTGTTAATTGAATATACAAGAGATTTAAAGTGTATTTCAAGCTGTTTTCAAGTTCGTTTCTTAGTTTCCGCCTCTGAAACGTACGAGAGATCTTCTGAACGACTCATTCGGGTCGAAACACGATCCTACAAGTGGTATCAGAGCTCAGGAGGAAGAGTTCTTGCCATTTTCAGCTTGAAAATCTGATTTCTACACCTTCTTTCACAAAATTAAAAATTTTTCACTGTTAAAATCGGCTCAAAATTTCACATTATACTCGCAATCATGTTTTAACAAACCCTTGAAAGTTTCAGCTTAAAATTCAAAGTAAAACTGGTAAAAATGGCTTGAAAATTGGTGACCGTTTGAACGAGGCTTGCCTGACCGTTTGAAAAACTGACCTGTCCGTTTGAAAACTAACCTGTCCGTTTGAAAATTGACCTGACCATTTGAACAAGCACCTGACCGTTTGAAAATGCACATGACCGTTTGAAAAATGCACCTTACTGTTTGAAAATGCACATGACCGTTTGAAATTGACCTTGACCGTTTGAAATTGACCTTGTCCGTTTGAAATTGACATGACCGTTTGAAACATGAACATTGTTTGAAAGTGCTTCGTGTTGTGTGATACGTAAAACGAGGCTGTCAGTATGTTGGAATAAGAAATCAAGTGTTGAGTGTCAGTTTGCATGTGAGATGTATTAAAAGAGTTGTTGGTTATCATTGAAATTGCATATGTGGAAGTATTAAAGGTTCATTCAGATTAGATCAATTATATCGGCAATTATAATGTGCATGTGATTTTTAAGTGAGTTGTCAGCCCACCACACATTAGCGGCCCAATCACTGATTTTGGGTATTGAAGTTGTCGGCAAATAGTTTTTGAGAAGATCATAATTGCATGTGAAGTGATAAGATAAAGATGTCGGTCAGTACTTGAAATTTCGCATGATCGTTAAATGGGTTCTAATTCATAAGTCATAGGTTCATGTGATTAGTCAGACCCATGTGAATCATAACAAATTGTCGGTTTGTATGTGTTATTGATATGATTAAATTGCATGTGATACATAGTTTCATGTGATCATTGTCAGGTTCTCATGTGAGTATATTAGAATTGTCGAGCATTTAATAAGTGTTGTGTGATGAATTAAACCGATCCATGTGAGTCACATTGCGGCCCAACAGAAGTGAATTGAGTTTTTCAAGTCGTCGGCCCAATTAGTGAAGGCCAAATTGAATCCATTTCATTTTGTTCAAACCATTCATTCAGTGATTTTCGACACAGGTAATTCGCCGTGTTTTACAAGGTGATACAGCTCATTTGAGACTAGTATTTTTGAAACAAGAAAGTTTGTGTTTGTGAAACTTTGACTTTGAAACAAGGAAAAGCAATTGTTGAAGAAGTCATTTGACATGTTTGTAGCTTTTGACCATGAAACAACAACGATGACCATTGATAGATATTGTCATTTAGTCGTGGAAATGGAAAGATTGAAAATTAAGAAAGATGATGATGAATGGATTGATAAACTTGCTGATGCATTACCACAGCAGAAATGGGGAACTTATTTGATGATAGTGAAACACATGAGGAAATCTGAGAATATGAATCTTGCACAGTTTATTAAGAAAATTGAAGAACATGAGTTGAAAGCAAAAGTAGAAATGGAGAAAGCAGAAGTTGAAGTAGAAAAGGTTGTAGAAGTTGAAAAATTTGTTGAACATGAAAAGACTGTCGAGGTTGAGAAGATAGTTGAAAAAATGGTTGAAGTTGAAAAACCATGTGTGAAGTGTTCAGAATCTTGCAAAGTTTGTGAGGAGAAAGATAAGAAGATTGCTGAATTAGAGAAGATTAAAGAAGATTTACTGTCTGATGTGAAGTACATTAAAGAATCATATGATGTGCTAAACAGAACAGTTGACAGTTTGAAGAAAACAAATTCAGAGATTGAAAAAGCAATGGAAAAGATGAGCGCAACATTGATGACAAAGCAGAGTGTCATAAATGATTACATCGAAGACTGTGCTAATCTGAAGAAAGAAGTGGAACTTGAGAAGATTGAGAGTGAAAGGATTAAACGATTATTGTTGAGTTACACTACTTGTGATTATTTGATTGATCGTGTTTATCCTACTGTTGCAGGTCTGGAAGCGTTCATGGACAAAAAGACTGAAGATACTGATACTGGTAAGAAACCAAGTGTCAAGTATAACAGATGTCCGCCCCCGATCCATGAAACTTATTCTCCCAGGAATCCTAACGAGGAGCATCTAAAAAGGCAGTCAACATCAAGTTAAAGTCTGAAATCATTGATGAATTACCAGACAATATTGATGTTACATTCACATTCACAGCGTCTGACACTGATCATGAGTCTGAGTTATTAAAGAAAGTTGTCGATCAGGTGTTGGATATGGATGAAGAGTCAAAACCGGAGTCTAAGTCTAAAAGTTCGAGTTCATCAGAAAAGAGTCCGAGTTCACCGGTTAACAGGGTTTATAATAGAGAATTCCTGTTATCAAAATCTAATTTGAATGACGGGTCAATCAAAGTGGCTTATACTTTGTATGATTCAGACAAATTATATTCTGATGAGGAATTCCCATTAAGAAGTGTAAAAACTGAAATGATCAAACAGGTTTTCAAATTAACAGAAATTAATATTTATGAAATAAAAGATTTAAATCTTGCTGAAAAACCTAAAAAATACACTTCAAGAGTTCAACAGAGATTGAACAAGAAAAAAGGTTACGGTTCTGGTTATGGTTTTCAAAAGAAATCAAACCATGATGGTAATCTCAAAAAGAAAGGTCTTGGTTTCAATTCTTCAGAAAATTATAAAAATCAGAAAACTTATAAACCAAAAACAAAATTTGTTTCAGGAGGAAGTTCAGAGGATGAACAGAAGAAACCGTTCTGGAAGCAGTCGAATCAGGAGTTTCTTGCTGAAGTGAAGAAGAATGTGAGAAGGTTTGCTGAAAGAGTTGACAGAAGAATCTGTTTCAAATGCCAAGAAGTTGGACATATAGCTTGGAATTGCCTCAAGACCAACTACTAAAAACAGGAAGTTTTTTCTAACTCTGTTTTGAGAAAGACTTGTGTTGATAAGAAAGAACAACCTGTAAAAAATGTTAAAAAGTTTGAAAATTCTATTTCTAAGGAAGGAGAAAGTTCAAAACGGTTTTACAAAAGAAGAGGTGATTTGAGTAAACAAAAATGGGTGGTTAAATCTGAGGGTAATTCTGACAATGAATCTGATTCCATAAAATCAGAGGAGTCATGTGTTGAGAAAAAGATTGATAATTCCGTTCCTGAGTTGAACGAGGAAAACTTTCCATCATTGACAAAAGATTATTTGAAATCAAAAGGTAGGGTTGAGATTTCAGATCAATTCTTTGCTGATAAGAAAGAATTCGATGCTGAAAAGGCTTTTAATGGAAATGTTAAACATATTTTTTGGTAAGATGGTTGCAGGAAAAGTGAAGGGCGCTAAAGAGTTTTACAAATCAAAGTGCTGGTGGGACAGATGTGTTCCTGAATCTCCTAAGGGTGGTCAGCCTTGGGGGAAAGTATTTCCAAACTGAAAATCTGACTTGACGGAGCTCCCAGGTTGGTAAGAGTGGAGCAGGAATCTGCATCTTTCTTAGCAAATGATCCTACATGTGGTACAGTTGGTAAAGTACAGGTGATATCTTTAAATTGTTATATTTTGATTTACAAGTGATTATGGTTGGTGAGTGAACCTGTAAGTGATTGAAGAAGGTTTTCATTGATAAGTGGTTAATCAAGGTCATTAAGTTGAACTTGATTGGATCATTCTTACAAATGGTATTTTGGAGAACAATGTGATGAACCCCTAACCTACAAATGGTTTATTAAAATCAACAAAACTTATTTTCCGGAAAAACCATTTGATTAAAACAAACTTAAGTGTTTTGAAATCACAATGGGAAAATAGTTTGTTGTGAGGGGGAGTTCTGATTGTTTATGCCAAGTGGATGGCGATTTGAAGTGATTTGATATCAGTTGTCACTTTATTGTATAGTTTATTTTCAAATTTCCTAAAATGTGTTTGCATTTTAGGGGGAGTAAAAATTTCAGAAAATCCAAAAACATTAGAAAATTTGAAAAAGTCAAAAACATGATAAAATAAAAAATGAGTTTTGTTGTACAAAAGAGGAACTGATAGTAAATCAGTAGACTATCACAACATGCTAAAGAATTGGAAAGTCAAATGTGATAAACGATCTCACTGTGGATGTGTGAGTAGGTTTTTGCACATTTAGTAGATTGTGACGAAATATAAACCTAAATTCAAACTTGCTTATATCGTGGGTAACATCTCTCGGATATATGGGTAACCCTCGAAATCTCGTTTGAAAGATTCCTTTTTCTGATATACTAGGTCTTTATACTTAGTGATATCTGGGGTATTATTCCTGGACTTCTACTGAATGGAAGTTCTGACCTAGTCCTCGAATAATACTTTCCGCAATGCTTGAAACATAGCATCACCCTCAGCATATATGATAAGACAATAAAATTGCTTAGCAATGCTGTTGTAAAAAAGATCCTCTAAAGGGGACACACCCAAAAGTCGATTCGTGATCTCTCTGCTGAACGGTAGTTCTGACCTGAGCTCTCACGATTTCGATCATAATTTATTCCCCTACAAATATCATTTGTGTCATATTTACCTGTAAGACTGAATATTGGGATCTGGATACGGGAGTATATTCTGAGGTGGGACACGCGATTAAGTTTAAGTGCTTAAGACATTAATCTCGTATCTTGAAACAGTTGAACTTTGTGTGAGAATTTAAGTGGATCAGTATACTGACAATCTAAGTGAATCTTTTAGAACTTAAAATGTATAAAGCTTAACGGTGTTGGTGATTTGTCTCAAAAACTGATATGACCCTCTTACGCAAACTCACAAAAATAGTGTATGTAAATATTTCTTTACTGTATTTCATTTCTGTTATATCAAAAATCCAAAAAGATTTTCGGTGTGTTTTAGCATAAATTTTGAAAAATTCAAAAAGATTTTAGACGACTGATGTTGAAAAGCTGATTTTCAAAATTCCGAGTGCTGAACATGACGAACAGGTTTGGGAAAGTTTGTTTAAAAATGTTTGAAATGAAAATGATATATATTCATGTGGTTCATCAGAAATTGACATGATAAATCTTTCTATTCAGGGTTGTGTCTTCAAGTGATTAGCAATGTTTCTAAATTTTTTATATCTTATCTTTTATGAAACTTGTGTTTTGGGTAGAGAATATGCAGGTGAGTCAGGTTACGATACCTGAACCTATGAAAGTCAGACTACGATCCCAGTACATCTTGAGGGGGAGTCTGTTAGAGAAAGAGAGTCTGAAGTTGCTAGAGCCAGCTGCTGATCCTGAAGAATACAAGAAAAAAAGTTAGAGTGAAGGAAGCCCAAAGACTGATAAAGACTGAAGATTGAGAAGACTCGACACTTAAGACTTGTCAACATCTGAGGGGGAGTCTGTTGGTGCATACATCTGTCGACTTCGTCTTATATCGAGTCTTGGTCACATTGTGGATCTGATCATGCATTATGTCATCATCTTGCATCATGCTTGCAAAAAGACAAATCAGTTTATGTAATTAGATTAGTGACCGTTTGAAGTTGACTTTTGAGTTGGCCGTTTGAAAGTAGATGACCGTTTGAGGGTGACCGTTTGAAGATGTCATGTATGCTTCAAATGGTCAGGTCCTTCTCTATAAATAGGCTTCAAACGTTCATCATTTGTAACGATTCAAGTTTTGATACCGAGGTGCTGCCGGTTTATTCTCTGATTGTAAACATTGTTAATTGAATATACAAGATATTTAAAGTGTATTTCAAGCTGTTTTCAAGTTCGTTTCTTAGTTTCCGCCTCTGAAACGTACGAGAGCTCTTCTGAACGACTCATTTGGGTCGAAACACGATCCTACAACTTGTGGTTATGTCATGAGCATATTGCGTTTCATCATTGGTTTGATATGTTAGACACATGCCGAATTTAATGTTTATCTTGTATCAAATCAAGAGCTTGCCACGTGGAATTTTTTGAAACTTATCTTTTATGCTACGTATGAAAAACTTGTATACTCGCATTTGTTTTTTCATTGAACTTTATTTTAAAACATGTTGCAGGTTTTGAGATGAGGTTGATGATGCATGGAATCTAATAGGATGCTTAGATACAATCCGTCGTACTAACACGTCTTGTTTATCCTTGTAGGATAACTCGACATTCCCCAAACTCTCAAACACATCAACTCACTTACGTTGAACATCTACACAACCTGTGAGTTTACATGATCCCATTTTACATTTTATACATTTTTGGGTGCAATACGTACAACATTATTGATGTGTGCAAAATGCAACATATAAATTACATCAATTGTGGCATAAAACTAACCCTTTTTTAGTACTAATGTTGGAAAAGTTTGTTTTTGTCTTCCTTTTGTATTTTCAGGATTAAATGAGCTCAAATTAACAAAAGAAGCAAAAAAGGCAACCAAATCTAACATAAATACAAGAAAAGGAATAAACGTGGCATGACCGACCTCCCCGAAAGCATCTTCCCAAGCAAAACAAGAGAACAGAAGGCTGAACACGCCCCGTGCTCAGTGAGCACGGGGGCGTGCCCAAGTGTCAGCATAAAAGACAAAGTTGTAGAAGCTTCCATCGCCCACCACGGGGCCATGCTCAGTGGACACGGGGTCGTGGTCAACTATAAGATTCGCAGAATCCAGGCAAATCTTGATAGTACAGATACGCTTCTACACACGGGGTCGTGCCCAGCGGACACGGGGCCGTGGTCAACTAATAAAGACAAAAGCAATTAATGAAGACAGAGAAGAGAATGGACACGGGGCAGTGCCCGAGCTTCTGTTCAGCCTATAAATAGGAGTGCTTGGTTCAAGCTCAAACGATCCCTTGGCACACCACCTCTCTCACACTTCACCCACCACCCACCACCACCATAGCACCATCATCCACCACCATCATCCATTGTCCATCATAGAGTGTGTGAGTCGTCTCGGGATCCAAGATTGATCGTAAGAGTTCTTGACAATCAAGGCCATGTTTGCCTAAGTCTCTTACATCACTTGGTGAAGACAAAGTGTCTAGTGTAATACTTTTTATTTTTAATCTTTTCGCACTTTTTAATTGGTTATGTATTAATGACTTTAATAACTAGGTTCTTATGTTGAAGGTGATTCTTCCTTATCGTTTTTCCGTGGTGTCTTGGCATTATTTTACTGTCTATATAAAATAAAAGATTTTCACCATTCATATCTCCACGGTCTATATGGAGGTATGTTGGCTACCTGGTCGGGGGTTAAGGGAACGGTTTGGTAAGAGTCTTGCCATTGTTCAGTGTATAGATCCTGCAAAGGACCTGGGTCAAATTTAGTAGGACCTCCTTCAATACTTAACGGTATTGGATGGCGGGGGTCCAAACTCTTTGATCCCCTCATAAGTTAAACTACTATTAAAACTTTAACCCGACTACTTAGGACTGTATCCCTGCTGACTCAGACTACTTAGCCAAGGGTAACGTCGCCTTCAAAAGAGGGGCCTACCACATTATGCATTAATAACTTAATTAATTATCTTTTAATAATCCGACCCTTTAGGATTGTATCCTTGCTGACTCAAACTACTGGGTTGAGGGTAACGTCACCTCCAAAAGAGGGGCCTACTACAATAACTAAGATAATCTCTTAAATAGTGCAAAAGTGTGAAAATAATCAAAGGTTACACTAAACACGAGTCGGAGCCAAGTGATTCATCTTGTCTATCTGTTTTTACTTTTATTTTTATTTTTCAGCATTTTAGTTAGTTTTTATTTTCTTAGTTTAAAACATTTTTTCTAAACTTTTGATTTAATTAGACGTTGAGGATAAACCGGTACTAAAAGCTCTTGTGTCCTTGGACGACCTCGGTATCTTGCCAACACTATACTACGCTCACGATGGGTGCACTTTCCCATATGTGTGTTTAGTGTTAGTAAATATCGTGTTTTATAAATTTAAAACTTGGCTAAAAAGTGTTAAAAGGGGCTTAATATATACATTAAAAACTAATAACACTCACGCACATCAAGTTTTTGGCGCCATTGCCGGGGACACAAGGATTTTAAGAAAGTTAGGAATCAGCGGCCTAATCGTTTTTCTTATTTTTCTAATTTTTTTAGGATTTTTCTTAGTTTTTCAGCTTCTGCAGAACTCAGCACGGGCCGTGCCCGCTGAACACGCCCCGTGCCCAATCATTGGAACTGGCAATCTTGTTTTAAGTCAGACAGTAAGCTGAACACGGGGCCGTACCCACTCAACACGCCCCGTGCCCAAGATTCAGTTACTGAAAACAGAACCGTAAGATCCCGACGGTTGGTAATTTCTGACACAAACATGAGTGATACTGATACTTTTTACTTTCGGCACTCTTATGGTACGTGGTGTCAATTATGTGGTGGTACCCATAAGGAATTAGAATGTTATTTTCTAAATTATAACCCCCACTATATAGACCCATCGTTTCCTTGTATCCTTAAGAGGGGCGAAAGTAAATATAATCCCTATCTCTCCCTCGAATGCTCCCAACCAGATTTTCTAGAAGAAATGCTTCTTGATGAACTATTTCAATTAGAAGATCTAATTCTTAATTGGTTAAAAGAACTTAGGATAGATTTCAATAATTTATCTCAAGAAGATAACCAAGAAGAAGTGTTGGAATCGCATTCAAACAACTTCGTTGTTCCCGACAATACTTCTAACTCTAGTGAGGACTTGAGCGATAGTCGTCCCTGTGCCGATTGTGCCGTGAAGGACTCCCCATCGACTTCGTTCGATGCATACATAGACCTGAGCGATTCGGCATACACCTTCTTTAACGAGAGCCCGGGAAAGGGTTGGACTTGTCCACCTACATATAGCATAGGAATCACCCTCACCGACAACCTCTTGTGTTCTCGTCTTAATCTAGAACAATTAAGGTATCTTAGGCACTTTGGGGTTGTTCCATCCAGCAAGGAACCGCCCGATCCGGAAAAGTTCCTTGAAAATAGACAAACTTCATAACCAGCCCTTCGACACGGGGCCGTGCCCAGGTCAACACGCCCCCGTGTCCACCAAAAGATTCCCTTCTGACTTTTTGTCAGAATACGGACAAAATATGTCAGGATCTTGCCTGCACACGGGGCCGTGTCCAGCCGACACGGGGGCGTGTCCAGTATGCTGTCGTTTTCTATAAATGCAGCCAAGAATCCTGCACATTTGGACCATCCAGGGACAGAGATTTGAAAGGATTTTCTAACTTACCATCCTAGGTATGTTCTAAAAGAAGTTTCTAACAAACATCTTGTCCCTTCCTCTTTTATCCATTACCTTCTTCTACATCTTTCTTGCAACAACACCTCCATTAAAGCTTGATTCCAAGCTTTATTGTGATGTTTGTTAACTTTTTGCTCAAGGAATCTTGTTAAAAATAAGTTACACAACATTGTTTTAAGTTATTTCTGTTCAAAAATGCTTCATAAGTTGGGAAAATAATTTGAGACTCCAAGATTCCTTGTTCTAAAAAATTGCAGAAAGGTGAACACGGGGTCGTGTTCATTGAGCACGGGACCGTGTCCGTAGTACTGTTTCATTAGAATGAACTATTTTTGGTTTGTTTTCGTAGAATGTCTAGCCAAAACAGTGGAACCTCTTCTGCGCACTCCAAAAACAGTCGAAGGGAAAGGAGGCCATCAATTGAAGCAACTCTCGTACGATACGTGATGGCGTTACGTGAAGCTCTTGATGAGATGACTTCGGTAGAGGAGGTCCTGATAGACGGTATAAATTATCTTACGGTGGGGTTGGAAAACAGTTTTCAAGAAATAAACCTCTTGCACCGGAGGTTAAACATTCTTGTAACACCTCCAATGGAACCAATCCTCCCTCAAGAGGATTGGAACCTAGCACTCGGAATCCACAATCCTACCGGTTGGGACGACATTCCAGCAGAACCTCCTCTTGAAGATATACAAGAAGTCCCGGTGGAGGTTGCACCTCCTCAAACCAATGCCAATGAGCCCGCTTTTCTTCTCCCTAGGGAGATAGAAGAATGGCTTGCCGACGTGTGAGGAACCCATGCCTGGAGTAAGAAATTTTTCAAGCCACATTTAACCGAGGGATTTACCTTTTCGGAAATTTTGCTAATAAAATAAGTAGTAGGCTAGAACTTCTTGGTTTAGATTTCTTGTGTTTCTTTGACCTAACTATCTAGTATTTTAACTTTTAGACTATTATGTAATTCTCTCTATGACTTAATGAATGATGGTTTTAGTTAATTTGGTGTTTGGATGGTGTTGAAACGAATAAAACGCACTCGGGATGGCAAAGGATAACAAAGGAAACTTGAACCAGCACCCCATGCAGGAAAGCAGGGCCATCCGACAATTTTCTTCATTACAGCAAGCTCAGCACGGGCCGTGTCCGCCCAACACGGCCCCGTGCTGCACAGTCTGTAGAAATGACCCAGTTCAGGTAAACTGGACACGGGCCGTGTTCACCCAACACGCCCCCGTGTCCAGGCTTCTATTTCTTTTGTTTAATTTTTGTTACTTACACTTGAACATGGGGCCGTGTCCATCGCCCAGTAACACAAATTTTTGCTTGATTCACACCCTTTACACATTCAATCAACCTAAAAACTTATTTTTGGGACACATTGAGGACAATGTGTAATTTAAGTGGGGGGGGGGGGGATGCTAAAACCTTGAATCTTGCAAGTCCTAATAACAAGCCTTACACAAAACTCTATTGGAACCGCTAATCACCCCAAATTTTTTTCAAAAATTTTCATTTTTTACTTGTCTAGGTTTAATTTGGGAATTTCAAAATTCTAAAAAGGTTATATTTTTACAAATTTACAACCGATAGCGTCGTGATAAAAAGAACCAACATAAGAAAATTATGAAAAGGCATGACAAGCTTAGTTAAAATTTGATTATATATACTTGATCACATAAAAACCCATTCCCACAAAAGTGAGTTTTGAGCCTTTATTGAGCATACAAATACATATCTTTAAATTAAATACTCATTTTTTGTTTCTTGTGTGAATAGCCGCTTGGTTCTTACAACTCTAGAACTTGCCACGATGATTCATTCCCGGTCCTTACCAACTTAAACCCGAGTAAGTAAATGATGGAGGCATTAGGACTAACCCTTTTTATTTCTACACCATTATTTTTCTTTTTTTTACCACCTACCCAAAACCCCCCTAGTTAACCCCTTTGAGCCTAAACCTTTTCATTTCTTAACCCAAACCAAACACCCTTTCACCCACCAAAACATTTTTATTTTTAACCCTTTGTTTTAGTAACAAGCTCGGTTTTTCGTATGACTTTCAAAAAAAAAAATATGATGAAGCAAAAGAAATAAACAAACAAGTTCATCAAAAATAAATTTGTTTGAATAATAGCTTCATCAAAATAAAAAAATTGTAAAAATAAAAAGTCTTTAGAAAACCGGCGCTTTTTACGTTTTTTCGCACTTTTCTACTAACCACTAACCCAACCACATACCTTTAACCCAAGCCTAACCCTTCACCCAAAAGCCCTCTTGATATTTACAAAGGTATATAGTTAAAAAGGAGGATGATTGATTGCTTGGCAAGCTTATGGTAGGAGTAAGTTTCATGCCGCTCTCGAGTGATTCACTAAAATATATCTTTGGCCGAGTGTTGAGTGATCCCCCGTGAGGTATGTGAACTTGTATATAAATAAAATTTTAAAGAGGCATGTTATGCCCTAATAAGTAATTTATCTTGTGAAAAGTTATAAATAAATCATGGCGAATAGGATTGTAAATAAATAAAAATAAAACTTAGTAAAGAATCTTGAAGATCCCGACACTCTATGACAAGCCCAAAAATCTTCTCTTCTACCCATTCCATTTGGGAGTGTAAAGCCATATTATAAAGAGTTTTGCTTGAGGACAAGCAAAGATTCAAGTGTAGGGGTATTTGATGTGTGCAAAATGCAACATATAAATTACATCAATTGTGGCATAAAACTAACCCTTTTTTAGTACTAATGTTGGAAAAGTGTGTTTTTGTCTTCCTTTTGTATTTTCAGGATTAAATGAGCTCAACTTAACAAAAGAAGTAAAAAAAGGCAACTAAATCTAACATAAATACAAGAAAAGGAATAAACGTGGCATGCCCGACCTCCCCGAAAGCATCTTCCCAAGCAAAACAAGAGAACAGAAGGCTGAACACGCCCCGTGCTCAGTGAGCACGGGGGCGTGCCCAAGTGTCAGCATAAAAGACAAAGTTGTAGAAGCTTCCATCGCCCACCACGGGGCCGTGCTCAGTGGACACGGGGCCGTGGTCAACTATAAGATTCGCAGAATCCAGGCAAATCTTGATAGTACAGATACGCTTCTGCACACGGGGCCGTGCCCAGCGGACACGGGGCCGTGGTCAACTAATAAAGACAAGAGCAATTAATGAAGACAGAGAAGAGGATGGACACGGGGCCGTGCCCGAGCTTCTGTTCAGCCTATAAATAGGAGTGCTTGGTTCAAGCTCAAACGATCCCTTGGCACACCACCTCTCTCACACTTCACCCACCACCCACCACCACCATAACACCATCATCCACCACCATCATCCATTGTCCATCATAGAGTGTGTGAGTCGTCTCGGGATCCAAGATTGATCGTAAGAGTTCTTGACAATCAAGGCCATGTTTGCCTAAGTCTCTTACATCACTTGGTGAAGACAAAGTGTCTAGTGTAATACTTTTTATTTTTAATCTTTTCGCACTTTTTAATTGGTTATGTATTAATGACTTTAATAACTAGGTTCTTATGTTGAAGGTGATTCTTCCTTATCGTTTGTCCGTGGTGTCTTGGCATTATTTTACTATCTACATAAAATAAAAGATTTTCACCATTCATATCTCCACGTTCTCTATGGAGGTATGTTGGCTACCTGGTCGGGGGTTAAGGGAACGGTTTGGTAAGAGTCTTGCCATTGTTCAGTGTATAGATCATGCAAAGGACCTGGGTCAAATTTAGTAGGACCTCCTTCAATACTTAAAGGTATTGGATGGCGGGGGTCCAAACTCTTTGATCCCCTCATAAGTTAAACTACTATTAAAACTTTAACCCGGCTACTTAGGACTGTATCCCTGCTGACTCAGACTACTTAGCCAAGGGTAACGTCGCCTTCAAAAGAGGGGCCTACCACATTATGCATTAATAACTTAATTAATTATCTTTCAATAATCCGACCCTTTAGGATTGTATCCTTGCTGACTCAAACTACTGGGTTGAGGGTAACGTCACCTCCAAAAGAGGGGCCTACTACAATAACTAAGATAATCTCTTAAATAGTGCAAAAGTACGAAAATAATCAAAGGTTACACTAAACACGAGTCGGAGCCAAGTGATTCATATTGTCTATCTGTTTTTACTTTTACTTTTATTTTTATTTTTCAGCATTTTTGTTAGTTTTTATTTTCTTAGTTTAAAACATTTTTCTAAACTTTTGATTTGATTAGACGTTGAGGATAAACCGGTACTAAAAGCTCTTGTGTCCTTGGACGACCTCGGTATCTTGCCAACACTATACTACACTCACGATGGGTGCACTTGCCCATATGTGTGTTTAGTGTTAGTAAATATCGTGTTTTATAAATTTAAAACTTGGCTAAAAAGTGTTAAAAAGGGCTTAATATATACATTAAAAACTAATAACACTCACGCACATCAATTATCAAAATCAAAATCACAATCACAATATCAATCACATTATTCAAATTAATCAATCCATTTTTTTTTGGATGACCAACGAATCCTCCAAATGGGCTACTGGTGTAATTCACCACATCAGGATACACTTGCCTTCCGAACCGGGGAAAACCCTCATCTAGGGCCGAAGCCCACGAACACTAACCCGAAGGCACGGCAATGCGGTGAGGTAAAACCCGCTCAGTTCAAGGATAGAACTAGCGATCGCCGCCTATTCGCCTAGTCTCCCATCATCACCAGGTGCCGCAGAAACTAAATGCTTGGGGCATGAATTGAACTTGGGTCACTTGGAACACCAGATCTCTCCCATACCACTCCACCACTAGCTCATTCGCGATATTTGTCATTAACGTCATGAGCCAACCTAATTAACATGTATAACACTATAGGAGTAGCACAACGCCCTTAGAAGGGGTCTATGTTAAGTTATTTAATTATGGTCTTATTCGCTTGGGTGATAAATTCACCACATCAGGATACACTTGCCTTCCGAACCGGGGAAAACCCTCATCTAGGGCCGAAGCCCACGAACACTAACCCGAAGGCACGGCAATGCGGTGAGGTAAAGCCCGCTCAGTTCAAGGATAGAACTAGCGATCGCCGCCTATTCGCCTAGTCTCCCATCATCACCAGGTGCCGCAGAAACTAAATGCTTGGGGCATGAATTGAACTTGGGTCACTTGGAACACCAGATCTCTCCCATACCACTCCACCACTAGCTCATTCGCGATATTTGTCATTAACGTCATGAGCCAACCTAATTAACATGTATAACACTATAGGAGTAGCACAACGCCCTTAGAAGGGGTCTATGTTAAGTTATTTAATTATGGTCTTATTCGCTTGGGTGATAAATTCACCACATCAGGATACACTTGCCTTCCGAACCGGGGAAAACCCTCATCTAGGGCCGAAGCCCACGAACACTAACCCGAAGGCACGGCAATGCGGTGAGGTAAAGCCCGCTCAGTTCAAGGATAGAACTAGCGATCGCCGCCTATTCGCCTAGTCTCCCATCATCACCAGGTGCCGCAGAAACTAAATGCTTGGGGCATGAATTGAACTTGGGTCACTTGGAACACCAGATCTCTCCCATACCACTCCACCACTAGCTCATTCGCGATATTTGTCATTAACGTCATGAGCCAACCTAATTAACATGTATAACACTATAGGAGTAGCACAACGCCCTTAGAAGGGGTCTATGTTAAGTTATTTAATTATGGTCTTATTCGCTTGGGTGATAAGATACGCAACTTTGTGGACATAATTGGTTTGACTTATAATTGTTGCATGCTAGTGATGTTATGTTTTATGCCTTAGTATACTTTAATGCCATGTAGGATTGATTACAACTTTTCTATCTATGCTATTAGCCAAAAACTTGTATACTCACCAATGCTTTATGTGTTGATCGTTACTTTAATATATTTTGTAGGAGATTGAGGCATTGATGTTTTAAGAATCTATTAGGATGGATTTTGGAAACACATTTTAAGTTTATGTACTTTTCCTTTTGTCGTATTTGCATTTCCTTGTTGTATTTCCATTCCAAACAATGTACTATTTAGTTCATCAATGAAAATGGAATTTTATTTAAATATCGTCATATTTAGCAAGTTGTGATGTCTCGAACAATATATTTTGCCCTGCACCGATATTTCCACTATCAGTTGGGTTGTGACAGCACCCCATAGTTTGTCAACCCACCTCCTATATTGGGACATGGATATTGAACGTCGTTGCTAATTGTTGAGGAATATATTGTAAGAAAACATGGAAGATTCAAGGACCGAATGAATTTTCTTGGTGATGATTGGTATACTGGAAAATGATGGACACGCCCAGGATGTTTCTCTTGTTTTTTTACATAAAAAGTGTCAATTTTTTTCCGTCCGGGCTCTCTCTCTCTCCCAAAACACTATAATTCGTTTATTTAACTTTTGACTTAATTTTATATGTAACACTTATGATTGAGATAATCCACTCTTAGTAAGGCTAGGTTAATCAAGTCATGCATTCAACATTTTATGAGTATTGGATATAGGTTTTGTATTGGTTTTCTAGACTAATAAATTATGTAATCAATTAGCTTTGTCGATATGGGTGGGTTTTGCATGCATACTTCCACGTAAATCACCCCAAGTTGAAAAGATAGAATAGTCAAGTCTAACAGCATCCGTAATAGGTTTTTTTGGAGTTTGTATGTAACCACCCCCGCATGCGTTTTTTTTTTTAAATGTTGGAGCGTGCTTTTTTAAACCCCTTTAACTTGTTTCTTTGGCCAATAACATTTTTTGATGGTTTTTATTTTTATTTTTTATTAATTCTATTAGAATATCTAATCATTGCAAGATTTCAAGCCCCACTACACTCCTTTTAACATAATGCCCCATAATGTTCACATGCTGACTAGACCGTCACATGGCGCAAAACGCCCAAGGGTGAGAGCATTATCTTCCCCTCTCACTACACATGATCTAAGGCTAGAGGGTGTGGTTGGAGCCCCCTAGGGGCTTTATCAGGCCACCTAAGCGCCACGTCACTCTGGGGGCTTTATCACGCCCCCCTTTAATTTGCAGGGTATGGATGGAGCCCCCCGTCATCATTACCTAATTATTTATTTACTTAAATATTTATTTTCTCCACAAAACGCTTTACCCGAGTCCTCCAATAACATGTTATGCAAAATGATACACGTATACATGATGTTTCTCATTTTACTTTTTTCAAGTGTCCTCGACGGCTGGGCGATGATAGACCATCTTTTTTTTAGCACACCGAAAGCCCGCTCGATATCTTTTCTTGCTGACTCTTGTTTTTTCTTGAAATACAATCTTTTTTCGTTATCTGGACACGAAAGAGTTTTTACCAACGTCGCCCACTCGGGATAAATACCGTCTGTGAGATAGTAGCCATACTTATACTCCACGTTGTTTGCATAGAATGAAGTATCTGGTGCAACCCTGTCTATGACATCGTCGAAAAGATTCGAGGACATTAAAACTACAATGTCATTGTGCGCACCAGTCATGCCAAAGTACGCATGCCAAATCCATAAATCTTGAGAAGCGACCGTTTGTAATATTAGGGTAGGACCATCGTGGTCACCACGATGATGTTGCCCTTTCCAAGCGGTTGGACATGCCGCCCATTCCCAGTGCGTGTAATCAAGACTACCCAACATCCCAAGAAACCCGTGTATGCGCTGATGGGCCTCGGATAGAAGTGGAACGTCGGCTGCGGTTGGCATCCTCAAATATCGTCTCTCGTACAGAGAGATAACACCTAATAAACTAGTGTTAATAAAAAAATAATAACGATGTAAATAAAAATAATAAATAATAGTGTTAATAAAAATTACCTTCACAAAATTTTTCAAGAGACTCACGACACATTCTTGACGACATCCTTAAATATTCATCCCACGCATCACTCGCTGTGCCGTACGCTAGTTGCCTTACACTTTTGTAGTCCAGAGAAACCAAATTTGCGACTTGCACTTACTCTTTACGTGAAAAAAGGGAATTCGCCCGCAAGATCCTTAGAAATTTTAACGAATAGCCGTTGGCTCATACGAAACCTACACTTAAACTGACCATCATCGTACAACGGATTCTCACAAAAATAATCTTGCACTAGACGTTCATGAGCACCTAACCGATCCCGTTCAAGAGGCGATTGTCTGGTACGCGATGTAGAGGATTCGGCTTCTTCTCGCAAATAATTAATCCCCTCCTACGTAATTGCTATAACCATATCATCAAGAACACCGTCGGATGAGGAGCTCGAAGACATTTTTTAGCTGTGATTGGTGTGTGTTTTAGTTGTGATTGATGTGAATTTTAGTTGTGATTGGTGTGTTATTTAGTTTGGGATATGTTTATATTTATATTTGAATAAAAAAAGTTTTTTTTATACGAACGTTGCCAAACGGTCGCATTTGAGCAACCTGGCTCGTTCCACGCGATTTCATCTCGTTACTACGATGGAGCCCCTCCTATAGCGTCCCTCTTTAAATCCCTGGGTGTGGAGGTATAGCGTCCCGGGGCGCTATAGATGATGAGTTGGCAGGGGTGGCGCCTCCACACCCTCCGGCCTAAGGATGAAGCATGTTAAAAGTTTAGTAGATTGCATTTATTTACACACCCACACTTATGTTTATTAGTAATAACTAATTTTAAACTCCTAAATCCTAATGGTTTTGTTGGGAGGATGTGTGAACTCTTGTTTTAAGGAGAATTACCCATTGTCAAATGTTAGCCGCTTCTAGAAATGGTGCATCTTTAAATTCTCATGCATGGTCCCAAAAATAAACTTTTAGTGAAGGTACGTGACATAAAACGCATGAGTTTATTAAATTGGCATGAATTTGTTTAATATATACATAATAGGAATTGTTGGACAATTAAATCCGTATGAGCTTGATTAAATTAAAAGTGATAGAAAAATAACATAATGCATAATAGCATTTTATCGATTATAATTTAGTAGGTCAAACTATAGGAAAGTGACAGTTTTAGAAAGCCAGGGTAAACGAATCTTCGGATCCCACTAAGAATGAAATTTTCCGTACCGAATACTTGTACCGTACTGATATCGTATCATACTGGTACCGACCTAACATATACATTACGGTTGTAAGTTTTAGTTTTAGCTAACTTTTGACATTGGTACCACGTGATACGATACAATATCAATACTGGTATCATCCCTAGACCCCTCTAGTTTGGCACGTGAATAGGTATAAGACTCATTAGTTAGAAAACTCGGTCAATAAGACGGTTGAGTTCTATTTTTAGCCTAAAGCGGTTTGCTTTAAGACCATTAAACTGAACACGTTCAGCTGTCCTATTTCTAGGTGATCTCTTAAGAGACTGTTCTAAAATCAAAATTAAACTTTGATTTTTGGTTAATTCTTGATTAACCCAAGAGAAACCTTCTATTTATAGGAGCAAGGATGACAATGACATCATTGCTTACGATTTCTGAAAATCTCGTGTCAAGCTATCAGTTAACATGTTTTTGGCAAATCATGTGTTTTATGAATCTCCTCTTCCCCCCAATTAAAAGAGTGATTAGGCTTCAACTCGATATCTGAAGAGCTTTCTTCAGTTTCGGGTTTTTCCTGTTCATTTTTCATTGTAAAGATTTGTTCTTTATTTTAAGAAAAATGTTCAGTTTCAGGTTCTTCATCCTTTAAAACAAGAATTTGTTTTTTATTTTCAGAAAGCTTTTGTTCAAGTTTTTCTTTTAAGTTTGAGTAAATTACAAATTTTGTCCTTTATGTTTACACCAAATTGCAGGCGCTGTCCTTTTTACCAAAATCTTGCAGGCGCTGTCCTTTAACTTTCAAAATCTTGCATGTTTTGTCCTTTAGGCCAAACCCAGTTAAAATTTTTGGTTAAATATAGTCATGTGCAAGGCATATGAGGGTAGTATTGTAATTTCATCTATTTAATTTAGAAAATAAAAATTGTATATACAAACCCACTAACTTTCTCTTTCCCTCAACATTCTCTCTCTCTAAATTATCTCTCTTCTTCAAGATTCCAAAAAATCTGCATAAACCTCAAGATTTCACAAATCAGTAATCTTTCCAACGAGACGTGAGACTAGGGGACCCGATCCCCTCACAATCGTAACAAAAATCAAAGGCTTTGAAGGATCAAAATCATCAGTAGCAGACGAAGAAGATGAAGTTTGAACAGTAGATTCATCTTCGCTCAGATATCCCATGGATGAATCGAAACCTGATCGATCTTCAGATACCCGTTTCTCTGTTTTGAGTTGATTGTTCATAGCATGATTTCGAAGCCTCTGCTATTTGATCGGAGTTGTGGTGGGGCCTTCTGATGTCGGAAACACCATCGCAGACACCCAATCGAAGAACCCACGACGGCACAATCAATTTTCAACATCAATGCAAATTTAGGGCTTTCCCCACCACCACCTCCGGCCACTTGGTTGAATGTGCAGAGATCAAGACTGCAAATTTAGGCATATGCAGGTTTTTTTTTTGAAAATTATTTAGGCATATGCAGGTATGCTTCAAAATCTGTTTGCTTGTTTAAATGAAAGAAAGAAGACAAAACAATAATTTATCTATTTGCTTGGTTGAATGGCTGAAATCAGAATTCATATAGGAGATGCAATAGTGGGCTGTTCACGTGGTGGAGGTTCTTTCCAAATAGATCTATTTGGGGATTTAGGGATTTTATCATAAATGCAGATGATAAATGGGGAAATTGAAAGGGATGAGTGGAAAATGACCATTTTACCCCATGTGCACTGCACATGACCTTTTTTAACTGAGATTTCTAACCAGGTTTGGCCTAAAGGGCAAAACGTGCAAGATTTTGAAAGTTAAAGGACAGCGCCTGCAAGATTTTGGTAAAAAGGACAACGCCTGAAATTTGATGTAAACATAAAGGACAAAACTTGTAATTTACTCTTTAAGTTTTTATAAAACTTTTGTTTACGTTCTTTGTTTTCAAAGGACATGATCTGAACAAGCTTATGAATTTGTTTAGCTGATAAAGTTTTTTTCTTTAAAAATCTGTTCTAACTTTTGAGTAACAGGAGTCATTTTATCCACAAGATAAAATAATTTTTGTCTCTCTAAGTTTTTGTATTTCTTTTTCCAAAAGAGAATTATTTCTTTTTAAATCAACTAATTCAAAAAGTTTATCAGAAGGATGAATACACCAATCCAAGTGTAACTCATAAATTCTTTGATTATTTCTTTGTAAATAGAAATAAGGGTTGAGTTCATTTCAGAAATCTAAATAACTACAGAACTTTCAGAACTCCTAATAAACAATCATTTTATATATAAGTTTTTGTATTTAGGATCTTTTTATCATCTATTATATGTATTTCTTTGATTACATACATGTTAAAAGTAGTTTACATATGTTTAATTGCCAAAATTATATATATGTGTCACAACTAATTACATATATGTAAAAAAACTAGTTTACATATGTGTAATTATAAAATTACATATAAAAAATGATAAAATTACTCTTTACATGTATGTAATCGTAAAAATAGACATAATAAATGATAAAATTATCCTAAACATAAAAATATATATATAAAAAGATTGTTTATTAGGAGTTCTGCGAGTTCTGTAAATATTTATGGTTCTGAAATGATCCTGGCCCATAGAAATAATTCATAAAAAATTTTAGATTAATTTCTCTAAAAGTTTTTTTCATTTGTCCTTTATTGGTCATTTAAAGTTTATTCAAAAGGCCAAGTTTTATTAGTTTCGTTAGAAACTTCCTTGAAATTTTTATCAATTTTGTCAAAAACTTCTTTGAGAAATATTTCAGCATATATTGCTTCAAGACTTTCATCTCTATATATTATTGTCTTTTTAGCTTTAAACTCAAGAATTTTTTGTTTAGAATAAAAAATATTTCTTTTAGCATTTTTTAAGTTGCGAGATTTTCTTCTATGATTCATCATAAAAGCAAAGACGTTTCTTTTAGCAACTTTTATGTTGCAAGAGTTTATTTTTTGACTCATCATAAAATTTTTCTTTAATTGTTTTATCCGAATTAAAGAAATATGAACATTTCCTTCTTCATAAGCAATTTGCATATCAAGAAGATGTAGATAGTTTAGAATATGTGTTATAGACATGAAGTCCCAATAACCTTTTCTAAAATTTTTTCATACCTGTTTATGTTTTTCGACATAGTTCGCATTAATTGCTCGGTGTCACTAGAGTCTCTTATTTGTAAAGAGGTTCCGGCAAAACTGTGTCTAGGTTCGAATCCTAGAATTTGTTTATTGCGTGCAATATCAATTGCCCAATTTTCTTGTAATTGTGATGGCTCAGCGAATTTGCTGCCTTCAACAATTCCATCTGAGAATATATCCTCAATGGTTATACTTTCTTTTTCTTTGTACTCAATTGAATGAGTGCTATTGTTAAAGCATCAGAGATTAAATAATTAATCGTAAACACTTTATTACCTGGTTCCATAAGATCAGTTCTTTCACACTGATGTATAAAACTTAGAGTTTTGTCGAAATCCTTAGAATCTCGATGTAAAGCAAATTTAGGATAAATAGTAAACATAAATTTACCATAAGCTAAATTACCTTGAATTGCTCCCAGAAGAGCATCTTGCCTATTGATAATTATATTATCAACGAGTGCCATTTTTATAGGAAAATTAATTCCATCTCTAAACTGTGCTTTTAGGAGGATTCTAACCGCTCCTATATGTACCATATTGAGAGACTTTCTCAACTCTGGTTTAATATGCAAAAGTTTTTTTTGCTATTTCACCCTTTGTTAAGAGTGGCAAATAAACTTCACCAGCTGTATTTTTTATGTCAACTGACAGTTCTTCAGTGTTAAAACAATAAAATATTTTATTTTTTCTAGAAAAAAGGCTCTAGAAACTAAACTTTGTAGAGTTTTTGGTTGATTAAAAACCTGTTTTGTGTCAAGCTTGAATTTAAGCTTACTAATTTTTGTTAGTTGATCAGAATTAATCATGTAATCTGATACAAAACCTTTTTCGTTTTCACAAAAGTTTATTACCTTAGTAATTTCTTCAGACTCATCTGAATCGTTTTTAAATAAACTGTTATTTTCCATTAATTTTTACGAAATAACATCTTATTTTTTTAAAAAGAGCAACAAAAGAAAAGAGGTAATTGATAAATGGAACACTGAGATCAGTCTAATCATTCAGACTAATTCGACAGAATTCTCTCAGGCTAAGGCTTTGTTATTATTATTAGAACATAAGTCTGCAGGAATTATACAAAATTTCATCAAAGGGACAACTTGGGATGAAACTTTACATGGTGAAGATCTTTTTGATCAAATCATAAATGCAATATACATGATGTTTTTAGGTCTCGATCTCATTACAGATAAAGACCGAGAAATTCAAAAAATATTGGAAAAAGCAAGACAAAATCTTGCTAAGGCACAGCTTTGTGACATATGTCTGTTAGACGATTTCACTTGTCTTTATGAAACTAATTTATATAAATTAGGCACAGGTGAATTCCATTCATGGATTGATGCTTACCTAATGAAAATTCCCATCGTCGGAGAAAAGGCGAAAGAGCGTTGGAATAAGGAAATGAATCAATTTACAATGCATTCCCTTGGGTCAGCTACAAGAATTGTTAAAGAAGAAATTGCATCCTTTTGTGATCTTTCTAATAAACAAAAACAGTTAAAACGTTTTAACGAAAATTGTTGTAAAAAACTCGCTGAGTTACCACAATTATCTATTGGCTGTGAACCAACAAAAGATAAAAATTATTTCAAAAAGAAATATAAAAATAAATATAAAACAAAAACTAAAAAACGTTTTTGGAAAACCAAGAAAAGAAAGTTTTCTCCTGGAAAATACTTTTCAAAAGAAAAACCTAAGGTTTGTCCTCAAGGTAAGAAAAAATGTCGTTGCTGGATATGTTCTGAAGAAGGACATTATGCTAACGAATGTCCCAACCGACAAAAATTTCCGAAAAACATAAAAATTATCTTAGAGGCCGAAATTGAAGGATATTTTCCTTCTGAAAATATTTTTGATGGCTATACACAAGTATATGCATTAGAAATATTAGACAACCTGTCATCCGATTCTTCTACAGAAAACTCAGAATAAAGTCCAACCACTCTTTTAGTTGGGGGGGGGGGGAATAAAGATAAACAAAACGATTTTGAAATTTGTTTATTCAAAAATTATTTATTTATTAAAAACAAATTTTTTTTGGAAATAATAAACATTTTGTCAAATGGCAGACATGGTTTTCAAGATATTCATTCAGCAATGAGCATCTTGAGGGGGCCAAAAACATGTTAACTGATAGCTTGACACGAGATTTTCAGAAATCATAAGCAGTGATGTCATTGTCATCCTTGCTCCTATAAATAGAAGGTTTCTCTTCATCAAAAATCATCACCTTCATTTACAAAAAAAACCTTTAAAAAGAAAGGGGATGAAAGATTTAAGGGCTTTACGCCTAAAGAAATTGTCTTTATAAAAACTTCCAGTATGGAAGAAGATCTTAAAGCTCTACGTCTCAAGGAAAAAATTCTAGAAATAGAATTAAGATCCATCAGAGATCAGATCAGTGTCTACACGACCATGATCCTAACTGGAAATTCTGTCCAGGATGCTGAAAAGCTAAAAACAGAATCTAGTCCAGTGCAAACGGCGACTGGTAAAGACTCAACAAATCCGTTGATCCCTGATGCTTTGGGAAAAAGCATGCCAGAGGCCTCACAAGCCAGGCGAGACCTTCATTCAAAGAAGGCTAACATCCGATTGACCCCTGGGTCTATATTTTCGGAGGTTGTCCATTTACGAAAAATGGAAAGAGAAGATTCATCTTCTTCCAGCAGCTCAGATGCAAATGGCTCTGTAGCTAAGAAAACAAATCCGTTCACTCATGTTGCTTTGGAAAAAAGCAAAAACAGAGTAAATGAAGAACTAAAATCTTCATCTAGCCCAGAAGCAAACGACTCTGGTAAAGGCACGTCAAATCCGTTGATGGCTGACAGTTTGCCAAAAACTGAAAAGGTCTCTCTCAGACCAAGTTACTCCCAAGTCACACAAATACCAGAAAATCATAATTCAAGATTTTATGTTATTTTCGATGGTGACCACAGAGTAATATATGAAGATTGGGGTATAGTAAAAAATTACGTTGATAAAACTGACTATCCATTCAAAAAATTTGGGTCGTTATCGCAAGCCCAACAAGAAGCTACCCGATATTCAGCAAACCTCGGGAAGAAGGAAATACCTTTAAAGGTAACAATTATTCCAGAACCATTAAGGTCCAAGAAAAAAGAAAGAGTCATTGAATTCAGAAACAACATTTTCTCAAAACCAACAACAAATGAAGAGAAAGAAGAAACAGATATTAATTCTTTAGACGAATTCAGAACAATCTGGTCAAAGGCTAGAGCCATAAACCAAGACGATTTCGAGTTCGAACACATTTACACAGAAGACATGGCTACCAAAAGTCTTATTATCTTTTGTCCTGGTGCAAGCCCAGAACTAATTTCTCTAGCATTTTTTGCTGGATTAGCAAAGTTCATCTACCCTACTCCGAATTTACTTGAAATAAGTAATTTATCTGAATGAATGAAGAAGGACATCAAGAATTTTCGAAAGAAAATTGCTACTGCAAGAGATGCTAACATCTTCATCAAGTGTACTTCTACACTCCCTGACTGGTACCAAGGAACAACCCTTCCAGGTTACCATCACTTAGAAATTGGCATAGCCAAAGCAAGAACGGTCAATCCTTCAAGAGTGATTTGTCTCGGAGACATTTCTGTATCTGAAGAACTTTCTTCAGTTTCGGGTTCTTCTTTCTTGACAGGAAAGGTTCTTGATTCTTCATTCTTCAGAACAAAGACCTGTTCTTTATTTTCAGAAAAGTATCTTTCGTTTAAGATTTTATCTTCAGAAAACTTTTGTTCACATTCTTTATCATCTAAAGTAATGAGATTAACAAGTTCTTTTATTTGTTCAATTGGAAGGGTATCCAATTGTTCATCTAAAATTTGTTCCAATTTTTGAACGATAGAACTCATTTTAACCACAAGACAAAATAATCTTTTTATCTTTTAGTCTTTGAATATCTTTTTCCATAAAAGAATTTTGTCTTTTTAAATCAGTTAATTCAAAAAGTTTGTCATAAGGATGAATGCTCCAATCCGAATGTAATTCATAAATTCTTTGATTATTTCTTTCTATTAAGAAATAATGTCTAGAAATCTCTAGATTTATTTTTCTTAAAAAGTTTTTCACTTGACCTTTATTGGTCATTTGAAGTTGATCCGAAAGGCCATGATAATGCATTCGGACTTTTAGAACTTCCTAGAGATGGATTTCCAACGTTGAAGTTTGGAAATGAATACTTTTGAAAGCTTTTTTCATCATCAATTTTTTCTTTTTGCCTTTCGGGCATAAGAGTTTTTGAATTCATTTTTTCATCAATTTTGTCTGAAACATCTTTGATGATTTTTGCAGCAGTTACCTCAAGATTTTCGTTGGTAGATAGACTATCCAACTTTCTCATTAAATCTTTAACAAGTTTCTCTAATTTCAAAAGAGTAGTCATGTTATAGATATAATTGCTTTTTTAGTTCTAAGCTCAATAATTTTTTGCTTAGAAGCAAAAATGTTTTTCTTAATATTTTTAATATTAAGAGATTTTGTTTTATGACTTAACATAAAATCTTCTTTAATTTGATTTATTCTAATAAACCAAATTTGTATATCATCCTCTTCATAGGTGATTTGTTGATCAAGATATTGTAAATAATTTAAAATTTGTTTTGAAGACATTATTCTCCAATAACTCCTTTTAAAATTCTACCATATCCATCTATTCTTTCTGACATAGAACGAATTAATTGTTCAGTATTACTTGAATCTCCTATTTGTAAAGAGTTTCCAGCATAACTGTGTCTAGGTTTTGATACTAGAACCTGTTTATTTCGTGCAATATCAATTGCCCAATTTTCTTGTAATTGTGATGGCTCAGCGAATTTGCCGCCTTCAACAATTCCAATATCTGAGAATATATCCTCAATGGTTATACTTTCTTTTTCTTTGTACTCAATTGAATGAGTGCTATTTGTTAAAGCATAAGAGATTAAATAATTAATCGTAAATACCTTATTACCTGGTTCCATAAGATCAGTTCTTTCACACTGATGTATAAAACTCAAAGTTTTGTCGAAATCCTTAGAATCACGATGTAAAGCAAATTTAGGATAAATAGTAAACATAAATTTACCATATGCTAAATTACCTTGAATTGCTCCCAGAAGAGCTTCTTGCCTATTGATAATTCTATTATCAACGAGTGCCATTTTTATCGGAAAATTAATTCCATCTCTAAACTGTGCTTTTAGGAGGATTCTAACCGCTCCTATATGTACCATATTGAGAGACTTTCTCAACTCTGGTTTAATATACAAAAGCTTTTTTGCTATTTCACCCTTTGTTAAAAGTGGCAAATAAACTTCACCAGCTGTATTTTTTATGTCAACTGAAAGTTCTTCAGTGTTAAAACAATAAAATATTTTATTTTTTCTAGAAAAGGCTCTAGAAACTAAACTTTGTAGAGTTTTTGGTTGATTAAAAACCTGTTTTGTGTCAAGCTTGAATTTAAGCTTACTAATTTTTGTTAGTTGATCAGAATTAATCATGTAATCTGATACAAAACCTTTTTCGTTTTCACAAAAGTTTATTACCTCAGTAATTTCTTCAGACTCATCTGAATCGTTTTAAATAAACTGTTATTTTCCATTAATTTTTACGAAATAACATCTTATTTTTTTAAAAAGAGCAACAAAAGAAAAGAGGTAATTGATAAATGGAACACTGAGATCAGTCTAATCATTCAGACTAATTCGACAGAATTCTCTCAGGCTAAGGCTTTGTTATTATTATTAGAACATAAGTCTGCAGGAATTATACAAAATTTCATCAAAGGGACAACTTGGGATGAAACTTTACATGGTGAATATCTTTTTGATCAAATCATAAATGCAATATACATGATGTTTTTAGGTCTCGATCTCATTACAGATAAAGACCGAGAAAATCCAAAAATATTGGAAAAAGCAAGAAAAAATCTTGCTAAGGCACAGCTTTGTGACATATGTCTGTTAGACGATTTCACTTGTCTTTATGAAACTAATTTTTATAAATTAGGCACTGGTGAATTCCATTCATGGATTGATGCTTACCTAATGAAAATTCCCATCGTCGGTGAAAAGGCGAAAGAGCGTTGGAATAAGGAAAAGAATCAATTTACAATGCATTCCCTTGGGTTTGCTACAGAATTGTTAAAGAAGAAATTGCATCTTATTGTGATCTTTCTAATAAACAAAATCAGTTAAAACATTTTAACGAAAACTGTTGTAAAAAATTCGCTGAGTTACCACAATTATCTTTTGGCTGTGAACCAACAAAAGATAAAAATTATTTCCAAAAGAAATATAAAAATAAATATAAAACAAAAACTAAAAAATGTTTTTGGAAAACCAAGAAAAGAAACTTTTCTCCTGGAAAATACTTTTCAAAAGAAAAACCTAAGGTTTGTCCTAAAGGTAAGAAAAAATGTCGTTGCTGGATATGTTCTGAAGAAGGACATTATGCTAACGAATGTCCCAACCGACAAAAATTTCCGGAAAAGATAAAAATTATCTTAGAAGCCGAAATTGATGGATATTTTCCTTCTGAAAATATTTTTGATGGCTATACACAAGTATATGCATTAGAAATATTAGACAACTTGTCATCCGATTCTTCTACAGAAGACTCAGAATGAAGTCCAACCACTCTTTTAGTTGGGGGGAATAAAGATAAACAAAACGATTTTGAAATTTGTTTATTCAAAAATTATTTATTTCTTAAAAACAATTTTTTTTTTTTGGAAATAATAAACATTTTGTCAAATGGCAGACATGGTTTTCAAGATATTCATTCAGCAATGAGCATCTTGAGGGGGCCAAAGACATGTTAACTGATAGCTTGACACGAGATTTTCAGAAATCATAAGCAATGATGTCATTGTCATCCTTGCTCCTATAAATAGAAGGTTTCTCTTCATCAAAAATCATCACCTTCATTTACAAAAAAAACCTTTAAAAAGAAAGGGGGATGAAAGATTTAAGGGCTTTACGCCTAAAGAAATTGTCTTTATAAAAACTTCCAGAATGGAAGAAGATCTTAAAGCTCTACGTCTCATAGAAAAAATTCTAGAAATAGAATTAAGATCCATCAGAGATCAGATCAGTGTCTACACGACCATGATCCTAACTGGAAATTCTGTCCAGGATGCTGAAAATCTAAAAACAGAATCTAGTCCAGTGCAAACGGCGACTGGTAAAGACTCAACAAATCCGTTGATCCCTGATGCTTTGGGAAAAAGCATGCCAGAGGCCTCACAAGCCAGGCGAGACCTTCATTCAAAGAAGGCTAACATCCGATTGACCCCTGAGTCTACATTTTCGGAGGTTGTCCATTTACGAAAAATGGAAAGAGAATATTCATCTTCTTCCAGCAGCTCAGATGCAAACGGCTCTGTAGCTAAGAAAACAAATCCGTTCACTCATGTTGCTTTGGAAAAAAGCAAAAACAGAGTAAATGAAGAACTAAAATCTTCATCTAGCACAGAAGCAAACGGCTCTGGTAAAGGCACATCAAATCCGTTGATGGCTGACAGTTTGCCAAAAACTGAAAAGGTCTCTCTCAGACCAAGTTACTCCCAAGTCACACAAATACCAGAAAAGCATAATTCAAGATTTTATGTTATTTTCGATGGTGACCACAGAGGAATATATGAAGATTGGGGTATAGTCAAAAATTACGTTGATAAAACTGACTATCCATTCAAAAAATTTGGGTCGTTATAACAAGCCCAACAAGAAGCTACCCGATATTCAGCAAACCTCGGGAAGAAGGAAATACCTTTAAAGGTAACAATTATTCCTGAAACATTGAGGTCCAAGAAAAAAGAAAGAGTCATTGAATTCAGAAACAACACTTTCTCAAAACCAACAATAAATGAAGAGAAAGAAGAAAAAGATATTATTTCTTTAGACGAATTCAGAACAATCTGGTCAAAGGCTAGAGCCATAAACCAAGACGATTTCGAGTTCGAACACATTTACACAGAAGACGGGGCTACCAAAAGTCTTATTATCTTTTGTCCAGGTGCAAGCCCAGAACTAGTTTCTCTAGCATTTTCTGCTAGATTAGCAAAGTTCATCTACCCTACTCCTAATTTACTTGAAATAAGTAATTTATCTGAAGGAATGAAGAAAGCCATCAAGAATTTTCGAAAGAAAATTGCTACTACAAGAGATGCTAACATCTTCATCAAGTGTACTTCTACACTCCCTGACTGGTACCAAGGAACAACCCTTCCAGGTTACCATCATTTAGAAATTGGCATAGCCAAAGCAAGAATGGTCAATCCTTCAAGAGTGATTTGTCTCGGAGACATTTCTGTATCTGAAGAACTTTCTTCAGTTTCGGGTTCTTCTTTCTTGACAGGAAAGGTTCTGGATTCTTCATTCTTCAGAACAAAGACCTGTTCTTTATTTTCAGAAAAGTATCTTTCGTTTAAGATTTTATCTTCAGAAAACTTTTGTTCACATTCTTTATCATCTAAAGTAATGAGATTAACAAGTTCTTTTATTTGTTCAATTGGAAGGGTAGCCAATTATTCATCTAAAATTTGTTCCAATTTTTGAACGATAGAACTCATTTTAACCACAAGACAAAATAATCTTTTTATCTTTTAGTCTTTGAATATCTTTTTCCGTAAAAGAATTTTTTCTTTTTAAATCAGTTAATTCAAAAAGTTTGTCATAAGGATGAATGCTCCAATCCGAATGTAATTCATAAATTCTTTGATTATTTCTTTCTATTAAGAAATAATGTCTAGAAATCTCTAGATTTATTTTTCTTAAAAAGTTTTTCACTTGACCTTTATTGGTCATTTGAAGTTGATCCGAAAGGCCATGATAATGTATTCGGACTTTAGAACTTCCTAGAGATGGATTTCCAACGTTGAAGTTTGGAAATGAATACTTTTGAAAGCTTTTTTCATCATCAATTTTTTCTTTTTGCCTTTCGGGCATAAGAGTTTTTGAATTCATTTTTTCATCAATTTTGTCTGAAACATCTTTGATGATTTTTGCAGCAGTTACCTCAAGATTTTCGTTGGTAGATAGACTATCCAACTTTCTCATTAAATCTTTAACAAGTTCCTCTAATTTCAAAATAGTAGTCATGTTATAGATATAATTGATTTTTTAGTTCTAAGCTCAATAATTTTTTGCTTAGAAGCAAAAATATTTTTCTTAATATTTTTAATATTAAGAGATTTTGTTTTATGACTTAACATAAAATCTTCTTTAATTTGATTTATTCTAATAAACCAAATTTGTATATCATCCTCTTCATAGGTGATTTGTTGATCAAGATATTGTAAATAATTTAAAATTGGTTTTGAAGACATTATTCTCCAATAACTCCTTTTAAAATTCTACCATATCCATCTATTATTTCTGACATAGAACGAATTAATTGTTCAGTATTACTTGAATCTCCTATTTGTAAAGAGTTTCCAGCATAACTGTATCTAGGTTTTGATACTAGAACCTGTTTATTTCGTGCAATATCAATTGCCCAATTTTCTTGTAATTGTGATGGCTCAGCGAATTTGCTGCCTTCAACAATTCCAATATCTGAGAATATATCCTCAATGGTTATACTTTCTTTTTCTTTGTACTCAATTGAATGAGTGCTATTTGTTAAAGCATAAGAGATTAAATAATTAATCGTAAATACCTTATTACCTGGTTCCATAAGATCAGTTCTTTCACACTGATGTATAAAACTCAAAGTTTTGTCAAAATCCTTAGAATCACGATGTAAAGCAAATTTAGGATAAATAGTAAACATAAATTTACCATATGCTAAATTACCTTGAATTGCTCCCAGAAGAGCATCTTGCCTATTGATAATTCTATTACCAACGAGTGCCATTTTTATAGGAAAGTTAATTCCATCTCTAAACTGTGCTTTTAGGAGGATTTTAACCGCTCATATATGTACCATATTGAGAGACTTTCTCAACTCTAGTTTAATATGCAAAACCTTTTTTGCTATTTCACCCTTTGTTAAGAGTGGCAAATAAACTTCACCAGCTGTATTTTTTATGTCAACTGAAAGTTCTTCAGTGTTAAAACAATAAAATATTTTATTTTTTCTAGAAAAGGCTCTAGAAACTAAACTTTGTAGAGTTTTTGGTTGATTAAAAACCTGTTTTGTGTCAAGCTTGAATTTAAGCTTACTAATTTTTGTTAGTTGATCAGAATTAATCATGTAATCTGATACAAAACCTTTTTCGTTTTCACAAAAGTTTTTTACCTCAGTAATTTCTTCTAGTTATGTGTTTTAGGATGGAGTAGAAACTCCTTTAAGGGGGTTATGTAAATATCAAGAAGTTCTCCTTCGGGAGAACAGTTATGAAATAAAAACTCCTTTGTAAACCTCTATCTTTTATATTTTATCATGAAAGTTTTTATTCTGTAAAACCTGGAGTCCTGGAGCCCGTTGAAGTACCGCTTAGGCAGGAGGCCGTTAGGGAAATTAAGGGTTGGATTGGTCCCTTGCAGAAGAAATAGAAACTTTCAAGAAGAAAATACAAGAAGAAAAAGGTATATATTTTATTTCAAACTGTTAAATTACTTCAAGATTGATATTTCATATCTCTCCTTAAAATCTTGAAAAGAATTTATTTCAACACAAAAACTAAGATTTTGATTAAATCAAAAATGATGTTTATAAACAAACATAAAAAGAAATCGATTAACCACTATCGAAATCAATGAGTTTTTCAATGAAAAATTTTAGTCAAAAAATGACTATAAAAAATAATAAATTTTGTAAATTCAAAGGATTGATTCCACAATTAAACAATTTCAAAATTGTTTATATTAGTCTACGTTTGACGGCTAAGAATTTCATGTTCAAATTATCTATCGATTTTTTTAAATCGATTAATAATTCTAATATGAATTTTATATTCAATAAATTGAATTCTAAGAATTCAATCGATTGAATTCATTAAATTGAATTTCAAGTTATGAATTTTATATTCAATAAATTGAAATCTAAGTTATCAATCGATTATTTTAAATCGATTAATATTTTAATAATGAAAGATTCTTTTCAAAGAAATCTTTAGAATATTATATTCAAAATACTATGCATACTATGCATTTTTTTCTTTTTATTCGACTAAAAAGAAAAGAAAATACTGTGCATCTTTTTCTTTTAATCATTCGATTAATTCAAAAAGATTCATTTAAATTAATGAATTTTATATTCTATATTTGTAAATTGCACTTACAAAAACCAAGTATACAATGAGTATGCATCTAGATTTTCTTAAAAAAGATATCCGTCGGGTTAATCAAGAATTAACCAAAAATCAAAGTTTAATTTTGATTTTAGAACAGTCTCTTAAGAGATCACCTAGAAATAGGACAGCTGAACGTGTTCAGTTTAATGGTCTTAAAGCAAACCGCTTTAGGCTAAAAATAGAACTCAACCGTCTTATTGACCAAGTTTTCTAACTAATGAGTCTTAACCCAGACCACAAAACTTCTAAAGGACTTAATGAACCCTTTAGTTGAATTTGCTACAAATTCTGAAGCTCAATAATTTTTTGCTTAGAAGCAAAAATGTTTTTCTTAATATTTTTAATATTAAGAGATTTTGTTTTATGACTTAACATAAAATCTTCTTTAATTTGATTTATTCTAATAAACCAAATTTGTATATCATCCTCTTCATAGGTGATTTGTTAATCAAGATATTGTAAATAATTTAAAATTGGTTTTGAAGACATTATTCTCCAATAACTTCTTTTAAAATTCTACCATATCCATCTATTCTTTCTGGCAAATAAACTTCACCAGCTGTATTTTTTATGTCAACTGAAAGTTCTTCAGTGTTAAAACAAAAAAAAAAATATTTTTTCTAGAAAAGGCTCTAGAAACTAAACTTTGTAAAGTTTTTGGTTGATTAAAAACCTGTTTTGTGTCAAGCTTGAATTTAAACTTGCTAATTTTTGTACGTGATTCACGATACAATATCAATACTAGTATCATCCCTAGACCCCTCTAGTTTGGCACGTGAATAGGTCCCTACTATTGCTTGTAAGAGCATACGTAGTGGGGCGGTATAACCCCCCCATAGCGCCGGCATAGCGCCGGAACACCGAAACGGTCGGCGCCATCAATCGAAAATTTGGGGGTGGCGCGATATGCATAACGGCGGTATGATTGTTTAAATTTTTTGGTTTATACATGTTTGGTCCCTGCAAATCGGAGATGAAGCAGTGTAAGTCCCTGCAAATCGGAGATGAAGACCGAGAAGAAGCCGGAGAAGAAGGCCGGAGATGAAGCCGGAACTTGCAGAAGGCCGGAGAAGAAGGTCCGCCTATTTTTGTTTTAAATTTTTACACTTTGGTCCCTGCATTTTCTCAAATATTTAAAAATGGTTTTAAACTTGTTTTTCTCTTGTTTTGTTTTAAAGTTTTACACTTTGGTCCCTGCATTTTCTCAAATAATTAACTAATGATGACAAAGGGGCGTTATGACTACGGCCTCAAATTGCATAACGCCCCATAAAGCCCCGGGGTGATGTGGCATGCCACATGTCACATAACGCCCCCAAAAGGGCCTTATTAATAGAATGTTCAATCTAGATTCCAAAGCCAACTTTATGAATTGGTTTGATCATATATATTTAGGTAATCTGTCACAACTAAGTGACTCAAATGCCCTCTTTGGTAAATCATCAATTAAATGGTGTAATTCAATCTTTACCAAAAAGGCTTGTAGGGTGCTCATGTTTCGGTGTTAACCAATAATTGATTTGATTATACAGACGTTTGTTTTACCTTTCACATCAATTTTATTTTTTCTAGCAAACGTGAAGTTTCATTTTACTTTTTCAAACCGATGGTTGTAAAATTCCTTTTAACTTTTTGTTCGAGTTTAATTATTTTGGCGTTAATAATAATCACATTTGTCAATTTTTGGCCAAACAATAAAAGAAATGATTTGTGCGTAAATACCCAAAGAGAGTGTTACAATGTGACAAATTTCACAAAAAATTCAAAATAGTATTACATGGTACTTTTTTTGAATAAGGGAAAAAACATACACTTGGAAATCTAGACAAAATAAAACAAAAGTACAATGATCAGAAACCAACACTAGAAACACTTCAACATTCAATCCACACCATTTGCTCAAATCTTAAAAAAAAAAACAATTTAAAAAAAAAAAAACACAAACACTAAACTTGATTGATATTCTTAATTGCGCCTCCTGCAATTCTTCCTGATCTCTCCACTGGATCCAGTTAGTGGCTTGTTATCACCCATCTTGATCATGGCTGCAGCAAAATCGGCACTGAATTGACCAGGGTTGCTGCTATATTGTCTGACGGTTGAATCAGCCGAACCGCCATTGAACAGTTGTTGATCAGAGTGGAGCAGCCCCTTTTGGTTGATCAAGTTCTTGTAATAGTCATTGTTGAAAGCGTTTGGAGACTGGACATCAAGTGGTGCCAAATTGTTGTCACCAGAGCCCGTGGCTCTCGGGCAGTTGGACCGCCTTTGTGTAGCGAAAGAAGCATCCAAATTGTTGGTTTCGTTGTAGATTCGGGCTCGGAAGTTGGTGCATCGTGCCTGCCCGATTGTGTGGGAACCTGTTTTTGTTTCCAAAATAGTATATCAATCGGTCAATATTTAAAATTTAATCTTTTTATACTCGGTCATTGAACTGGTCATCTTATCGATCCACTGGACAGACCGGTTATATAACTTATTTCAAAAAAAATATATATATGAAAATGATTTATCTTTTTTTATAGTGACTTTGTAGTCTTAACTGAATACAAAATATAAAGTCTAGACTAATAAATAAAATATGGAGCCTGAAATAGTTCATTAATCTGTAAACGAGATTTTGTGATGAAAATATATTATATTCATTTAAATCCAGCCACTTTTGTGTTGAAAACAATATATGTTTATTTAAATCAAGCCGAACCATAGTTTGGTTCGCCAATTCCTCTAGTTCAACCTGTAACTGACCGGTTCAAATGAAGATGATTTAAGAAGGCTCAACCGAACAAGTCTGGTTACGTGAAGAGTTGATAAAATGATTTAAGTTGGTGGTTGTTGACATTTGTTTATATTCTATTTTACTTTTTGACATAAAACAGTTTAAAAAATTAACTAGTTTTAAAGTTAAGAAGAGGGGGGGGGGGGGGGGGGGGGGGGGGGGGGGATGTTGACCTGATAGAGCCACCATGTCCTTAGCCGAAAGACCAACGGCCCTAAAAGAAGAGATGAGTGCACTGAGGCTCGACGTGGGTGGAGGAATGCTGTTGTTGGCTGCAGCCTGGCTTGCGGTCCTTGAGTCGCGCCTTCCCAATTTAACACCCCAAGTAGGTCCACCAAGCTTCATTAGTTTCATTATAAACACTAGGTTAGTATTTTTTTAAACCTTAATTTTGATGGTTAGTAGCTAGATTAACTTTCAATCCAAACACTAACATGATGAGAAAAGAAACTTACAATATTAACGGAGTCTCTAGCGCTAATAGCGAGTATATCAGCACACGAGACCACACCAGGGCATACACTTTCGACAGCCGACTTTATATTGTCCACCACTTCAAACCCTCTAGCGGATCTAAAGTTAGGAGCAGCACGCTTTTCACCCGTGAAGGAGGATGTATCATCAAGAAGGATCGAACCGTCACATCCCTGATCGAAAATGATATGTTGGTAAGTATAGTTAACAAAAGTTAAAATAAAATATACATGTAAACTTGAAACATTTTTTTCTTAAAAGCCTTGTTACTACATGATTACGATATAATTAATCATATTAGTTAAGTTTGACTTTACTTGTCACCATGCATTTAGCATATTTGAATATCTTAATGATGATTTTCTAGAAAACTAGCACTTATTGATACTCTTGGTGACTTTATTTAATATGTGTGTTGACGTTAACATAAATATTCTAAAGTAAAAAAATGGAATTGGCTATTTGCTTCCCAAAAAATTCATTCATTCCATTGTGGTGTTATATGATTATATCTCTCATTTTTTTTCTCTCACCACAACTAATGTGTAATTACCATATATGTATATATAGACACATATGATGTGTATTGACCATGCCTATATATGTATATATATATATATAGACCAACACGCCCCGCTTTGTGTGTGTGCGCGTGTGCTCAAGAATTTCAAAGAAAGTTTAAAGTATGAGAAAACAAATAAAGAAATATACATTGACAAAGCAATCATGGAAGTGCAACCGAAGGAGAGAAGCTCCCATCCGAGTTTCTTTTGAAATAACCGATTGCACGGCTGATCTTACAGTCGGGAGAAGTTTTGGGCAAGAGCTCGAGTAAAAGTTGGTCGAAAGTTGAGCCGAAACAACTCCCATAAAAAACATAACAAGTGCATACTTCAGTAGAACCGAAGAAGAAGAAAACACCATTTTCAAATGCTAAGTATTCGCTATGAAAAGTATGTTAAATGTTTATGAGTTATGAGAATTGTGAATGAATGATGTGACTTTATATAGAGTAACAAATGCATGGAAGGAGAGGGGCAGGTTACCTACTCCCATGACTAGATTGCATGGCATTTCAACGTGGTTGAATTGTATAAGTTAATTAAATACTAAAGGGGTGTGATTTGAAACATTGAAAAGTATAAGGGTTTGATTTGCTCCAAAAGTAAATAGTGGGAAACCGCGCATGCCCACCATGCTCATAATTATCTAAATCTTTTTTATTCGTGTCCGGTTTTTTTCTACTTCAAGTTAAGATATGTTTTGTGGGGAAGGTGGGTTCACAATTTGTCAAAGACAGGGCCCCACATAAAATATAGATACTACACGTCTTTTTTATTAGTGTTAATTTTTTTTTCAAGGGGTTATTTTTTTAGATTTTTACTATTTTTTCTAAATCATATAAGATTTTTACGAATTATTTTTTCAAACTGAGGTGTTCCTGGGAACCTCTGGACCCGCCTCTTTATACATTATACCATTAAAGTTTCAATCTTTAGATAAGGTTAACGAATACGGTTTTCATATGATTAACTAATCGGGTTGTGTTACAATTAGGTGATATATACCTGCAAACTTTAAACATAGTACACACGTTTCAAACATCATATTTTATTGACAAACAGAACTTTATAGATGTTTGTGTTTTTTTTAAGTTATCGAATAGGCATGAGCTAAAAAGCCGATGGCGGTCATCGCCATAACGCGCCCTCACATATGCTCCTAAATGCTTAAATTATGCATTGGAAACACTCTTTTATCTTATAAATGGTATCCCCTCAACTTGTTCTAATCTATCTCTCCATATGCATCAGTGACTTGGTTAGAAGTTTCTAAAAGTCCTTAGGTATATACATGTTTTCTATACCTTTTGACCATATCATCAAATAAACATAGACTTTCGTTACCACCATGTGTCTTTCATAATAGTCTCCCACAATACATATTGTTGCCTTGATGTAAAAAAGGTCACATGTGTATTGCACGACAATTTCGGTTTGATGAAAATGTAACTTCTTTCACATATCTTCGTCATCACCAACCACTAAATCATCATCTCCCTTCACTCCCACTATATCAGTAAAGCTTAAAACCGAAGATATTCCATATGTATGTATTCACTTTATCATGTTTTGAAATGCCCAACCTAGAAAAATATATGTGAGTGTTCTATTGTAGTTACAAAATTGTTAAATAACACAATACATAGGGGATAATACATGCTATTGTAGTTACAAAATTGTTAAATAACACAATACATAGGGGATACCACTAATTTAGAGGCGATTGCTCTTTTTTCCATTGAAAGCATAACACATACATACACTTGATAACACATGCATACATATATAGACACACCTTATATCTATATGCGATAAGGGTATCATTTGAGAAGAAAATTTAATTGAGAATAAAAAGAACAAATGACACAATTGTAAAACATAATTTTTTTTTGTCTCTTATCTTATATATTATCTTTGGTGCTGTTTTTTTAAGAGGTAAAGTGTCTGCTGTCTGGGGACCATATCTACAGTCATCTGTAGAAGAAGAGATGGATCAAACTTCTGCAGTCTGCAAGAAAAATGTTGTTTGTTTTTTAACGTATATATGTAACCTTCTAAAATAAACTGGTGATGGTGTACGGACGGTGGTGGTGGTGGATGGTGGTGCGGGCCAGTGATGGTGGGTGGTGGTGGGTGGTGGACGGTGGGTGGTGGTGGTGGACGGCGGGGGTGGATGGTGGACGGCAGTGGTGGTAGACGGTGGTGGCGGTGGTGGACGGTGGTGGCGGTGGTGGCAGTGGTGATGGACGGTGGTGGGTGAGGGTGTTTAACCTTCTGCAGATCTTGGAAGATCTTAGAAGTGGTTGGGCCAAGTCTGCACCAAGAAGAGCTCACGCAGACGATTTTTAATGAAACGTCTTCAGAAAAACAAACAGTCTGCAGATGGCAATGTCATCGCATGGTCTGCGCGGTGCAGACAAAAGAGCCTTCAGGGTTTTTTTTAGAAAAATAAACACCACATTTGACTAATTAATTAGTCATAAAGACTATTATCTTTCTCACTAATTTTTTTTCCTTACACACATCAAAAGTTATCCTACATAATACTTATGCAATATTTACATAAATAATACTTATGCTATTACTACACATTTCGAAATTTATCTTACACAACTCCTAATTTATCCTACACCTCATAATTTATACACTCTAAATTAAACTTTTTTTGAAAAAAAAAATATTTTGAAAATAAGTTACAAATTTATACAGCTAGCTACTAAAGAGGAAAACTACAAATTAATGATCTTTATGTTCTTTTGAGTATATTTCTTTCGGCCACTATACTGAACTAAAATAGAAATCGATCAAAACCCCACAGCGTAGCACGGGTAATCTTACTAGTTAAATACAAATATTAAATTAAGCAAAATGAAACATTATTATTGGTTATTTTTTTCTTTTTTCTTCTTACAAACAATTTTTTCTCGTTTGAACCCTCTGCTATATGCATATAGCTCATACGTATTTATATCAGACCGGTAATCACAAATACCATAAACTTACATACCTCGTTTAATCTTATATTCTTATGCTACCAACACCATAGCCTTATACAAAATATAAATAACGCTTTAGATGATTTACAACAAGTCAACAACTTTGTATCGACCTTCTTACAAAACAAGGAGGTCGGGTTGGGTGAAAATGAGTTCAGGCCAGAAGGGGTCAATTTAAATAGTATAGTTTGGTTCGGGTCAATATGGGTTTGGATTAAAGTTAGCTTGATTTGAAGTGAGTCATTTCGAGAAAATAAAACATGGTGTATCAAAAATGGTTAACCTGCTACTTTTATTTGTATGGTGACTAATGACGACAGGTATTTGCGGCATCGGTGGTGGATACCTTAGCGAAGGACGCGGCACCGATGGTGTGGAGGCAGCAGCGATGGTGGCCGTAATCGCAACAGTGGTGACGATGGTGCTATTAGAGAAGGGGGCAACGATGGTGGTGTCGACATGGTGGTGGCGATGATAGTGGCGTCGGAGGTGGTTTTTGTAATGGTTCATGTGGTGTCGGTGGTGATTGGGTCGTTGGTGATGGTAGTGTCGGCGGTTGTTGCGCCGTTGACGGTGGTGTTGGTCACCCCTTAAGTAATAGAGGCTACATGCAATAGGTGGTGGTGACGAACAATAGTAATTGGCGAAGCTTGAGATTTCCGATCGGAGGGTCCAAACGTATATACCAAAAATTTCTATAAAATCGGGGGTCAAAAACGTATATACCCAAAAAATTATATACGAAAACTACATACTCTCCACTAACGAACGAAAAGTTCGAGAGGTCGGTCACCCCCTCCCGTCCCCACAAAGCTACGCCCTTGGTTACCCGTTGGGACAAATGTGCAATTTTACTTTGATGTTTATATAGTTTACTATTTTAATGACTATAACAAATGAAAATATGATTTATAACTTACATATCATATTCAAACCACATATACCAAACTAAATCAAAACGATTACTTAATTAAGTAATTGTATCAGGACCACCTAATTGCATAAACATTCAAATAACAAAGGGTGATAGCTTCCATATCCGATATACATGCTCAAAAATAAGTTATTTGTTCACTAATCACTTGTCAAATACATATCCACATATGATTATAGAGAAGGTAATAAGTACATGAACTAAGTTTATATATATGGAAATCTATAATATGATACTTTCGGGTATTATTCGGGTAAATGGGTCGGGTATCGAGCGGGTATCACTAAATCTCATACCCGTACCCGATTTATTTTTTTTCTTTTTTTAAGCCCTTACCCGACCCATACCCATTGGGTTTCAGGTATACCTTGCCCGTATGTTTCGGGTTTTGAGTATACCCGTCGGGCTTTGGCTTTTTTGCCATCCCTTTTCTAGACACGTTGTTTAATTGTAGTCAATCTAGATTGACCCGTAACATTTAAATTAAGTGGAACTCCAATGTAATTTGTCTTGCCTAAATTGATTCATCTATATCTATTGATTATTTATTCGAACATGATTGCGAGGCTTATAAATGTATCACATTTAATAATTTTAGTATTATATATAATGGTGGATCTAAAATTAGGATATTGCTTAGGTGACATTAATAGCTTAAACTAAAATATATTGCACCTGTAATTTATTATAATGGTGTGTATGATTTTCAATAATTTAAAAATCAAAAATATATTTAAAAAAGTAAGTATAAGAAAAGCAACAGTAATAATAAATAAGAGAACATATAGTTATCATTTATTTAAGTCAGTAATACACAAATTGATAAAAACAAATTCTAAATGTTTAAAGTTAATGATTTTGGTATGTTAAACATAACTGTAACAATAATCAGACTAAATACTATTTTGCTACAGTTAACGGAATTATAAAAATTACGAGTAGCTTATGTCAAACAATCAACCTAACAAGTAATAAAAGTAATAAACACTTCACATGACTTTAAATGATTATGAGTTTTGAATATATACTGATCCATACCAAGTGTTAACTATAATAATTTAATAGGCTGCACAGTAAAAAGAAAAACAAAACCCCCGTAACTTTGCAAGATAGTAGCTTGACAATGTGTCGATCTACATCATAAATTTTTTTAATTAAAAAAAAAGAAGAAGTAGAAATGAAGTTTGATTAGCTTAATGGAAAGAGAATCAAGGCAAGGGTTTGACAATTTGTACGCGGAAAAGAGAAGTGCACTTTTAGTTATCATATATCTATCAATCTCTCAATTCATCTTTTTACCAACTCATAATTTATCTAAACTAGTTGGATTCCCCGCGCTATGCGGCGGGAATTCAGTTTGTATCAGTTCGGTACATTACGTTATAGGTAGTCTTTATAGTAAGCAAAAGGGAAAATAAAAAAAATAAAGTCGTGATATGCCCAAAACAAAAATCGAATACCGGTACGGGTTTCGATACCGACATTGGTACCAATGGTGTTCGGTCAGGATCGGTACAGTATCGGCACTCGTATAGCTTACAATACAAAAAATACTCTATCTTTAATACAAATTTATACCAAAATGTCACGGTACTGGTATGCTACCGACACCTGTATAGCTTAATAACCAATTATATTTGACGCGTTCAATCTTGAATAAAAAAAACAAGTTGCAATGGTGTATTCTTAATTTTATAAAGCATTCAATTATATTATTAAGATAAAGAAAATGGAAAACAGTGTTACTCTATATTAAACCGTGAGTTGGCTTTTATAACATTTACATGTGCTTTAATCACTTATGTATTACTCTTCACATCTCGGTTTTTAATATATATATTTAATTGAAACGTAGATAAATTAAGTATGTCACAATGACAAATTCAGACTTTTATAGAATATCACATCTTAGAGAAAAAACAAATATGAATAAGTATTTAATGTTCATAATACTAAAATAACAAGGTTCACTAAAAAGTTTCTAATGTTTTCATACATTTTTAATCCTAATATAGTAATATTTTAATATGTGAATAATGTATGAATACTATTCATGAGGACTTTCATTTAATATGTATAATATAATATAATAATGTTTGTATAGTTGAGTTTTTTTTTAAAGTAAACTTCGTTAAAAAAAATCTCCGACCTAAACAGGTAAAAGGTCAAACAAACAAAAACTCTCCCGACCCAAACGGGCAAAGGGCACAGACAAACAAAACAAATTACATCATATACATAGGGTATTTACACAAATCCGCCCAACTAATATATTTACATGAGGATCTATTTTTAACCCAATGAAAACCTCTCGACTTTATCTCCCCTATTGTATCCTGCGGACTCCTTTTAAACTGATTAAAGACCACATCATTTCTCCCTTTCCATATGCACCAACAAGCAATAATCCCCTGCCTGTAAATGATCTTTTCCGCCTTCTTACCTCTCTTGATGACCTTGTGGATGTCTAAAATGTCTTTGAACTCAAAAAAGAATAAAGGCGGGATGTTGCACCAAACGCTGAAAGCCGCCCACACCCACATAGCCATCGAGTACGCAGTGAATAAGTGCTCAACCGTTTCCTCGAAATCGTTGCAGAAAGGGCATAGAACCGAGGTTATCTCCACATTTCTATTTCTTAAATTAGTTCTCGTATGGAGCCTATCCAAATTGCCTTTCCAAGCCATAATATTACAATTTATGGGCACCCATTTACACCAAATAAAATTAGGCGGATGATTATTTTCTCTATCCATAATTAAAGCCTTTTTAACCACCTTCACCGAGAAACTATTTTGACTATCGTCATTCCAATACCACGCATCCTTGTCGTTGGAAAGCCTCATTAAGCAGAGAACCTCAATGCAATCCTGCCATTCCTTTAACTCCTCGTCGGACTCTGGCTATCTGGACCATTGCCATGAAAAAGCACCATTTCCTTGAAACGCTTCCATTCTCTCTGCGACCCTGCACGTTTTAAACATCTCTAGACCAAACAAATTAGGCCATCTTTCCATGAAGGGAAGATCGCCCACCCAAGTGTCAATCCAAAAACGAATATCATCCCGTTTCCCCACTTTACCCATGATTAAGTGATTTAGCCCCTTCCTGTTTAATTTCATTTTGAAAGGCAACTTCGCTATATTTTTCCAACACACCGCGAGATTTATGTTAAGCGGAAGGAAGCTACTTTGGTTGTTCTTCCAATGGCAAGCTTCCAACACTTTACACCACAGGTTATGATTCTCCACCCTAAATCTCCACCCCCATTTAACAATAAGGGCCTCATTGACCTCTTTGAGTCTGTTTACACCCAACCCACCTTTAATCTTAGGCCACGTGACCCAATCCCAAGCCATCCAATTCATTTTCGAATTACTGTTAGAACAAGCCCAACGAAATTTTCTCATTTTGGCTTCGAGAGTCTTAATAACACCAGTCGGAGCCTTATATAAAGAGAAACAATAAATAGGCAGACTCTCAAGCATCGAATTGATCAGGGTAAGTCTCCCCCCTATCGACAAAGTTTTAGCTGTCCAAACCGATAATCTTTTATCAAAAACCTCAATAATTGGTATCCAGTTGTTAATTGTCACACCCCGAAATTTACAGCTCAGCCCGGTGGGCCCGGTGGGGAGAATCGTGACGTAAGATTGATATCGTCATGGTCATACATACACAGATTAGCACAACGGAAGTCTTGGAATATAAAATATTATTACAAACCCAAATGTCTGAAAATATCAAATTATTTCTGATAGACAAGTTTGTAATTATCAAATCCACAGGCGGATCATTACAGAATGTATGAAATGAAGTTTAGAAGACTTTAAGGCATCTTTAAGGATTTTCAAGATCCTTTATTTCGACACCGACCAGCTCCCAGCCTATTACGAGTAGTACCTGTCACTTAGTCTTTTGAAAATACGTCAGTTTACACTGGTAAATACAATTAACCGACTCATTTAAAAAGAGCTTATGAAAATGGTTTAGGTGCTCATGGCATAAAATCCTTTATAACTTGGGACACTCTTTATTAAAATCTTGTACACAGATTTACATGTTTGTCATACAATTGGGGCCGGTTTGGAAGCCGGTCATGATTAACTGACTTACCACTTATAAAACCCACAAAGGAGTTATCCCCAACTTGTGGGTAATTTAATATTTAGCATTTGCATCTGTCAGGTGTATGCCTACACCCCGTGCATAGGTCGTGGCCATTTACAAATAAAATGAGCCGAGGATATCCAGGACACGGTCGTTAACCCCCAATGTTTATGTTATCAAACAAAACAGATTAAAACGGCTTATGCGGATTTATTAAATCATAATCCGACTAAATAATCTCATACCCGACCAAGCGGTAATGATTTACCGTATCCCAAGCCCGTATAGGGAAAATAAGTTAAAAGTATTTACCTGAGCTAATACTTGATTCACAGCAAAATAACTCAGTCGTATCCAACCTAACTAATTGCAGGTAGCTTTTACCGGGTGGCTCTAGTCTGGAATGATGGTAATATATAACCAATCCAGAATGCTAACGGTATTATTCAAGTTGTAGACTTAGACCGGCTAGCTTAAAGTATCTAAAACGGTACGATACGCTAGATTAAGCGATGACCGGAATAGATTGTTATTTAAGACCAACAAGTATGGAGACTTGTATAATATGAGTAAACTAAGTACATTCTGGATTTTGAGATAAAAATAATAAGGTTAAACCATTTTCGGTAAGCTTACGAAAACTAGTTACGCAAGTCAAACCGTACGCGTATAAGCGATCACGAGTAACCGGATGAGACATATACAGGTTCCACAAGTCATTATGCTTAAAACATGTTATAATATCAGTAGGATATTAACACGTATGCCCATTAAGGTTTTAAAATCGAATTAAGCCTCGTAAGGGCGTTTTGGTCTTTTTCTGACTTATAAAAGGAGCTTGCAAGTAATCTGATGTTACGGTCATAAAAATTCTGGAAAAATATTTGATTTATGATATGATATCAGTAAGATATCAAATATATGTGTGGTTTATGCTTTAAAACCAAACTATGCACCGTAGGGGCAATTTGGTCCTTTCACACATAATTTTAAGGACTTATTTGGGGATTCTGAGTTTGTGACTTATACTTACTGTAAAAGTATTCAAAATGATTTATAAAATCAGTATGTAACAAGTCTTTGGTGATAAGTATAGTTTAAAACCATACTATGCGCCTAATCGGCGTAAAAGTCGTTAAATGACGATATTAACGATGTTTTAGTAAATCTGATGTTATGACCAGCTTTGAATAGTTAAAATATTTTATTTGTCATAACACATCAGTAGGTAAAAGGTTTGATATGATTATTATGCTTAAAAACTAATTTAAGTGCTTTAAGGGGCATTATCGTCATTTAATAATACTTATCAACGACTTGTGCATAAACTCAGAATATAATCTAACTCGACATCCCAAATAGTCCTAATTATGATATCATATCAGTAGGTATCAAGTTTTATCAATAAAATATGCTTAAAATCATTCTAGATGTAGAAAGGGCATTTTCGTCCTTTTAAAAGCATACTTTACGATCATTTAAGCAAACTCAGTTTATGACCAGATTTATAACATCAAAATGTGCTAAACATGTTATCATATCAGAATGCAACTTGTTTGCATGCTCATGTATGCTTAAAACCTTATTTTTAGTAAAAAGGGCAATTTAGTCAACTTTAAGCATAATAACGGAACTTGCATTAAAATCTCAAATCACCATATGACATGTAATATAACCTAAGGGAGTTATACTACATCGTATTACGATCCTAACGGAAGCTTAAATCAGTAGTACACTAGTTCTAATTTGGTTCATAAATGAAAGTCAAAGTAGAAACTTCACGACTTTCGGTTGCAAACCGACCCTAAAACTGGAATTGACGAGCCGAACATGTTTACACATGTTCTAATAATTATTACCAAGTTGTTTAAGTAATAAAACATATTTTAGAACACTCTTAAACTCAGATCGCAATTTATTTTAAAATCTGACTCATTGACTTTTTAAAATATCAATATGTTGACTCGTCAATTGACCAAGCAAACGTGATTCTTAGAAGGTGCCCTTTTCAGGGATTAACACCTACCTAATTACGATCACGTAGCCACGTTCGTTGCGAACCATGGCTTGACCGTTTAAGGTCTAACTAAAAGTCAAGGCAGTTATCATAAACGCTTGACTTTTCGGCTTTAAAGCCAAATAAAATAACTAGCCATGAAAGGAACACTCACAAGTGGTCCTAGAGGCTGAAAAGAACTCAGAGGGTGCTCCCAATAAGCTCAGGAACTCCCATGTTGAGAAGAAAGAGAAAAGAAGGAATGGTGCAAGTGATAAAGGCCACCAAAGACCTCTATTTATAGTTTTTGGAGAATTCATGGATGATTGCCATGTGTTAGAGGAGTTCCAAGATCATTCCAGGTGTCTTGGCAGGTTTCTAAAACCATTAAAGAGTCCCAAGATTCGAGTATGAGAGTGAGGAATGGTATGTGTGGGTTGCAAGGAAGAAGAAGGGCAGCTATCCATAATTCTGTTGTACAGATACCCATACAGACCTTATGGTCTCATGTATACGGTCCGTAAGGACCTGGTCAGCTCACAACCACTTTCATTTGTTGTTATATTTGGCCCCTACACTTCCAAACTCTTACGTAACGATGTTTTTAGTACACAAGGCCTTGTAATTCCAATATTAGGAACATCCAAGGGTATAACCAAGCATCATAAACTTCTCGATTAGTTAAAAGGGTCAGTCAGAGGTATAAATTTACTCGATGCTTTTAACCCCTTAATTTGCGAACTCGCGCGTATTATCGCGAAATGGCGTAAAATCCATTCAATGTTAAAAACTAGTATTCCCAAGAGTATGAAGGAACATTACAACACTCCAGTTCACTTTTGTTCGCTTAAATAGTTGCTCAAAGGTGTAGTTTTAGAAGTTGACGTTTTTGGCCCCTTTTAGGCGCAAACTTGCGCGTATTATCGTTTTATCACGTCAAAGCCCTATGTTATCCATATTGGGCATTCCCGAGAGTATTATTGAACATTACGATGCTTCGGGTTTGTTAAAAGGTCACTCAGAGGTAAGAATTAACATGTTGACACTTTTAACCCTTATAACGCACAACTTGTGTGTATTATCGTTTATTGGCATTAAAGTCCTAAATGGCCAATATTACATATTCCCAAGAATCCGATTATACATCATAACGTTCCGGGTTCGTAAAAAGGTCACTCAGAAGTAAGAATTTACATGTTAACTCTTTTAACCCTTCGTCGCGCAAACTTTCAAGTAATCGCGCAACCTTCGGACAATTATGTAAATGGCTTCTCTCGTCCAACAAGTGGCTTATATGAGAATACAGACAGCGTATAAGGTCATCCAGAGGCTTAGTTTTAGCATGTTGATACTTTTAGTCCTTCCATAAATTTAGTTTTCATTTTTGACGAAATTAGTCCCTCGTAGTCAACGTTTGACTTTATTAGGGTTTATTACACGTGTCAACACATCATTGGACACGATTTTACGAGGTGTTACATCCTCACCCCCTTAAAAGAAATCTCGACCTCGGGATTTGCTCAAAAGATAGGAGTACTTCTGTCACGTAGTGAACACGACCTCCCATGTATGATTGGGATCTCTACGTTATCCCGCTTAATCATAAAAATAGGTATATGTTTTTATCAGAGCTTCTTAATCCTTGATGGTTCTTGATCGATACCGGTTTCTCAACAAACCGAATTTTTTTTTATCTGCACATTTTCATGTGATAATGCTAGCAACTCATTGGCTAGATATTCCTTAATTACAAATGTGAAATACATCGTGGATTCCATCAAGCTCCTCGAGCAAGTTTTAGCTTATAGGCTATTAGTCAGACGTATTCGATTCTCTCGAATGGTCTTATGTATCCAGGGCTCGACTTGCCCTTTATACTGAAACATATCACAACCTTCCATGTTGGTATTTTCAATAGAGTCTTTTTCCCACTTGGAATTTTAAGAGATTTGCGCTTCTTGTTCGCATTGCTCTTCTGCCGATCACTGACAGCTTTCAGACGATTACGGATTCGTATTACCTTATCCGTCGTTTTTAAGATGAATCTCATATTCTGATAATTGGGTTTTCCCAACTCCTGCCCAACATACAGGCGGTTGTCACTTTCTCCTATACAAGGTCTCCAAGGGAGCAACCTTGATACTTATATAATAATTATTAGTTATAGGAGAACTTATTTAGGGTGAGATGATCATTCCGATAACTATCCGAATCAATCTTAAGGAATCAACTACCCTCATGGTTAGTCGAACAAATCGACGATCCTGAACAGCTAATAACGATTCTCAATCGTTTCCTAGTTAAGTTTGCAATAATCAACGCACAAGCGTACTGCACGGTGCTTTCTTTTATCAACAACAATCGGAGTTTTTGTAATGGATACAGCTCCCAGTAGGATATCAATCCTAACCCCACTTGCCATTCAGGAGGTAAACAAGGTAGTTCTACAGAGAAGACATCAAGTTATTCAAATATGATAGAGATAGCTTCAATCTCCGGCTTCGGTTAACTTACCGTTACTTGTGCCATGCAAATGACACATCTGTTTTATGAATACAAGGATGCCTTAAGTAGAGACGCCTACTCAGGCATTTCTATAATGGATATCTTCTTTGAATACCACTAGCCGACTCTAGTAATATATGACTATTGGAATATCTTGGTGGTTCCATGCATTTAACCTCCATATTGATCAGGCATGGACGCAATCTATGGGACGCACTTGGATACGCCAATCCTCATATGACACTTTTATCAAACATAGTTGGCACTCGTAGTTGATAGAAATCAATGAGAAAATAATTAAAATAACATATATTGACGTACTCTATTCGGAGAAAGAGTACTCTTAGATTTTACAGAAGGATTATTGCCGAGAAATAGAAGAAACGGTCTCTATGGTTTCATTGGTAGGTTCTACCTTATACTTAGTATCTGGAGTTCTTATGAGTATATTCAAAAGTTTGCCAAGCTTATGGTCTATGGAAGATTTATTATTGCCTGAATTAAAACAGGACACTTAGCAGAAATTATCATTAATAGATGATAAGGAATGTACCTGACGACATTATTGATATGTACTGCCTCAGGCATTCGTCAGGTAGTTTAGGTGTTACCTTTCTTAACCTCTCCAAGCTTAGTTGTACCTTATTTGGCAGCTTTAGGGCAATTAGTACTGATGTGGCCTTTCTCGCCACAACTGAAACAGTCCGCACTCTTTATGTCCCCACATTCGTGGGACTGATGACCCGTTCTTTTACAAACACCACATTGCTTTGGCCTTTGTTCCATTCTACATTGTCCCTAGTGTCTTTTATAGCAGATCTTGCATACAGACTTCTTTTTGAACTTTTGTTGGTTCTTATTGAGCCCAAACTTGTTCTTTTTCTTAGATTTCTAGGAGTTATCCTCCTCCTTTTCCTTTTTTACGTCAGTCTCAGTTTTGGCTGACTTATTTCTCAACCTCTCCAGTGTAAGTGGCTGAGATAGATCCATAGTGGATCTATAAGAAGCAGGCTTTGAAGCTTTATCATGCTCCTTTATCTCTGGTGCTAAATCACCACTACATTGTGCATTATGCTTAGATACTGGGTTAACCGAATAAGGTACTATCCCAGACAATGAATTAAAGTCGGTGACATACTGTCGACAGTCTGGATTTTTCATTTTGATAGTCAGAAGATCTGATTCCACCTTTTTCCATTTCATGTCGTGGACAGTAAGTTTTTCTGATAAGGTCTATAAACTGGGACCATCCCCTATTGTATAGGGGTATTTTCCCCGTGGACTTTATTAATGTCTTTGTTGGATCGATGTGTGACCCTAACGAGTCAATCAGAAGAGTTTACGATCTATTTCAAAGGCGGAATCAGAGAAATAGACGTGTAACAGCTTGATTCCTCTTAATTATCTTCTTATTAATGATTCCAAAGCTTTTACAGATCGTTTGACAAACTGGCAGCACCTCGGCTCTGAATTGAAAAGTTACAAATGAACTAGCAACACACCTATATATAATTGAGTTAATTTCGCATGAAAGTGGCACTGGCCATTTCAAGCGAAATTACAAAGTCTAATTTCGTGTGAAATAGCCAGTGACTATTTCAAGCGAAATTACACACTTAAACACAAACCCTAGTTTCTAACCTGCTGTGTGCTGGCTAATCCTATCTAGACACAAGACTCGATAAAGACGAAGTTAACAGACATTTGTGCACCAACAGACTCCCCCTTGGATGTTGACGAAGTCTTTAGCATCAAATCTTCAGTCTTTAGTCTTTGTCTATCTTCTTGCTCTGTCCAATTTGTCTGACACTGTAACCATCCTTCAATTCTTCTCTTCTTCTATCAACAGCTAGCATGAATCACATAATCTGAATCTTTAACAACCTTCAAACTCCCCCTTGAATGTAGATCCAGGAACTGTATCTGACTTTTAAGTTTTCAGACTCCCCCTATCAGTTAGCTGGGATTTGCTATGCTGCTTTCAATAAATTCAAACTTTTTACCTGCACAATCTCTACCTTAACATAAGATTTATGATTATGACAATTTCAATCCAAACTTACCATTTGACTTCATTTGTTGGTTTTGTCAGAATTTAGAAATCCACTTAAGTATCCAGATCCAAATTAATGACCCTGAGTACTTAATTTGTCTACCAAGTCCAACTTAATGACCTTGGTTGACCTGAGACAAAAACACACTGACATTTTGTACAAACTAGTTCAAACAATTTTCTAAAATTTACAAGTCTCAATTTAATGAACTTGTTTTGACTTTTCAATTTCACAAGTTTAACATTTTAAGCTCACAACTCTTCTGTCCAGCTCAGAAACTTCCTGCATCTGCTTCAAACTGCGAATCTGAAGATCAGCTTTCCACTTTGGTTTGTCAAAAATAAAGCAGAAATGTAAAATCTTTTTGGATTTTGAATAAGGTTTCTAAACTAGAAATGAAATACAGAAATAAAATGCAGTAAATGTAAACTATTTACAAACATATTTTTGGTGAGCGTATTAAGGAATCATATCAGCTATTCGACAAGCCACAAGTACCACTAAGCTTTGATTACATACTCAGAATTAAACAATTCGCTTAGATTGTCGATATACTGATCCACTTAAATTCTCACACAAATTTCAATCTGTCCAGGATACAGATTAGGTGAATTAAGAACTTAAACTCATTCATGTGTCCCACCTCTTGAATATACTCCCGTATCCAGAACCCAATATTCAGTCTTACAGGTGAATATACCAAAGATGATATGTGTAAGGGGTTAAATGCGAGGGCCGTGAGAGCTCAGGCTATTGCTTCTGCAAAATCAGAGAGAAGACGGCTTCGACTTTAGGTGTGTCCCCTTTAGAGGATCTTTTCTTCAACAGCACATGATTAGCATTTTTCAATGTTTCATCATTTTTATGCTGAGGGTGGTGCTATATTTCAAGCAAGCAGTAAAGTATTATACGGGGACTAGGCCATTGCTTCCGCAAAATCAGAAGTCATGGGATAATACCCCAGATATCACTGAGTATAAAGACCTAGTATCTCAGAAAGAGGGATCTTTCAAACGAAATTTCAGGGGTTACCTATATATTCAAGTAGTGTTCCCCACGAAATAATCAAGTAAAGATTTAGATTTATATCCCGAACAAACCTACTAAATGTGCAAAAACCTATCGGCATATCATCAGCGAGACTGCTTAAGACTTTTAAACTTTACATATCTTTAGCGTACTGTAACTGTCAAGCCAATGTACTATCATTTTCCCTTTTTACACAAGCTCTTTTCCGGTTTTCTATTGTTTTTGGATTTTGAAATATCTCATGTTTTTGGATTTTTGAATTTTTTTTTATTGTTTTTGTATTTTCTGAAAATATTACCCTATACTCCCCCTAAATACCAAAACAAGTAAAAAACGACAAACCATTGCAGATTACGTCTCAACATCATCTACAGTGGTACCTTCATCAACGCCAAGAATCTCTTCCAACACCGATAAAAGCTTCATACCGTTCAATTTTAACAAATATTGAAAATGATTTTTATCAAACGCTTTGGTATGTAAATCGGCTTTTTGTTCGTCAGTGTGGATTTTCTCAATTCGTATCAACTTCTTCTCGAAACAATCTCGGATGAAGTGATGACGAATTTCAATGTGTTTTGTTTTAGCATGATGAACAGGATTTTTTGTTATGTTTATCGCTGCCTCATTATCAACAAAGATAGGGGTGTTAAGAAATTGCAAACCGTAGTCGCGCATCTGTTGCTGGATCCACAAGATCTGAGAGCAGCAACTGCTAGCAGATACATACTCAACCTCACATGTGGACAAAGCTACAGAGGTCTGCTTCTTGCATTGCCAGGTAACCAATCGTGGTCCGAAAAACTGGCACCCCGCTGTTGTTGACTTAGCGTTAACTTTGCAGCATCCGAAATCGGAATCGGAATACCCTTCGAGCGTGAAATCGCCTTCTCTCTGATACCACAACCCCAGTGATGGAGTTCCTTTCAGGTAGCGTAATATCCGTTTCACAATCACCATATGCGAAGCTCTGGGGGTTAGACTGAAATCTTGCTTCGAGGCAGGTTGGATACATAATATCAGGTCTTGAAGCTGTCAAGTACATCAGCGATCCGATCATGGAACGATACAATGTTTCATCTACCTTCTCTCCAGTGAAATCATGATTTATCCCATGATTCGTCGCTAATGGGGTGGAAGCTGGAGTAGATCCTGACATCCCAAATTTCTCTAAGATATCATAAACATACTTCGTTTGATGTATGAAAATTCCCTTAGGTAGTTGATCAACTTGAAGTCCCAAGAAGAATTTCATCTCACCCATCGATGACATTTCAAATTTTTGCTTCATAACTCTTTCAAAATCTTTGCACAGATTTTCATTTGTTGACCCAAATATGATGTCGTCCACGTATATCTGAACTATCAGAAGATGTCCGTCGACCTCTTTGGTGAAGAGAGTGGCATCCACTTTTCCACGGATGAAGCTGTTGGCTAGCAGGTGTTGAGACAATGTCTCGAACCAAGCTCTCGGGGCCTGGTGTAAACCATACAGCGCCTTATCCAGCAAATAAACCTTGTCTTTGTGGATTAGATCGGTAAACCCCGGTGGCTGTCCGACATATACCTCATCTTTTACCTTCCCATATAGAAACGCCGATTTAACATCTAGCTGATACACTTTAAAATTTTTCCAAGATGCAAATGCTAGGAAGATTCTGATCGCTTTAAGTCTAGCAACCGGAGCATACACTTCAGTGAAATCTATACCCTCCTGCTGACTAAAGCCCTGGACTACAAGTCGAGCTTTGTTACGAATAATAACCCCTCGATCGTCTCTCTTGCACTTGAACACCCACTTGGTGTTTATCTTCCTGTGACCATCAGGCAAGTCTACCAATTTCCACACTCCTAACTTCTCAAACTGATTCAGCTCCTCTTGCATCGCGTTGACCCAAGAATCTTCAGTTAGCGCCTCTTTGTATGTTCGCGGTTCAATCTGCGAAATAAAACAACTAAGTGAAAACTCAGTTTGTAACGGAGCAACTGTAGAATAAAAACAAGTAAGGCCTTGGTCAATTTGACGTCTAGTGCGAACGCCTGATTGTAATTCTCCAATAATCAACTCTTCTGGATGGAACGAAAGAGTTCTCGGCATCATCTCTCCTGGAACATCTACCCCGCCTTCCAAATTTGTGACATTCTGATTTGCACCTTGTTCACTGACTGGAATTGTTTGACTTGATATCTGGATCTGCTCCCCCTCAGAATCTGAATCACCATGATCGAATATTGGTCTATTATCAGATTCTTGATTATCATTGACTGTCGTCTGATTTTCAGGAGCTTGTTCTTATTCCGAAGATTGTTGAACATCATTATGTTCTCCAGCATTACTTGGACCGGCTTCATCATCATTTGAAGTTTGCCGTCGACTTCTAGAATACTCAGCTGGAAACCTTTCTTGTGATTCTTCATATTCTCTCAGAATATCCAACTCGTCAAAGAAATCTGGTTCTTCTTCTATGTCAAACGAATCCCATAAAGTATCGTAATTAAAACGCCATGAATCGCCTGGATTCTGCGGTGGCATGGTATAACGTTGACACTCAACATTGTGTGCTTCAATAACCCGCTTCAAGCTTGGAACAAAGACTCGTTTCAATGGACTTGCATAACCCACGAAAATTCCTTCAATGCTCTTTGCACCAAATTTACCAAAAGGTTCTAGAACTGTACAGGGAGACCCAAACGGTTCCGGATACTTCAGGTTAGGTTTGCGGTTGTTAATCAACTCAAAACATGTCTTGTTGAATTTCTTCACTGTAAGAACCCGGTTGAGTGTATAGCAAGCGGCTGACACTGCTTCTGCCCAAAAATTGACTGGTAATTTCGAATCAGCAAGCATCGTCCTAGCCGTTTCAATTAGTGTCCTGTTCTTTCGTTCAGCTACCCCATTTTGTTGTGGAGTGTAAGGAGCACTAAATTCTTGCAATATACCTCTCTCATCATAATACTCTTCCATCTTGTTGTTCTTGAACTCTGTACCATTATCACTCCTGATTCTTCTGATTCTAGTTTGGTACAAGTTTTCAATTTTTCTGAACAACGCCATCAAACTTTCAAATGTCTCATCTTTTGTTTTCAGAAATGATACCCATGAAAATCTCGAATAGTCATCTGTTACTACTAGACAGTAGAGATCTCCAGTTATGCTTTTAACGTTTACTGGACCAAACAGATCCATATGAAGTCTCTCTAACGGTCTCGAGATTGAGTTTTCCTTCTTCCCAGGGTGAGATTTCTTCTTTTGCTTGCCTTTGACACAGCTAATGCACTCCCCCTCATGATGAAAACCTTTCACATGAACACCAATAACTATGTCGTTATGCACCAGGTGATTCATTTTTCTCAAATGAATGTGGCCCATCTTTCGATGCCACAATTGTGATTCTTTTTCCGTTGCTCTTGACATAAAACAGTGAGCCTGACCCGTGGTAGTAGTTGCTACACTCATGTCCAACACGTACAGATCATTAACTCTAGGTGCTCTCATGATAACCCACTCTTCGGGAACAACAAATCCTGGTTTCAAGATCAAACATACTGGACCAAACAGATCCATATGAAGTCTCTCTAACGGTCTCGAGATTGAGTTTTCCTTCTTCCCAGGGTGAGATTTCTTCTTTTACTTGCCTTTGACACAGCTAATGCACTCCCTCTCAAGATGAAAACCTTTCACATGAACACCAATAACTAATTCGTTATGCACCAGGTGATTCATTTTTCTCAAATGAATGTGGCCCATCTTTCGATGCCACAATTTTGATTCTTTTTCTGTTGCTCTTGACATAAAACAGTGAGCCTGACCCGTGGTAGTAGTTGTTACACTCATGTCCAACACGTACAGATCATTGACTCTTGGTGCTCTCATGATAACCCACTCTTCGGGAACAACAAATCCTGGTTTCAAGATCAAACATTCTTTGTCTGTAAAGTGCGTTGTATACATACGATCACAAATCTGAGAGATGCTCAGAAGATTGTTTTCAAGATCAGCGATGTAGTTAACTCTTTCAAACGTGACAATTCCATTAGATAGAGTTCCTTCACCAACTATTCGACCTCCTTGATTACCTGCAAAACCCACATATCCTCCATTAAACCCTCGAACATCGTATAGTAGGGTCTTCTTCCCCGTCATGTGCCGAGAAGCTCCACTATCCATAATCCAACGTGAAACGGACCTTGGAAGCTCCTGCACATATCACAAAGACTTAGTTATATTTTGATGCTACCCAAGCCTCTTTCGACCCAGGTAGGTTGACTTTGATGTGAGTTTTAGCAGTGTAAAGTGGCGGAAAATTCTTGTCATTCATCTTTAAGCTTTCCTCAGATCCAATCTCAACGTTTTTGTTTAAAAAGAAATCATTTTTAGAAGGTTGACCAGATGATTGATCTTTCTTTGGTACATACTTCTTTTCAGAAGTAGTAGTCTCTTGTGGTTCAAGTTTCTCATAGTAATCCACAGGAACATTCATCTTTACCGAAGCGGTAGAAGACGATTGTTTTTCTTTTTCAGGAACCTTTGGTTTTGGAGAACTTGATTTCTTGTCAACTAATTTTGGTTTCCATGCTTGTTGAGACGAAGCAACCCGTTTTTAAAACTTATCAGTTTTAGTTACCACATTTTTTACGGATTCAGTTTTGATTTTTGTGTTTTCATTTTTCAAAACTTTCTTCTCAACAACCATTGGAGCTTTTCCTTTTGCATCAGCTTTCTTTTTCTGACTCTCAGCAATTTCAGACTTAGGCTTCAAGTTGGTGCACTTTCGTGCAATATGTCCAACTTTGTTGCACTTAAAGCATGTACGAGTATCAACTACCCGACTTGTACCTTCGGTCTGAGGCTGTGAGGCCTTTTCCTCAAAAAACTCTTCATTTGATTTTGAAAAACATTCAGATTCATGCTCGGAATGAGAACTTGAGCTTTTTACAAACACCTTTTTTCTCAACAAACTTCTTGTTTTGAAAATTTCTTCTTTGATAATTCTTACCACCCTGATATCCACCCAACCATTTGTTTTGATTGTTGTTAGAAAAACGTGGCGGTATAACAGGTTTTTTGTAGTAAGCTTTATCTTTTTCAAAGTTTAATTGCTTTTTGGAACATTTCAAACCTTCAAGTTCACAAACATCAATCTCAACCAACTTGAACACATTTCTCAATTTTCCAATATTCACATTCTCTAAAGGAAAATCACGATCCGAATACAACTTATCAGATCCCGCCATCTTGTACATCACAAGATTAGGTTCTTCACTTAAGTTGTTTTTGGATTTTGATTTTGGAATATATTTGTCTAAAAAACATTCATCATCCTCAGTAGTGTCACTTTCAGACTTTAAAACATTTTCAACCATGCTTTTCACAACTTCAGATTGGACACTATCTTCATCAGAAGATGAAGTGAATGTAACATCAATTGTGTCTGGAAGCTTAACTTCACTTTCTTCTTCATCATTAACCAACCCTGATTTTTTCTTTGAAAAAATGTTTAGAACTGGTGGTGGAACCTGATGAAACCCAACCCCGGTTCCATCAAAGTATACATCTTCGCCTGCTTTGTTCTTTCCAATTGGTTTAGGAACTATATGTTGAAGAACAAAACTTGCAGAGTTGTAACTGTTCAGTTTCAACTGGATACATTCATTTTCAATTTTAGCTTCTTGAAACTGAAGCTTCAACTTAGCAATTTCACCCAGTTGTTGATTGATCAGCTCTTCTTTTACCCTAAGAACTCCTGATAATTGAACATTTTCTTTGTATGTCTTACCATTTCTCTCATCAGAATCTTTTACCGTTCGTTTTAGCTTCTCAAAATTTTCTGAAAGTTGACGATTTTCATGAATTAATTTTTCGTTTTCTTTCCTAATTCTTTCTACGTCACTTTTATCATTTTCGATTTTCTTAGTTAATTCTTTTAATCGTTCATTTGAAGCTTTTAACATTTTGTCACGGTTTAAGATCTGATCTTCAACGTCTCTGACTCTTCCTGTCAGTTCTTCAACCTTTTTAACGTTGAGGTAAGCAACTGTACTACAAACCTTTCAGTCTTTCATGCAATTTTTGCAGTCACTCTCATTTTTAGCCTTCTTACCTGACTCATTGATTGCATCATTCTGACTGACCTTGGTTTTAGACTCAGTTCCAGAACCAGAAACTACCTCTAGCTCTTTCGCAGCAAACACTTTGTCAGCCATCTTCTTCAAATTCTCAGCCGTGAATTCTTGTGATGTATCAATAATCCCATCATCAACTTTCGTTGGCTGCGGCTCCTTCTCTTTTTCTTTTTCCTCAGCTTCTCCTCCTCCCCACCACAATCTCTGATTTGCTTCTTCTTCATCAGCAATTTGTTTGGTGAGCGTTTCAACATCAACAGTAGCTGGATCAACAGCTATGTTACCATTTGGATCTAGGTAACATTCTCTATCAGCATCCCATCTTTTCACCATTTTTGATTCTTTGTATGTTCGAGAAATTCTAATCATCCTGTTCTGAGCTAGCATCTTTCTGTTGATGTATTCCACTTCTTCTGTTCTGGAATCTTTGAAAGGAACAATTTTTGTCACAAATGCATAGCCCACTGCATCCTTTTCTGGTAACACTTCACTCCAATCATATCCCTCATCATCATGGATAACAGCAAGTGCTCTGGATTTTTCTTTGGGATTTTCTTCTATCTGCTTCATTCTGGGCGGTTCAGATTTGTTCTGATGATAGATGGCTCTTTTGTAATAATCTTCACGGAACGGATTTGCCGTATCATCAGCATATGCATTTCGACATTCTCTTTTAAAATGACCTTTTTGTATACATTTAAAGCACGTGACTTTTGATTTATCAAAACCAAGTTTTGTGGACGGTCCTCCAATTTAATGTCTGCCTGTAATTTCCATGAACCTTTGTGCTCGTCTGACTGCACTAGCCATACACCACCTAATATCGATCAGCTCTATCTCCTCTTGGTCAATCTGGTCATAGTCCTCCTTGGTGAGATTAGTGTTTCCAATCTTGCCTGCAACAAGACTCTCGTATGACTCTAAAACAGAAGCTAAGAACACTATCTGCTGCTTTGCAGATTCCTCACTGAAATTTTGAGCATTCTTTAGATCCACAGCAATGTTACATTGGAACAGATTCTTTGGAACTGATTGATTTGAAGTAGTTGACGATGAACCACTATGAAAACCACTGCTTGAACTTTCTTGATTTGACGTGTTAGAACTTTCAGCTGAGAAAGCTGTCTTAGGAGACACATTCTTCGGGATCATACTTCCTCGGTAATACAGCTCAACATTCTGCTGATATGAGGAATGATTGACTTTGTATGATTTCTTGATCTCCAGCTCATGACTCTCCAGTCTTTCAATTAATAGATCAACCGTCAGATCCTCCAACTTGATTGTATTCTTCAGCATCAAAACAAAGTATTGCCAGTCTTTCTCATCCGGCAACGAGTCAAACAGTTTGTCAACCAATTCTTCTCGAGAATAAATGATTCCATGTCTTGCCAGCTCCATCTTCAAATGCCCAAATCTTTCAATCATCTTAGATACAGATTCGTTTTTCAGACATCAAAACAAATCAAATTCTTTTCTTAACAATTTCTTTTTGTTTTTAACTATCTCGGCACTACCCACACATTTCACTCTCAATTTCTCCCATAGATCTTTCGAATCTGTGTACTCAATCAATGATATTATGTCGTCTCTCACAGACTGATGAAGCAGTGCAATGCACTTTTGTTCAGCAACATATCTATCTACCTCATCATTATCTGTCATATTTTCATAATCCGATCTTCCCAAATTGAAACCATTCTTCAAGCTCTTCCAACTTGGATATGCAAACGCTTTTAGCCACTCTTCAAACCTTTTAGCCCATCTATTGTATTCTTCAATCGCCATCAGCTTGGGAGGTTTGTTGTATGTCCCATAAGCACTCTCAACACTCAAAGCATCAGGCAGAGTTTTATTTGCACTTGGATTAGGAACATTTTCATTTGTGTTGTTTGATGTATCATCTCCACTGTTTCCCATGAAAGCAAAAATGTCACTGAACGGATTCATAAACTCATCCATCTTTACGTATCTGAAACAATCAACAAACTCTTAGAAATTTTTTTGAATTTTTAACAAAAACAGTTTCAAGCGAAATTAGTTCAAACGGAATCAGCTTTTTACACGAAATAACCCTTTCAAGCGAAATCAGGGTTTTCACACGAGATAGTGTTTTCAAACGAAATCACCAAGCGAAATCTAATTTCGTGCGGAATTAGCTTGGTTTCAAGCGAAATCAAGCCAATTTGGTGCTGAATAGCTAATTTCGTGTGTAACTTTCAAACGAAATCTGATTTCGTGTGAAATCAAAGGCAATTTCAAACGAAATTAGTGATTTCGTGTGAAACAACAGTACTTTCAAACGGAATTAGCTACAAAAAGTAATTCCGTGCGAAATCACAATGACAATTTCGAGCGAAATTAGGATGACATCAGCAAGTCGGTCACCATTTTTGTCAAATTGATCCGGTTTTGGTTCGAATTTTGGTCCAATTCTTTCAAGGATTTAATAAAACGGTGTTTCGCGTGTAATGTATGAAAATTAAGCCATTTTAACCGTAAAATCTCGTTTAATTTTGAAAAGGAGTAGAAGTGAAGAAAACAAGCTAAATTGGTATAAACTCTTCTTCCTGAGCTCTGATACCACTTGTTGGATCGATGTGTGACCCTAACGAGTCAATCAGAAGAGTTTACAATCTTTTTCAAAGGCGGAATCAGAGAAATAGATGTGTAACAGCTTGATTCCTCTTAATTATCTTCTTATTAATGATTCCAAAGCTTTTACAGATCGTTTGACAAACTGGCAGCACCTCGGCTCTGAATTGAAAAGTTACAAATGAACTAGCAACACACCTATATATAGTTGAGTTAATTTCGCATGAAAGTGGCACTGGCCATTTCAAGCGAAATTACACACTTAAACATAAACCCTAGTTTCTAACCTGCTGTGTGCTGGCTAATCCTATCTAGACACAAGACTCGATAAAGACGAAGTTAACAGACATTTGTGCACCAACAGTCTTCCACCACGTAAGGGCATCGCCCTTGAATGACTGTGATACATATTTCACAGTGTCTTCCTTAGCACAACCGCTGATCTCTACAACGCTTTCCATTTCATCCAACCATCTCATGCAATCAATGGCTCCTTTTTCGCCATTGAAGTCTCTTGGATTGCAAGAGACGAAGTACTCGTAAGTGCATCCTTTGGAGGAAAGAAGCTCCTCACTATACATTATCTTCTTTGGTTCATTCTTCACATTCGAAGCGTGAACAAAGCTCTCTTCATGAGTTTTAAATGGGATTTAGAGCGAGTAACATTTGTCTCGTTGAACTTTTTCATGACCTTCTTCATGACTTTTCCGACAGCTGTGTTAATCATAGCTTGGAGATTTACTCCATTAATATTGAGGTTTACATTTGTAGCATCATTAACATTTGTCGCATCATTAGTATCGCGACTGTTGTCTGCCTCATTCGAGTTTGCCATACTCGAGGCTTAGTACTAAACATCAAATTGAACAATAGTTAGTCATCATCCTGACGACCTGACATAGATTAACCACAACATCATTAAACCGTATAGGCTATTAAGTTCCGAACATTCCTAATGAATGTTATTTGAAAGAATATCAATATCATTTAGCCTAGGTCACAAGAGAACCATCAATGGCATTCAAAGTTTGGACCGAGTCCATTACCTTTTAGACATGGGATCACAATGTCACAACTGTCTTTGTTATATAGACGATTATGAATAGCTCGAAAGCTAGCCTTAAAGGACTTTTAATATACATGGCACAGAGGCCCGTCACTAGGGACATAAAACGATATGGCATAGAGCCTAGTCATGAAAGATATAAATAATCATATGGAACGAAGGCCTTGTCGCAAGGGACATTTAGATATGGCACAAATGGCCTCGTCACAAGGACGTTATAAAATATGGCACCGAAGGCCTGTCACGGAGGGCGTTATAAAATCTGGCACAAAAGGCTTGTCACAAAGGATGTTAACATTTAGTATGTTAACTTGTCACGAACGACAAATTGTAGCACATTGGCTTGTCATGAATGACTTTAAAATATAACTCGTTGGTTTGCCACAAAGGACATTAATTCATAAGCCGCAATCTTATTAGATCAGGGGCTTTAAGACTTGAACATAGTTCTTCACCTTTGAACAGGGAGTCATAGACTACAACTGTCATCGTCTTGAAAGACGATTCATTTTGGCACAAAGGTAAATCAATTGACACACTAATGGATGTTTATATATAATCATCGTATTTGATGATATTAGTCATGATCACATTAATCTTATAGACTATTAGGTTTGAGCATAGCTCACTACCTTGGACAGGGAATCATAAAAGATCACCACTGTCTTTGTCACAAATGGACAATATAATATGGCCCATAGGTGAAACATCAGTTAAGGATGTTAAATAATATGATCATCGTATTTGATGATATTAGTCACGATTATATTGATCGTATAGACTATGATGCTTGAACATAGTCCAACATCTTTAGACAGGGGGTCATAGACCACAACTGTCGTTGTCTTATTGGAAAACAAGTATAGCCCATGGCACTTCATCACTAATGGATGTTTATAATATGATCATCACATTGATGATACTTGCCATGGTCTAAGTTAATCATATAGGCTTCAAGGCTTGGACGTAGTCCAAATACCTTGACGGCTGGTGTGGTTTCTCAAGTCACACGGCCTGGAGTGTTAACATTTTCTGAATGCTAACATAGAATAACTTGTCTTAATGGTTACACAATATCACCATGGTCGCATTGATCATATAGGTTTGGAGGCTTGAACATAGTTCACCACCTCTGGATAGAAAGGGTATCTCCCTTAACTATCATAGTAGAAGGAATAATTATCCTTAACTACTAAATTTTTTTGGCCAATTAATGTGGTCTTGCCACTTGGCAGGGGTAAACCATTAAGAAGATCTTTTGAAATTATTTTGCAGATCAATAAAATTTGAAGTATAGTCAAGACAATCGCTTGAACATAAGGATGTAAAAATCCCAAAACTTTTCCATGAATCAATAGGAAATTATAATGGTGCCTTAATCAAGACTTTTAGTAACTAATTTGTCCACGCATGGACTTTAAAGCAACACAAGTCCACACAGGGACTAGAAGGAAAATATAAGTCCGTATAGGGACTAAAGTTGAAAGATATATCCACATAGGGACTATAACGAAACAATATGTCCTCGAAGGGACTATAGTGTAATATCATGTCCACAAAGGGACGTTATTAAACAATTGTCCTCATAGGGACTTTTAGTCAAAAGATACGTCCTCATTGGGACTTATTAATGAAACAACATGTCCTTGAAGGGACTATAATGAAATATCATGTCAACAAGGGATTTTAATGGAATAATATGTCCATAAAGGGACTTTGATGAATTAACATGTTCACGAAGGGACTATGATGAAATAATATGTCCTCGAAAGGACTATAATGAATTATTATGTCCCCCTGGGGACTTTAATGAAATAATATGTCTACAAAAGGATTTCAATGAAATAATATGCCCATGAAAGGACTATAATGGAGTATATTGTCCATGTAAGGACTATTTTGAAGTATGATGTCCATGGAAGGACTATATTGAAATACCAATTCCATGAAGGGACTATTTTAAAATATTGTATCCACAAAAGGGATTTTAATGAAATCACATGTCCATAAAAGGACTATATTGAAATAGCATGCCCACCGAGGGACTTTATTGAATTATAATGTCCATGAGGGGACTATATAGCAAATGCCTATACAGGGTCTTAAGTCAAAAGGTATGTCCACATAGGGACTATATAGAAGAGATAGTTCCTTATAAGAACTTGAAGGGCAATGAATATTATGGAAGAAGGATTCTCTAATGCCCTCCTTGCTTCATTTCGATTGTTTCTCTTCTTTGTTTTCCGTACATGGTAGGGACACTGAAAACCTCAGTGAATAAAGTAAATATTCTAATCAGGATCCGCTATAGAAGTAGAATTCAAGGATTCTATGGTTAAAGAACGATATGGATCACGGATTAGGTTTTTGACTAATATAATCCAAGTCTGGGATTCCAAACATGGAAGTAAGAAGTAGGGATCAATAGCATCCACTGGTATTATGTTCAATACGGGAGCCTTAGGGACCTCCTGGTATGGACTCCACTGGCACAGACTTCAAAATTTAGAGCCTCAGGGACCTCGGGTATGGACTCCAAAGTCTGATTACAAGTTTTAATGGGTTTGGTTTTGGGAATAAGTCCATGAAGGTCTTCTTCCAAACCGGTCGCATGCTTATCCTAGCCTTGGTACAAATCTTAACATTCCGTGGCTTCGGATGAGGAGAATCTCCATCAACGGCTTCTTTGCTTGGCGACATAATCAAAATACATAAAATCGAAAACAATGTTTACTTAATAGAGATGAGAGCATTCCTATGTTAAGTCTAGACTCAGAAGGTCTAAGGAATATGCTACTATGTCATTGAGATTAAACACAATAGGCTAGTGTTTAATTCACTCAATGTTGGCTCTGATACCAACCTGTCACACCCCGATATTTACAGCTCAGCCTGGTGGGCCCGGTGGGGAGTATCGTGACATAAGATTGATATTGTCATGGTCAAACATACACAGATTAGCACAGCGGAAGTCTTGGAATATAAAATATTATTACAAACCCAAATGTCTGAAAATATCAAATTATTTCTTATAGACAAGTTTGTAATTATCAAATCCACAGGCGGATCATTACAGAATGTATGAAATGAAGTTTAGCAGACTTTAAGGCATCTTTAAGGATTTGCAAGATCCTTTATTTCGACACCGAGCAGCTCCCAGCCTATTACGAGTAGTACATGTCACTTAGTCTTTTGAAAATACGTCAGTTTACACTGGTAAATACAATTAACCGACTCATTTGAAAAGAGCTTATGAAAATGGTTTAGGTGCTCCTGGCACAAAATCCTTTATAACTTGGGACAATCTTTATTAAAATCTTGTATACAGATTTACATGTTTGTCATACAATTGGGGCCGGTTTGGAAGCCGGTCATGATTAACCGACTCACCAGTTATAAAACCCACAAAGGAGTTATCCCCAACTTGTGGGTAATTTAATATTTAGCATTTGCATCTGTCAGGTGTATGCCTACACCCCGTGCATAGGTCTTGGCCATTTACAAATGAAATGAGCCAAGGATATCCAGGACACGGTCGTTAACCCCCAATATTTATGATATCAAATAAAACAGATTAAAACGGCTTATGCGGATTTATTAAATCACAATCCGACTAAATAATCCCATACCCGACCAAGCGTAATAATTTACCGTATCCCAAGCCCGTATAGGGAAAATAAGTTAAAAGTATTTACTTGAGCTAATACTTGATTCACAGCAAAATAACTCAGTCGTATCCAACCTAACTAATTGCAGGTAGCTTTCACCGGGTGGCTCTAGTCTGGAATGATGGTAATATATAACCAATTCAGAATGCTAACGGTCTTATTCAAGTTGTAGACTTGGACCGGCTAGCTTAAAGTATCTAAAACAGTACGATACGCTAGATTAAGCGATGCCCGGAATAAAATGTTATTTAGACCCAAAAAGTATGCAGACTTGTATAATATGGGTAAACTAAGTACATTCTGGATTTTGAGATAAAAATAATAAGGTTAAACCCGTTTCGGTAAGCTTACGTAAACTAGTTACGCAAGTCAAACCATACGCGTATAAGCGATCACGAGTAACCGGATGAGACATATACAGGTTGCACAAGTCGTTATGCTTAAAACATGTTATAATATCAGTAGGATATTAACACGTATGCCCATTAAGGTTTTAAAATCGAATTAAGCCTCAAAAGGGCATTTTGGTCATTTTCTGACTTATAAAAGGAGCTTGCAAGTAATCTGATGTTACGGTCATAAACATTTCGGAAAAATATTTGATTTATGATATGATATCAGTAAGATATCAAATATATGTGTGGTTTATGCTTTAAAACCAAACTATGCACCGTAGGGGCAATTTGGTCCTTTCACACATAATTTTAAGGACTTACTTGGGGATTCTGAGTTCGTGACTTATACTTACTATATAAATATTCAAAATGATTTATAAAATCAGTAAGTAACAAGTCTTTGGTGATAAGTATGGTTTAAAACCATACTATGCGCCTAATCGGCGTAAAAGTCGTTAAATGACAATATTAACGATGTTTTAGTAAATCTGATGTTATGACCAGCTTTGAATAGTTAAAATATTTTAATTGTCATAATACATCAGTAGGTAAAAGGTTTGATATGATTATTATGCTTAAAAATTAATTTTAAGTGCTTTAAGGGGCATTATCGTCATTTAATAATACTTATCAACGACTTGTGCATAAACTCAGAATATAATCTAACTCGACATCCCAAATAATCCTAATTATGATATCATATTAGTAGGTATCAAGTTTTATCAATAAAATATGCTTAAAATCATTCTAGATGTAGAAAGGGCATTTTCGTCCTTTTAAAAGCATACTTTACGATCATTTAAGCGAACTCAGTTTATGACCAGATTTATAACATCAAAATGTGATAAACATGTTATCATATCAGAATGCAACTTGTTTGCATGCTCATGTATGCTTAAAACCTTATTTTTAGCAAAAAAAGGGCAATTTAGTCAACTTTAAGCATAATAACGAAACTTGCATTAAAATCTCAAATCACTATATGACATGTAATATAACCTTAGGGAGTTATACTACATCATATTACGATCCTAACGGAAGCTTAAATCAGTAGTAAACTAGTTCTAATTCGGTTCATAAACGAAAGTCAAAGTAGAAATTTCAAGACTTTTGTTGCGAACCGACCCTAAAACTGGAATTGACGAGCTGAACATGTTTACACATGTTCTAATAATTATTACCAAGTTGTTTAAGTGATAAAACATATTTTAGAACACTCTTAAACTCAGATCGCAATTTATTTTAAAATCTAACTCATTGACTTTTTAAAATATCAATATGTTGACTCGTCAATTGACCAAGCAAACGTGATTCTTAGAAGGTGTACTTTTGAGGGATTAACACCTACCTAATTACAATCACGTAGCCATGTTTGTTGCGAACCATGGCTTGACCGTTTAAGGTCTAACTAAAAGTCAAGGCGTTTATCATAAACGCTTGACTTTTCGGCTTTAAAGCCAAATAAAATAACTAGCCATGAAAGGAACACTCACAAGTGGTCCTCGAGGCTGAAAAGAACTCAGATGGTGCTCTCAATAAGCTCATGAACTCCCATGTTGAGAAGATAGAGAGAAAGAAGGAATGGTGCATGTGATGAAGGCCACTAAATACCTCTATTTATAGTGTTTGGAGAATTCATGGATTATTGCCAGGTGTTAGAGGAGTTCCAAGATCATTCCAGGTGTCTTGGCAGGTTTCTAAAACCATTAAAGAGTCCCTAGATTCGAGTATGAGAGTTGGGAGTGGTATGTGTGGGCTGCAAGGAAGAAGAAGGGAAGTTGTCCATAATTCTGCTATATAGATACCCATACGGACCGTATGGTCTCATGTATACGGTCCGTAAGGACCTGGTCAACTCACAACCACTTTCATTTGTTGTCACATTTTGCCCCTGCACTTCCAAACTCTTACGTAACTATGTTTTTAGTACACAAGGCCTTGTAATTCCAATATAATGAACATCCAAGGGTATAACCAAGCATCATAAACTTCTCGATTTGTTAAAAGGGTCAGTGAGAGGTATAAATTTACTCGTTGACGCTTTTAACCCCTTAATTTGCGAACTCGCGCATATTATCGCGAAATGGCGTAAAAGCCATTCAAGGTCAAAAACAAGTATTCCCAAGAGTATGATGGCACATTACGACACTCCAGTTTACTTTAGTTCGCTTAAATAGTCGCTCAAAGGTGTAGTTTTAGAAGTTGACGCTTTTGGCCCTTTTTAGGCGCAAACTTGCGCGTATTATCGTTTTATCGCGTCAAAGCCCTATGTTATCCAAATTGGGCATTCCCGAGAGTATTATTGAACATTACGATGCTTCGGGTTTGTTAAAAGGTCACTCAGAGGTAAGAATTAACATGTTGACACTTTTAACCCATATAACGCACAACTTGTGCGTATTATCGTTATTGGCGTTAAAGTCCTAAATGGCCAATATTACGTATTCCCAAGAATACGATTATACATCATAACATTCCGGGTTCGTAAAAAGGTCACTCAGAGGTAAGAATTTACATGTTGACTCTTTTAACCCTTCGTCGCGCAAACTTTCAAGTAATCGCGCAACCTTCGGACAATTATGTTAATGGCTTCTCTCGTCCAACAAGTGTCTTATATGAGAATACGGACACCGTATAAGGTGACTCAGAGGCTTAGTTTCAGCATGTTGACACTTTTAGTCCTTCCATAAATACAGTTTTCGTTTTTTACGAAATTAGTCCCTCATAGTCAACGTTTGACTTTATTAGGGTTTATTACACGTGTCAACACATCATTGGACACGATTTTACGAGGTGTTAAATTAATTCTATTCATATCCAGTTTGTATAGTTGAGTGGTTAAGATAAAACAAATAACCATTAAGCATTAAACATGTGTCAACTTAGAAATTCTTCCTATATATTTTAGAAAAATGTTTTTGTTTAATCATCCTTGTGTTAGTGTGTATATAAGATTAGGTCTAAATGAAAACCACTTCGAGTTGTAAAGCATATAAGAGAAGAATACATACATGTAAGTTTATGATTTACATATATGAGGAGAGATGAATTAAAAATAATATACACACAGTATAGTATAACGCATATATGAACGACAAAAAGGTAATTTTATATAAATTTAATAGTTTAATTAATTACAAGTAATAAACACAACATACAAACTTTTAAAGCCTTTAACACCCTTCAAATCACCAAATTTTGCATTTTTTTCCATCACACATCGGAAGAGAAAACAATTTTAAATGAAAGAAATGGCTATAAAAGGACCCCTTACATTCCAAAAAAAAATCTTCAATTTCATTGTTACTTTTCCCTACGTTGATGAAGAAATAAAAGTGCAGAGACCACCTACTTTATAATCTTACAAAACTTTATTTTTAGCCCTTTGTGAACCCCCATCTGTTGGGCTGAGTTAGGTGAAAGTCAGTTATCTAGGCCAGTCATCTTGGAATTAGTGGACAAGTTAAAGTAAACTAAAGAAACAATGAAAAATGCCTAGGATTGCCAGAAGAGTTATGCAGATCAAAGGCATAAACGGTAAACCCTTATAATTTCAAGTAGAGGATAAAGTGATGCTGAAGGTATCTCCTTTAAAATGGGTAATACAATTTGAAATTAGAGGAAAACTCAAACCCTGATATATTGTGCAATGGCATACTAACTAAAACTTCCTAAAAGGTTAAGGGGGATACATAACACATTTCATGCATTAAACCTAAGATGGTGATTAATAGATAAAGAACAACAAATACCACTTGAAGAAGTACTGATAAACAAAAAGTTAAATTTCGTGGAAGAACCCTTTTTAATTGAGCATCGAAAGATAAAAAAATTGCGCAATAAAGAAATTTATTTGGTAAAAGTCAAATAGAATGCACGATATGGTATTGATACAACATGGGGAATGGAGAACGAGATAAGGAAGAAGTATCCTCGTCTCTTTGTATAAAGAAAAGTTTTCGAGGACAAAATTTCTCTAAGCATGGGAGGATGTAGCACCTCCAATTGTAAAACACGTAATTAGGATAATGGTTACATGAGTTACAAACTCAAGTTCTAGGTTAAAAACCAAGGATTTGAGTTTAGGGGCCTGTAACGGACCACTACCAAAACAACAATGGTCTGTGGTGCAATTTGGAGAACGAGCAATCACATATGAATATTCTGACGCATATCCTTTGTAACTTAGTTAAAAATAATGTCTTCAAGTTTATAAAAAAGTGGCTTTAATTTGAAATTTGAAATCTAGCGAGTGGATGTAACTTACTAATTGTGGTCGGAACTCAATTCCATCGACAGTGACATCGACCTTTAGGACCTCAGTCTGTCCTTCATTGTATTTTGTGTTGTGCCTATAGATATAACCATCCACTCTCATTTTCACTTTGATAACCCTCACTTAGCCATGTTACTACCCGTACGATTAATTACGTGCAATCATTTATATGAATCATATAGACTTAGTTTTGTGATAACTAGGCCATACAATGTGTTGTATATGCATGACCGATTTGCACTAAATGCAACATACAAATTATATCAAATAGTTATAAAATCAACTCTTTTTAGAACTAATGTTAGAAAAAAGTGTGTTTCTTTGTATTTTTTTCTTATTTTCAGGATTAAAAGAGCTTAAATGTACAAAAGGAACAAATTAACGGCAAAAACCAACATAATTACAAAAGAATGGAAGTTGATATATCATACCGACCCTCCGAGCTTCACCCTAAGACCAAAAACAACAATTCAGGAGACAAGCACGGGGTCGTGCCCCACTCAAGATTCCAGAAAGAAAAATACAAACAGAAGCAGACAGAGACACGGGGCGTGTCCCATGGACACGGGCTGTGGTCAACTCCCAGATATGCAAATCTTGGATAGTACAGCAATTACAATGGCCACGGGGCCGTTCCGTTGACACACGAGACCATGTGAGCATACGAACTGACACAACTCATTAAATGAAAACAGAGAAGAAAGAGGCACGGGGCCGTGTAAAGCTTCTGTTTCAAACTATAAATAGGGGTGCCTAGTTCAATTGCAATCCATCCCTTGGCAAAACACTTCTCTCACACCTGCCACCACTCCACCACCACAATACCACATTCATCCATCATCTATCTTTAGAGTGTGTAGAAGTCTCGGGATCCAAGATTGATCGTAAGAGTTTTTGTCAAACACAGGCCATGCTTGGCTAATCTCTTACATCACTTGGTGAAGACAAGTCATTATGTATTACTTTTGATTTCCAAGCTTTGGTTAACTTTTTAATCAGGTTTGTATTAATGACTTTAATATCTAGTTTTTATATTGAAAGTGAACTTTATTCTATCATCTCTTCATGTTTTGTTGATTCACTCATTCTTGTCTTTACGGTATATATAAAGCCGTTAACTGCCTGGAAGGGGGTTAGAAGGGTGGTTTGGGGAAAGTTCTTGCCTCGTTCAGTTTATAGATCATGTGAGGGCTTGATTCAACCTTATTAGGACTTCCTTTGAGGCAGATAGCATCAAATCGGGGGAAGTAAGAACGGCTTGAATCCCTTAAAAATAAACTACTATTAAAACTTTAAACCGGCCTTGCGGGACTGTCTCCCTATTGACTCAGTCCAATATGGCCGAGGGTAGCGTTGCCTCCCAAAGAGGGATATGCCACATTTTGCATTAATAACTTGCTTAATTATCTTTCAATATTCCGGCCTTGCAGGCCTGTATCGCTGCTGACTCAGACCAATATGGTTGAGGGTAGCGTTGCCTCCAAAAGAGTGACATGCCACTATAACTAAGATAATCTCTTAAAAACTCAAAGTGCAGAAATCATCAAAGGATACATAAAAGATAAGTCGGAACCAAGTGATTCTATCTTGTCTATTTGTTTCTTTTATTTCTTTAGTTTCTTCCTTTATTTTACTTATTAAAAAAAATTCTCAAAAAAATTGGTTAGATTAGACGTTGACGATATTACGGTATTAAAAGTTGTTGTGTCCTTGGACGACCTTGGTATCTTACCATCACTACACTACGCCAACGATGGGTGCACTTGCCCTAGCGTGTTGTAGAGAGTGATAGTGTTATATCGTTTTTATAAATAACGCTTGATAAACGAGTAAAAAGTACTTAAAAATATATTAAAAATATACACACCATCGCTCACTTCAATGACCAGGAATGATTATAATATGTCTGGTAGAGAATATTATCATCAACGAACACATAGTGCCAATTCAAGTTAGAACAATCAAAAAACGTTCAAAAATAACAAACAATGGTGAGAAACAAACTATATATCAACAAAACCCTAATTTGATGAATCATCAAATTTTATTGTATATCTATGGGTATATAATTTGTATGCAATATAAAAATAACTTTTTTTATAAACAACATGATATAGCATGGGAAAATTAGTATCTAGTGAAATGAAAATAAACAACACATAGCCTATTACCTATATAAATTATAAAAGCCCTAAATTCTTATAAAAATGATGAAACAATTCAAGAACTACATAATTATGGTGTTTATAAAAAAAATTATTTGCTTTGTTGTCACACCCCGATATTTCCACGTATTACCGGTGGGCCCGGCGGGGAGTATCGTGACGTAGTTGATATCGTCATAGTCAAGTGCATACAGTTTAATGCACAGCGGAAGTCTTGAAAGTAATAATACAAACCGGATTGAAAGTATAATAAAATATTACACAACGATGGTAAGTGGATCCACAGGCGGATCTTAAAACAGAAATATAAATATTGTTCAACAGACTTTAGACGTTTAGAACTTGCAAGATTCCTTATTAACGCCTCGAGCTCCCAGCCAATTACGTACGGTACTGTCACTTAGTCTTTTTGGAAAATACGTCAGTTTACACTGGTAAATACAATTAACCGACTCTTTTGAAAACATTTATGAAAATTGGTTTAAACGCACAAGGCACAAACATTTTATAACTTGGGACAATTATATTAATAACAATCTTGTATCAGATAACATTTAGGGCCGGTGTAAAAGCCGAACAAGATTAATCGACACACCACAAATATAAACTCACAAGAAGTTTCCTCACGAGTGAGTATATCTTTTACATACGTAACAGACAGGTGTATGCCTACACCCCGTGCTTAAGTCGTGGCCATTCACACTTTTTGAATGAGCCAAGGATATCCAGGACACGGTCGTTAACCCCCAATGTTATATGTTATCAAGCAATACTGATTAAAACGGGATTATACAATTTAATCATATCCGATTAAAAAGGTTTCTACACCCGACCAAGCGGTAATAATTTACCGTATCCCAAGCCCGTATTAGGGAAAATAAGTTAAAAGTATTTACCTGAGCTAAATGTAATTTATTCTCAGTCGTATATTCTAATCAGCAAGTGCAAGTACTTCTACCGGGGCTCTTAATTTGGAACGAAGGTTTTTATTAACCTATTAGATTTCTAACGGGTCTTATTTAAGTTATCACTTAGACCGGTTAGTTTTAAAGAAAGGTTTACGGTACGAAACGCTAGATTAAGCGGTGACCGGATTGGAATGTGATTTAGACCCGACAAGTATGAAGACTTGTATATAATGGGTAAACTAAACACATTCTGGATTTTGAAGTGAAAATGATAAGGTTTGACCTGTTTCGGCCAATTCATGCAAACTAGTTACATAAACCGTACCGAACGCGTATATGCATAACGGGTAACCAGATGAGTCATATACAAGTTCCAATAGTTATTATGCTTAAAATATGTTGTGATATCAGTAGGATATCAACAACTATGCCCCAAATGTATTTAAGACCAACTTAAGTCCCGAAAGGGTATTTTGGTCATTTTAAAGTTTATAAAAGAGGTTTAAACATAAAATGAGGTTCTGGTCTAAAAAATTCTGTAAAAATATTTATTTTATGTTGTTATATCAGCAAGATATCATACATATGTGTGTTTAATCATTTATGGCCAAACTATGCACCGTATGGGCATTTTGGTCATTTCACATATGCTTTTAAGGTTAAATTTGGAAATCTAAGTTCAAGACTTATACTTTCTGTTAAAGTATAAAAATTTATTTATAAAATCAGTAGGTAACAAGTCTTAGGCGTTAAATATGGTTTTTAAACCATACTATGCGCCTAATTAGCGTAAAAGTCGGTAATTGGCGGTATTCAAGGTGTTTATCAAATTCTGAAGTTTTGATCAGTCTCAAATGCTTAAAATATTTTATTTAAGATATGATATCAGTAGAAAAAGGTTTGGTATTCATAACATATGTTAAACTCATTTTATTAATAAAAAGGGCATTTTCATAAATTACCGAATTTACGCTAGAACTCTATGCTATGATCAGCATAAAATTTGACAAAAACTTCCAAAAATCCCTAAATATTATTTCATATCAGTGGGTAGCAAGTTTGGTGCCAAAAATTGGGTTTAAATATGATTTATGCCGAAAATGCGATTTAATTAACAAAGAGCTTTTGTTTTACGATATCTTGCATAACTTTTATTTTAGACCAGGATCTGATCTCAAATTTTTAGGATATACTTATATATCAGTAATAAAACTTTTTGTCCTCTCACATTTTCAAAAAAAACTCGTTTTTATATCAAAAGGGCATAATGGCCAAGTTTTAAGCATTTAACGGAAACATGCAAATGATCACTGATTTCTATGGGACCATGTAATATAACCTCAGAGGGTTATGCTTACATATAATATGGTCCCAAAGGAACCCTAAGGCATAACTAAACTAAACAAAATCGGGTCAGAACTGAAAATCAAAGCAAAAGTCTACTTTTGGGACTTTCGGTTGCGAACCGAGCCTAATACTCAGAATTGTCGAGTTGAACATGCCTAAACATGTTCTTATATTATTTACCAAGTTATTTAAGTGATAAGATGTATTTTATAGCTTCTACATTATCAGTTATAATTTATTTTGTAAAAACTGACTCGTTTGACTTTTCTGTTAAGTAGTTTGACCCGACAATTGACCAAGTAAATGTGATAATTAGGAGGTGCCCTTTTAAGGGTTTATCAACTACTTAATTACCAACACATATCCACTTTCAATTCGAATAATGGCTGGACCGTTAGTGATTAATCACAAAGTCAAAGCATCATTACGATAACTTTGACTTTTGGTCATTAAGCTAATAAAAACTTAAGTACAGGAGCTAAGAACGCTTACAAGAGTCCTTAGCACGAAGATTAGACTTAAGAAAGCTTCCTAGATGACCAGGATGCTTTAGAATGCTCCAAAGCTAGAGCAATTGAGAGAGAAAGGAAAATTTTGAATGAGCAAGGATTGTGGCTGCTTCAAGGCTCTATTTATAGAGTTTGAGAGCAGCCCCAGATCATTCCAGCTGTTACAAGATGTTATCTGATGAATACAAGTGTCCAAAGTGGTTTCCTAAAACCATTTAAGTCCATAGAATTCGAGTTATGTGAGTGTGTAGCTGGTTTGGAGAAGAAAGCATGCTGAAACCTGCATCTGTGCAGGGATTCTGTCAACTTTAGGCCATCGCGTCGCGCGACGGCAGAGGGGTCTTGGTGTGGCGCGACACCACCCCTATGGGAACCAACACAACAAGTTTCAAACCTGGCAGATTCAGTCCCTGGACCTTTAAAACCTCATAACTTCAATTTTAAGCACTTTTAACCCAAAAAGTTTATATTTTGATGATCTTTAGGATATGACTAAACATCTTTAGGTCCGGTTTCGTTAAACGATAACCGAAAACACAAGTTTTGCCTTGTTGGCGCTTTTAACCCTTTATTTACGAAAGTTAACGTATTTAATATCAAACGATATCGAAACCTCATGAAATTTTCGTCACTTGATCTTGAGAGTATAATTAATCGTTACAAAGCCCCGGGTTCGTTAAAAGGTCACTCAAAGGTATTAATTTAACATGTTGACACGTTTAACCCTCGCGTCTTGTAAACTTTCACTTTCTTTCACAAACGGCTTCATACGTTTAACAATTTATTCATTTAAGAGTATAAACATCGTGTAGGGTTGTTGAAAGGCATAATTTTAATTTTTGACACTTTGGATCCTTCTACACGCATACTTTCTTTGTTTGTCAACTTTGGTCCCTCGAAATCAATTCATTATACGTTTAAAGTTCATGACACGTGTCTTCATTATATTGGGCATGATTTTCCGAGGTGTTACATTTGTATTTACCTGGTCACCAAGGATTATAAGAACAAGTATTATCAATCTTTTAACACATGGGAATTTAGGGTAATTCAGGGCATGGTGGCCTACATGCCTAAACCATCTCCACAAGTGTCACAACCTTCGACCACACCTTGGACGGAAGCCGTGAACAATCAAGTGGTACCGGTGGCATGTCACTAGTGAATATGTATTTAGGTAAAAATGAATGTAAAATAATTTATTGTTTACGGTGAATTTGAATTAAATCGAATCGAATATGTATTTAGGTAAAACTTAATAAAAATGCGAAAAATTCTATTCAATTAATTCGAAAATTCATTATTCGATTCGATCAACATCCCTAATTCTATGACCCATAACCTTGTTTATTAGTATCACACACGGATAAAATATGTCATCACATTGCTTATAGAGCTTCTTTGGAATTGGAATTCATTCCAATGAATTTTCTCACTCATTGGAATATGATTTCCCTTCACTAAATGGAAAGTTAAAGATTGATATGAATCTTGGAATTCATTCCAATGAATTTTCTCACTCATTGGAATATGATTTCCCTTCACTAAATGGTCTGTTATTGGTCGCGGCTATTTTTATAGTTGAGCTAGATTGATACGAATCCTATTAACATATGAAAGATTTGTGACTGCGAATGTGGTGATATTTTCATCAGAAATGGAGAGAGGACAAAGAAAATTTGACAACAATGGGTGGAGATATGATGAGAACCGACAGTACGTTGATCAGGGTAGAAGATATGACGAAAATATGCGATGGGGAGACAACACGCGAGAAGAGCCTTGGAGAATTGCAAAATACAAAGGTAGAAGACTGATTCAGGAAGATATTCAACAGAAGAAACCCCATGTGAAAGAAATCACGTATTTCATCGGCAATCTACCAAACGACTGTTCAAGTTATCTCTTATGGGATATTTTTCAAGGTTTTGGGAATATGACTGACGCCTATGTAGCAAAGAAGAAAGACAAGTTTGGAAACACTTTTGGTTTTATAAGGTTTGCTGGAGTAAGAGATGTACACGCTCTTGGTGAGAATCTGGGTTCAGTAAAGATTGACAAAGTGAGAGTCTCGGTTAATTTGGCTAAGTTTGAAAAGAGCTTTATATCCGGCAATAACAATTTCATGAACTGGAAGAATGACGATAGGAGGAGAGATGCTCAGAAGAAACCATTGGAGTCAAAAGCTAGACCACCAGTACACCATGATAAATCAAGACCACCACCACCACAGGCTGAACAGGTTATGGCGAGAAACATGGGTGGGCACCTAGGAAACATGTATCAAAACAATGCATGGTTTCCAAAACGTACGACAGAGAAGCCTGAGATGAACGTATCAAAGGCATGCACGGAATCAAATGTTGATACGGTTATTCGAGATATAAGAGTTCCGGTAGAGACGATGGAGATTGAGCTAAAGGAGAGTGATATTGCAATAAAATGGAAAAATAGATCTTTTATTGGCGAAATTAAAAATCCTATGGATCTAAAGGATATTCAAACGCTGTTAGAACTTGAAGGTATTTCCGGTCTCTTTACCAAATACTTGGGCGGATTACGAGTCCTACTCTTATTCAGTAATAGTAACGATGCTAAGAATTTCGTTAAATCTAAGAAAAGTCTATGGTCTACATGGTTCTCCTCAATGTATCGGTGGGAAGGACAAAGAATGTCTTATCAAAGGTTCGCATGGATTAACATTAGAGGTGTACCATTACAGTTTTGGGGTTCGGACATGTTTAATCAGATCGGTAACTTGGTTGGTAAGGTGATTGTTCCCTCGAAGGCTTCAGAAGACGATGATGATCTTTCTGTCAATGTGGTGGGGATTATATCAGAAAAGGTTGGCCGAATTAACATCATGCTTACGTTAAGTTGGGAAGGAGAGCCTCTAATGATATGGATTTCAGAATTGGAAAACACTTCGAACGGGGGGGATGCAGTCCATCGGAAATTTGAAGAGTCACCGAAATGGGGGATCGGAACGACAAAAGCGCCAAATGTTGTGCACGTGCATAGCACAGCCTCTTCGGGAAATGATACGCCTCTGGGGTGTGATGGGGATCTTGGTAATACAAAGGAGATAATTAATGATGATGTTGGAAATGCGGCGGACGGAACAAATTTCAACGTAGACAATGGAAATATGGAGGATTGTAATAAAGCTGATGGTGATGACTCAGCCACTTGTGACAGTTCAGCGGACCCATACAACACACCTCCCCCACCACCTATACGTCAACATGGGCCCATTTTGGAGCCCAACTCTGGTTTGGGCCTAAAAGACTTGTTTAACGAGGATGAGTATGTTGAGGATACTCCACCTCTTAAGCCCAGTGAAGACAACTTGGTGAATCAAGGATCATTATCGTCTGACCCTTTTAATATTATGGATTTGATTAACCAGGAAGCCCAACAACAAAAAAACAAAAAAATAGACCTAAACATTGACCCCTGTTCCTCACATAACAGCGAAAGCGGTGAAATTGAAGTTAGGAATGACAGTCAAGATCCTCATGATTCTCAAGATCATCAATCTAAACTGAAATCGGTCCAACAAAGGAAGAAAAAGCATAATTTCCCCTCACTAAAAATGAAGGATACGTTATGGTTCGGAAGGAATTCTGATTTCGCAAAAAACAAGAGCAAACCTTCGTGTGGTATTGGAGAATTGTCAAGGGCAGAGGTCTCTTCGGCTGAAGGTAATGTGAATAATGATGAGGATACGGTTGACTGTAATCTACATAGAATTTCACAAGAGGTTGCTGCAACTATTCAGGTTGGGGAAAAGGTTGGATTTCGGGTAACTGGTTTTGAGGAAAGGGTACTGAAACAGATCAGAGAAGTAGAGGTGACAAACAATTCTCAATGAATTTCTTATCATCAAACATCAGGGGGCAGGTGACTCTTGCAAGGCAGAGCACATCAGGAATCTCAAAAAAAACAACAATCTCGGTTTTATCGCAATTCAAGAAACACAAATGTCCAACTCATCAAATATACAGGTCAGTAACTTTTGGGATAATTCTCTTTTTGAGTTTGATTCTATTGACGCAACTGGTAGATCGGGGGGTTTACTAAGTATTTGGGACCCTTGTCTGTTTGTTAAAAAGGCAACAGTGAAAAATAGACATTTTTTAGCCACGATGGGGGAATTTTGCAATGGGGGAGGTGAGATTTCAATCGTAAATACGTATGCACCTCATGATCAAAATCAGAAAAAACGGCTCTGGGATGACTTACTTGCTCTTATGGGTTCTTTTCCGGGTCCATGGATCTTCCTGGGAGATTTCAATTGCGTAAGGGAGCCTAGTGAAAGGAAAAACTCAAGATTCAACAAAACCGAGGCAGAGGATTTTAAATATTTCATAAATGCAGCGGGTCTTGTAGAATATGTGATGTTGGGTTGTGCATTTACATATGCGTCGGATGATGGAATAAAGTTGAGTAAGATTGATCGTATGTTGGTTTGCCACTCCTTCCTGTCTCTTTGGCCTTCAGCGAAATTATGGGGACTATCGAGATATAAATCAGATCATAGACCATTACTTTTGTTATGTTCTGATGTTTCTTTTGGCAAACCTCCATTCAGATTCTTCAACTCTTGGCTAAAAGAGGAGGATATAAAAGATATTGTGAAAGAAGCGTATGAGGGTGTAACAGGCCCGGATCCCCCAGACAAACTTCTTGCAGCTAAATTGAAAGCCGTCAAAGTCGCTCTAAAACCATGGTGTGTGAAATTAAAAAATAGGGACAGAAAAAGTTTAAATGAACTTCAAAGAAAGGTGGAAGAAATGGATTTAAAAGCTGAATCGGTCGTCTTATCCGAACAAGAAGTGAAAGAAAGAGATTCGTGGCTGAAAATAATAAACGAATTAGATGATAGCAGGATGGAGATCTAAAACAAAGGGCAAAGGTCAAATGGGCGGTGGATGGGGATGAAAACACAGCTTTCTTTCATGGGGTTATAAACGGTCATCGGAAGAACAATAGAATCAACGGCCTGAGTTTTGATGAAAATTGGATATCGCAACCGGATGAGCTCAAAAGGAACATCAAAACGTATTTTGAATCAACTTTTACAGAGCAAGAACCTGTTAGACCAGAATTTATCAATAACGGCTTCAAAACATTATCATTGGCGCAGTCTACGATGCTTGTGAAGAGGTTTTCAAAGGAGGAAATCAAAGAGGCAGTTTGGAATTGTGGTGGCGACAAAACTCCAGGCCCAAATGGTTTTACGTTCAAATTTATCAAAGAGTTTTGGGATCTATTAGAAATGGATTTTGGTTTAGCCCTTGATTACTTCTATGTACATGGTAAGTTAAATCGAGGTTGTAATTCGAGCTTCATATCTCTGATTCCTAAAACAAACAATCCTCAAATTATCAGCAACTTTAGGCCAATCAATCTGATTGGTTGCATCTCAAAAGTTGTTACGAAAATTTTGGCAAGCAGACTCAAGAAAGTCATGGATTGTTTGGTTAGTGACATGCAAACAACATATATAGAAGGACGAAGCATTCTTGAAGGACCATTAATTATTAACGAAATCGTCTCTTGGGCAAAGAGCAGCAAAAGGAGGATTATGCTTTTTAAAGTAGACTTCGAAAAGGCGTTTGATTCGATAAGCTGGGTTTTCTTAGACTCGGTTTTATCTCAGATGGGATTTCTGGCTCTATGGAGAAAATGGGTTCTGGGATTGTTAAAGACGGCTAGAACTTCAATTCTAGTAAATGGTTCACCAACGTTGGAATTTGATATACATAGAGGGGTCAGACAGGGTGATCCATTATCACCACTCTTATTCATCTTGGCTATGGAAGCACTACATATAGCTACTAAAAGCGCAGTTGATGTGGGTATTTTCAAAGGCGTTAAAACACCTGGAGAGGGTCCGTCTATTTCACATCTCTTGTATGCAGACGATGCACTATTCGTAGGCGAATGGTCAGATGAAAATTTTCACAACTTTGCGAGGCTGCTTAGATGTTTTCATCTGTCCTCAGGGCTAAAGGTAAACTTCTCAAAAAGTAGAGTTTTTGGAATTGGAGTCGGCAACAATGATGTCTCGGAAACGGCTTCGATACTTGGGTGTGAAAAAGGTTCGCTGCCTTTTTCCTACCTAGGTCTACCGGTTGGCTCCAATATGGGTCTAGTGAAAAACTGGAAACCGATCACTGAACGTTTTGAAAATAAACTCTCGCTATGGAAGGCACGAACGCTATCTTTTGGAGGGAGGATGACACTTGTGAAAGCAGTTCTAGGTAACCTTCCAACTTATTATTTCTCGTTATTTAGTGCACCAGTGCATGTGATTAAATATCTAGAAAAAATAAGGCGTAAGTTTCTTTGGGGGGGTTGCATGGATAAAAACAAGATGAGTTGGGTACCGTGGTTTAAAGTGGTGGCTCCGAAGGAACAGAGGGGTTTGGGTATTGGCAGTTTGGCGTCGATGAATAAAGCTATGATGGTAAAATGGATCGTTAAATTCAGGAATGAAGCATCACACCTTTGTACGAAAGTTATTATGGCCATACATGGGAGAATAAGAAATTACAATGTTATTCCTATTAAGAATTCGGTAACGGGTGTATGGAAAAATATAATACAACTGGGTAAGGGTTCAAATTTTAAACTTTCTGATGTTGAAAAAAGGTTGGAGGTGAAAGTGGGTTGTGGAGACAAAACACTTTTTTGGTTAGATAAGTGGATAGGCGATTGCTCATTAAAAGATCGGTTCCCCCATCTTTTTGCTCTGCAAATCAACAAACATAGCTTGGTTCAACACATGTATAGTATCGAGAACGGGATTATCTCATGGAAATGGGGTGGCGGCACTTCGGCTAGTCAATCGGGTACTGAAGAAACATGGGAGCAATGCAAATCACTGCTACAAAACATGGAAATTAGTAAGAAAAAAGATAGATGGCTATGGATACAGGAAGATAACAAAGAAGAATTCTGTGTTGGAAATTTGCGATCAGAACTGGATGGGATTATTCCCGTTCCGGAAACTCAGGTTCTTACATGGCTGGGCTGGATACCGAAAAAGATTAACTGTTTTTTATGGAGAGCGGTGCAGGATAGAATCCCGACGAGAGAAGCATTGGCGATGAGGAATATACAAATTCCTTCGGTTTTATGTGCGCTATGCAATCGATGTATCGAATCGGTCGACCATTTACTAATTTCATGTCAATATGCTCAATTGGTTTGGACGGCGATTTCGTTATGGGTCAAAATTCCGCTTCCAAGATACTTGCTTAGCGTGGTGGGTTTGATGGAACATATTCAAGCTCATAGTTCGTCACAAGAAAAAAAGAAGGCAGTATATATGATACTTGCGGCAACATGTTGGACACTTTGGCGTATAAGAAACAATGTTATCTTCAACAGCAGGTCAATGAACGTTTCAAGGGCTGTTGGGGAAATTAAAGCAACTTCATTTTTATGGGTAAAAGAGAGAGCCGGAAGAAGGGATCTAGAATGGGAAGCATGGGTAGATTTTAGTTATTTCAAGTGATTCCTGTTGTTTGTCTTTTTTTATTATGTACACTGTATTGTTGCTGGGATGTATCTTGGCAGTTATCTTAGCAGCTTGCTAAGGTTTCTGTCTGTATGTCTTTGTTTATATAAAAAATCGCCTTTCTTCAACAAAAAAATGGAAAGTTAAAATTGCAACGGAATATATTTTATCTTACTAAAATACCCTTCACTATATTATTTTAAGAACACAAATATGTAGAACAACCTTAACTATAACCGGATCTATTATTGGACCAAAAATCGCCATCTTTATCCTACTTTAACAAAATCAAGCACACTAATATACTAAAAACAAACTCAAAACCCAATATTCTTTGAACATCGTTTTATCTTTAAGTGAAATGCAAAGATGTAATCCATTATGACTATGAGTTTGAATCAAACTCAAATTACAACATGAATACTACATAAATAAATTTAAAAAATAATCACAATAGATTACACCCCACTCCCCAGGACACGCAATAGACATATGATATGTTTAAACAAACTATGCTCTTGTAGTGAACTCTATTATGATCATCATAATCGATTTGAACTCTATCATGAATCATTACCAAATCAATCGCTCACCATTCCCAAGCTCGTAGTACCCTATCATGACTCTTTTTCAGAAAGGCGTCTTAGACTTTCATGGGACGAACGGTTAGGGAGAAACTTCAAATGAATAAAAGTCATAAATAGATCTAATATGTGTAGTTCTAGAGGAGAAAGAAAAGAATAGTGTATTGTTGGTATTTAAAAGATAAGTAAATATTAAAACTTAAAATACAAGTTGATATAAAAATAGTATGAATAAATTTAAAAAATCTATCTTTCACCTTCTTAATCATCACATAATCGGTTTTAATTTTACAATTGTTACCCCCATCATCCCGTATCATTTAGTATTTACAACACTTTATTTCAAGATGCCCAATAAACATGTTTCATAGCAAAATAGGGGATGAAACTTACGTGTCCAATATTGTCAAAGCTAGACTTAAGAAAACGTCAAAGTAAATAACTAAATATATTAAATAGATAAAAGCAGATTGCATTTGAGAGAATTGACTAATGGTGACTAGAATAGTCAATCAAAAACTTAATTAAAGAAAGTCAAAATGTAGTGAATTGGTAAAGCACTTGGACTCGATCAACTTCTTTATTATTAAAGTAAATAAACTAAGTCCATTAGAATCGACATTTTAACTGCCTTAAGGATTAAGAGTCTCCAATTTCTTCTTTCTAGATGGTTGGATTGTGTCGCATGTGGCTTGAGATTTGACCGTTTAAAAGATGCTATGCTAGCTCTTGTGTAATTATAGACATATTTTACTTTGTGTGTGTTAAGTGGCCCGCCAAGATAGATTATAGACATATTTATAAAAATGTAGCAAAGAAAACACATTTTTTTATAAGTATGCTACTTTTTAGTTTTCTTTCTTTCTTGTGTAAAAGAAGTTAAATAATATTAAGTGTTAAATGTCATTTTAGTTCATGTGGTTTGGGTCATTTTGTCAATTTACTCCAAATGTTTCATTTTTCGCTTGTTGATCCAAAAAAGTTTCATCGTTGCCATTTTAGTCCACTGAGTTACCTTCATCTATTTTTTCTGTTAACAAGAATGACAATTCGGTCATTTTATATGTAATTCTATTAACTAGAAGAACAATTCAGCCATATAGAATGACCGAATTGCCCTTCTCGTTAACAGAAAAAATGAATGAAGTTAACCAAGTGGATTAAATGGCAACAGTTAAACCTTTTTATACCCACAGATGAAAAACAAAATCTTTTGACTAAATTGTCAAAATGACACAAACCACAAGGACTAAAATGACATTTAACTCTAATCTATCTACTATAATAAAAGAAACCAATAAGTGACACGTGTCATTCATTGAAGACGTCTACATTTGTAATTTCCTATCTTTTCATACTTATCTTATATCAATAAATTAAATAATAAATAATCAATTAATATTAAATCTTATCTTATCTTACTTTGAATGTCGGATAGAATCATTCTATTTTTTCTAATAATATATTATCTTCAAATTTAAGTTATAAATTAAAGATATTTTTTAAATAATAACACAAAACAATAATCTTAAACTTAAAAAAACAATAATACACTCATATAAAAAATTTAAAATACAAACAAAATATACAAAATAACTTATTACAAAACAATAATCTTAAACTTCAAAAAACAATAATACACTCATATAAAAAATTTAAAGTACAAACAAAATATACAAAATAACTTATTAGACATTAGATAAAAAAACACACTAATTAGGAAGAGAAACTAATAATATAATTCTGTTTTTGATTTTTCAAATTGGTGTTCTAATCAATTCGAATTAAACTTAACAAAGTTTGTGAATTGATTCGAATTAAACCGAACCAAATTTATGATTTTTTAAACGAATCCAATAGCATATTATTTACTATACAAAGTTACATTTATTTAACCCGTGTAATACACAGTGTTTTTAAAGATATAATTTTTTTATTATTTAGTATATATAATTAGATTTATTCAACCCGTACAATACACAGATTTTTATTATTTGGTATATAAAATTACATTTATTCAGTATAATACATTGGGTTCTTAGAGATATATATTTTTTTATTATTTAATATATAAAATTACATTTGTTCAACTCGTGTAATAAACGAGATTTTTAAATAATAACTGTTTTAATTTAGTATATAAAATTACATTTATTCAACCCGTATAATACACGAGGTTCTAACCTAGTATTAAATATATGAATACAAATGACGGGAATGTTATGATAAAAACGTATAAAGACCTATGAGAATTCAAAGTTGGTTCTTTGTGTCTATCACTATAATTTAACTAAAGTATATATTTTTTTTTTCTTGGACTTCGTTTATTTTTTAAAACAACTCTCATATCAAATTATCTATTTGTATTTGTATCTTACGCACAAACACTTATTTTATTGTTTTTTTTTCTCAATTTTATACACTCACAAAATTATATTTAGAGATAAATAGTGAATCTCAGTATTTGGAGAACCAATGAATGTTCTTCAAACCTTTATCTATATTTTAGAGACGCTAATAGAGATGACAAAATACGAAAACTCTATCTTTTTCTCTATAATTTAGTGAGATGAATAAAAAGAGAACCTGATATGAATGCTCTAAGAAGCGTTAAAAGCCACCAGAATTTGTCATGTGTCGCAAAGGTGATGGCAAATGCATCCAATGAAACATAAAATTCTAGTAGTCATAACTCATCGTTAAAAAAAATCCTAACCCACCCCACGTCAACATGTTTTAATAATAAGAAAAGTTAAAAGAAGAGAAGATTAAATAAAATGTTCCATTTCATGATACGTTTTTTTTACGACATAAAAAAAATTTATGTCTAGAAAAAGTCACAATCCCCCTCTACAAGCCACACCAATAAACCTTAGGGTGGAGGGTATAGTCAAACAACTTAGGGTGTTTGAGTGAAATCCTATCCAATAATATTATGTCATGTCAACTCCCTATTCTACTCCTCATTTTACACTCAATCACTAGGTATAGTCAAACACCCCTCAATTAAAAAAAAAACTTAATTGGTCTCTCCTCTCTCTCTCTCCTCTTAAACACATCGGTGAACACTCACCGAAAATGGCAACCTCTCTCCTCCTCACCGATTTCCCCCAAACAGGGCCGGCCCAAGGGTAAGCCAAATGAGGCTTGGGCCTTGGGCCACTAAAACTATAGGGCCTCCACAATTTGATAAAACCATAGTCTATTTATAAAAGATTTAGGGTGTGGGTTATCAACAGATTGATGGTTGGTAGTGTAGTGGTTTTGTGCATGTATGGAAGTTGGTGAGACCCAGGTTCTAATCCTTAGTTCAACATTTTTTTTCTTGTTTTTAAATTTTAACACAATCTTTCAAATAATTACACTTGGGCTCTTCAAGTTTAACTTTCAATTACATACATTTTTTTTGGGAAAAAGGCTACAAGATTTTACCTCGCCTTAGGCCACCAAAATGGTTGAGTCGGCCCTGCCCCCAAATTGAGGGTATAGTCACCGAATCGGTGACTCAAGTCACCGCACAAGTCCCCGAGGGTTATACCCTCCACCCTTAGGAAATGAAACATTCTACAAAGGAAATGGTATAAAAATCATTGAATACTTAGAAAACAAGTAATCACTTATAAGAAAATGAAACATAATCATTCAATAAAATAATAATATATCGAGCAAAAACGTTTTACTTAATTTCGAGTCATTTTAATCTTTATAGATGTCAACCAATCCAATCAAGTTAGTTATATATGCTTTTAGAACTTGGACTTTTAGACGTTTTCACATCTTTAATCAAATCGAGGAAAAAAAGTAAGATTTTAAAAAATCAATCCCGTTGAAATGAAGTAACAGTAGTTGTTGATTGGTGTTTAAAGTTTTATAGAGTTTGGTAAGCTACGTAGAAAATATGTAAAGTAGAACCACTCCAATCAAATTTATAATTATAGTAACTTTGAACTTTATTTATATTATATTAATAATAATTATTTGTACATATTTTCCAATGACCAGCTGCGTAGAACTTTCTATCGAATTATATACGCCCGAACTTATTTATGTCAAATATTTTTCAACTCACTAGTAAACAATGACGGAATCATAACATTTTAACCATGGGGTCGTAATAGAACTGTTTACAAAATTTTTAGTTGGCGAATTGGAAATAAATAATCTCACCTAACTCAATTTGGCTGATAATAATCCCAAGTCAGTTATTGGCCGATAATAATCCGAACTGGTCAGTTTTTTTTTTTTTTTTTTTTTTTTTGTAAAATAGTCCGTCGTTAAAATAGTTTAACGGAGTTAAGTTTTTTTCCGAATTACAAACCGGTGTTTTAGGGCTTTTGATCAGAACGAGGATACGAGTTGATTGATGTAAAACTTACCTCGAAATTGTGCTCGAAATGGCTTGATTTTTGTTAATTGGAAGTTTAAACACCCGAACTGAAGCACCGTTTTCATGGGTTGGGGCAGTATTTCGAGGTAAGTTTTACATCAATCGACTTGTATCCTCGTTCTGATCAAAAGCCCTAAAACATCGGTTTGTAATTCGGAAAAAAAAAAACTTAACTCCGTTAAGCTATTTTAACGGCGGACTATTTTACAAAAAAAATGACCAATTCGGATTATTATCGGCCAATAACTGACTTGGAATTATTATCGGCTAAATTGAGTTAGGTGGAATTATTTATATCCTATTTGCTTTTTTTAGTGTGGCAAGCCCTCTTGCTTGAAAGTTGAAACTACATAATCATTTGAAGAGATATGCAATTCATCCTTTTGATTGAAATTCCATGAATTGTTTACATGTGTCAAGCCCTCTTGATTGAAATTCCATAATCATTGGAAGAGATGCAAGGTTGTTAGACCATGGGGTATGATTTGGATAGTCCTCAAAGGGGCCATCCGCCACGTCACCGCCATGTAAGCAAGGCCTAAAGGGGATGGACTTAGGGGGTGGGGGATGAACCCCTTTATATATATATATATATATATATATATATATATATATATATATATATATATATATATATATATATAGGGGATCGCTAGAATGAGAACCACCACGAGTTGTAAGAACCATGAGAACCGCGTCCCGCGGGTGGCCGTCGGCGACGAAATTTTTTTTACACCTAGATCCGTATATTTTAGGGGGGGTGTAAAATTTTCGGTTCAAACGGCGCGCCCGAGGGGGTAGTTTTTTACGCCAAAAGTTTGGGTTTTTTTAATTTTTTTAATTTTTCTTTATTTTTTTACCAAACTTTGGGCGTAAAAAACTACCCCCTCGGGCGCGCCGTTTGAACCGAAAATTTTACACCCCCCCTAAAATATACGGATCTAGGTGTAAAAAAAATTTCGTCGCCGACGGCCACCCGCGGGACGCGGTTCTCATGGTTCTTACAACTCGTGGTGGTTCTCATTCTAGCGGCCCCCTATATATATATATATATATATATATATATATATAGGTAGAGGATCCTGTAAAAAAGACCTAAAGTGTGAGAAAGGTAAGAAAGAATCTCAACCATTAGATCTTTTGATCTAATGGTTGAGATCAATAGGGACCAAAATGTTAAATATTTTTCTTAATTTGGACTTAATTGAAAATTATTGGGGTAATAAAGTCTTTATACCCATTCAAAATAGGAAACTGTAAATTAAAATTCCTATTATTCCGATCTCTCTCTCCAATTTGATCGTACAGTTTCTCTCTCTATCTCTACAATCAAAGCATCGTGATCTTGGTCTCCAAAATTGATTCAGGGTTCGTCTATCTCTATAATCGATCGAACAGTGGCGACGACGAGTGGCAGCGGCGACGGCAAGCGACGAGCGGCGACGGCGAGCGGGAGCGGCGACGGCGAGCGGCAGCGGCGACGGCAAGCGGGCAGCGGCAGTGGTTGTGCGGATCTGCAGCGGTGGTGCAGCAGTGGTGGTGCCGGAAGTGCCAGTGGTGGTGCCGGAAGTGGAGAAGATGATACAGAGGTGTTATTTTTTTCTTTACTGAATGGTGTTATTTTTGTACTGAATGGTGTTTTTATTTTACTGCTGAATGGTGTTATTCTTGTATTAAATGGTGTTATTTTTGTACTGAATGGTGTTATATTCTTATACTGAATGGTGTTATTTTTTACTAAATGGTGTTATTTTTGTACTGAATGGTGTTATTTTTGTACTGAATGATGTTTTTTTTATTTTACTGCTGAATGGTGTTATATTCTTGTACTGAATGGTGTTTTTTTATTTACTGCTGAACGGTGTTATTTTTGTGCTGAATAGTGTTATTTTTGTGCTGAATGGTGTTATATTTTTTCTGAATGGTGTTATATTTATGGACGGTTATAAGTCCTTAAATCCAGGATTTTCTCTCTCCAAATCCTTAAATCAAGGATTACCATATTTAAATTTGTTAATGCATTTACAATCCTACCCTTTTCATTTAATTTTAATCTAATGGTTGAGATTCTTTCTTACCTTTCTCACACTTTTGGTCTTTTTTACAATAACTCCACCCTATATAATATATATATATATATATATATATGTATGTATGTATGTAGAGGTGTGTGTGGGGGAGAGAGGCTCGTCGCCACCGTCTTGTGGAGGACGGAGGAGCCGGACCTGGGGACGGTGCCGGAGCAGAGGGGTGGGGAAGACGGGGCGGTGAGCAAGGACGGGCCGGGGGATGAGCCCCATACCCCTCGGTCTTAAGGATCCACCTGAAGAGCATGTGTCATGATCGTGGTTGTAGGATAAGTGTGCCTATTATGATGGTTGTAACATATGTCACTAACGAATCAATGTTTCTAGTCAAGTGGTGGTTGATTATGATGGTTTATAGAGTTGTGATTGTTCAAAAGCATCACTCCCTCTCACATAAATTTGAGGACACTTGAAAACGTTCAAATTCTCCACATACATACCAACCCTTTATATATCAAGGACCAACACAGACCGCGTTGATTGTTCAGTTAACACAATCAAATATTTAGTGACAAAATAGTTGCCGATGACTAGTCTGTGTAATTAGATCATTAATCAACAACACTTCAAGAGGCACTAAGTGATTCGTTGACAAAACTTATGTTATGTAATGTGTTTGATTGATTGAGTCTTCTAAATGTGACGAGCGACCCACTTATTCAAATTTATCCTTCGACGAATTGTTAAACAATCATGATAAGACCTGAACATTATTTTAGTTACTTGAAATCTTTAATAAATAATTAGTTCAATTATAATAATTACCATGAAGTGCGGTGTTGCAAGGGGATCGTTGATTCATTGTATTTTGGAACATGATTCCTCATGTAACCCTACATCAAACTTTCCGTTAAGCATAGGGGAAAATTAGTTATTTATTTGAAACACCAAAACCAACGAGGTTTGGATTCATTCAGTGACGGATCCAGATTTTTTTTTTCTAATGGGTTCCTTTTGATAGATTATCACTAATTTTTTACAAATCATACAAGTCTTTCACTAATTCTCACCATTTTTTTTAAACTAACTGGGTTCCTAGGAACCCACAAAATGTGCTTAAATCCATCACTGGATTCATTACTCAGTAGCATCAGGTATGCTAGCGTTGAACAAAGATTTATATCGCGTTTATGAGGTTTTTTTTCGAATGGGATAAATATAAGGTTTAATTTGGTGATGTGTTATACATTTGGTTGATAAATAATTGTTTTAACTTTTAAAGAGAAAACGTTTTTAAAGATGTCAATATTGTTGTGTCAATTTATAGCTGGCTTAGCTGTGGAGTAAATGTTGATTTTTTCTTATTGACCCATATCCGAAACCGACATGTTTTTTTTATCACACAAGATGTTAATACAATCAATGTTTCATATAATATAAAATAATAGAATGTTTGATTTCGTCATGGCCAAGTCGTGACTCATGAGAGATTACTCTTTTTCAATTTGATAGTTACGTGTACCTCTGTAAACAAAATAAAAAAAAAAGTTAATTACTTGACTATAAAATATTTAATTGTTTTTAGCTAACTAAAACATTCAATTATATGGCATTTAAAAATAAGAAGGATGTGATCCACCCTAATGATGTGGCCCTAAAATTACATAGTTTATTTACTTTTATATTTTGTTTAAAAAATTAATTTTATATTTTAGATAAAATCATATTTTTCTTCTGTAAATAGAAAATTAACATTTTGTTCTTTACATTTAGGGTTTGTCACAGAATTCGTCTTTTTCACTATTAGATTTATGTTAATTTTGATTCAGTGACCACCTTACATTTCTTGTATTGGTGACCACCATATTTTGTGCATATCATATGATGCATTTGTTCATATTCTTAGTGATGACGAAATAGTGATTACATATACATTATACATATCGACATAAGCATGTTCTAATTTTTTTTATTCGATTCGATTAATTTTGGTTAAGAGTTAAAGTTTACTCACCCTTAAATTTGCTGGTGAAAAAGAAAGAATGGTTTAGGGAGTTTAATATTTTTTAAAAACTTTTTTCATATTTTTAAACCTGACTCGACAAGACACGAATCTAGAATAAAGTTAGAGTTTTTATTTTTAGTCTAAAAATATTCAGGTCAATTTCAAGTTGAGTTCAAAAACGCGTTTAGTGAAACATGACGTGTTTAGATTGATTCGATTATCTTTATAAAAATATATATTATGTTTTTTTTTTTTTTTGAGCAACAAATTACAAGTACTCATAAAAATCATCATTTGTCTCCAACGAGACTAGAACCCTCACCACTTATAAGAGAGAGGTAAATACAAAACTTTGATACCATTAGGCTACAAGCATTTTGGTCTAATGTCATAAATTAACAAGATAAATTGTAACAATTATTTTACATACTTTTGTACTTTTTGTTGTAATTTATAATTTGAGTTTTAATATGCAAAAGGTTAAAAAAAAAAAAAAACTAAATGTTCTAGTTAAGAAATCGTATTTTTGTCAACCCATGAAAATTCATATTGTGTTCGGGTTCATATGTTCTACTATAAAATTATAACTTTACACCTAAAAACACAAACGTTTATAAATACTTGCTGTTTTACGTTTTTCTCTTTCAGGTTGTAAGTTTTGACATAAAAACCCTCTAAAAAGTTTATAGAAATCAACGAGTGAAACCATGAACCAACTATAAGAAAAATAAATATCAACAACTATTCCGATATTTTTAATCAAAATAAGAACATTTTGGTACTAAAACACCAGTTCACCACAGAAGATCATCAAGAAAAATGATTCAAACAAAGCCAAAATCATCATGCTTACAGGTATATGAACAACCTCTTTATAAACCTAATCACCAGAAGTTACATGTCAATACACAACCTCATCTTTAAGTCAAAGTACTAGCCAAGCATATGATATTTTGAGAAGTTTTGAAGTGTGACTATACAATAAACTGAAACAGGTTAGGGAAGTCCTATCTAAGTAATAAAGTCAGACCTCCTCTACTTCTAGTTCAAAGTCATCAATCTCTTTAAAGTAAGCCCTCTGTTGCTCCACAAATTCTTTTGGTAACGCGTATGCTTCGTCAATTTCCTTTGTTGAGCATCTCTTTTTCTGAAAAACAATCATCGTTAACAACCTTTTGTTAGTTAATCTGGTTCATTTAATACCCGTTAACCGATTGTTAAAAATTCTTGTCTTCTAGTACTATAAGATTTTCTACATAACAACATCAAACACAACACATTCTTTAATAAATCTTTTTCTCCATTTTTTTTAGATTTTTAATAAATAATAAGTGTGTCAGATCACAAAAACTTTTTTACTTTGATGATAATAATCATATAGGTTTTGGAATAAATAGTTAAGGTGGTTTTGTTCACTAAAAGTACACTTTTGATGATATTTAAACCTTGCTTTTAAAACTAACTTTTTTTTATTTTGCCAGTCTGCCACATATGAGATGAAACATTAACCAATTAACCCTCATCAATCCATGTATAAGTAAATGGGTCAAAACTAGCACATCTATTGCTATACAATACTACAATGCAACTCTTTAATAGGATATGAATACCAAAAACTAAATGCGCACTCTCCAGAAAGACAAAAAAAAAAACGCTTCACGTTTTGAAGTTCGAGTAAAATCCTGTGTTTCCTTGTTAGTAAAAATTAAAATCCAAATTTTTAAATTTCTCAAGCTATAGACTGATATCACTGAGTTTGATCCACAAGATTTCTCACATTTGTGTTAATAAATAGCATTTAGCTCTTTGCTTAATAGTTAAAGGATCAAATTAAACTACCATTAAAAATAACAGTTGCAAACTTGCAATATCAATGAGTGAAGGTAATATATCTTTTCTATGAATATATGTTAAAGCTAAGCATACCTTTTTATTGGGAGGAGGTTCAGTTTGTAGCTTAGAGTGCAATACATCTTCTGTTTCATCAACACCACTCCTACTCAACCATAAAACATAGAGATCGTATTAGTGATTATAAAGAGTGAAACACACCGATACACACACACACAGATATAAAAGAAAGAAAGACCTTTTGCTTGTGGTCCTTAAAATAGGTGGACAGCTACTTTGTTGATCCTTCTTCTCCAGAGCATAGTAACTAAAAGAAGTAGAAACCCCCTTCCCTTTATCCTTTTGACCAATATTAACACTACCAGAACCCGTAACCGTGCCCTCTCTCTCCTTAATTACCACCCCTTTAAGGGGACCACCGAATCCCATCATGTCATACTTTAACTTCTTTCTAGAAGGATAGTCAAGTGGCTCAGCAATCGCCTTTCCTTTATCCTTTCTCTTCATCAAAGAATCAGACATCATAAGACCCGAGTTACTATTTTCCTTCCCTTTATCTTTGACTATGCTATTATTTGTGTTCTTTATAAGTTGACCCCTTAATGGCACATCAGTTGACTTTCTATTGTCCTTTCCTTTATCTTTGTCTGTGCTATTATTTGCGTTCTCCATTAGATGAACACTTAATGACACATCAGTTAACTTTCTATTGTCCTTGTTCTTCTCTGTTGAAGAGTTATGAGGGGCCACTGATATCTTCTTCCCATCATTAATCGTTTTAACCAAACGGGACTGATTTATCTTCCCCTGATCCTTAATTTTATTCAATGTTGAAGAACAAATAGACACAGATCCTTCTTTCACGTTCGTCTTTCTTCCCAGAGAAGATGTCTGATAAAAGGGGACAGCAGCAGGTGTTTTGCTCTTAGTATTCTGTGAGCTGCGTGTTCGAGCTTGTGTTGTTTGATTCTCAACACCAACCAAATGATCTAAGAAACAAAAATACTGAAATTAGTCATGGTTACTGATACGTAACTGCATTCCACGACACATGCCATGTCATGTCACCCTGCACAACATGTTTCCATACATTACGTGTTTAATCACCTGCATTTCTTATCCTATTTCTGCATTTGTTTCCTTGTTAGTTATCTTGATTAAAGTAGCGGGTTTATAAGAGTAGTAGGGTAGTTTACGTTAGTCATTTTCGATGTATGTTCAAGCCTATAAAACGAGTGTTGATTTAAAAGACAGATAACCAGAAAAGTTAGATCAAGTTCTATTGTTTCTCTCTAATTATTATTCTTGGGAGATTAGCCACAAATCAGCTTCTTAACAAGGGTGCTTTCATTGCCTCCACCTTTAACAATCCATGGTTGAAATTAGAAAACCTCTCCAAACAGGCCTCCAACTAAAATCTCACTACTAGCAACACAATACAACCAAACATAGTCCCCTCTTGCCACGCTAACCCAAACCAAATCGGACCAAACACACCTATCCCAAAACACCAAACACAACTGCCAACAACTATTAATATTGTCTAATGTGATCAAAAGTAAACAAAACAAAGTGATTACTATAAAACTTACGACACAATCACAGAAGTACTTCATTCAGCAGACACAAAACACATTGCTAATGGCTGAAAAAATCAATTTAAAATGACAATGGATGTATGGAGCCAACGATTCGCCAAGCACGAATGCTCCACTGATCCAATCAAGTACATAAACACTATCAAATTAGAATAGTGAGGATAATTTACAGTTACACAACTAGAAACAACACTCATTAACATAAGCAATAATTCTCCACCACTAAAAATTAAGAAATTCAGCTAAAAACATTGAGTAGTTGTACCTGCGGTGAGTGTGGGGGGTTTAATCGGGTGGTTCTGAGTGGATCCGATACTTGAATCAGAGGCTGTAGAAGATAGAGGTTTCTTCGATTGGAAGGTGTGGTTAGGGTTACGAAGGATGTTGGTGAGATTGGCCAAGGGTTTTCTCTTGATTGATGATTTTGTCACCATAGTTGTGTGTTTCGGTGGTTCAGCTTTATCCATTGCTTTCCATTACAGTAGGGTGGTTTCTGTGCGAGTATTGTGGTTGTGAAGACGCTAGAAGAGAGGAGATTGTTAGAGAAGCTTTGTCTGTCTGTGAATGGCGGGGGGATTTGGGGGAAAGTTTAGTTTAAAAACGTACAGTTCCTGGATCAGGCCCATAATTAGTTTTTTTTTGTTTTGTTTGGGCTTATTTCTTCAAATGAGCACGGGCGGCCTAGCGGGTGTCCGAAATCTCAATCTTAGAACGTGGGGTATGGTGGGGCTTGGGTTAGGGGCATGAGTTGACACGTGGAGTTGGAGCCCCCCACCGGTGAGTGACGTATCCGTGGGGTATGACGGGGCTTGGGTTGGGGGCGTGGCTAGGCAGTTTATTAAAAAAAAAATTACAAAAAATTAAAAAAATACATACAACATTAAAAAAAAACCTAAAATTTTATTAATTACAAAATAAAAAAAAACCTAAAAAAGATTAAAAAAAAACCTAAAAACGATTACAAAATAAAAAAAAAACCTAGAGCGTTAGGTAAATTTCAAAAAGCGCGAGCTTGTCGAACGGCCTTCGCTCCTTGCCCCGAAACTCAATGTTCGCCACCGCCACCCGGTCCTCGTGGCTTAACTCGCCGCTCGGAACGGCTTCGTAGTAGGCCTTGAAACGATCGAGCTTGGGCCGTAGCTCGCGCCATTTATGTTGACACGCATTGAGGTTGTGCCGGTCGTGTCCGACGTTATGTCGGTAGCTTGCGAATGCTTCCGGCCAATATCGTGTTTGGCCAGGTTGTCGCCCCTTTATAGCGTCAACGACGCTTGTGACGAGAGCCAATTCTTCTTCGTGGGTCTAAGAGGCCATCTTCTTCGGGTTGGGGTAGCGGGTTCGTGGGATCAAGTGGGTTATGGTTGGGGTAGCCGGTGGGGTAGCGGTGGACAGCAATGGTTTGGGATGGGGTAGCCGGTGGGGTTTGGCGTTACATTTATAGGGGATGTTGGGGGTTGGGGTGACCGCTTGGCTTGGCCAAACGGTTGGAATTTAAAATTCAAACAAACACCCGCTATGACATGGCGGTGGACAGCGAATAGGAGTAAAACACATCGGATCTCAAGCCCGCCCCACGCCCGGCTTCAAACCCAAGCCCCAAGGGTCACGCCCCAACCCAAGCCCACCCAGGGTGGTGGCTTGGGCGTTTTCCCCCAACCCAAGCCCCATACCCCATAGTCTTATGTTATTATATTGCGGGTAATATATATTCTATGATTTTATGATGGATGACGGATCACGTACAAGAAGGTTTATTTGTACCAAGTCTACGTGATAACATTAGTCGTTCATTTGCAAGATCTACAGACTAGAAAGACATTTGCTAAATCTCAGTTTCAAGTAATTTAAATAACAAATACTAAAAGGGTATGTTGGTCTTTTCTCAATAAACTAGTTTCCACCTTAATTTTCAAACGGCTATAATTTTTTCATACGTTTCTATTTTTAAAAATAAATTACACCATATTTACGAGCATTTCATTCTCTTTGGTTCGAGCAGTCTATTGCTATAGTTTTCTTTAAAAAAAATTACAAGATTTTGAATACCCATTACGTGATTACGTGATTTTGAATATCCAGTAAGTGACTACGTGATTACGTGATTTTGAATACTCATTAAGTGATTACGTAGTTACACAACAATAGTTGACTATGCATTATTACGTGATTTCGTGATTTTGAATACCCATTTCGTGATTACGTGATTTCATTATAGTATTTTATGTGAAACCAAACTGAGTGATTACGTAATTACGTAACTACATAACATGTAATACATAATATTTCATATGGAATACCTAATATTTTAGGTCTAATCACGTATTAAGGATAAATTATATACAAAACATTAGCCAAATCAACCTATAATAACCACATAATTTCATTTATTAGAGATTTAGTCACGTAATAAAACAAAATAATCAAGTTTTTATTATGGATGTGTGTAATTACGTGATAAGCATAATTGTAATAACATTAGTTATAACAAATCGTCTTGAATGTGTAATCACGTAATGGTTATGTTGAATGTGTAATCACGTAATGGGTATTCAAAATCACGTAGTCATGTGCTGGGTATTCAAAATCACGTAATCACGTAATAGAATAACAGGTATTCAAAATCCTGTAAATTTTTTTAACCAAAACTATAGCAATAAGCTGCTCGAATTAAAGAGAATGAAATGCTCGTTAATACGGTGTAATTTAAAAATATATATTAACGTATGAAAAAGTTATAGCCGTTTGAAAATCAAGGGGGAAAGTTATTCACTTGGGAAATGACCAGAATACCCTTCTTGCCAATTACACATGTCCTCCTCTCCTTCGCGCGTAGATCTCTTACGAAAATCTTGTCTTTTACAATATCCATCCTCATGATTTTATATGATTATAAATTTCTCATTACAATACTTATTACCTGAAATTCAATTCTAAACTTAAATCATAAAACAAACATGAAACTAAACTAAAACACGTTTTAACTAGTCCGATTTAACAAATCATTATCTAGCATCAATTTTGACCCAAAATCTCGAATCAAGGGTTTTAAAACACTAAACCTTAAAATGAGTGTGTTTGGAATTCTACCAAACCAATATCAATGGGCTTCTATCACTATTAGGTGGTTTCTCCTTGATGTTTTTCTCAATTTTCTACCTAGACGAATTCACTTTCCTACAATTATGATCAAGTCATGCACAAAAACCAATTTGTCATCTAATTAGCTGCAAGCACTTGGATTTTTCTCTTTAATAAAAAATTGTGATTTGCATACTTTCATCCAAAGTGGAAAAATTAAGGTTTTCAGTATTAACAACCTTATCCCCACACTTAAGTGGTTGAATAGGTTCACTTTGGGGATAGTTAAGAGTAACTAAACTTTCTGGTGCTTTACTAGCAGTTTTCCCATATAGTAGTAGTTCTAATTCCCCGATATCCCTTTTGGGCTTAAATTTTCGACGACAACATCCACCAGAGGTAAATTCAGTGATTCGTTCTCAAACACTTTTTCCCATGAGATAACAATGTTAGATTTAAATTTAGCCTTTAGTGAAATAGGATTTATTGTTACCTCAACCTTATAAGTGAATGCTTCTAAAAGTGTCTTTTGAATACTAGGGTTAGCCCTAGTATTAAAAATAACTTTGTCCTTGTCAACCCTAAGAGTGAGTTTACCTTCATAAACATATACTGGAGTTATTGCGGAATCGAGAAAAGGCCGGCTTGAGATTATAAGAGCTCTTAAATCCTCATCCATGTCTAGGATGACAAAATGGGAAAAAATTAGAAAAAAAAAATCTACTATCTTTACTAGGATATTTTCAGTTATCCCTCTCGGATATTTAACTAATTTGTCTGCCAGTTAAATGCTCATGCAGGTAGGTGAAAGGTCACGCAAACCTGATTTGAAGAAGAGAGAATAAGGTATTAAGTTAATGCTTGCGCCAAGATCTGCTAAAGCATTATGGACAAACAAGTCCTCTATCTCACACGGAAGAGTAAAACTTCCAGGGTCAGATAGTTTCTCAAGTAACTTTTTATGAAGAACGGCTGAGTTCGTGCTCAGCTTCACATTTCCCACATCATCATGTTCATTTTTATTTAAAAGCAAGGTTTTCAAGAACTTAGCATAATTAGGCATCTGTGTTAGAACTCCAATGAACGGACTGTTGATATGGGGAGTCATGAACAACTCAAGGAATTTTTCATATTACTCATCCATCTTGTTACTTCTCGATCTACTTTGATATGGAGCTTTTGGTTTATATTCAAAAGCATGAGTCATTTTCTTCTCTTCCACCTCTGTTGTAGGTTTCTTTTTTCAAGCTTTTCCACCGTTTCTTTGGCAACTAGATCTTAAGTAGTTATGTCACTTCTAGTGGTGATAGCCTTAACTTGAGTTTTTGGATTCACTTCAGTATTGCCTAGTAAGCCTCAGGTGGTCTTTCAAATAATTGTTAAGCAGTCTAACGAACACATCTATCAAGATTTCGCATGGAACTCTTTTGTAGTTTAGGTTCAACTTCTGTGTTTGCCATCCGGGCTTCATTTACCTCCATGTACTTTTTCAATAATTCCTTCACGCTGGCTTCTCTGCCTGAAACCCTCACTGTTGACCAGATCTTGGTGGAGCAATATTTGCAGCAGTCTTCCAACTAGAGTTGGGATGATTCCATGATCTTAGATTATAGGTATTACTATAAGGGTTATTTGGGTATCTACCATGATTTCCTACGAACGCAACACCTTATACTTCTCCAATGAAAAGACAATCAATTACCTTATGTTCTCTTCCACAAGTCGTGAAACTCTTAATTGAACTAGATCCTTTAAGGAAACGATCCATTTGCACATGAAATGCTTTGAATTTTGCTTCAAGAGTTGTATATGTATCAACTTAATACATTCCAACTTTCTAACTAGAGCAGATTTCCTTGGAGTGGGGTAATCATTTGTAACTAACTTCTCCACTAATGCATATGCTTGACTAAGAGTAAGAATACTGAACACACCACCGGCGGTTGTGTCTAATGTTTGTCTCTATTCATATTAGATTTGCTGTGTAAATAGGACAAACATGGGGAATTTGCATATCCAAAACATGTTATATTTAGGCTATACCAGTTTTACACTTGGGTGCTAATATACACATGGTGTTTTATCTAGAAGCCAAATTACACATGTTGTTTTACTACTAATTTATACATGGTGTTTTTTACCTCTAATCCTTATCATTTCAACATTTTTTTTAAGTCATGGTGTTTTACACATGGCTGCTAATTTACACATAAGGTTTTATCTTGTTGTTAATTTATACATTGTGTTTTATGTCTGTGTGTAAAACTACACATTGAGTTTTACGGAAGTGGGTGTTCAAAATGGACTTTAACATTTTAGATGTATTGTTTTACACTTATACGTTAATTTTGCATGTGGTGTTTGATCGGAATGTCAAGCTACGGTCAAAGATACATTTATAATTCCCAAATTACCTCAAACATATAGTTAGCGGTAGTAAGGGGTTGAACCACGAAGAGTCTGTGGTTTGCTTGTAGATTCGATTGATTTTAAAAGGTTTTTTCACAATTATGAAGTTTGCTATAAATTGTATGAATTTGTTTGTTGGAAAGTGGGTCGGAATGAACCGACAATTTGATTTTGATTATTAACTAATAACAACTTAAACGATTTTGCACGAAAATGTAATTAACGGTTTAAAACAATATAAGTAAACAAGGTTCACACCCAGTTCGGTAATTGAAATCCTAGGGTTTCTACACGTTTTAGATTTGATTCAATTGAATATGTCATTAACGGATTTCTATCACGAAGCTTAGGTGTCAATTGCTATCAACGCGTATAACGGACCGCAATGCACTTTGTTACTTCGGACAAGTAAAACCTTTTGAAAGATAAAGCATAAATACACAAAGTTATTTCACAAAGTCAAATTTTATCATCATTCAACAATTCACAAATATAGTTCCAATGCAAGACAATTATCAATCAATTCAAAATACAATTCAACTTGTCACAAAATCAAACTAAGAATAATGTTAAACCCTAGACTTAAAACACCTACACCGGGGTGAAACCTTCGAGAATTAGCCGCTCATGGTGAACGGAACTTGATCAACGGATGAGAGCTTGAATATTGGCATCTTGGAGCTTTGAAAGTGATGAAGATGATGGTTAGGGTTTGTGGTGGTGAAAGGTTTGATGTATGGAAGATGATTAGGGTTGTGGAAGTGATGGTGATGATGGAATCGAATGATTGTGGATCGAGTGGATGGATTGGAGATGGATTGGGGATGATTCTTGGCTCCAAGAGGTGTTTCCAACTTCAAACTAGAGTGTCACTTCCGAAATAAGGTCAAAAGTTATCATATAACTCGTCCCCAAGTGAGAAAAATAAAAATTCGCGCAACAGTAAACGTGAGGCCGTCGCCGACGGCCTGATGAGGCATTAGCGACGCCATGCAGAAATGTTGGTGTTGGCCGACGGCTTATTCTCCTACCTACGGTACTTTTTGAGCGATGGGACTTTCCACGGGGCATCGCCTACGGCCCAAATGGGCGTCAGCGACGACCCCTCTAACATTGGGTTTCTGTTTTTCCCATTTCGTGCTCCCGGTTGATCCGTTTTGCGTCCCGGTGGTCCGTAAAGCTCCCCAATAGCTCCTTAAACTCCATTAGACCTGTAAAACACAACTCTAATCAAAAGTAGGCTATTCGAAACTAAAAGACACGTAAAAACATCAACTTAAACATATACGAACACCGATTTTTGACCACGTATCACATGCCCACACTTGTCTTTTTCTTAACCTCAAGCAAATCTGTTTTTTACTATTACGTGGGTCGACCGAGAAACACACATCCCATTCTCGAGACTAAAGTTAAGGTCTAGTGTCATACCCGTTCATGATTTTTACAAATTTCAAAACATTTAGCGTTAAGGTGAATAATCACATAAGGAATTGTTACCCAAGATTAACCCGCCCTTGAAACTAACAAACCATGCACATCCCTCACAATGTTCTCTCCACTCGGTTTAACATTTGGTTAATAGATAATGAATTAGCACTTTTTAAGTAATCACTCAAAACCGATTAGAATGCGTACCCGCATATGCTTGCAACTCAATCATTCTCCACCACCGAACACGAATACTAAGCACAAGTCAAAAGGTCTTTTAAGGGTTGTATTGGGGCTGGGCTAAGGGTATGGAATAGGATATTTTAAAGTGGCTAACGTGATGGAAACTCGATTTTTATTACAAAACGACTACTGTAAACATAACAAACTATAAACATCAAGCTAAGAGGCAACAATTTTAGCCTTTTATTCAACAAACTAATAACTCGTATTTTTGTATTTTTCTCAATGATTTTCTATTCTTTTTCACAACATTTTCTGAATTTTCGATTTTTTTTTCATATATATAAATCATACTATACAAACAAATAAACCTACAATCGAATTTTCATTCACACGGGTTTAAAAAGAAAAAAAGGTTTAACGGTCGTGGGCTAAAGGGGTTGGTCAAACGAAAGGGTTAGGCTCAAAGTGGGCGACTAGGGGATTTATTTGGGTAAGGATGTATAAATGGTGTAAAGGGAAAAGGTTTACCTAATGCCTTAATCATTCTTGTGCTTGTATTCGGTCTATGATCTCAAACGTATCAAAAGTTGCAAGTTCTACAATACGCGACTAATGGTCCACTCAAACAAAGAAACACATATATGTATATCTATGATGTAAAAGTGGCTCAAAACCTAACGTATAAAGGGTATGATATGTGACATGCATAATGTACTAGTTTCTTAGGCGGATTATTCCCAAATAACCACCCGCTAAATACCCTTCATGTTTAATCATTTGAACTCGACCATGACAAAAGACCAAATGGGTTGTGTCATCCCTCATTGACTTATTTACTTGTGCTTTTTTGGATTGCTTCAAACAAAGACATTTTTAAAATTTTTTTGAAATTTTCCCCCATTCCCACACTTGAGGTCAACATTATCCTCAATGTGTAGTGTTTAAATGAAAGGGGGTCAAAAATGCAAACTTTTTCTCCCATCCCTACACTTGAGGTAAACATTGTCCTCAATGTGCAAGAATGGAGCCTTTAAAACGCACAAGGGATGTGACACGACCAAACTCCCAAAGATTTCACCCCGGTCAATAATATCCATAGTACAATCTACTTATTAACCAAATAAAAATCAAAGAAAAGGAAACAAATGCACCTGGTTGTTTCTTGTTCCTCGTGTGGTCTTCCTTCTTCAATAAAAATGGTTGTCTCCCAAACATTTGTACCTACAAATCTAAATCCTTGTGTAGAAGCATGATTCTCACAACCATCAACATTTGTAAGTTACTCGTTCTACCATTTTTACTAAAGATTTACCGTGCCATTCGTTACTTTAATTTGAATTTTTGTGGAAAAGATAATTTACAACAATAACAATAAACCTAACTCACTTTCGTAGGAATCACGGTTGCATTTAGCTTATGTAACAAGCCCTTTTAAACCTCCTGATAGCTCGGGAGGACGAGAGGTCTCGTGAGGGTTATTGTCACACCCCAACCAATGGCGGAATCATTGGAGCGGGACTTGTTCGAGATTGCAATAGACTTCATAACACTATTTGTGACAATATTTAATAAACCGATTTCATTTCAAAAGGTAAATTGTCAAAACATTACAAGAAATTCAAATACAACATTTTTCATAACAATAACATAACAAAATTGATACAACACTTTTAACCTAAACGTCTAAGTGAGTATCTAGGCATCAAGCTATTCCGTTTCATAGCATCATCAATCATCAACCTGTAACGTGTTTAAAATACAATTCAATGCAAAAGCAAAGGCGAGTATACAAGTTTGATACGTACATAGCATAAAAAGATGATTAAACAATTCCTCATAGCAAGCATGTGATTCAAGATAAACCTTAAATTCGGCATGTGTCTAACATATCAAACCAATGATGAAACGCAATATGCTCATGACATAACCACAAGTCTACGGGTGGTGCGTTAATCCTATAGCGCTATATATGTCACGGATAGGCTCGTACGAAGTTAATGATAAGTCTAACACAAGATGTAATTAACCCAAGTTTAAAGTATCAAGAAATCACGTATACAAGCATGCTATAGGAATGTTTGTGCATTTAAGTAAAATGTTCATGTGTAAGTTTTGGTAAGTAAACATGTTACACCCCAAAAGTGGTAAACGTAAAGAGGGGAATTCGAGTATACTCACGGTTTTGCAAGTTGTTCCTACTTGAATCCGAAAGCAAATTGGTTGATTAGAGTGGAGCACCAAGTCCTTCTACACGAAGAACAAAGTGTATGAGTTTGGGGAAATCTGAAGATTATAAGTTTCGGAATTTAAACAACATGAGAATAGCATATGAAAATAATCACCTAGTACATATGATACTTGTTGTTGACACTAGGAAACTCTAAGGAGTTTAAATGTTTTCATAGAACAAGGTTCCATTAGAATCGTGAGAAGTTATCAAAGTCTAGGATGATATAATCTAGTACCTTGACATATGAACACTAGTTCATCATCAAAGATTTGATTATTCGGATAATATGTTTATGTATTATATAAGTTATGTATTATATGTATTAATATGTCCAATAGTTTAATAGTTCAAGCATGAGGTATAAGATTAAAATCTTCATTTAGGTACCTCTAAATGTCATAGAAATCATGTAGGAGGTAGGAAGAACAAGTCTTCCATTTAGGCACCTCTAAATGTTCACCACTACACTTGATGTAAAAACATTCAAGGAGGGTCATGAAGTACAAGTAATACAAGAATAACAAACACTAATCTATAAGAAATCATCAAGCAATGTGTGGATTTTATGTAGGACAACCCAAGTTAATCCCTAATCACACATACATCAAGTCTTGGACTTGAACATCACTTGTGGGTTAAAAACCCTAAACAAAACAGAACGTATGTGAGGTTTAACCTCTGATTTTGAATATATCAACCTTGTTTTTAAGCCTAACTAACCATAGAAGTGGTTATAAGCATAAGGACATAGGTTTGAGATTAGTTAGACTCAAGTTTGAACAAGTTGAGTAAAGTTTGAATAAAAAAAAACGAATAGTGAACTTTGGAGCCTTTTTAACGAAGTTCCAGGGACTGGTTTCCTGTGAAACACCCATGGAATCGAAGCTAAGGTCAATCCAAACACATAGGAAAAAGAATGAGGTAAAACGGACAAGAAACGAGTGAGTTATGCTCACTTTAGTGAAGTAGGATGCTTCTGTCCGAACTTGAGTTTGCAGCTGCGTTTTTGGTGATTTGAGAGTGATTTGGATGAGTTTGTAAAGTGAAATGAGCTTGGGAATGACTTGGTATTTATAGGGAAGGATTAGGGTGGGTGGTAGTTGAGTATTTAATGTTAAAAACGAGTTTAAACCTTAAACAAACCCAAATCCCGCTCAAATTCGCGAGCTGAATTGAGGGGACTGATCTGGGACTTGGCTCGCGACCAGTGAAGGTCCTGAGGGTGGTCTTCGCGGCCAGAAACAAGGGGACAGGCTCAAGTTTTAGTTAATTACAATTTGGCCCCTAGAGTTTACAAATTAAGGTTTTTAAGTTATTTAGGGGTTGTTTTCATCATTTAAGCAAAGTTTAAGGACAAATAAAGTATGGAGAACATAAACCAAGTATAATTAGGTGTATGAATGTCGTATTTAAGTATCGTATACGATCGAAACACGTTTTATGCATAAGTTTCACGTATTGACAAGTTTAGCACATAGTTTCCAAGAATTACGAATAAGCATCAATTGTTTCACGAAATTAAATTGTAGGATCGTTGTGCGACCTGAATGAGTCGTTTAGAAGAGCTTATATCCGAATCTAAGGCGGAATTCAGAGAAACGGACTTGTATACAACTTGATTCAATTTAAATGTCTCTATTATTGATATAACAGCAATTTACAACCTGGAGACAATTTGGCAGCACTTCGGTACCAAATCAGAAAAGTTACAAATGACAACATCAAGGCAGGTATTTATAGTGTTGTAATTTTGCATGGAATTACCAAAGGTAATTTCGTGCAAAATTACCCAGTGGTAATTTCGTTTGAAATAGCCTTTGGCTATTTCATGCAAAATTAGCTTTCTACACTCAATTCCTAATTTTCTCGTACAACGAGCCCTGATCTATCATTCTAATTACAATACTTGATGCAAGACGAAGTCAACAGACATAGTGCACTAACAGACTCCCCCTTGGATGTTGACGAAGTCTTTAGCGTCTATTCTTCAGCATGACACATCTTCAGTCTTGATCAGTCTTTAAACTCTTTCCGAACTCAAGACAGAACCAGCTTTCATGTGCGTAAGCTTTTGCCCAACTAATGAAACGTTCTTTCCACCACGTATAGTCTTCAATACTTTCAAGAGTTAGTGGTTTTGAATGTGTGCCATAAAAATTATCATGTTTAATGTTTTCATTGATTGCTTTTGTTATGGTTTTTGGTGTAACAGTTGTAATTTCAGATGATTCGGACGTTAATGCGTTGTAGAACATGTTGTAGAACTCTTCAGCCATGATGTAAACTTCTTGAATTACCCTTTCAAACGAAATCCCTTCAAACGAAATAACACTTCAAGCGGAATCACTTTGGTGCGGAATACCCTTTCAAGCGAGATAACCACTTTCAAACGAAATATATGATTTCGTGTGAAATACTTCAAACGGAATTACAAACTGGTGCGAAATACCTTCTTCACATGGAATACCCTTTTCAAACGGAATACCCTTTTCACACGAAATAGCTAATTTCGTATGAAATAGCTCAAACAAATCTGATTTCACGCGAAATTAACACTGATTTCAAACGAAATTAACAAGCTATTTCAAACGAAATTATAATGATGTCATCAAGTTCGATCTGATTTTAAGCGAAATTACAAATTTTACCAATTTTAGATCGAATTTAAGTCCAATTCTTTCAAGGATTCATTAAAACACTGTTTCGCATATAATGTGTGAAATTCAATCCATTTTGTCTGTAAAATGTTGATTAATTTGAAAAAGAAGGTGTAGAAGTCAGAAATCAAGCTGAAATCTATAAGAACTCTTCCTCCTGAGCTTTGATACCACTTGTAGGATCATTGTGCGACCTGAATGAGTCGTTCAGAAGAGCTTATATCCGAATCTAAGGCGGAATTCAGAGAAACGGACTTGTATACAACTTGATTCAATTTAAATGTCTCTATTATTGATATAACAGCAATTTACAACCTGGAGACAATTTGGCAGCACTTCGGTACCAGATCAGAAAAGTTACAAATGACAACATCAAGGCAGGTATTTATAGTGTTGTAATTTCGCATGGAATTACCAAAGGTAATTTCGTGCGAAATTACCAAGTGGTAATTTCGTTTGAAATAGCCTTTGGCTATTTCATGCGAAATTAGCTTTCTACACTCAATTCCTAATTTTCTCGTACAACGAGCCCTGATCTATCATTCTAATTACAATACTTGATGCAAGATGAAGTCAACAGACATAGTGCACTAACATAAATGTATGAGCATGTATAAAGTATATTTTACATGAAATTAAAGAAATACAAGTTTTATTTATGATCTAATTCTCGGATTTTACAACGATTACAAAGAAAGAACGATTACAAGAACACAAGGCTTCCAAAAATAGAAATACAAACAAGGCTTTCTATTTATGGAAAGTATGAAGAAGCAGGGCGTTACAGTTATATAGTGAACACACCCACAATGTCATTTAACTATTAAATAAAACAAAGTACGGAATGGAAATGTACAATAAGACAAACTAGACTACGGAGATAAACTAAAAAGAACTATACTAGGTGTACAACAACAATTAACTTACTACCTCATGGTGGTCGAATGGCGTGCTTGTCGCCCCCAAACTCATCGAAATCACCCACCAATGATTCATACCATCTGTTCCAAACGGGCCAAACTTTTTCAGCTCCTCTTCTTCCATCTTTTCTTGGGGTGACTTCTTCACCTTCTTCTTGACTGGTTTCTTCTTTGATTCTCCAAACCTACCAACCATAGCACATACTTTTTTGTTTGGATTCATGTCCTTCTTAGGACACTTATCCTCACTGAGTGGGTTAGTAAACTTAGGGAAACATTCAAAATCAATTCCCGGTCCCCAAACTTCATGCTCACCGTTCCCGTTGCATAGTTTATTATGGCATTAGCTGTTGTGAGGAACAGTCTACCCAGTATGACTATCGGTTGTGTGTCCTCAACACATCCCACATAGTATACTACCAAGAAGTCAACTGGGTAGTAGCAATCATCTACCTTGACAATCACATCTTCCACCATCCCCCTTGGATACGTGGGAGTCTGATCGGCCAACAACACTGGGGTGTCAAACTTTTTCAACGGACCAAAATCATATTGGTCGTATAGACTCCGGGGCAAGATGCTCACATAAACTCTAAGATCTAGGAGGGCCTTCTTAATTTTGAATGTTCCAATTTGGATTGGAATAAAAGGGTCTCCCGGATCTTGAGCTTTTTGGGGGAAGGCACTTGATAAAACGGCACTAACATGAGATATCAAATCAACCGGTTTGGGTAATTTGTTGAGCCGTTTTTCAATGCTTAACTCCTTTAAGCATTCCACATGAGCCGGAACTTTTTTAATGTCATCAAGTAACGATAAATTAATTTTTGCTTGTGTAAAATTTTCCCACCTCTCGTCCTTTGGTGGGCACCGTTCTTCAACCTTTGATGCATTAACGGGGTTAAGTAAGGCCAAAGGATAGGGGATGGTATTAGACTCCACACCCATATCATTGGCCTTATCATGAAGTTGATTTAAACAATTTTCGCAAAATGAATTTTTAGTTACGTTCTCGGTTTTATTTTGTGAAATCGCTTCTTGTTCATGTTCATTTTCCGACTCATCACTTACATTTTCCACTACACCATCAACGAATTGTGGTGGTGGCATGCTTTCGACACTACAAACCTCAACATTTGAAAGAATATTTACCACGCTAATGCGTGCATTCCTCACAGTGCTTGTGCTAGAGCTTTGATGCTTCGGGTTCACCGTAGTGTCACTTGGGAGTCGTCCTCCACTTCCTCTCATTTGGGCCATTTCTTCCGCAAGTTGATCCACTTGCTTTGCCAATGCTTCGTGCGACTTGTCTTGCACCTCATTCTCCTTCCTCGTTTATTTCATCATATTCAACATGGCGTCCATCTTTGCACTCAAATCGTCACCGTCTCCTTGATTTTTCGCCGACCCGTTACCATCTTGATTGTAACCTCTTTGATAACCCCATTGGTTACCACCTTGGCGATTTTGATACGAAGACCCACCTTGATTTCCCGATTGGAAATTCGGGTTCATTTATTGGAGGCGTTACCATACCTAAAGTTAGGATGGTTCCTCAACCTAGGGTGGTAAGTGTTGGAGTTCATATCATATTGCCTCCGGTCTCCATACACTTGATTCACATTCGTGGTGGATCGGGTCATGTTTTCTTAACAACTCTCGGTCCGGTGACCGATATCACCACATTATTCACATACGACATATTGCACTGCACCCACTTCTTTCTTCTTCATACGAGCCAACTCTCATTCTAACGTTTCAATCCGATCCTTAGAACTAGCGTCACTATCGGGCCAAGACCTTGAGGTGGGGTGCTTTTTGGCCCGGTCCGCCATAGCAACTGCTTTGGAATTCTTGCTCATCCTTTCCAAAAACACCCAATCATCTTCTTCATGATTGTTCAATAACGTACCGTTGCTTGCGGATAGGAGGTACTTATGATCTTCCGAATCTAAACCCTACACAAAACACTTCAACAATTCCCATCTAGGAATTTGATGGTGAGGGCACTTCTGAACCAACTCCTTGAACCGAGTAAGGGCTTCATGTAGCAACTCTCCCGATAATTATCGAAATGACCGAATCTCATCCCGTGCATCATCGGTCTTTGCTATCGAATAGTACTCATCTAGAAAGACTTGTTGCATTTCGGCCCAAGTGCGAATACTGTTCGCCGGAAGTGTGAGGAACCATTGTTATCCTTCAACGAGAATTGAAATAACCTCAACTTCACATCCTCTATCTCGAAGTTATGGCCCCCTATCGTGCCACATATAGCGGAGAATTCTGCCAAATGAGTGTATGGTTCGTCATTCGTCCTACCATTGAAGTGAGGTAGGATGTTGACGTAGTTGGGCTTGCATTCGAAGGACCTTACTCCTCGAGGTGGAGGAATGATAGGTGAGTCGTTCTCGGTGACTACCGGTCTAAATCGCGCATTCACACCTCTTGGAACCCCTTGATTCATTTGTTGTTAGCGATATGGACCATTAACTTCTTGATTCTCTGGTCGTCTATACCCTCTTCGATCACCACCTTGATTACCGCCACCCACGAATTGGGGAATCCGGTTACGATTGACGTTGTTATTGTTGTTATATTTTCCGTCATTCCGGTTCCTTTGGTTATTGTTTCATGGTTGACGGTTATTTCCGTATCCGTCATTTCTACCATAATCATACACGTACCCATCGTTGTTTCCCTCAAAATTAGCATTTTGATAGCCAAAATCTTCATACTCAAATCCTCAAGCATTTTGAAAATTCCCCACATTATCATTTTCCCAAACTTCATCTTCAACCCACTCGTTATAATTTCCCTCGTCATCCGAGTACTCCGAGTGAATACTCACATGTTCTTGCGATTGATTACCGGGAACACTAAATGGTTCGTCATCAGGAATAGCATTCCTCAAAACATCGAGATTGAGGAATTGATCTTCATTCGCGGGATTGCCACGATTTTGGTTAACTCCACGGTTGGGGTTAACATTTTGGTTGTTGAGATTGGGTGGTAATGGGTTTTGTCGGTTTGGATTTTAATGTGGAGGTGTGGGTGTACGTTGGTTGTTGTGATTTTGAACACGGTTTTGGAATGGTGGTGTTGGTGGTCTCGAATTGTTACCACTGCTCGGTTGGTCATTTTGAAGGTTTGGATTGGAACGAAGGTTGCCACGGTATTGCAATTGGTTTTGGTTGGAATTTTGGGGATCCATTGAACTAGGCTCAATGGATTATGAAGATGGTGGATGGGTGTCGGGTGGGTCAGAAGCAAGAGTTGCTTCCAACCGGTTGGCTTAATTTCTTCTAACGACCCGCTCAATTTTCGGTTCGAACACTAGTGGAGAAGTCCTCCCGGAATTGCGTGTATGCATACACTACCTGTAATCTGCACAAGTAACATACCCGCGTAACACAAAAGCAGAAACGATAACAAGAAACAAGTTATTAAACAGTTAATCACAAAAATCAATAATATCCAAACACAAAGCGCACGAACTCCCTGACAACGGCGCCAAATTTTGATCGGAATGTCGCTCTCCGGTCAAAGATACATTTATAATTCCAAAATTACCTCAAACAGCTAGTTAGCGGTAGTAAGGGGTCAAACCACGAAGAGTCTGTGGTTTGCGTGCAGATTCGATTGATTTTAAAAGGTTTTTTCACAATTATGAAGCTTGCTATAAATTGTATGAATTTGTTTGTTGGAAAGGGGTCGGAATGAACCGTGAAGGGGCATGGTCCCAAAAACCTCGCGCAGGCGCATAGGACCATACCACAACCTTATCCCATAATATCTTGAATAAAGACTCTACGCAGTCGCGCAGCGGTCCTAGAAAGGATTTGGGAAGACACAGTTGAAGGATATGGACCCCAAAACCTTGCGCAGGCATACAAGACCACTCCATAAGCCTCCCTTGAACATCTTTAACGAGACCATGCGCGGCTGCGCAATGGTCCCAAAGCAAGATGAGAAAGAAACAGTTTTCGATAAACATGCACCGGAAGAAGGGAGAGATGAGCATTTAACAAACACCCTTGCGCGGGCTCGCGTAAGGGAACAGTTGGACTTTAAGATAAAGTCCTAAAACTTCTCCGCGCATCTAAAATCAAGACTTAAAGAAAGGCATCTTTTCTATTATAACAGAATAGACACGTGGCAAGGGCATAACGATTTACAGCTGTAGATCTTCTAGAAGCTTTAGACACTCATCGTGCACAACCATTCGGTTACACCTGAAAGATTACGTGGCACGATCCTGGACACTCATCTAAGTCACGATGATGGCATCAACTTGGAGAAGGGTCTACCCAAACCCACTTTCCACTTGGCATCTCCCTAGCCGTTAATCACACCCATGATCCGGGTGATTGGATGTGACGTTAAGGATCGACGAAAAAGAGAATACCACACCTACGGGAAATGCTTTCTGTTAACTTCTCCATCAACCATTTTCCTGCCCAAATCCAGCTATATGTAAGGCCTCGCAGGTATGATCTCACAAGTTACTTTCCACTTCACTCTACTATTTCTTCTTCATTGAGATCACTATACTTATTCTCACGCCGGAGGGTGGTCACGGAGAGAACCCCCATTCTCCCCTTGGTGAGTCTAACGGCTTTCTGTTTTGCAGTGATCACCGGAGAAGGAATTCAGCCAAACCCCGAATCAGCGAGAGGATTAACCCCTTTTATGCAGAGATTAAACCCATGATCTGATTGATTCCGGTTATTCTAATATCTGTTTCTCCATTGGCGCCCACCGATTCTTCAATTTCTATTTCATCTTCTCATTCGATTCATCTTGTCTTCTGTTTTCTATGGCAGAAGCTCCATCACATTATCCACAAGCTCCTCGACCAGAGAACAGGAGCAATTTTGCCCATGCTTCCCGCGTCGAGGGAATTGTGGAGGAAACATCCGATGATAACAATGTCCAGAACAATGTTAATCAGGGCAATGATCTAGTTACACCAGAAGTACAACCTGAAATTCCGATCAGCTCAATTTTACCCCCTGGTGAAACTCCGATCTCATGGTACGTGAAATCTCAAGGTGCAATAAACGCAGTTTATGCACAGCTCGGTGCACAAGCTACTCAACCTGCAACACAATCATGTAGATCTGCACCTCAGGTGCGAGCCCCATCTGCACCTCGAGTGTTGCACTACGATGCACCGTCACACATGTCAGTAGATGTTATGGAAGTCTATTCCAGATCTACCACCAAGTATGAATCCACTCACTCTGAATCCAGGAGACGTGACCACCATGACGAACAGTATTCTCACAGGCGTCAGTCAGTCCATTCACGTTTGGGCCCGCGTTCTTCACAGAAGCGGGACACCCAAACTAATGAGAATGACAGGACATACCATGAAGATGATAACGCAAGCATTTTCAGTCGATTGCAGAGAGATCACACAAGCTACAAGCCAAAAATCTGCGCAGTTTACAATCCAGAAGCGGAGTATGATTACAATCTGATTTATCGACCAGCAGAAGCTGCTAAAAATTCAAAGTTCATCAGAGAAATTGCACTAGCCCCCCTGGAGCGGGCAAAATTACCTTCGAATGTTGGGAAATTCAATGGATTATCAGATCCTGATGATCACTTGCGCGTGTTCACCAGCGCAGGATTAGTTGGAGGATAGACATTGCCCATGTGGTGTCATTTATTTGTCCAAACCTTAACAGGCGCAGCACGTCTGTGGTTTGACAACCTACCTGTGGGAAAGTTAGGTGCTGTTTTTTTATAAAACGTCTGCGCAGGCTCTTCTGTCTGCGAGGCGCAGACTACGCGCAGACTGTTTGTTTTTTCGCAGACGTTTCATTAAAAAAGGTCTGCGCGAGGTCTTCTTGGTGCAGACTTGGTCCAACCACTTCTAAGATCTTCTAAGGTCTGCAGAGGGTTAAACACCACCACCCACCACCACCAACCACTCCCGGCCACCACCGGCCACCACCCACCACCCACCACCATCGACCACCACCCACCACCACCGCCACCACCCACCACCACCGTCCACCACCGTCTACCACCACCGTCAACCACCCACCACCACCACCGTCTAGACTATCACCACCACCACCGTCTACCACCACCACCGTCCACCACCCACCACCACCGTCTACCACCACCACCGTCCACCACCCACCACCACCGTCTACCACCACCATCGTCCACCACCACCACCGTCCACCCACCATCACCACCACCACCACCATCGTCCACCACCTACCACCACCCGCCACCGTCCATCACCACCATCCACCACCTACCACCACCACCACCACCGTCCACCACCATCACCGTCCACCACCCACCACCGTCTGTACACCTCCACCGGTTTATTTTAGAAGTCTACATATGTTAAAAAACAAACAGTCTTCTTCTTGTAGACTGCAGACATTTGGTCCACCTCTTCTTCAACAGATGTCTGCAGATGTGGTCCGCAGACTGCAGACATTTTACCTCTTAAAAAACAAACAAGACCTTAGCATCCTGGGTAGATCTGAAGGAAAAATTTCTGGTCCATTTCAGTCAACAGCGCAGATCTATTCGAGACTCCGCAGATGTTATGAACATCTGGAGGAGAGATGATGAAAGCTTAGAAGATTTCATAACAAGGTACAACAAAGAGGTGTTGGAAATCGACGATGTGCATGAGCACTTAATCCGCGCGCAGTTCAAATACGTGGTCAGGTGTGATGATATGATCAAAGTATTGTCACAGACTGAAGGTTTGCCGAAAAGCTGGGAAAAATTGATGGCAGCCGCCAAAGTCTATGCTCAAACAGAGCGCAATTTAAGTTCCAACAGACCACTAATGCCCCAAAACCGCCCCCAAGACATGAGCAGAAACAGTGGTAGGAAATTCAAGAAAAACTGGAAGGACTCAGCTTCAAGCGCATACTCATCAGACGACGCCCGTGCGACAATCACCAAGCTCGCAGCTCAAAAAGAAGCCAAACAAGAAAACCGCAAAAGGCAGTGGACGCCTCTCACCAAGACACAGGCGGAAGTACTCAGCACTGAGGATTACCAGTTCAAAACACCACCGCCGATGAAAAACAAAACAGGGCAAGATCCAAACTTCTATTGTGAATATCACAAGGATACTGGTCACACCACAAACAACTGCATCAGTCTCCGCACGGAAATACAGAAAGCGCACAAGAGTGGCAAACTTACCCACCTAGTTCAGAACGGGATTTATATCCCAAACCTATTTCAACTACAGTGTTCAACAAACCACAAAAAATACAAAGAAAACCTACTCTAGGTCTTCATCATCATCTCCGTCCTCTGGGAACACCTCGTTCAATTGCGCCACAAAATCATCAGCCTGAAGCGCAGCAGTAACCAGGTCCATCACAGGAAGGTGTAAGTTGTTGTATTCAGTCTTGGCAGCTGCATGGGCAGCTCCGGTGTCAACTCCATGAGTGGCGGATCTGCTGGTATCCCAATTAACCCTCAATGCATTATTAACATGCTGGGTACATAATGTATACCCTTGGGTGTACCCATCATTCCGCGCCGTAACCAACAGATGAACAACCGTTTCATCCAAATCAATGGAGTTGAGGACATAATTTGCAACCTGCGCAATACAACAAATAAGAAGACGTACAAACACATCAAAATATTGCAATGAATTGACAACACTTACACTTATAATCCCACAATGCTTCATCCAGAGCATATAATCATTTAAAGGTTCAACCAGACTTTCCGCCGTCACTCGAGCAGTCTCAGAATCCTCCAATTTTCCTTCAACTTCAGCTAGACGGTGGGAAGTCTCAGCTTTCTCAACCTTCTCAAGCTGTAAATCTTTCTTGGCAGATTCAAGCTCCGCCTTAATTTGTTCCTGATCAGATAATAAACATGTGAGTTCGTCTATCTCCTTATTTTTAAGGGCAAGAGTGACACAGGTTTGTACCTCCCTCTGCTCGCTCCTCTCTTTATGAGAACGAGCCTCATCACGGGTTGCTTCAGCTTCCGCCTTCTCCTTCTTCAACTTCTGAATCACCTCCTTGAGATTGTTGATGCCATTCCGAAGACCCATTTTTTCATTGTTGTCCTTTTCACATATTTCTCTCCAACGTTTACGTTCCGTTTTCCTTTTCCAACCCGCAGCAGACCATTCCTCGGTTTTCTGCTCACTCTCAAATTTGGCTTGATCAGCCTCTAACTTAGCCCTCAACAGGGCAACCCTTGCTTTCTCTTCACTAGCTTCCTTCTTGGATGCTTCAAACGCAACCCACTCTTTATGCATACTGCCATTCGCGCACAATGCGGTGGGTAGTGGAAGTAGAGCTAGCAGTTTCTTCAAGGTAAGCGTGATAAGTTTGATCATGGGAGCGCTCTTCTTGAAATTTAACCTCTGCGGGAGGGAAAATACCTTGTAACCAATCACGACAAACCTGCCAATCAGAAAACGTATCGCCTTGCTTGAGCTTCCACATAGGCGCATGAATATCGAAAGCCCTCTTTTCAAAATAAGATCTATAATAATAATCCCCCAGGGTTCCTCTAGGCGGATGGGAGAGTCTTCCTCATCATGAGTAAAAAAGCCCTGATCACCAGCTGGGCTTCTCTCAACATTCACAGGCGCAGAAGTAGCGGCGGAGAAAGGAATAGTTATTACTGGGTCTTCCTAAATGGATTTCCCTTTCTCAGGCTCGCGCGCCACAGTTTCAGAAGACTTAGGCTCAGCAACACCAGCATCCACAGCCTCCGTCTCTACAACCTTCTCGACCTCTAGTTCAACCACGACAGGCTTCTCAATTTCAACTTCGGGTTTTTCCACCTCAACAACCTTCTCTGCCTCCGTTTCAACAGCCTTCGCACCTTCCAGCTGTTCTCTGGTAGAGGCGCGAGGTGGTGAAGGCGAGAGGTCATCATTAAAAACAGATGATGACTCAGCGCGAACAGAAGGGATCGGCTTTTCTGCAAAATAAAGTTATGTTAGCATGAAGTATGAGGATACAATAACTAAAAAAGCCACCCACCTGGAGAGAGTTTTGTAACAAAGGCATCCAGATTACCCCTTTTGCCAATTTTCCTTCTTGGCGGGCGGCGCCACGGCTTCATCTTCAGCTTGCTTCCTCTTCACTGCTTTAGTCCTCACCAGCTGTTCCCGACTTGATTCCAGGTCTATTGGTTCATCTGGGTTGGAAGCTGGGATATCCGCAGTATCACGAGGCTCTGGCTTGGGTTTCTTAACAACTACAGGCGCAAGACCTTCTAACGTGTCAGATACCACTATGTAATTGCTCTAGGGTTTAAGGAAGAGGCGCGTACCTTTCTTTTCTTCCCTAACAATCTTTGCCTTTGCAATTTGTGCCTTTGGCGCGTCAATCTTCTTCGGCGCAGCAGTAGCAGCCGGTACACGTTTCTTCTTCTCAGGGCCTATGCCAAGGTTAGTCAGCTCGCCTATTCAAAAAGAATATTCCAATATTACCCTACGCGCAAAGACATCAAAGCGTAATATTGCAATATTTGATTAAAAATCAGAAACTTACCAGCACCAGTAGAAGGTTGCGCCGCCAGATCATCATCTTTAGGGAGCACAAAGTTCTTGATAATCTGATGATACCATAGGGCTTCATCAGCACCTTTCTGTATGGTCGCCATTCTCCCATTATCTCTCTTGAAAGCCACAGCATAAAGGGCAACGGCTGCAGAAAGAAAAATTAACAAACAGTTCTGTAATAACGAAAAAGTACTTCATAAACCACCTTTGTTATCCTCCATGTAAACTTGAATATCGTGGCGATCCATCCTCCAATGTAAAATTCCAGCAGCAACCAAGGCCCTTTCAGGAAATTCGATAGAGGGCACATCCTTTAGGTCTTGATACCAAATCTCCGCTTCAGGAGTCTTCAATGTTTCCACCTCAATATCTTCGATCCCCCGGAATTTCATCCTCACCGGAATCACACCTGCCTTAATGTAGAAAAAACATGGATTTCCACTCATGAAAAGATTTTGGAGGCACAAGCAGAATCTTCTTGGCAGTTACACGTTGAGTAAAAGAATAAAAACCTTGGGCACAATGAAGTTGATAAAAAAACTCAGAAACGATCGACGGTAGGCTCGATATGCATCGACTGGCAGACAAATTCAAAGTGCCGAATACGCACCATCCCCATGGGGTTTAGTTGAGATATATGAAATTTATAAAACCTAGAATGTCAAGAACAAACTTGGTCGCCGGCAATCAGAAGTTACCTTCAGCAAAGTAATCCCAAAATAAAGATATATAACCAGCCGGAGCATCGGCTGCCGTCTGCCCCTCTTTTAGGTATTTAACACCCCAACTGTCGGGAAATCTAAAGCTCTTTATGAGTCCGTCAAAAAACTCCTTTGACCACTTTAGTGGTGGTAAAGCGGCAAACATCTCTTCTAAAGAATCTTCGTGATGTTTTCCGGTAGACATAAAGGGAAAAAACTTGCAGGTTTTTGTCACAGAGAAGATGAGAGAAGAAGAAGGAATTCAAAAACAAGTAATGAAAAAGGGAGACACTCAAGGGGTTTATATACCCATCGTCATTAATGCTCTCGAAAACTGCAACAACCCTTTTTCAGGAAAACACGGCTACCAAGGCATCAAGGGCGAGTGGGGAATAAAAAGTAATCTCACGCGCGCGTGTAAACCACGCTTGACAATGCACATTTAATGTACAACTGACAAGTGACAGCCTGTCACCAAACCAGTCACACGTCAACAGTCAGCACAGTACCTTTTACCTGCCATGAGACAAATTTTTCAAAATTTGAAATCATGAAAACTTGCACTTGAAGAAACAGAAATATCTTCAACAATAAGATTATTCTTACCTCGCGCCAGACAAGCTTGTTATTTCTCAAAACAAAAAAGCGCACACTCCATTTTATATAGTCCAGTGCTCCACCTACTTGCATAGAAGCAACACTGGACTGGGGGGAATTGAAGGGGTATGGTCCCAAAAACCTCGTTCAGGCGCATAGGACCGTACCACAACCTTATCCCATAATATCTTGAATAAAGACTCTGCGTGGCCGCGCATCAGTCCTAAACAGGATTTGGGAAGACACAGTTGAAGAATATTATAACAACCCTCCAAAATATTTTTCTGACACCCTAAAATATATATTAAAATAATCCAATATGTCTTAAAATACACCCGATACGCGAAAACAGGGCCCGAATACCTTTATTTTTATTAAAATTAATTAAAAAAATGAATTTTTATGGTCTCTCGCGGGGCGCGTAAGCCACCTCTTCGACCTACGCGGGCCGCGATAGCTTGGAGTCAAGGCCGCACCCGGTGCCGCCACGTGTCGAACGCGTGTTGAAGCTAGTGTGATGACTGGGCCAGGCTAGGGCCTACCAGCCTACTACGCGTGCTGCGTAGACCTTGGCCTGAGTTTACGCGGGGCGCGACAAGACCAAAATCAGTCCCTATATAAAGAGGCCATCGGCTTCAGTTTTCGATCGCTTATTTCTTTTCTTTCTTACGAATTTCTGAAGAAGATAACATAATTTCCGGGCATAATACCCCCTAATTAACGAAGTTCTGCTCCGTTGTAAGTATCATAACCCCGGTTACGTATTAGATACGCTGCCCAATTGATCCAGGGTTCCGTAACGGCTGTCGAGGTTCTGCCCGACGTAGTCGTTGGAATGTCGTCTCGGGGAGGGTATTACTAATGTAAATATAATGGGTTATTATACTAACACGTGTGAATTGTGTAAATTATAGATAATCACCAGGAAACCTTAAAAGAAGTCTAAGACAACAATGTGAGTAATCTCCTTTTTGTAAACTGTTTTTACAAAACCTTAAATGTTTTACAATGTAATTAAGCAGTGATTGAGTCTTTGTAATTCTTCAATTACTGCCGGTATTATGGGGTTTTGTATACATTACTTGATAACCTTCACAATTGGACAACGGGTTAGCCAATGTGTGATATGACCATAGCCACAGATACGGTCGAGTGGCAAGTACTGAATGAGTAATTGTGTAGATATAAACATTGTAATCGCTCTCAATACTGTGTTAATCGATAAAACTCTTCTTGATTAAACTGGGATTCACTCACCAGTATTTCCCACTGACAAAATATTTTTAAACGCGTTTCAGGTAATAAAATGTAAGAGCCAACTAGAAGCCAGCTGGACAGCACTGAAGGCTTGGATAAAGTGGCTATAAAAGTTACCTAAATAAAAGAAGATGTTTTATTAAATAAAATAGAGTTTATCTCTATAAATCAGTTTGTAATGAAACTTGGGTTTTATCCCAACATGTTTAATATTATAAAAGTGTGGTATTTACTCTGATAAAATATTTTCTAACTACGGTCCTGATGAAATTTCCGCTGCCAAATTGATAAACAAACGATACCACCAAAACTGGTCTCGCGGCCGCCCGTTCCCGGGACAGATAGGGGGCGGGGGTTGCGACAGAAGGTGGTATCAGAGCTAAGCCACTGATTCAGCCACAGAAGTGTTCTGCTGACACCAAGATATTATTCAAATTGTTAGGAAATTAATTATGGAAATACGTGCATATCTGTATTTTATTATTGTGTGTTGTTTGACTATTTGATAGTTTACAGTATGAGTGATCAAGGACCCTCAGACCCATATCGTCAGTTGTCCGATTCACCTAGGAGTGAAAGTACCTCTTCCCAGCCTGCCCTCTCTGGGTATTCAGCTGACCAGGAAGAAGGGATGTTTGTCTTTAAGGCTCATTCTGAAGAGCCATTCCCTCAGAAAAAGAGAGGATGGTTCAGTAAGGGAGCACACGAGCGTAGGAAAAGAATGCGAAAGTTGCAACAGCAGAGAGTCCTAGCAGCAGCTAAGCGAGAGTCAGATGCCCATACACAGGATATGCTTAATAGGAGCTTAGCCAATTTTCATATCCTAGCAACCACAGCTGCCGACCCAAATCTGGAACAACTAGTAGCCCCACAACCCTTACCTTTGTTTCCCACTCAGCCGATGAAGATAGAAAACAACCCCGAAAACCAAGTCCAAATGCATGATTTCAACCCTGAGGAGATACCTAGGATACCAGCCCTTAATCCCTTAGACCTAGATTATGATCCATGGTTCGATGATCATAGGGATTATGTGCCACGCTACCACCTAAATGACGAACCCATGCCGAACTTAGCAGCCTATCCAGGTCTGGACCCTCTAGATCCCTACTACGATAACGACGAATACATTATGGAGATGTTAGAGAATCCGTACCCTCAGGAGGAACCCATGCCCCAGTACCCAGACCCAGTACCAGCACCTGCACCCCCAATGAGTGCAGAAAATGTGCAAGAGCTCCGAACTTTCGAAGAAGAGATTTTAGAGAATAGCGAGAGGATGAGGCAGGTAGGAGAGCGACTCGTCTGGAAGTACGACGAGCGCAATATGAATTACTGGATGAATCCATATCAGTGAAGGTGATGGAGGAATTGGTAATAATAATCATAATATAATAAAATATATATATAATAAGTGTGTATGAAATATATATATATATATATATATATATATATATATATACATATATATATATATATATATATAACTATAGATGCCTACTAATAGTGTGATTTTTATTTCAGTCGTATTGTAATTTTTAATTTCAGTACTGGTTTGTAGTAGATGCATATTATATATAAGAAAAGAGTAAGTCGCAATGATCGATGCTTTTGATCAAAATGCGTGTCATGTGATTGATCGTATTAAGATATTATTTTGTGATATTAATATGTGGTAAATGTTTAAAATTCAGATGGCCGACCAAGTGAATCAAGAAAACCCGGATAATAACCCGGAAAACTAGAATGACAATAATCTGAATAACGAAAATCCAAACAACAACAATAATGGAAACCAAGTGGACAACAGTGTCATCCAACACATAGTGGCACAAGGAATAATAGATGCGATGCCATTTATTATTCAAATTGTTAAGGAAGCGGATAATAAAAGTAAACATGATAGCAAACGACCTTCTGAACCTGAAAACAGCGTAAACAATGGACCCGTACTTCAAGTGCCCATTCCCAAAAGAAGAAGAACCGTGTCTTACGGTTGTTCTTATAAAGAATTCTGGTCTTGTAAACCAATGGAATTCTCGGGCAATGAAGGGGCCGTTGCATCTCTACGCTGGATAGAAAAGACTGAGGCAGTCTTAAGAATAAGTAAATGCGCGGAAGAGGATAAGATACTGTTTGCTTCCAATCTGTTTAAGAATTCAGCACTAGAATGGTGGAATACTATCCTTCAGTCTAGGGGAAGTGATAGAACTTACAATATGGAATGGGAGGAGTTTAAAAACATGGTAGAAAGGAAATTCTGCCCTCCCAATGAAAAAGAACTGATAGCAAACAAATTCCTAAATCTTAAGTGACTGGAGTAGATAGTAAGGGTTATACTACATTATTCTTTGAATATGCCCGAATAGTACCAACCCTTGCATCACCTGAACCAGTATTAATCTCCCGTTAGATATGGGGATTAATTGGAGAGATAAGACATGTAGTCAAGGCAGCTAAACCCCAAACCATAGAAGAAGCTGTAGAACTAGCAAACACCTTGACAGATGAATTAGTCCGAACACGAGAAGAGGATCAGATGAGGAACCTAACCCAGAAGCTTACCCAAGAATTTCGCTCTGGAAATTTCAACTGTGGGGAAAATGTAGGTTCTATTTCTGCACCCTACTGTAAGTATTGCAAAAGGAAGCATACCGGAAGATGCTCCATATATTGTAACTTCTGCAAAATGTCGGGACACAAGGAAGAAGACTGCAGGAAGAAAAACAACGGGATATGTTACAACTGTGGAGAACAAGGTCATATCAAGCCTAACTGCCCAAAGTTAGCTCCAGCCACGAACACCAAGAATACTAAAAATGCTAGAGCATTTGTTCTTACTGCAGAAGAAGCAAAGATGATCCCGGATGTGATCACCGGTATGTTTTTAGTTAATGATGTTTTTGCTAAAGTATTATTTGACTCTGGTGCGAACCAAAGTTTTATTAATACTTCATTTTGCAAACTTCTTAGTCAATCATTAACTAAACTCCCACAAGAATTTACTAGTAGCGACAGCAAATGGGGAAACCATTAAGATTTCTGAAATCTTGCAGGGAGCAAGAATAGAAATTTTAAATCAGAAATTTATTACAAACCTTTCCCCAATGAATCTAGCAGGATTTGATATCGTGTTAGGAATGGATTGGTTAATAACCAATAAAGCCAGTATTTTATGTGATCAAAAGTCAATTCAAGTAAATTCACCAAGGGGTGAAAAGATCACAATTAAAGGAAATAAACCATCTAGATCCACAAAATTCATCTCTGTGATAAAAACAACAAGTTATATAAGAAAAGGGTCATTAGTGTATTTGATTTCTATAATCACTAACACTAAAGGAAAATAATTAAAGGATATTCCAGTAGTATCCCAGTTTTTAGATGTATTTCCAGAAGAGCTACCAGGACAACCTCCAGACAGAGAAGTGGAATTCAGAATCCATTTGATACCAGGAACTGCACCCATTGCCAAAGCACCTTACCGTTTGGCACCCGCAGAAATGCAGGAACTGAAGAAACAGTTAGACAAATTGTTGGAAAAAGGATTCATACAGCCAAGCTCATCGCCATGGGGAGCACCGATTTTATTCGTTAAAAAGAAGGACGGATCAATGCGTATGTGCATTGACTACCGTGAATTGAACAAAGTCACGATTAAAAATCGGTATCCATTGCCAAGAATAGATGATCTGTTTGATCAATTGCAAGGAGCACAATTTTTCTCTAAAATCGATTTAAGGTCAGGATATCATCAATTAAAGGTACAGGAAGAGGACATTCCTAAGACCGTTTTCAGAACAAGGTATGGCAATTATGAATTTACTGTCATGCCATTTGGTTTAACCAATGCCCCAGCTGCATTGATGGACATGATGAACCGAATATGTATGCCATATTTGGATAAATTCATAATTGTCTTTATAGATGATATTCTTATTTATTCTAAAAGTAAAGAGGAGCATGCAGCGCATCTGCACGCACTTCTAAGCTTACTGAGAAAATAAAAGCTTTATGCTAAATTTTCAAAGTGTGAGTTTTGGTTAGAACATGTACAATTTCTTGGACACCTAGTTAATCATGAAGGAATTCATGTAGATCCCACCAAAATCGAGGCGATTACCAAATGGAAAACCCCTGAATCACCAACCGAGGTTAGAAGTTTCTTAGGATTGGCCGATTATTATAGAAGATTTATTCAAGATTTTTCTAGAATAGCCATTCCCTTAACTAAGTTAACCTGTAAATCTGTTAAATTCGAATGGGGACCAAAACAAGAAGAAACCTTTAGAATTCTTAAGCAAAGATTAACCCATGCACCCATACTAGCGTTACCAGAAGGAACTGAAGATTTTGTAATCTATTGTGACGCTTCTAAGTTAGGTTATGGATGTGTGTTAATGCAACGTCAAAAGGTTATAGCTTACGCATCTAAACAACTTAAGAATCATGAAGAGAATTATTCAACCCATGATCTAGAGTTAGGAGCTATAATTTTTGCCCTTAAAATTTGGAGACATTACCTATACGGTAGTAAGTTTACCATATTCACCGACCATAAGAGTTTAAGGTATGTTTTTGGGCAAAAGGAGTTGAATATGAGACAAAGACGCTGGATGGAGATACTTAGTGATTATGATTGTAATATCCAGTACCATGCAGGAAAGGCAAATGTAGTTGCTGATGCTTTAAGCCGAAAGTATCATGAAAAGCCAAAAAGAGTACGTTCTCTTAAATTAAATCTACAAGTAGATTTAAATGATCAGATTAGAAAAGCGCAAGAATCAGTAATCAAGGATGATACTGAGAAGTTAAAAGGAATGATTAAGGAATTAGAACAAGGAACATATGGAATTTGGAGATTCCATAAGAAAAGAATGTGGATACCTAAATTAGGAAACTTACGCCACCGTATATTAGAAGAAGCCCATAAGTCTAAGTATACGATGCATCCTGGAAGTGATAAGATGTATCAGGACTTAAGAAAGAATTTTTGGTGGATAGGAATGAAAAAGGATATAGCAGCATATGTTGCAAAATGTTTAACCTGTTCACAAGTCAAAGCTGAATATAAAAAACCTTCAGGTTTGTTGCAACAATTAGAAATTCCTGTTTGGAAATGGGAATTGATAACAATGGATTTTGTTACTAAATTACCCAAAACCAAGAAAGGTAATGATACAATCTGGGTGATTGTAGACAGGCTAACTAAGTCAGCTCATTTCCTACCAATGAAAGAAACTTTCAATATGGAACAATTAGCTAAATTTTATGTAAATGAAATAGTTTCTTTACATGGAATTCCTCTATCAATTGTTTCTGACAGAGATAGTCGTTTTACCTCTCATTTTTGGACAAGTTTCCAAAAAGCAATGGGAACCAAGATAAATCTAAGCACAGCTTATCATCCTCAAACAGACGGACAAAGCGAAAGGACAATTCAAACTATGGAAGACATGCTTAGAGCTTGTGTAATTGATTTCGGAGGTAATTGGGACGATCACTTACCATTGATAGAATTTTCTTATAATAACAGTTATCACACAAGTATCAATGCTGCACCATTCGAAGCACTTTATGGACGAAAGTGCCGAACACCAGTCTGTTGGGCAGAAATTGGAGAAAAGCAACTATCTGGACCTGAGATAGTACAAGTAATAACAAACAAGATCATTCAAGTCAAGGAACGACTGAAAGCAGCACGTGATCGACAAAAGAGTTATGCTGATAACAGACGAAAGCCGTTGGAATTTCAGGTGAGAGATAAAGTATTATTAAAAGTCTCTCCTTGGAAAGGAGTGGTAAGATTCATCAAAAGGGGAAAGCTAAGTCCTAGGTATGTTGGGCCCTTTGAGATTATTAAAAGAATAGGACATGTAGCCTATCAGCTACAACTGCCAGAGGAAATGGCAGGAATACATGATGTGTTTCATGTATCTAATCTCAAGAAATGCTTAGCTGATGAATCACTGGTAGTACCTCTTAAGGATATAGAGGTGAATGAACAGTTAAAGTTTTTAGACAAGCCTCTACAGATTGAAGACATGAAAGTTAAGAACCTCAAGCACAAAAGATTAGTTCTGGTCAAAGTGAAGTGGGACTCCAAAAGAGGACCAGAATACACATGGGAACTTGAATCAGAAATGTAAAGGAAATATCCGCACCTATTCCAGTAGATCTCGAGGACGAGTTTTAAAACAAGGTGAGGAGGATATAACAACCCTCCAAAATATTTTTCGGACACCCTAAAATATATTTAAATATTCCAATATGTCTTAAAATACACCCCATACGCGAAAACAGGGCCCAAATACCTTTATTTTTATTAAAATTAATTAAAAATGAATTTTTATGATTTCTCGCGGGGCGCGTAAGCCACCTCTTCGACCTACGCGGGCCGCGACAGCTTGGAGTCAGGGCCGCACCCTGTGCCGCCACGTGTCGAACGCGTGTTGAAGCTAGTGTGATGAATGGGCCAGGCTAGGGCCTACCAGCCTACTACGCGGGCCGCGTAGACTTTGCCTAAGTTTACGCGGGGCGCGACAAGACCAAAATCAGGCCCTATATAAAGAGACCATCGGCTTCAGTTTCCGATCGCTCATTTCTTTTCTTTATTATGAATTTTTGAAGAAGATAACATAATTTCCGGGCATAATACTGTGACAACCCTCACCAAACCAGGTATCCGTACGAATTAATTAATATTTAATTAATACTTAATTACTGTGCTTGCTTACAGTTGTGATTAAACTGCTATTTGAATTCTGATACATACACGTACATGCATCATACTTTATTTCCGTCACTCCATTATTTACACTGAACTATAGTGACAAACTTGATGCACAAAAGCACACTAGCACAATGAACGGATAACCCAGTAAAAATGCTGACATAGCCAGCATCAGACAGGCACTGTCTCTGAGGCCAGTATGAGCCGGGAATAGTTTACTACACTAGTAGGGAGTGTAGGGAGGTGAGGATTGTAGAACTGCGTCACTAGGTGATAATTATAGTGACCGGATGTGCCTAAAACGTACTTTGAGTACAAAATTCTGCACTTTAAATAAAAATTCAGCATTGAGCTAACTAGTAAAGTGCCAAAACATGAGAAAAATAATACTAGACACTTTCCAAAGTGTCGGGAATTCTTTGTGTCACTAAAAATAATAAAACGACACATTAAATGCTTATTTAGCAGATTAACGAATTAATATCCAACCGAACAACCGGACTTAACCCGGAACATAAAAATAATGTCAATGACACTATTTTTCTTTTTCTGAGCCAGTTAGGGTCCCCGAATACCCTAACACCCGTTATATTTTATAACATACTAATAACTTAATTTAAGTTCCTAAACAAACTAACTAAGCATTTAACCAACTAGTTGAAATGGAACCAATTACCCCACCCCCTTAGTCCGATTGGTCCCATGTAGGGGACATACCCTTACATTTGGTGATTATTTTATTCACTTGGTTTAATATCTAAACAACATAAAATCTATTGGATAATGGAGGAGGATGGATATTATAATTGCATGAGAGATCACTAATTCATTACTTCACCACTTTACAAAAAAAAAATCTGATTTCTTTCTCCTTCTCTTGATTCTCGGCCGACCACCAAGCCCCACCCACATACATTTTTCCATTTTGATCTTGCCATTCTACTTACATACGAAGGTGAAGGATCACGTATAAGGAAGCTTGGTGCTTACGGGTTGCCTAGGACCTCACCACAACGCTATTAACCACCCGTTTTTCGTCTAGTTTCTTCCCTAGCCTTGAGCTAGTAGTAAGTGACTCTAAACACCCTATTGATCTCGTCTAAAGTGGTTAATAAGAGATTCGTCGGATAAAAATCATGAACATGTGAAAACAAAACTAAAAGTCTACTAAAAATAATAAACATGGGGGTTAATGAATGAATGTTAGTGTAAAACTTTTGAAACTAGTTTTGTTATGATTATTTATTGTTGTTGATTGCTAGTGTTGGAATGGATCGTCATCAAACCACGCTAGATCATGTTCATGGAACATGAACTAGCCTTATGTTAAGTCGTAAAGTTATTAGATGACGAACCCTTTCAAACATAAACATGAACTTGTGTAATAACAATTTTTCTTATGGAATGGAGTTCTAAACTAGTAGATCTAAAGATCTACAAGTGGTATTTTCGAAGAACCAACTATAAGACGAAACCATGTTTTAAAACCGGATCTTTCCTAAACTAAAGGTGTTTTTGTGAACAAACAAGTGTGTAGACACTTGTGTAACGAAAGGTTTTAACAAAGAATTATTTTTGAGATTTTTGACAAGAAGTTGTAAACTTACACTTTCTTTAAAAATAAGATTTTTAAGAAACCGATTTCATTTATAAAAATAGAAAGATCTACTAAAAACACCGGAAGGTTACTACACACTTTTACATAACCCACAAGTTCATGTGTTTGCGACTTACGTATATTTTTGACTAGTTTAGTGAGGAAATATTGGTTGTTGATGTTGGGAACATTGTTGATTGAATTTATAAAAGAAAATGATACGCTTGAAAGCGTGGCCACCTCCAGTTACAGAGGAAACTCTGGCGAAATTTTTCCAGAAATATAACACTTGGAAAATATTTTTACCACAAGTGTTATGAATATATTTTCGACTTGTTTTTCCAAACAAACTTCGCCATGAATTTTTATTACAAAATCTCCAAGTATTCGGAGGAGGGTTTTCATAAATAAAACATGTTAAAATATATATTTAGTATATATTTTTCATAATAGCACTTGTGTAATTTTTATGATTATTTTGTGAACTACATAAATATTATTTTTAGAGTAAAAATAATATTACTGGAACACACTGAATATTCATGGCTCCAAAATAATACGAACGCCTTCACAATAAATATTTAAGTTACACCGGTATTATTTATTAACACCCGAACCTTACAACGTAACTTACGTATTTTCAGAAAATACTCATAAGTGTGTATTTTGACAAAGTATTATTTTGGGAAAATTATATGGAATAAAATATAATATTTTTGGGAAAAATATTTATATTTTGGGAGTAAAGTATTTTGGACAAATGATATAAAATATATTACATTAAGTGAGACTTAATAATATATTTCGAAGTTATACGAACGCACATGTATTAAAACCCCCATCCTTGGGAAGGAATATATTTACCAAATAATTACGAAGTGTAATTACGGAATAGCTACCTAACTATTTCTCCAACAAAACGTTAAACCTTAAGCCAAGGCACAGCCGTCCGTCTAATAGGAATTAGTACGTGTAGGTCGTCACGCAACAGATAGAGTTGGAGATTGACGTTGCTGGATACGCACTTCTGTGAGTTCATGTCCCCCTTTTTTTCTTAACTGTTTTCAGTTTTTATACTTCGGGGGTGAAATACATGTTACAATTATTAAGGACATTTTTATTCACGGTATGGTTAGCTTAAGGAGGGTTAGGACGTACAGATCATGTGAGTGGGTAGGTGGAACTAAAGGCCATTAATCCTCGTTGTAGGACCGAGGGACATTAGTGATAGATCTATTTGGGTGTAGCGAGCCCCACTCCTGAGCCCGCTTAATGGACCAGGTGGTGACTAAGTGCCGACGCACAAATCCGCTAGGGTTGAGTCTTCCTGCATCACTTCACACATATCATTGGCTTTGCAACCCAATGGTGATCTCTTTTTTCTTATTGCTACATACCAGGGACATTTGTACAACGGGACGTACTTAAACATTTTTACATCGGGACGTACTTAAACATTTGTACAACGGGACGTACTTAAACATTTTTACATCGGGACGTACTTAAACATTTGTACAACGGGACGTACTTAAACATTTTTACATCGGGACGTACTTAAACATTTTTACATCGGGACGTACTTAAACCTTTTTACACCGGGACGTACTTAAACATTTTTACATCGGGACGTACTTAAACCTTTTTACATTGGGACGTACTTTAAAGGTTTTACATACTCACTTTCACATGAACTCGCTCAACTTTATGTTGATTTTTCAACTTACATGTATTTCAGGGAACTAAGGATCTGGCACGGTATGCTACGTTTTCACGCTGCGTAGAGTTATGGGATCATCCGAGTTTAGGGGTTGTGGCTTTTACCTGGACGAGTCACAGTTCTTAAACTACGTCTATTTTAAGTTTGTGGTTGTGTCTTTCAAACAATGTTTTTATGTTATTAGGCTGAAATTTCCGTTGCATGTGTCAACGCCTTAAGACAATGTCGTGGTATTTTTCTTTTCAAACTTAAATCAATGGATGATCTGCATGGTTTTATTTTCATATAGCTTTGTTGTGATTAAGCTATGGTATTAAGAAGTCACACCAAATAAACCCACGCTTCCACAAAAGCCAGGGTGTGACAGCTTGGTATCAGAGCCTCGATCATAGCGAACTAGGATTCTTTCTCGAGTCTAGACTATGATCATCAGGGCTCTCACGAAAATGTTTTCAAACACTTTTACATTGCATACACTATACGTCCAGATCCAGGGAACAGACCTTTTTACAAACAAAAGGCACAAATACACATTCCCAAATTTAAATTTATAATTCAGTCTGAGAGGCTGGGAGATTTATCTAGTGGGACTAGGAGATTCAGTCTGAGAGGCTGGGAGATTTATCTAGTGGGACTGAGGGACTAGGAGATTCAGTCTGAGAGGCTGGAAGATTAATCTAGTGGGACTAGGAGATTCAGTCTAAGAGGCTGGGAGATTTATCTAGTGGGACTAGGAGATTCAGTCTGAGAGGCTAGGAGATTAATCTAGTGGGACTGAGAGAGTTTAGTCGGGGAGACTAAGAGAATTCAGTCGGGGAGACTGAGGGAGTTTTAGTCGGGGAGACTGAGAGGATAGTCTAGGGAAGACTAGGATGATTACATGCTTGCACTATTATTACTTACACGCTTAATTGATGATTATTGATATACGTGCACACGTGGTGAATATTTGCATACACTACTTGTTAATAACTATTATGGGTATACGTACTATGACTAGTATGTACCGGCATACATGTCACTCTAATTGGAGAACGAGTTATCAGGCATTGATAACCCTACAATCACCGCCACAGATAGTGAGACTACATCTGCGCCAGAGACAATTACGTCAGATACTGAGAGTGATCCTGATATGCTAGGGATGAGGACGACTTCTAACTGTCCGTGCTACCAGATTGTGGTGATACTTCATCTTTGCTGATGGTTTCTCTGACAAGAATCTTTCTGTCACTCTTGTTTCGATCCATGACCACTTCATCACTGGTCATCCTGATGGTGAGCACGCTATGGATCCGATCCTAGACAATGCGCCTCTTGTGGACATCCCTTCCGAAAGATGGTTACTCGACGAGCAATTGATAGCGATATTGATGGTCCTTCCGATAATGCCCATAATGATGGACAGTTAGACGAGAACGTTATTACCAATTTCACTTATTTGAGACCCCTGTTAACAAGCTATCCTCTGATTCTAGCATGCATTCAGACTCCTTTGAGTCTGTGACATCTGCAGCCCTACAAACAGCTGGATTACAAAATTCTGCTACTGACACAAGACGACGATGACATGGCTGCTGCTCTATCACCTGCTCGAGGCACCACACCGTTACATGACCCAGGGCCTGCTGCTGAGCTAGCCTCTGCACCTTTTGAGTCAGCCTGATGTTGCAACTGCTGGTTCTACACCCTTGCTTGATTGTGACCCTGTTTCTGTTGGTCTGCCAGACATTACGCCCCTTATATTTACCTGCATCGGGCAATCTCCTCATTTGTTGAGATGTTTGTTTTTACACCCGCAACCGCTGACATTGCTCCTTTTCCCTATGAAGACCGACTTCCATTGCGACAAGGTGCCTATAGCTATCTTTCAGAATATAACCTCACCCCGGGAAGGTACTTCAGGTCAGCACCCGCATAACGAATCATCTGCTACGACAGCATTTTCCCAACTGCACAGGTCGCACTTTTTGCTACATTCACCTCTACATCGTTGTACGAGCCGATTTGATGGATCCTATAATACATTATGCAGATCTTAGACCCTTACCATCCCTCATGTTATGGAGGCCACATACGAGATGAGTTGCTCTTGTAACACCAACTACAGTTTGAGGATATGAGTCGCAGAACGTTGGGGCTTGAGCTGACACCACAATTGGCAAGTTCAATTGCAAAACATCACATAACCATAAACATGATTTAAGAGTCTACATCACAAGACAGCATTTTGTCAGAAAAGTTTATGTTAGACACCACGTCCTCCACCCTGTCTATTGACAGCATACTTTGATTTGCCACATACATCAAGGTTCCTTTTGCGCTCTCGACCGTTGCTATTACACCGTTCCCAGGATTCTGATACTTATTTCTTTACTATCGAGCGGCAGAGCAGATAATTACTTCAACGTACATACAAGCTCGATGAGGGACTCACACACGTTAACAGTTTACTTTTCTTTCCTCCTCCTCCTCAGCCACCAGTATAGTTGGTTTCTGGATTATGCGGATTGCAGTACACTTGGGTAAAGACACTAATGATAAGCCGGGATTGCAGAGACTCTTGAGGACCACTTCTGATTACGAAATTTTGACGCACTAATATACTTATTGGACAAGGGTAGGGTGACCCTGTGTCCCTTTCGATGTGATACATTTTGTTAGACACAGTGATTGTGGCTGAAGGATAATGAAAGCCCAATCATCCTTAAACATGCGACAACACTCTGTGGCCAATAACCAATGAAAGCTCAGTCGCTAGGTTTTCGCTAAGCACGTCATTGATCTATGTGTGTGTGCTATAATTATAATACTACGTTCTTACTTGCTATATTACCGAATTACTTGGTCATACTATGATTATACTATTATTTAATTGGTTGGAATGGTAACTTGTTATGTGTATGTACTTATGACCACTAAACAACCAAATGAACGCATGAAGCAAATTAGACCTGACCAAACCGACCTTCTTCTAGGAAGATGTCGACTCAAGGGAACACCGATATCAACAACCCTCTACCGACAACAGAGGCAGAAATGCAAGAGCGCCTCTTACAGGCCATCGCACGGTACGAGGCTCGTCACTCTGATTGCAGCGGAGGTACCTCGGGAAATAACCACCCCAACGGTAATGTCTAGTCCTTTAAGACACATTACAAAACGTTTGGACATTTCCACGAGTGCCTTGCTAATGCCTTACGAGAATAATATTGCTTACCTCGCAGGCTGCACCTACAAGCAGTTCTTGGACCACAAACCTCGAGAGTTCGACGGCACTGGGAGTGCCTTAGCCTTCGTGCGCTGGGTTGAAAAGACAGATTCTATTTTACGGTTGAGCAAATGTGACCCCAGACATCAAGTCAAGTATATAACTGGACTATTGGTGGATGAGGCTCTGTCATGGTGGAACCATCAAGTTCGGACAATGGGCGAGACCGCTGCGTATGCTATGACGTGGGATGAACTGAAAGATCTGATGCGTAAGAGATATTGCTCGAGGGCAGAAGTCCAGAAGTTGGAAACAGAACTGTGGAACTTGAAAATGGAAGGACCAAAGATAGCTGAGTATGTGCAGAGATTTAACGAATTATCACAAGTTGCCTTACTCCTGGAGGCACCAGAGTTTAAGAGAATTGAACAGTTCATAAGGGGATTGGCACCGCAGATTCTAAGCCTGGTAACAACATCAAAACCTTCAACGATCACCGAGGCTATCAACATAAGCCTGGCACTCACGGAAGAAGTAGTCAGACGAGGAGAATTTTCCACTGCTGAGGAGAAAAAGGAGACTGCTATAGAGGCATCTGGGGATAACAAGAGAAAGCTCGCAAATTTCAAGATGGTTACTCGGGTAAGTAACAAGAAGAAGGCCAAGAAGGGAAAAGATTACAAGGGTATTCTACCTAAGTGCGACAATTGTTTACGTTATCATGTCAGGCGATGCAAATATGGAAATTGTGGTAACTGTGGCAAGGTGGGACATGTCAAGGAAACTTGTTGGCAAAATACTGAACATAGCAGTGGGGGCCAAGACGGTAATGAGAATCACGAAGGGGACAACGACAATGATAATTGTCGAGGCAGAATGAGTGATAAACAGAAACGTGCTCGAGGATGTTTAAACTGTGGAAGCAAAAAGCATTTCAGAAGATATTGCCCTAAAAAAATCAGGCGCAAGGATGAAAGCTCCCCACCGGAGCTAGGGAGACACGCCAGGGATCCAAGCATGGATACCGGTACGTCCCATATTACTCAATATTATGCATCGGTATTGCCAAATACTATTGCAAATTTTACGATTCGCACTTCTAGATTTCGAGAGCATAATTGGTTTAAGTAGCAAGTAAGTAGATATTCCAGTACCCATTAGAACTAGCTTAGAGGAAGCTAGTGGAAGCCAACGCAGTAACTGGAATCGGCACGATAGAACCCGGAGAGCATGAGTTTACGCTAGATCTATTGCCAGTTGAGTTGGGAAGCTTCAACGTGGTAATTGGATGTATTAGTTGGCAAGCGATCGAGCGGAGGTTGATATCCACACCTCGATGACGAATGAAGGAACGATCGTGACTCACGAAGCAGGATACGCCACCACCGATTACGAATTACTTAAGGCACGAAAGTTATTGTGGGAAGGATGTGTTGTTTCCTGGCTCATGTCGGGGACAAGGGAGCCGAAGAACTAAAACTTAACGATACCCCCGTGATCGGAGTATACCCTGAAGTCTTCCTCGAAGACTTGCCAGAGTAATCTCCTCAACGACAAGTCGAATTTTTGCATCAATCTGATTCCAGGCCTCGCGCCTGTAGCCAATGCACTCATAGCGACTTACACTTCCGGAGATGCAAGGATTGACAGTGCAACCTCAGTGGTTGATAAAGAAGGAAGATAACAGACCAGAACTTTTGCTTTGGATAACCTCAGTTCTGCTCGCCAAAAGAAAGGACGAATGACTTTCAAATGACGGGGAGTCGGACGAGCTAGCCAACCAGAGTCGGTGGCTCTTGCTGAGGACTAACGAACTTCTTACATAACTGACTGTGAGGACCCAACTACTATTACACGACTGGTCAACCATTGAGCGTCGTTAGCAGTGAATTCAAGGAGAAAGTCTACCAATGAAAATTGTGGGACAATGACTAGTTCTTAGACGTACACAAAACGGTGCTTCCTACACAATGTACAAACCGGATCCACATGGGACACGAAATCTGTAGGATTTAGAAAACATATATTTAGGACCTCTGGGAACCCAGGTCCAAACTCGTAAGGGTTTTTATTTAGGAACCATATCTGTCAACTCAATCAACCAACATTAACCTGGCGCATATGCCAGTTCCGTTGACCAAACAGAGAGTACTTGGATTTCTTTTACTTCTGGCGAGTAGATGTTGCATCTCTACTCCCCTTAATGGTAGTTGCATCACAATAATTTTCTCGCTGAGAGCGAACACACATTTGTTTCGATACTTGGTCATTTCTTCATTTTAGCAAGCACTCATTGTTTCAGTACTCGGAAACTTTCATGACACACATGCATCATTTGCTACGCATGTGGTTTTTTTTCGAACAAACACTTCATTGAAATTTAAATATTACCTTGCTAAACCTAATTACTGATTCCTGATTCGAGTAACCTACATTATTGTTATTGTTGGCTCTTTTGTTACCAAGCCAACACACTTTCTTGAAACCGCATTCTTTCAAGTTACATTCATGGTTTATTTTGCTACCGTGCCGAGAATTCCTTGTTGATACATACATTGGCGAGAATTCTTTCAAGTTACATTTATGGTTACGTTGAAACCAAGTTCAATTGCTTGAACTTATCCAGTTCACATGTTTAACTTGAAACGCTATATGATGAATCGGGAGCATCATATTCAACTATTTTTGCAGAGATTCTTTCATTTCGAGTCGTAGTAGATTTGGTTGGTCTACGACTCCACTAAAACGTTTGATTTGTTTCGATATCTTGCGGTGATATTTTCACAAAATTGAAGCTTGCGCTAATTTTGTTACTCACTTCGTATACGGATTCAATTCCCTATTTAGTTGTTAACAATCCATTTGGGATCTTCACGATCAAAGCGGTCTTAACACAATTGTGTGTTAAGGCAATGGTACATATATTCATTTCATAAGCACAATGTACCTCCTAACGATTCTTTCGTTGTCAATCAAATGCCTCGCGATACTTATTACTTTTCATCTTCGATTGGAAACAGTGGTTCTTTGATGTTCCGTATTTAATTGGAAACTCTATAACATGGTATAAATCAAATCTTCAGATTTTCCCAGTACACTTTCATATGATTTCAAACGCGGTGAACTTGTTCAGTCACCACTATTATTGGATAATGCCATTACGACACCTTGTGGTGTCATCATAAGCTTGTAGCTTGTGCTAATCATGGTTAACCGTTTCACACGAAACCACACATACTTTTGCTTGATTTATCATTTAAACATTTCTGATGCAACTACGAATCCAGACAATGATACACCAGATTCGCTTGTATTCCATTCGGCGTATCTTCACCATTCAAAAATGTCAACACACTAAACCTTACCAGACATTTATTCAGGAGTTGACAGATCATTTTACTATGACGTTGAGTTGTTGCTTTTGAGTTCATAGCGGGTGCTATGGTTTGTGAAAACTCTTTGCATATTGCAACCGATCGTTTAAAAATCTTATTAGTCAAAACTCCACTTTTGGTGGAACCCCTGTTAGCTGGATTACACTAGACTATGCGTCAAATGCGTCTTGTACCTTTGACATCCAATGCTAAAAGCACACACCTCTCAACCCTAGGAATCGGGTTGTTATATATTCTTGGACTCACCTAATGTGAGTAATGTTTGTTTCGATTTGATGATTATCTACTTCGATATTATTCATATACATACGTGTGTGACTTAACCATAAGGAGTTAAGGTAGTACAAATTTCGAGGACGAAATTTCTTTAACTGGGGGAGAATGTGACAACCCTCACCAAACTAGGTATACGTACGAATTAATTAATATTTAATTAATACTTAATTACTGTGCTTGCTTACAGTTGTGATTAAACTGCTATTTGAATTCTGATACATACACGTACATGCATCATACTTTATTGCCGTCACTCCATTATTTACACTGAACTATAGTGACAAACTTGATGCACAAAAGCACAGTAGCACAATGAACGGATAACCCAGTAAAAATGCTGACATAGCCAGCATCAGACAGGCACTGTCTCTGAGGCCAGTATGAGCCGAGAATAGTTTACTACACTAGTAGGGAGTGTAGGGAGGTGAGGATTGTAGAACTGCGTCACTAGGTGATAATTATAGTGACCGAATGTGCCTAAAACGTACTTTGAGTACAAAATTCTGCACTTTAAATAAAAATTCAGCATTGAGCTAATTAGTAAAGTGCCAAAACATGAGAAAAATAATACTAGACACTTTCCAAAGTGTCGGGAATTCTTTGTGTCACTAAAAATAATAAAACGACACTTTAAATGCTTATTTAGCACATTAACGGATTAATATCCAACCGAACAACCGGACTTAACCCGGAACATAAAAATAATGTCAATGACACTATTTTTCTTTTTCTGAGACAGTTAGGGTCCCCGAATACCCTAACACCCGTTATATTTTATAACATACTAATAACTTAATTTAAGTTCCTAAACAAACTAACTAAGCATTTAACCAACTAGTTGAAATGGAACCAATTACCCCACCCCCTTAGTCCGATTGGTCCCATGTAGGGGACATACCCTTACATTTGGTGGTTATTTTATTCACTTGGTTTAATATCTAAACAACATAAAATCTATTGGATAATGGAGGAGGATGGATATTATAATTGCATGAGAGATCACTAATTCATTACTTCACCACTTTACAAAAAAAAATCCGATTTCTTTCTCCTTCTCTTGATTCTCGGTCGACCACCAAGCCCCACCCACATCCATTTTTCCATTTTGATCTTGCCATTCTACTTTCATACGAAGGTGAAGGATCACGTATAAGGAAGCTTGGTGCTTACGGGTTGCCTAGGACCTCACCACAACGCTATTAACCACCCGTTTTTCGTCTAGTTTCTTCCCTAGCCTTGAGCTAGTAGTAAGTGACTCTAAACACCCTATTGATCTCGTCTAAAGTGGTTAATAAGAGATTCGTCGGATAAAAATCATGAACATGTGAAAACAAAACTAAAAGTCTACTAAAAATAATAAACATGGGGGTTAATGAATGAATGTTAGTGTAAAACTTTTGAAACTAGTTTTGTTATGATTATTTATTGTTGTTGATTGCTAGTGTTGGAATGGATCATCATCAAACCACGCTAGACATGTTTATGGAACATGAACTAGCCTTATGTTAAGTCATAAAGTTATTAGATGACGAACCCTTTCAAACATAAACATGAACTTGTGTAAAAACAATTTTTCTTATGGAATGGAGTTCTAAACTAGTAGATCTAAAGATCTACAAGTGGTATTTTCGAAGAACCAACTGTAAGACGAAACCATGTTTTAAAACCGGATCTTTCCTAAACTAAAGGTGTTTTTGTGAACAAACAAGTGTGTAGACACTTGTGTAACGAAAGGTTTTAACAAAGAATTATTTTTGAGATTTTTGACAAGAAGTTGTAAACTTACACTTTCTTTAAAAATAAGATTTTTAAGAAACCGATTTCATTTATAAAAATAGAAAGATCAACTAAAAACACCGGAAGGTTACTACACACTTTTACATAACCCACAAGTTCATGTGTTTGCGACTTACGTATATTTTTGACTAGTTTAGTGAGGAAATATTGGTTGTTGATGTTGGGAACATTGTTGATTGAATTTATAAAAGAAAATGATACGCTTGAAAGCGTAGCCACCTCCAGTTACAGAGGAAACTCTGGCGAAATTTTTCCAGAAATATAACACTTGGAAAATATTTTTACGACAAGTGTTATGAATATATTTTCGACTTGTTTTTCCAAACAAACTTCGCCATGAATTTTTATTACAAAATCTCCAAGTATTCGGAGGAGGGTTTTCATAAATAAAACGTGTTAAAATATATATTTAGTATATATTTTTCATAATAGCACTTGTGTAATTTTTATGATTATTTTGTGAACTACATAAATATTATTTTTAGAGTAAAAATAATATTACTGGAACACACTGAATATTCACGGCTCCAAAATAATACGAACGCCTTCACAATAAATATTTAAGTTACACCGGTATTATTTATTACCACCCGAACCTTACAACGTAACTTACGTATTTTCAGAAAAATAAGTGTGTATTTTGACAAAGTATTATTTTGGGAAAATTATATGGAATAAAATATAATATTTTTGGGAAAAATATTTATATTTTGGGAGTAAAGTATTTTGGACAAATGAAATAAAATATATTACATTAAGTGTGACTTAATAATATATTTCGAAGTTATACGAACGCACATGTATTAAAACCCCCATCCTTGGGAAGGAATATATTTACCAAATAATTACGAAGTGTAATTACGGAATAGTTACCTAACTATTTCTCCAACAAAACGTTAAACCTTAAGCCAAGGCACGGCCGTCCGTCTAATAGGAATTAGTACGTGTAGGTCGTCACGCAGCAGATAGAGTTGGAGATTGACGTTGCTGGATACGCACTTCTGTGAGTTCATGTCCCCCTTTTTTCTTAACTGTTTTCAGTTTTTATACTTTGGGGGTGAAATACATGTTACAATTATTAAGGACATTTTTATTCACGGTATGGTTAGCTTAAGGAGGGTTAGGACGTACAGATCATGTGAGTGGGTAGGTGGAACTAAAGGCCATTAATCCTCGTTGTAGGACCGAGGGACATTAGTGATAGATCTATTTGGGTGTAGCGAGCCCCACTCCTGAGCCCGCTTAATGGACCAGGTGGTGACTAAGTGCCGACGCACAAATCCGCTAGGGTTGAGTCTTCCTGCATCACTTCACACATATCATTGGCTTTGCAACCCAATGGTGATCTCTTTTTCCTTATTGCTACATACCAGGGACATTTGTACAACGGGACGTACTTAAACATTTTTACATCGGGACGTACTTAAACATTTGTACAACGGGACGTACTTAAACATTTTTACATCGGGACGTACTTAAACATTTGTACAACGGGACGTACTTAAACATTTTTACATCGGGACGTACTTAAACATTTTTACATCGGGACGTACTTAAACCTTTTTACACCGGGACGTACTTAAACATTTTTACATCGGGACGTACTTAAACCTTTTTACATTGGGACGTACTTTAAAGGTTTTACATACTCACTTTCACATGAACTCGCTCAACTTTATGTTGATTTTTCAACTTACATGTATTTCAGGGAACTAAGGATCTGGCACGGTATGCTACGTTTTCACGCTGCGTAGAGTTATGGGATCATCCGAGTTTAGGGGTTGTGGCTTTTACCTGGATGAGTCACAGTTCTTAAACTACGTCTATTTTAAGTTTGTGGTTGTGTCTTTCAGACAATGTTTTTATGTTATTAGGCTGAAATTTACGTTGCATGTGTCAACGCCTTAAGACAATGTCGTGGTATTTTATTTTTCAAACTTAAATCAATGGATGATCTGCATGGTTTTATTTTCATATAGCTTTGTTGTGATTAAGCTATGGTATTAAGAAGTCACACCAAATAAACCCATGCTTCCGCAAAAGCCAGGGTGTGACAGCTTGGTATCAGAGCCTCGATCATAGGGAACTAGGATTCTTTCTCGAGTCTAGACTATGATCATCAGGGCTCTCACGAAAATGTTTTCAAACACTTTTACATTGCATACACTATACGTCCAGATCCAGGGAACAGACCTTTTTACAAACAAAAGGCACAAATACACATTCCCAAATTTAAATTTATAATTCAGTCTGAGAGGCTGGGAGATTTATCTAGTGGGACTAGGAGATTCAGTCTGAGAGGCTGGGAGATTTATCTAGTGGGACTAGGAGATTCAGTCTGAGAGGCTGGGAGATTAATCTAGTGGGACTGAGAGAGTTTAGTCGGGGAGACTAAGAGAATTCAGTCGGGGAGACTGAGGGAGTTTTAGTCGGGGAGACTGAGAGGATAGTCTAGGGAAGACTAGGATGATTACATGCTTGCACTGTTATTACTTACACGCTTAATTGATGATTATTGATATACGTGCACATGTGGTGAATATTTGCATACACTACTTGTTAATAACTACTATGGGTATACGTACTATGACTAGTATGTACCGGCATACATGTCACTCTAATTGGAGAACGAGTTATCAGGCATTGATAACCCTACGATCACCGCCACAGATAGTGAGACTACATCTGCGCCAGAGACAATTACGTCAGATACTGAGAGTGATCCTGATATGCTAGGGATGAGGACGACTTCTAACAGTCCGTGCTACCAGATTGTGGTGATACTTCATCTTTGCTGATGGTTTCTCTGACAAGAATCTTTCTGTCACTCTTGTTTCGATCCGTAACGGCTGTCGAGGTTCTGCCCGACGTAGTCGTTGGAATGTCATCTCGGGGAGGGTATTACTAATGTAAATATAATGGGTTATTATACTAACACGTGTGCATTGTGTAAATTATAGATAATCACCAGGAAACCTTAAAAGAAGTCTAAGACAGCAATGTGAGTAATCTCCTTTTTGTAAACTGTTTTTACAAAACCTTAAATGTTTTACAATGTAATTAAGCAGTGATTGAGTCTTTGTAATTCTTCAATTACTGCCGGTATTATGGGGTTTTGTATAAATTACTTGATAACCTTCACAATTGGACAATGGGTTAGCCAATGTGTGATATGACCATAGCCACAGATACGGTCGAGTGGCAAGTACTGAATGAGTAATTGTGTAGATATAAACATTGTAATCGCTCTCAATACTATGTTAATCGATAAAACTCTTCTTGATTAAACTGGGATTCACTCACCAGTATTTCCCACTGACAAAATATTTTTAAATGCGTTTCATGTAACAAAATGTGAGAGCCAATTAGAAGCCAGCTGGTCAGCACTGAAGGCTTGGATAAAGTGGCTATAAGAGTTACCTAAATAAAAGAAGATGTTTTATTAAATAAAATAGAGTTTATCTCTATAAATCAGTTTGTAATGAAACTTAGGTTTTATCCCAACATGTTTAATATTATAAAAGTGTGGTATTTACTCTGATAAAATATTTCCTAATTACGGTCCTGATGAAATTTCCGCTGCCAAATTGATAAACAAACGATACCACCAAAACTGGTCTCGCGGCCACCTGTTCCCGGGACAGATAGGGGGCGGGGGTTGCGACAAATATGGACCCCAAAACCTTGCGCAGGCATACAAGACCACTCCATAAGCCTCACTTGAACATCTTTAACGAGACCATGCGCGGCTACGCAATGGTCCCAAAACAAGATGAGAAAGAAACAGTCTTCGATAAACATGCGCCGGAAGAAGGGAGAGATGAGCATTCAACTAATACCCTTGTGCGGGCTCGCGCAAGGGAACAGTAGGACTTTAAGATAAAGTCCTAAAACTTCTCCGCGCATCTAAAATCAAGACTTAAACAAAAGCATCTTTTCTGTTACAACAAAATAGACACGTGGCAAGGGCATAACGATTTACAGCTGTAGATCTTCTAGAAGCTTTAGACGCTCATCGTGCACAACCATTCGGTTACAACTGAAAGATGACGTGGCACGATCCTGGACACTCATCTAAGTCACGATCATGGCATCAACTTGGAGAAGGGTCTACCCAAACCCACTTTCCACGTGGCATCTCCCTAGCTGTCGATCACACCCATGAACCGGGTGATTGGGTGTGACGTTAAGGATCGACGGAAAAGAGAATAACCACCTACGGGAAATGCTTTCCGTTAACATCTCCGTCAACCATTTTCCCGCCCAAATCCAGCTATAAGTAAGGCCTTGCAGGTATGATCTCACAAGTTACTTTCCACTCCACTCTACTATTTCTTCTTCATTGAGATCACTTTACTTATTCTCACGTCGGAGGGTGGTCATGGAGAGAACCCCCATTCTCCCCGTGGCGAGTCTAACGGCTTTCTGTTTTGCAGTGATCACCGGAGAAGGAATTCATCCAAACCCCGAATCAGCGAGAGGATTAACCCCTTTTATGCAGAGACTAAACCCATGATCTGATTGATTCCGGTCATTTTGATCTCTGTTTCTCCAAACCGATAATTTGATTTTGATTATTAACTACTAACAACTTAAACGATTGCACGAAAATGTAATTAACGGATTTAAACAATATAAGTAAACAAGGTTCACACCCGGTTCGGTAATTGAAATCCTAGGGTTTCTACACGTTTTAGATTTGATTCAATTGAATATGTCATTAACGGATTTCTATCACGAAGCTTAGGTGCCAATTGCTATCAACGCATATAACGGACCGCAATGCACTTCATTACTTCGGACAAATAAAACCTTTTGAAAGATAAAGCATAAATACACCAACTTCTTTCGCAAAGTCAAATTTTATCATCATTCGACAATTCACAAATATAGTTCCAATGCAAGACAATTATCAATCAATTCAAATTACAATTCAACTTGTCACAAAATCAAACTAAGAATAATGTTAAACCCTAGACTTACAACGGGTGAGAGCTTGAATGTTGGCATCTTGGAGCTTTGAAAGTGATGAAGATGATGGTTAGGGTTTGTGGTGGTGAAAGGTTTGATGTATGGAAGATGATTAGGGTTGTGGAAGTGATGGTGATGATGGAATCGAATGACTGTGGATCGAATGGATGGATTGGAGATGGATTGGGGATGATTCTTGGCTCCAAGAGGTGTTTCCAACTTCAAACTAGAGTGTCACTCCCGAAATAAGGTCAAAAATTATCATATAACTCGTCCCTAAGTGAGAGAAAAAAATTCACGCAGCAGTAAATGCGAGGTTGTTGCCGACAGCCTGATGAGGCATCGGCGACGCCATGTAGAAATGCTGGTTTTGGCCGACGGCTTATTCTCCTGCCTACGGTTCTTTTTGAGCGACGGGACTTTCCATGGAGCGTCGCCTACGGTCCAAATGGGTGTCGGCGACGACCCCTCTAACATTGGGTTTATGTTTTTCCCATTTCGTGCTCCCGGTTGATCCGTTTTGCGTCCCGGTGGTCCGTAAAGCTTCCAAATAGCTCCTTAAACTCCATTAGACCTGTAAAACACAACTCTAATCAAAAGTAGGCTATTCGAAACTAAAAGACACGTAAAAACATCAACTTAAACATATACGAACACCGATTTTCGACCACGTATCAGTGTTTTATATTTAGGTGTCAAATTACACATGTTGTTTTACATTTTGTGCCAATTTACACACGGCGTTGTATCTTGGTGTCAATTTTAGTCTTAGTGTTTTACACTTAGATGTCAAATTACACAGTGTTTTACGAAACTGAGTTTTCAGTTTTTTTAAGTATAGCAATACCATACCCATATTAGAGATAAAAAAACACTCAATAGAATGGTAATATTTTAAATAAAATGATGTATAAAAATCTAATCGACGTTTAAAAATGATGGGGAGAATTTGCATGTTCTTGACATGTGCATCATCTTGGTTTTTTTTTTTTTTGACGCATCCACCTTTCCTCTCTTGGACACGTGTTTTTCCCTCGAGGCTTCCTATACTTCCTACAGTATTTAGTCTTTTTATCATATCCTTCCCCTATATATGTGTATTTATTATAATTTTTATGGGTTGAATAAATTTGGGTTAAAAATGAACAAAATAAACAAAAAGGTTAATGGACAAAAATGCCCCTGAGTGAATGTTAAAAATCAACGAAGTTAATGAAATGGATACAAATGTCAAAATTTGTAAAACCTCAAGGGTCCAATTAAAAAAAAGAAAGAAACAAGAATTGGACGAAACTCACATAAATGCCAAACTTTAAAGACAAAAATGACATGTTACTCATTTTGTATTGTAATTTGAATTTAAGGAGTTTTATTTTAGAGTAAACGTCGTGGTTTGATCCTCATGACACTTTAGATGCCCCTAAGAAACCTTTGGACACTTACACTCTTAACATTTCCAATTTGCTACACTTTATAACTCTCTGTATATTGATCGTATGTTTGGTCGTCAACAGCAGGGGCATTTTCATAATCTCGCCTCGCCTTACATCTTGATTAAAACCTTCACCACCAACACCACCATCGTCTACAAATTTCAACAATAACCTCACAAATACAACATCAATCATTAGAATCTTACAATAATCCACAAACTCTTCATCTAAAAATTCATACGGACTCAAAATCATATTCATAGTTAACATCAAGTCAACATGTTGGCATTGCCAGTCAAACAAATCTCACTCCACACGTGTCTTCCACCTTATTTCATTCTCTCTAAATTATACATACAAAACCCCATTACAAATACAAACCCCATCTTTACAAAACCTCTCAATTCACCAATCTTCAGTACCCTAAGCCTCGATCGCAAAACGACTCATTATTCCTACACACTCCATGATCAAAACCCAGATCCAGGTCCTTAAATCTTCTTCAAATTTGATAAGAAAATGATGAATTATCGATCAGTTGCAATAGTGGTCGTAGGGCAGAATACATTGGGTGAAGGTGGATGTAGAGTGGTGGCGGGGAAGGAGAGAAAGAGTGCAAGTATGTGAGGTTTGTGTCTGTTTGGCGGAATACGCCAACAAGTGGTGAACCTTTTGTCACCGCCAATCCAAATGAAATCTGTCACCATCTCTAGTCCGCCACCAAGCAACTCTGGTGGCGGATATTTTAGTTTTCTGGTGAGGTTGTGTATTGTGCTATGTAGGATACTTTTATGTTTGAAGGTTCATGGTATCGTGGTGGTGACGAGGTTGGTTATTGTTTTGTACGGTGGTGGAGGATACGGTTGAAGTGGTGGGTTATGGTAAAGAATGATGGTGGGTTATGCAGTGATGAAAATGAAGAAGTGAAAAGTGGTAGGTTGTGATTTGGGGGTTTTATTTGTTAACAACAACAACAAAAGCAGCAGCAGCAACAGCAACAAACAAACAATCAAACTAATGGTAAACAAACGGAAGTAACCTTCATGAGGACTAAACCACAGGGTTGTAAACTGACGTTTACTCTTTATTTTACTTTTATGAACGACTTTGTAGAAGACAAAAGCTTGAAAAACTAGCAAGTTAGCATAAATATATCACATTGTTATAGTATATTTTTTAATCTTTAGATATTCATATAAAGATACTAAAGGTTCCATCATTATGTATTGAAATGTTGTTTGTCGACAAAACTATAAATGTTGTTTCTTTAACAACATTAAAATCGACTTTGATCTAGTTTTTTTTACCGATATCCAAATCGAACTATAATCTACTTCTTAAGGGCGGGCGAAGTAGAGTCCAGGGGAGGGTCAGTCACCCATGGCCCCAGGTGGGAACCCCTCCCCGATTTTGGGGAGAAAATTTTCTTTGGAATTCTATGAGTACTTACCGATCATTGGAGAGGAAAACGAAAACACACATGTCACACCCCAACCGATGGCGAAAAAATCGGAGTGAGACGAATACGAGATTGCAAGAGACTTCATAACAATATCTGTGACAATATTTAATAAAATCAAAATTTCATATCATTACTAAATTCAAGTACATCGTTTCGAAACAAATACAACAACATAATCAAAGAAACAAAATACGACTTAAGTACTAAAATTTAAAGGTGCGTTTCTAGCCTTCCTACTAGATTTCATACATTATTGTCGTCATCAATTTCCTGCAATACGTATTAAAGTACATGTCAACACATAAAGAATTGGCGAGCATACAAGTTTGTGTACTAGCATATCTAAGTTTAAACGAATCCACATGGCATATTGGTTATCTAGAACTAACGTACAATACTAGCATGCAACTATAAATGTCAACCCAAAGATTCCCGCTAGCGTAATCTTATCGTAACAACGATAAGACCGTTTAGTTTAACTTAACATGACCTTAAGAATACGTGCGATGCGTTACTCCTATAGCGCCATACATGTTAAGGGTGGCTTGTACGAAGTTAATGACAAGTATAAAGCATAAGAATAGTTTAGCATACACGAATTCATGCATAATGTATTAAGCATGTATATTGGATTGTTTGTTTATGTTTAAGCATAAAGTATGTGATTGTGTGAGTTTAATAATGTATACGTATTGCACCCAAAGTGACGAAAATTTAAAAGGGGTCATGTATACTCACGGTTTTTTCGTAGCTATCCGATTAAACCGCGAAGTTGATAAGTTGTTGGATATGGAACACCGAAGTTACCCTACACGGGGGAAACGGAGGTGTGTGAGTATTCGGATTTTGTGGAAGATTCGGATTCGGAATTTAAGTATATAAAAGTATAAGTAAACGAAAGTATATCTTGTCTAAATACTCGTTTTGACACTAAGTTCTTATGTGTTTTCATGGGTCCTAACGTGCCCATTAGAATCACAAACGAAGAATCTAGAACTAAGATAATATAACTTAAGTTCATGACATCTAATCGTAATCCGATTAATATCAAGAATTCGGTTAATTATATTATATATATTTTATATCATATAAATCATGTAAGTCAAGCATAGAGGAAAGATTAACCTCATTGTATGAATTCACCAATGCACAAATCATCACAAAAATGATTCGGATGATCATGAATGAAAATGGAAATACAACTATCTAACAAGTTCATCAAGTAGCCAAGCAATATCAACCCGGGGGTTTCATACCCATCATGGAAAGTGTTGGAGATGTGGCCGAGTTATGTTACTTTAGGTCTAGGAAACTACTTAGGATAACATGATAAAACATCAAGTGAGGTGGCGGAATGAGTTTGGATAGCCAAGGCTTCCACGGTTCACACCTTTACCAAAAACACAAGTCTTGCCATATGAACTATGGTAGACTTGGATGGTTTCATCACTTGTGGGTTGTCTAAACCCTAACAAAACAGAAAGTTTATGAGGTTCTTGGACCTCTAAACTTATGAGAATCAATCTTAAACAAATCCCATAATCATAGATGAGATTAGAGATAAGTTAGGCACAAGATTCACATGAAAAAGTAAAGTTTATAAATATTTATATAAAGTTCTTCCAAAACAGGAAGTTTGGACCTCAAAATGGTGATGTTTCACCTTCGTTTACCATGGTAAACTTGTAGAAACACTCCTAGAGGTGTTCAAAGTTTTGTAGTGGAAGAAAAGATGAAGAAAAGTGAGTTTGAACTCACTTTGAGACTTAAGTCAAATCTGCCTCTTCTTGCAATTCCAACAGATTATGGAGTGATTTGAGAGTGTTAGAGGGTTTGGAAAGGTGCAAGAGAGGTGTAAGAGGCTTGTTTATATAATGGGTTATTAGGGTTTTGAGTTTAATGAGGTTTAAAGGTGATTGGGGAGTGAAATAGTGACCAATCCATGTTCAAGAAACAACATTTTGCGGATCAGGCCTCTGGTGGCCCGCGACAGAAAAGGGGTAGGATCTCGCGCCCCGCCACACCCCTTGGTTCCAGAAAGTTTGGTTTCTTTACATTTTGTCCCCTGAACTCCCATTTGTTATCATTTTATGCAATAACTTTGTATTTTGACATGTTTTTAAGCATAGAAAGCGTACGTAAGTATAATTTGAGTATCGTGAACGTATGTATGAATAATTGCACATATAACAAGTGTTGCTTTGCAAGTAAACACGCATTTAATTGATTGATTGAACGATAACAAGTATGTATAAAATATGAATTTCATTATGATCAAAGTCTGGAATTACAAAAATGGAAATGGAATACGAACATGATACGAATACAAGTTTCCATAAATAGAATTACGATTACACTTTCTAAATAAGGAAAGTACAAGAATGCGAAGCGTTACAACATATGCCATACATGTGCCTGTATTTGACACACAATACACACATAGATGTAAACATACAACTTATATATACACACACAACACATATATATACACACTAACACACACAACACACACATTTTATTGTATGTATTTTTAATTTAAAATTACCTATATGAAAACAAGAAATGCTAGGACGACACTACGCCTTTTGAGGAAAATTGGAAAAAATTGGTTGAAAAACTAATGTGGCATACGATGAAATTTGAGGAGTCTGGAACGACTCCCTCCATCCTAAGACTGCTTGTTGTGGTATAACGCCTTGGGCATTATCATGCCACCTAGGCTTCTTGGCTTCCCACACACCTCCCCGGGGACGCCATTGTGGGCGCCGAATATGGTTTTGCCAAGGCCATCACGGGCGTTTAAGGTTGGAAAAGGTGGGGGCCCACTCAAACTTGCACACACATTTATAATTTATTTTCTTTATTTTTAAATTAAATACTAATTAAATCACATCTTGATAGTAAAATAATGGATTAGTTAAAACCCCATGAAAGGATCTTGTTTGGGCGGGGGTCAAATTTCCATTGTAATTTTCGTTTGTTGTTTCTCCTAGCGTCTTGCTATTTTTTAATGAAAGTTATCGTTCAAAAAACAAGTAACATGAGGATGTTTGTTGATGTTTTTAAAGGAGAGAAAGTAAGGTGGAGGAAAGATAAGGTGAGGTGGAGGTGAGAGATGGTGGTAAAGTTTTTGTGTAAAAACGCTTAAAAATTAACATCAGTTAGCCTTGATATTCAACGGTGTTACAAAATCGAAACCATAGAACCTTAACCTCTTAAAAAAATAATTAGTACTCAAAGGCGTTACAAAATCGAAACCATAAAACCCGAATCTGTTAAAAAAAGATAAAATTGCATAAATCAACCTTTATGTTATACCTAAACTGCACTTCATACCTTTCACTATGAAATCGGCAAAACCCAACCTTTATGTTCATGTTTTGTAACATTCTATAACATTTACAACTAACGTAGTCCAAAAACTCAGTTAAGTTACCTCACATGCTTTGCATGTGAGGGTACTATGGTCTTTATAACATAAAGGTTGATTTGTGCAAAAAGATTATTTATAACATGAAGGTTAAATTGTGCAAAATGTTATCATATATATAGTAAAATAGTTTATATATATATATATATAATACCTTTTAGTTTGAGTAGTTTTAAAACATCCGTTATAATTATAAAAATATTCCGTATATTACAATAACTTTATTTTAAAAGAATTTGTGTTTTATTTATACTTTGTATAAAAAGTAATTTATCTTGTCATTATTATTTACTTTATAAAAATATTAAAATCAAAATTTTTATAAAATAAATTTGAAACTAATTTTGTATATACATAAATATATAATTATTAACAAATAATAATGTTTTTGTAAAAAAAAATATTTTAATATATATATATATATATATATATATATATATATATATAACGTTTTTTTTTTTTGCAAAAATCAACCTTTATGTTATAAATAATCTTTTTGCACAAATCAACTTTATGTAATCAAAGACCATACTACCCTCACATGCAAAGCATGTGAGGTAACTTAACTGAGTTTTTGGATAACGTTAGTTGTAAATCTTATAGAACGTTACAAAACATGAACATAAAGGTTGGGTTTTGCCGATTTCATAGTGAAAGGTATAAAGTGCAGTTTAAGTATAACATAAAGGTTAAGTTATTCAATTTAGTCTAAAAAATAATTAGTACTCAAAGATGTTATTTTCAATAAACCACAAGGACCATCTATGTAATAAACTCTAATTCTTTTCTCGGAACTATTTAACTTCATAGCAATCTAGAAATTTGAATTCACACTTTACCATCTTTCAACCTTTTGTATTTCTCTTGTTGTAGTCTTCCTTTTTAGTCTCGTTTGTAATTTTTCTTTTATATCTTTAGTCCTCCTTTTCGTCTTCCTTGATTTAAAGAGACAAACACTTGTTAGATCAACTTTTAAAAAGGCTTAGAAAAATCTTGTAATTTTATGAGTTTTCGAACATAAATTACTATATGTTTTTTATTTTCTTATTTAATATCATAATATAATATCTATACTTCCATATGATAAATGTATAACTTATAGTCACTATAAATAAATCAATGTCACGTGCAATCAATGTTTTAAAAACCGGTTTTTAACCATATCGGATTGGGCTTAAAAAAGGTTTGAACGGTTGTACCGGGTTGTGCCGGAAGGTTTAACCGGATTGACTTGTTAACTCATATAATTACATAAAGATATAACTTCAACTCAAAAAATAATCCAAAAGTACATAATTCCATAATAAAAAATAAAGTTTCCAACCAAGTTTTTTTTAAATAATAGTCTACGATAAGTTTACGGCATTGGACTGTTGAATGCATGACGTTCATGATTGCTTAAAAGTTGAAATTTACTATCATAATCCTCAAACGTTGGATATATTCAACACCCATCGTAATCCTAAATAGATGTTAACAAATCATTCGTATTTTTTTATTATTTAAGTTATCCTTGGATACTCTACCTTATTTACTGATACACATGATCAATATGTGGCGATTGAACGAAAAGTGTCACTTTTTAATAAAGGACGTAAGTGTTACAATTAACATACTTAATACAATTTTTTTACCAACTCTTTGCAATGTTTCATGATAAACTATATAAGTTGTTATCCTTGCACATATTGAATTTGGGGCCACATTATGCTTTGAAACATGTTTTATGTTTATTTTTATTTTTATTTTTATGGGGTCACATTATGCTTTGAAACATGTTCGCTGGTGCAACTATAGGCTAAACGAAACAGGTTAGCCGGTTCAAACCAGTTATACTGGAAAACCGCCGGTTCAATGCAAGACTGAGTACCCTATCTAAACCGGTCTCGTCATACCGAGATCACCACCGGTACGCGGTTGAACCGGTATAACCGGCCGGTTCAAACCGGTTTTTAAAACACTGCATAAAATACGTATGTTCCAACGCTTATGCTCTTTAGACCATGCGTAGTGGGGCAGTATTTGGGAATTTTTTGCCTCAAAAACGCCCACACACCACCCCCTGGGGCGTTTTTCTTCAACAATTTGGTTGGGGCGTGCAAAGTAAAACGCCTGATGGAGATATGGTTGGCCAATCACAGGTAACCTTCTTTTTCTTTGGCCAATCGCTTTTTTTTTAGGGTTTTTTTATTTATATAATTCTTCACCCCTTTTAACATAATGCCCACATCCTCACTACACCCATTTTAGAAAACGCTCCATAATGCCTCATTGCTGACTGGGCTGCAAATGGCGCAAAACGCCTAAGGGTATGGGCATTACCACTACACATGGTCTTAGTAATGCTTCTCGACTACACAGACCACGTAGTCACACATAGTTTTTTTTAGAACGGCCAACAGAATCAATCCCGAGCTGTTGTTTACTTTGACTACTACATATGTCGCTTCTATTGTTTTCAGTATTCTTGGTTGTCATTTAGCTGTTCTTTGTAGTTTCATAAGGGTAAGAATTAAGATACTCAGAATCATTCTCTCTGTTTATTAATGTTTTTTTTGTTTTTTTTTATTTTTGTTTTTTGTTTTTTGTTTTTTTTGTTTTATGTTCATGATGTTTATACCGGCTCATGTAGCTGAATTTGCATATTAGAGTTTTGGATTTTTGTAATTTTAAAAGTGTGAATAGATGGAAAAGTGAGTTTAGGAAGGTTGAATATGTTTACAAATAACTTAGGTAGGGCTTATTTGTTTATTTTAATTATTGTATTATTATCTCTCTAACTTAGAGTGTGTGATCAAATTGAACTTTTAGTTGCCGAATTTGATCTTTAGAGTTTTGAATTCAAATTTTTTTAGTTGGTATTTAACTATTATAACTTGCTATATCTAGAACGGGTGTGGCTAAATACACCTTCACTTTTACTATTTATACATCCATTTCCAAAAATATCAATTTTATAATTTTTTAAGTTCTACCCTTGTATTTTCTAATTTTTTAAAAAGAGTAAACTGCCATTTTGGTCCCTGTGGTTTGGCCAGTTTTGGCACTTTACTTCAAATCTTAAACTTTTTACATCTGGGTCCCTGTGGTTTGGTTTTTATTGCCATTTTAGTCCAAATTTCAAATTTGACCAAATTTCCCATTAATGACCTGCTATTTTGTCTTTACCCTCAGGGGCATTTTGGTCATTTTAGATTTATTATCTCTTTATTATAACTCAATTATAATAACCCCCTGATCATCTTCATCTTCAACCTCATCATACAGACATCTCTCTCTCTCTCTCAACATACAACTCTGCTCTCTCTCTAAAACACCACCACCACACCACCACCACCCCCACTATCGCATCATCCCCACCACCATCCCACCGCCGCCAACACCATGAATGGCATCTTGTGCAACGAGCAGGGCACGAATGGCATCCAGAACCCCCAACTTCGTTCTTTTGATTCTGCTCCAAAACCATCAATATCATCTTACAAACAATAAATATCCAATCTTGTCAGTCTAATAAATCCCTAACACCAAAAGCAATCAAAATCCCATTAACCAAAATCACATCTTTATATCAAAATTCACCTTTACAACATAAATCCCACATAACCCAAAACACAAACCTCCTATCAACAACAAAACACTAAAATCCAGTTGGAAATTAGGTCAAAAAAGAGAGAAAATTGGGGGGTTAGAGCAAAAGGGCTTACAGGCGAGTAACACGATTATCTTGATCACAAGTAATATGAAACCAGGTGCAGGGGTTAACAAGATTGGGATCCCAGCTCTGAAGAACGTTATCAGGATCGTTCAAGCTCCGGCGAAGCGCGTAAAGCGCGTCGCCTTCGGAATTTGCCGTGACTGTTCAAGCTCCAGCAACATTAGCCACAACTTCCGCTTCATCAGTGACCTCCGGTGGAGTAATTTCAACCGGAAAACCTTCAAACTCATCCTCATCCCAATCGGAAACAGGGGGAGAGCGGCGGGGGAGGGTGGAGAGCGGTGGTGGAGGATGACGGCGTCGAAACCTTTGAAGTCGGCGTCGAAACCTTCTTCGTCTCTCTCTCTCTCTCACTAACTCCCTCTCTCCTCTCCGATGGTTGTGGTGGTGGTGGCAGTGGATGGTTGTGGTGGAGGATGACGGAGTCGGCGTCGAAACCTTCTTCGTCGTCGAAACCTGAGGTGGCAGTGGATGGTTGTGGTGGTGGTGGTGGGAGGTGGGAGATGGTGGTGGTGGTAGATGAGATAATAGTTCTCTGTGTAGATGTGTAGATGAAGGTTTGAGATAATAAAATCAATTCAGCAGAGGAGAAAGAAGAAAAGGAGGGTGGGGTGGGGGTGGGGTGAGTAGTTGGGCACGCAAAATGACCAAAATGCCCCTTCAGAAAAGGACAAAAAAACCAGGTTGCAACAGTGAAAAATTAGGGTTTTTGAATTTTGGACTAAAATGGCAACAAAAGTGAAACCACAGGGACCCAGATGTAAAAAGTTTGAGATTTGGACTAAAGTGGCAAAACTGGCCAAACCACAGGGACCAAAATGGCAGTTTACTCTTTTAAAAATAAATCCTTATGTTCTTTGTTTAATCCCTTTAAATATTATTTTAGATATTTAACTAATATTCAAATAACTTTATAAAACCTCATATACCATATAATCAGAATTAACAAGCCTCATGCTAGGGAACTCACAAGAAGGAGCCTGTCTCATTGTTAACCTTAGAAACTTATCAATGGTCCCAATGCTATATTTACAACCTGATGGCGTGTTCATGGCCAAATATTGGGCTTATGATAGTAACAGTACTAACTTTTGAAGAAATTCACACAGTACGAAATCTTTTTGTAAGAGTACGAAAGCTTTTGATGAAATTTTTGAAAACATGATGAAGACTTTTAGTTAGAATACATACTAAGAACAACTATGATGAAAATCAAAGTTGAAAAAAAATTGTTTCTTCAAGCTCTCTCTTAATCTCTTTCTTTCAATCAGTGCAAGTTTATTTTTTCTTCAAGCTCTCTCTGATTTTAACTACATTTTAAATTCTTAAGTTACTCTTGTATAATTGTATTATTTTAATTTGTTGGTATTCAACTGGATACCGTTAAAAGTAAACTTCTTTGGTTGAAGAGCTGGGTTAAACAAACTACTAACGAAAACAGAACTAATCAAACATAGAGTATGCGTTTTTGCAATGGTGAATCAGAAAATTTTGACCAAATGCTTATCTATTGCACGTATGCGTCCAAGGCGTGGAAAGATACCAAGGCATGGTGTGAAGTGATGTTCACTAGGGGTGTTCAACGAATCGAATAATGAATTTTTGAATTAAGTGAATCGAATTATTCAAATACTTTTTTACCTGAATTCAATTTCGATTCCTATTTTGTCACACCCCCAAAAATTACCACAAGCGGAAACCTCCGTTAGGCGTGTGACATACCAGGATCTAGCCACTAATCATATTAAACCATATATAAAATAAACATTCCATTAAACGAAATAGTATAATTCAAACACCAGTGTAGAAAATTAAACATGTTCAGCGGAAGCATAATAAGTTGTTCAATAAGTTTAAATGAAAATGTTCAAAACAATGCAACAGCGAGAAGCGTTTCCAAATGTCACGACCCGTGACCACTCCAGCTTCCCAGATAGCAAGTTCCATGACAGTGTACCTAAGGACCTGCAAGCATGCAGAAAAGTGTATCACACAACGCTGGTGAGTTCACAGTTTGTTTAACCGTTTGATACCAAGTATTAACTTATGTTATGTTGATAATAACTCGATACCGCAGACGGCTCCTTTTTGCCCTTCTCCAATGCTCTATCAAACATTGGTCATGATTTTAAAGTTATTAGTTCACGCCTGTCCTATCCATGTACGTCGTGAAGGTGCCAAACCTAATAGCGCTATCAACTAATAACCCCATTGCCCTACAAGCAACTTGTTCGGTAGTATGATGGGACTTAAGTGATAGAACGTGAGTGTATTATCCAACATCAACATTTACTGAAAACCGCCTCATATCCCCTACAAGGATATGGGTTTGTGAAAGACTGTTCGTTACTGAAAACTGCCTCATATCCCCTACAAGGATATGGGTTTATAAAAATCTATTTTTTGTTTGCCTGTTTGATTGTCCCCACCGGACGCATGCTTGTATTGAGAGAAGTGAACTCACCTTTGATTGCTCGGTATGTAATGTTACTTGTTCCAAATTAATCAACCAAATCCTAGTGTGGTTACCAATGACAAATCAGTTTCGTATACACATGAATCACGTATTTTCACAGATTGTATTAGCCGCAAAGATCACTGTGTAACACATAGCAAGTACTCAAATCTCATACAAGTCCACATCTCATGTGCATGTCACATAACAACACATAACAGGTGGGTTTGCTACTCTCACATGTCAAACCAGGCTTCTCACTCTATGCAACAAATAGATCTTATAAGCACAAATATCCATCATCATATACATCATAAACTGTTCTGTTTGTTACACACATGCAGCATCTCCACGAAGAACCTATTCTTTGTGGGATGCTTCCCTGGGTGAAGATTCCTCTGGCGAAGAACTATTCTTCGTTTAGTAGTGTTGCGGTGAAGAATCATCTTGACGAAGGACTATTCTTCGTCAAGATTGAGTATGGCGAAGAACTATAGAGGTTCGTCTAACACCCGTCTCATTTTGATAAGAATTTAATTCAAAATAAGCATTTTTAAACCAAAAACTTCGAATAATATTAAATACCAACGGAAGTTTTCATAAAGTTAGCCTTCTAGTTAACAACTACTAGTTTAAACAACCCCAAAACAAATATTTAAGTGTCTACAATATAAACATTGTCTTTAACAAAGTAAACTAATCGCGGAAGCTTCAAAAGATTGTGTTCGGTTCTTGAAAAGATGCTTGATCGCCATCCGGATTAAGTCCATCATCACCTAAGGTCAAAACCACACCAATTCGTTAGTTTTGACAACATAAAATCAAGTGTACATAAGTTCTAATGCCGTACAACGAAAACAAAAAACAATTTCAGTTATTTTGGTCTGTCGCGCCACGCGACACATTTAGTCAAAGCCTTCGCGGCCCGCGACGGTCGTCGCGTGACGCGACGATGATGGTGATTAGGCGTGGCGCAGTGCGAGGCCACCATTTTGGCAGTAATCTCGTTAAATGGAGCTGCATATCTGCCCAACATTACTATTTTCATATATCAATCTTTAAACTATGATAACTTTCGACTTAAGCGTCCGTTTTAGCCGATTCTTTTTCCTATGCGTCCGTAATAAAATTACCGACGCGTCTATCACAACCATTGAGTCAAAAAAATGGAATGTACGGGCTGAAAGTTTATAAATGCACAATGTATTATTCGACCCGTATAGCTTTTACATTAATTTCACCACTAACAACTTTATAACTACAAGGCGTATTTACCCCAACATCCGGGGCTTATGATCACCGGCGTTTCATTACCAACCCTATGGTTTCGCGCTCTTGTGATCCATCCTCGCCAAAAGCAATTCAAACATACTTTTACTACAAATTAAACAGTTATTTGACCTGTTTGGCTCATTTATGGAATTCCACCATTTGTAATGACTACCAAACGTTTCTCTATGCTTATTGGATCCATTCAATTTGGTGATGATCATTATCACTTCGACTAATACAATTCCTTACTCTAGAACGCGACTATGAACGATTTCAATATCAAATTTACTTAATGTAACGAAACAAGTTACATACCTTCAAAGCACACCCTTCAAACGCGCATCACCACCGGCTTGTCCGCTCGGCGCTCCGATTTCCTTTCCTATAGAGTTCAATCACGACACATTTAGAACTCTTTGTTTTACAAATAACGCATAGTTTACCAACTAGTACAAGTATGCGTTTTTGCTCATATTTCATCATTTAGCCTTCTCTTAGGCATTTTTACAAACACTTTAAGGGCAGGATTTTTACACAATTTATTATCAAGTTCATGATTTGTTATATAGCCGAAATTAACATCAATCGGACAATTACATATCAATTTCAACATCAACAATTCAGAAATTACTTCCTATGAACCAGGTTACACTAGAATAACAACCTATATCCTAATGTTTATCAAGTTCCCACAAAACCCACTAATCACCTTCATTGCCGGTGTTCATGGGATTCACAAAAATTAAGCATGATTTCACATATAATTGTCTAGGGTTCACTCCTAAACACAATACTATTCCTATTCTATCCATATAACATTCATGCAACCACGAATTTCGAATTCTCTAAATTCATCCAGAAATTCAAGTAGAGATTTCTTATAAAATTTGCATACCTTATGATCCCTTTGATGAGGAGATCACTGAATTAGGCTCTGATTTCGCTTTGGAACTGATTTAATCCTTCAATTTGAATGATTTGTAGGAACTAGGGTTTGGGGAATGAGCTCTTGGTCGGCCCCTTCTGTTTGATCGATCAGACACACACATTTGTGTGTGTTTTGTGTTTAAACTTTGTTTTTATTATTATTAGTTTTAGTTTTAACACCTTTAGGTCCCTCCATTATCATTAAGTTCCTTATTTAAGGTGTTTTAACCTTCTAGCAAGTTATTTACAAGACTCATGACTAACTGGGTTATTTATTCCCAGTTAGTTTGTTCTTTATTTTATACTTTATAATTCTATAATACAACGTTTTATATTTTCGGGGTGTTACAAGTCCACCCCCCTTAAAAAGGTTTCGTCCCCGAAACCAGAGTACGTACCGAATAGTGTAGGGTAAAGACGCCGCATCTCCTCTTCGGATTCCCATGTTGTATCCGAACCCTTTCTATGCTCCCACTTGATCTTAACCTGACCAATCTTCTTATTCCGCAGGTCTTTAATCTTCCGATCTAGAATTTTGATTGGCTTTACCGCATAATTAAGGCTATTGTCCACCTCGATGTCATCATAGTGGATATAAGTCGTTTCCTCCGCTAAGCACTTTCGAAGTTGTGACACATGAAATGTGCCATGAATTCCGCTCAATTCGTTCGGTAACTCAAGGCGATACGCTACCTTGCCAACCCATTCGATGATTTTAAATGGCCCGATAAACCTCGGGCTTAGTTTCCCTCTTTTCCTGAATCGGATAACGCCCTTCCATGGGGAAACTTTTAACATAACCATGTCGCCCACTTGAAATTCAATCGGTTTCCGTCTCTTGTCGGCATAAGACTTTTGTCTATCTTGGGCCGCTTTCAAATGAGCCCGAACCACGTCGATTTTCTCGTTAGTGGCTTGAACTACGTCTTTATGAGCCAATTCACGCGGACCCACTTCACCCCAACACACCGGGGTTCTACATTTCCTACCATATAGCATCTCATACGGAGCCATGCCGATGCTGGCATGATAACTGTTGTTATAAGAGAAATCTGCTAACGGCAAATACACATCCCAACTGCCCCCGAAATCAATAATACACGCTCTCTGCATGTCTTCTAGTGTTTGTATCGTTCTCTCACTCTGTCCATCCGTCTGATGATGGTATGCAGTGCTGATAAAAAGTTTTGTTCCCATCTGTTCCTGGAATTCTCGCCAGAAGTGTGAAGTAAACCGGGTATCCCTGTCCGACACAATAGATACCGGTACCCCATGACGTGTCACTATCTCGTTTGTATATACCTCCGACATCTTTTCCGAAGTATATATCTCACGTATAGGAATAAAGTGAGCACTCTTCGTCAATCTATCCACAACCACCCATATAGCATCGAATCCTCAGTTTGTCCTAGGCAGTTTGGTCAACAGGTCCATGGTAATATGTTCCCATTTCCAAACTGGAATTTCCAACGGTTGCAGTTTTCCATACGGTTTCTGGTGTTCCGCCTTGAGTTGTAAACAAGTAAAGCACTTCTCTACATACTTTACAATATCCCTCTTCATTCCGGGCCACCAGTAGTTTTGCTTTAGATCATTATACATCTTGGTTGCTCCCGGATGGATAGAATAACGAGATTTATGAGCTTCGTCAAGCAAAAGCGTCTTGACTCCACATGAATTTGGGACCCATATTCTTCCGAATCGGGTCTTTAACCCGTTGTTTCCATCCACCAAGTCTTTCAATTGACCGACTATCCTTTCCTTTTTCAAGTTTTCCTCTTTCACCGCCTCAGCTTGTGCTTCTCTGATTCGTTCAAGTAATCCCGAGGTTATAACAAGCTGCATCGACCGCACTCGTATGGGGACATAGTCTGTTTTCCTACTTAAGGCATCTGCCACAACATTAGCCTTCCCAGGGTGGTAATGTATCTCGCAATCATAGTCTTTTACCGTTTCTAACCATCACCTTTGCCGCATGTTTAACTCCTTCTGATCGAAGAAGTATTTTAAATTCTTGTGGTCGGTAAATATGGTGCACTTTACCCCGTATAAATAGTGTCTCCATATTTTTAACGCAAACACCACCGCCGCCAATTCGAGATCGTGCGCGGGATATTTCTATTCGTGTATCTTTAATTATCTCGAGGTATAAGCTATCACTTTGCCTCGTTGCATCAAAACACATCCGAGCCCCGATTGTGACGCATCCGAGTAGACTACCAAGTCTTCGACTCCATCCGGCAACGTTAATACCGGAGCGTGAGTTAGCTTCTTTTTTAGCGTTTAGAACGCCCCTTCTTGTTCATCGCCCCATATGAATCTTTCCTCCTTTCGAGTTAATTTGGTTAACGGGGAAGCAATCTTGGAGAAATCTTGAATGAATCTCCTGTAGTATCTCGCAAGCCCTAAGAAACTTCTAATTTCCAATGGATTCTTCGGAGGGCTCCATTTCAACACGGCCTCTATCTTTGACGGATCTACCAATATTCCGTCGGCACTTATGATGTGGCCGAAGAATTGAACCTCTCGTAACTAAAAGGCGCACTTTGAAAATTTCGCATACAACCTTTCTCCTAAGTGTCTCTAATACCTCCTGTAAATGACGCGCATGATCCGCCTCACTTTTCGAATACACTAGAATGTCGTTGATAAACACGATTACCAATTTGTCCAACATTGGCTTGCAAACCCAGTTCATGAGGTCCATGAAGGCCGCGGGTGCATTCGTCATCCAGAATGACATCACGAGGAACTCGTAATGCCCGTATCGCGTGCGGAAAGCCGTCTTCGGTACATCCTCTTCCTTGACCTTTAATTGGTGATATCCCGATCTAAGTTTGATTTTTAAAAACCAATTCGCACCTTGTAATTGGTCGAATAAATCGTCTATTCTCAGAAGCGGGTATCGATTCTTTACCGTGAGTTTGTTTAACTCCCGGTAATCGATACACATTCGCATGCTTCCGTCTTTCTTTTTCATGAATAGTACCGGTGCGCCCCAATGAGACACACTCGGCCTTATAAACCCTTTATCGAGCAAGTCTTGAATCTACGACATTAGTTCTTGTAACTCTGATGGCGCGAGTCAGTACGGTGCTTTAGCTATGGGTTTTGCGCCCGGAACCAATTCGATTCCGAACTCTACTTCCCATTCGGGCGGTATTCCTGGTAAATCTTCCGGAAACACATCTTCGAAGTCACGTACCACCGGTACGTCTCCAATCTTCGGTGATTCTTTCTCGGGCTCATTCGCGTATATCATAAACGCTCTACATCCATGCTTCATGAGCTTGTGAGCTTTCAACATCGAACATATTATAGGATTGCCTCCTTTCTCGCCATAGATGGTGACATGTTTTCCGCTCGGAGATGTTAACTTTATCTCCTTACGGAAACACACGACCTTTGCGTGGTGTCGGGATAGCCAATCCATTCCAACCACCACTTGGAATTCTCCCATTGACATCGGCATTAGATCTATCGAGTATTTTTCATCATCGATATTCAATTTACAGCCTTGACAGACATCACACACTATGAAACTCTTGTTATCCCCTATTTCAACTTCTAAGGGCACAGATAATTTTGTCAATACAAATGAAGGATGTCGAATAAATCCGTGTGAAATAAAGGATTTATTCACACCCGTATCAAATAATACACGTGCAGGGATCGAGTTTATTGCGAATATACCTGAGACCACATCGGGTTCTGACTTTGCTTCAGCTGCAGTTAATTGGAAGGATCTAGCCTTCGCCTTTTGGGTCTCCACTTGAACGTCTTTCTCGTTCTTTTTCCCGACCAATTCCGGGCATTCAGACTTTTTGTGACCGGGCTGATAGCACTTGTAGCAAACTGAAACTTTACCCGGACATAAGGATACCGTGTGCCCCGTTTTCCCGCATATGGGACACGGTTTGTCTTTGAAGCGGCACTCGCCCTTGTGCCCTTTTCCACAAACTTTACAACTTGGTGACCCGCCTTTCACATCCGCCTTTCGCGTCGATTATGATGTTTTCGCCTTCTTTGTAGGGCTTGGATTTACATCCTACGCCCTTCGTTCGCGTCTCTCAATCTGTTTCTTCAATTCAATCTCCCGCTCCCGGGCGGTGTTATTGATTTCCGTGAGGGTTTCATACTTTGAGGGAGTCATAAACTCCCGGTATTCAGCGCTCGGCATATTGTAATAATAGTATATCTTCTGCTCTTCAGTAGTCACTAACTCATCACAGAACCTCAGCTTATCCATGAATATACCTGTGATTTTATCAATTGTTTTACCCCTTTGCCTTAACTAGATGAACTCCTCCTGTATCCTGTTGATGACTGCCTTGGGACTGTGATGTTTAAGGAATGGTACCTTAAACTCGTCCCATGTCATGACCCTTGCCGCTTCGACTCTAATATCTTTCTTTTTGTTATCCCACCAGTCCTTGTTGACCCCTCAACTGACCCGTTCTGTAAACCACACAATCGCTCACGTCACAGTGGGTCCTTTCAAACACCCCTTCGACATCACTTAGCCATCTTTGGCATATTATAGGATCAACCTCCCCGTTGTAAATTGGCGGTTTACACGCCATAAACTCCTTGTATGAACATCCTTTATGTTCCCCTGATTTTTCTTTCATAAGGTTGACATTGTCTTCGAACCTTTTAACTCGTTCTTCGACTAACGATAGCACTGTATTTTGAATTTTGTCTATGAAACCGGATAGACTACCCTCAATTGCCTTCCCCACTTCTTCGGCAATTATCTCTTTCATTTGTTCGATGTCTGTCGGCACCGGATCATTGTCACTCCTTTCCGTCATCTTGAAACTGAAATGTTTACATCAATTATTAAACATTTCATTTATAACATAGCTTTATTTGCTTTGGTTTAGCCAAGTTCATAACTTGCTTTGACCGTTCTCATTTAGTGCACTTTCGGGTTTGAGTGTGTTAACACGCTCTTCCCATGCACATTAATTCACATTTCTTTTTCTCATATATGATAAGATCTACTAAAATAAATAATTAATTCTTACTGGATGATCGATCAAGCTTGAACCGAACACTTTGTTGACAACCTTGAGCTCTGATTACCAACTTGTAACACCCGTCTCATTTTTATAAGAATTTAATACAAAATAAGCATTTTTAAACCAAAAACTTCGAATAATATTAAATACCAAACGAAGTTTTCATAAAGTTAGCCTTCTAGTTAACAACTACTAGTTTAAACAACCCCAAAACAAATATTTAAGTGTCTACAATATAAACATTGTCTTTAACAAAGTTAACTAATCGCGGAAGCTTCAAAAGATTGTGTTCGGTTCTTGAAAAGATGCTTGATCACCATCCGGATTAAGTCCATCATCACCTAAGGTCAAAACCACACCAATTTGTTAGTTTTGACAACATAAAATCAAGTGTACATAAGTTCTAATGCCGTACAACGAAAACAAACAACAATTTCAGCTATTTAGGTCTGTCGTGCCACGCGACAGATCCAGTCAAAGCCTTCGCGGCCCGCGAAGGTCTTCGCGTGACGCGACGATGATGGTGATTAGGCGTGGCACAGCGCGAGGCCACCATTTTGGCAGTAATCTCATTAAATGGAGCTGCATATCTGCCCAGCATTACTATTTTCATATATCAATCTTTAAACTATCAAAACTTTCGACTTAAGCGTCCGTTTTAGCCGATTCTTTTTCCTATGCATCCGTAATAAAATTACCGATGCGTCTATCACAACCATTGAGTCAAAAAAATGGAACGTACAGGCTGAAAGTTTATAAATGCACAATGTATTATTCGACCCGTATAGCTTTTACATTAATTTCACCACTAACAACTTTATAACTACAAGGCGTATTTACCCCAACATCCGGGGCTTATGATCACCGGCGTTTCATTACCAACCCTATGGTTTCGCGCTCTTGTGATCCATCCTCGCCAAAAGCAATTCAAACATACTTTTACTACAAATTAAACAGTTATTTGACCCGTTTGGCTCATTTATGGAATTCCACCATTTGTAATGACTACGATGCATTTCTCTATGCTTATTGGATTCATTCAATTTGGTGATGATCATTATCACTTTGACTTATACAATTCCTTACTTTAGAACACGACTATGAACGATTTCAATATCAAATTTACTTAATGTAACGAAACAAGTTACATACCTTCAAAGCACACCCTTCAAACGCGCGTCACCACCGACTTGTCCGCTCGGCTCTCCGGTTTCCTTTCCTATAGAGTTCAATCACGACACATTTAGAACTCTTTGTTTTACAAATAACGCATAGTTTACCAACTAGTACAAGTATGCGTTTTTGTTCATATTTCATCATTTAGCCTTCTCTTAGGCATTTTTACAAACACTTTAAGGGCATGATTTTTACACAATTTATTATCAAGTTCATGATTTGTTATATAGCCGAAATTAACATCAATCGGATAATTACATATCAATTTCAACATCAATAATTCAGAAATTAATTCCTATGAATCAGGTTACACTAGAATAACAACCTATATCCAAGTGTTTATCAAGTTCCCACAAAACCCACTAATCACCTTCATTGGTGTTCATGGGATTCACAGAAATTAAGCATGATTTCACATATAATTGTCTAGGTTTCACTCCTAGACACAATACTATTCCTATTCTATCCATATAACATTCATGCAACCACGAATTTCGAATTCTCTAAATTCATCCAGAAATTCAAGTATAGATTTCTTATAAAATTTGCATACCTTTTGATCCCTTTGATGAGGAGATCACTAAATTAGGCTCTGATTTCACTTTGGAACTGATTTAATCCTTCAATTTGAATGATTTGTAGGAACTAGGGTTTGGGGATTGAGCTCTTGGTCGCCCCCTTCTGTTTGATCGACCAGACACACACATTTGTGTGTGTTTGGTGTTTAAACTTTGTTTTTATTATTATTAGTTTTAGTTTTAACACCTTTAGGTCCCTCCATTATCATTAAGTTCCTTATTTAAGGTGTTTTAACCTTCTAGCAAGTTATTTACAAGACTCATGACTAACTGGGTTATTTATTCCCAGTTAGTTTGTTCTTTATTTTATACTTTATTATTCTAATAAAACATTTTATATTTTCGGGGTGTTACAAGTCCACCCCCCTTAAAAAGGTTTCATCCTCGAAACCAGAGTACGTACCGAATAGTGTAGGGTAAAGACACCGCATCTCCTATTCAGATTCCCATGTTATATCCGAACCCTTTCTATGCTCCCACTTGATCTTAACCTGACCAATCTTCTTATTCCGCAGGTCTTTAATCTTCCGGTCTAGAATTTCGATTGGCCTTACCGCATAATTAGTTTGTTCTTTATACTTTATAATTCTAATACAACGTTTTATATTTTCGGGGAGTTACAGTTCGCCAAGAAATCAGTCAACGAAGAACCCATTCTTCGTCGAACTATATTCTTCGTCGAACCTATTCTTCGTCAAACTAGGTTCTTCGTCGAACCTATTCTTCGTCGAACTCATCAGACAGTTATAGTTCCTTTGATTTCGTAACAACAGTTAACAAGTTTGACAGTTTCCCATATCAGATTAATCGACAGTTTTAACCATGATTATACACCCTAATTATGAACAATCATCAACCACTCAAAACGTAACAGTTTCCACTTAACATACAAATCATTCTAACAATCATTGACCATAATCGCATGCTAAACATGTACCACTAGAGCCATTAGTTTCTCAATACAAATCAACATCAATCCAAACAGGACAATGATCATCGAAGCACACAAGAATCAATAATACTTTCATCATACAAACCCTAATTACGAAATTAACTTTCATGCGGCAAATAACAATAAGACATTATACACACAAGGTCCTACATACTCATACAAAATCATCATTACACGAAATCACGTATCGTATATTAATCCAATAAACGAGAATAAGACACTAACCGAAACACCGGACTGATTAGTTTGCAAGAGATGGGGAGGCTTCGAGACTCACAAATGCCGTCACACAGGGGGAGAGGAAAGGGAGAAAGTTTTAGGGTTTGATATTGCGATTTTAGGTTATGAATGATTATACGCATAAAATAACAATCAGACCATTCTGGGCCTCGAATAACCTGGGCCGAGGACCCTGTTTGACGAAGTACCTCTTGGCGAAGAATCCTTCTTCGCCCAAGAGTGTTGTGACGAAGAACCACTTCTTCGTCGAGAGTGGCTGTGACGAAGACCTATTCTTCGTCGAGGGGTGGTTGTGACGAAGAATCCTAGTTCTTCGTCAAGTGTGTTACTCAATCAGAGTTAAACATAAATATGTTATGACTAAACATTACACAACACTTAAGTTTTCATGTAACACCCAAACGTAACAATACTTATCATGCACAAGATACAACGTAAAATGAATCGTGAAACAAGTGATGCGTAGAGGAAAGACCTTGAAATTTCGGGTTGTCACATCATCCCCAACTTGAAAGAAATTTCGTCCCGAAATTTGATAAGTAACCCGAAGCCGCTAACCCGAAGCCGCACGGTGTTAGATCATGATGACTGTGGATTTTCCTCGGGTACCACATCATCCCCAACTTGAAAGGGAATTTGTCCCGAAATTCACCAGTTGCATCAGATTTAGATTGGTCAGTTGGGAATAATTGAGGATACTTGAGCTTCATCTGATCCTCGCGTTCCCACGTGAACTCCGGTCCACGTCTTGAGTTCCAACGGACTCTCACGATTGGAATCCGACTGTGCTTATGAACCTTAACTTCCCGATCCATGATTTCGATGGGTTCTTCGACAAACTGCAATTTATCGTCGATTTTCAGTTCTTGAAGCGGTACCACAAGTGTTATCGGAGAAACACTTCTTTAGTTGTGAAACATGGAAGACATCATGAACGTTACCCAACTCAGCAGGTAACTCGAGCTTGTAGGCCACTTTACCGATTCGCTCCAGGATTCAGAATGGCCCAATATAGCGTGGATTAAGCTTGCCGCGCTTCCCAAAGCGCACCACACCCTTCCAGGGTGAGACTTTTAACATAACACGATCGCCTACAGCGAACTCCAAGGGTTTCCTACCCTTGTCAGCGTAGCTTTTCTGACGGTCACGCGCTGCCGCCATACGATTCCTAATTTGGACAATCTTTTCTGAAGTTTCAAGTACAAGTTCCGGACCTGTGATCTGGCTGTCACCCACCACAGCCCAACAAAGAGGAGAATGCCATTTCCGTCCGTACAATGCTTCGAACGGAGCTTCCTGAATGCTGGAATGATAACTGTTGTTATAAGAAAACTCTATCAAAGGCAAGTGTTTCTCCCAACCCTTACCAAAATCGATCACACATGCTCGCAGCATGTCTTCAAGTGTCTGAATAGTTCGTTCACTTTGACCATCAGTCTGTGGGTGATAAGCAGTACTCATGTCGAGATGTGGGCCGAATGATTTATGCGTCGACTGTCATAAATCAGATATGAAACGCGGGTCGCGATCAGAGATAATAGAGGTTGGCACCCCGTGCCTAGAAACCACCTCCTTTAGATAAACAGCAACAAGTTGTGAGAACTTATCGGTTTCCTTGATTGCTAGGAAGTGTACCGACTTCGTGAGGCGGTCAACGATCACCCAGATGGTATCGTTTCCGTTTTGAGTTCTTGGCAAACCAGTGACGAAATCCATAGCAATTTGCTCCCATTTCCACAGGGGTATTTCTGGTTGTTGAAGCAGACCTGAGGGTTTCTGATACTCCACCTTGACTTTCGCACAAGTCAAACATTTACTCACATACGTTGCGATGTGGGCTTTCATCTTCGGCCACCAGTATAAGACCTTGAGATCCTGATACATCTTATCCGAACCCGGATGAACAGAGTATCGGGACTTGTGCACTTCGTCCATCACAAGCTCCCTAAGATTTCCAAACAAAGGAATCCATACCCGTTCCATAAAATAGTAAATGCCGTCAGATCTCTCCACGAGTCGTTTCTCCATGCCCCGCAAATACTCAGCCTTAATGTTTTCCTCTTTCAATGCTTCAGTTTGAGCAGAACGGATCTGGTCAGGTAAATTAGAATGGATTGTGAGCTGCAAGGCGCGGACATGCTTGGGTTTTTTTTCTCCTTCCGGCTAAGGGCATCATCTACAACGTTAGCTTTGCCCAGATGATACTTGATAGCACAATCGTAGTCATTTAAGAGTTCCACCCAGCGACGTTGTCGCATGTTCAATTCTTTTTGGTCGAAGATGTGCTGGAGACTCATGTGGTCGGTATAAATAGTGCATTTGGTACCGTACAAGTAATGCCTCCAGATCTTTAGTGCAAAAACCACAGCTCCCAGCTCCAAGTCGTGAGTCGTATAATTCTTTTCATGAACTTTCAACTGTCGAGAAGCGTATGCTATCACCTTCTCGCGTTGCATCAGCACGCAACCGAGGCCCTGAATAGTAGCATCACAGTACACCACAAAATCCTCGGTTCCTTCAGGTAAAGACAAGATTGGGGCACTGCAAAGTTTTTGTTTCAATAGTTGAAAAGCATCCTCCTGCTTCGTCCCCCAAGAATATACAACGCCTTTTTGTGTCAACGAGGTAAGAGGTTGAGCGATCTTCGAGAAGTCTTTAATAAATCTGCGATAGTACCCAGCGAGACCAAGAAATTGTCGCACCTCCGAAGGATTCTTTGGTGTTGCCCAATTTCTGATAGCATCATTCTTAGCAGGATCCACGTGTATCCCCATTTCATTAACAATGTGACCAAGGAAGTGTACTTCTCGAATCCAGAAATCACACTTAGAGAATTTCGCGTAGAGTTGCTCCTTCCTCAGGAGCTCCAAGATAAGACGCAAGTGTTGCTCGTGGTCCTCCTTGCTCTTAGAATAGGTCAAAATGTCATCGATAAAGACAATGACGAAGTCGTCAAGTTACGGTTAGCACACCCGATTCATGAGGTCCATGAATACCGTAGGTGCGTTCATCAACCCGAATGGCATAACCAGAAACTCAGGCCATACCACGTTAGAAAAGCTGTTTTTGGAACATCCTCCTCTTGGACTCTCATCTGATGATAACCCGACCTTAGATCAATCTTTGAGTAGAAGCTTGACCCTTGCAACTGGTCAAACAGATCATCGATGCGAGGTAAAGGATAACGATTCTTGACCGTCACCTTGTTGAGTTCACGGTAGTCAATACACATGCGGAAAGTCCCGTCTTTCTTTTTTACAAACAAAACTGGGGCTCCCCAAGGCGAATAACTGGGTCGGATAAAGCCTCGATCCAACAGTTCTTGAAGTTGATTAGACAGTTCTTGTAACTCTCCAGGTGCAAGAAGGTAAGGTGCACGAGCAATCAGAGCTGCTCATGGTGTAAGGTCAATTTGGAACTCCACCTGACGATGTGGAGGTAAACCTGGAAGTTCCTCAGGAAAAACGTCAGGAAACTCATGAACGACTGGTAGATATTCAATTCTCTTCTCTTCAGGCTGAGTATCGGTAACAAGCGCGAGAATAGCAGGATAGCCCTTCCGTAAACACTTCTAGGCTTTCATTGATGTAATGATGCTGACAGTAGCACCGCTTTGATGACCTTGAATTGACAGTGGTCCCCCACTAGGGAGAGGTAAACGCACAATTTTCTCCTTGCAAAGTATATCGGCCCGGTGCTTGGACAACCAGTCCATACCAACGACTATATCAAAGCTACCAAGGGTGATGGGAAGAAGGTCAATGTTGAACACTTGACCCAGAAGATCGAGTTTACACCCTAAAAGTACACGTGAGGCTTCAATTGACTTACCATCAGCCAGTTCCACTACGTGTTTGGTTTCGAGAGGTGTTGAAGTTAACCCTAATTGACGACTGAACCCCAAAGACACATAACTCCAGTCGGCACCAGAGTCGAATAATACAGAAGCGAAAATACAGTTGACAGAGAACGTACTAGTCACGACGTTGCCATCATTCCTTGCATCACCTGCTCCAATCGTAAACGCTCTCCCATGAGCGCCATTCCCACCGTTATTCCCATTGTTGTTGTTTCCCGCGTTGGTGTCATTCTGGCGATTACCCCCATTGTTGTTGTTGGCATTCTGATTCAATTGTGGGCAATCCTTCTTGAAGTGTCCTTCGTTGCCACATTGGTAACATCCCTTTTGATTTCCCCGATTCTGCTGGGGTTGCTGTCTTTGTTGCTGATGTTAGGGTTGTTGTTGTTGTTGCTTGGGATACGGAGCTCTACAATCTTTCGCCATGTGGCCCACCTTGTCACACCTTTGACATGCTCGGTTACACGGGCCATAGTTATGGAAACCACACTTGTTGCACTTCGACTGTTTCCCTGCATAAGAGCTGGAAGTTTGACAGTTGTTCTGATTCTGGTTGACTGAGAATGACTGACTGAAACTGCGGCTGCGGTTGTTGTTGTCAGGCTTCTTTTGCGACTGATGCGAATTAGTTGCCTTGTCTGCGTCATTCCATTTATGCTTGTTGTCAGTGGTGGGGGCAACAGTGGTAGCAGTAACACGGGGCGGCAGCGAGCCACGCTCCACCTCCTGATCAGTAATCTTATGAGCCAGCCTGATGATTCGTGGTAGGTTATCGAGGTTTGCTGCAGTCACCAAACCCTTGACTTGTGGTGCCAATCCCTTGATGTAAAGTTCGATTCTGCGGGGCGGTGGTCGGGACAGGTTAGGGCACATGTTCGCTAGCTCGTGGGACCGTTTCGTATAAGCCTCAATCTCAGACCCCACCATTTTCAAGTTGTAGTACTCGTTCTATAACTTTTGCACTTCATCACGAGGACAGTACTCCTCTCTCATCAGTTCCTTAAAATCTTCCCAAGTAGTCGCGTTTGCCATTTCAATGGCCAGTATCTGCACCTGAGCATTCCACCACATCAAGGCACCATCCTCTAAGGTGCCTGAAGCAAACTTCACCCTGTCCCCAACGGGACAGTTACACATAGCAAAGACGGATTCGGCTTTCTCGAACCAACGGAGCAGTCCCACCGGACCCTCAGCTCCACTGATAGTTTGAGGCTTGCAATCCATGAACGTTTTGAACGTACACACAGGTGGATTTTTCGGGTTTTGGTTCACAGGTTTACCTAAAACAAAAAGAAAGTACGCACAAATAAGAATCGAGTGAAATGACCGAAGACTATGCTTTGTCTGGTATATATATATCGTACCAGCTTGTTGAGCTGCCCAAGCCTCAGCTACACGTGTGTTAATCAGGTTAGTCAACTCTGCTTGAGTCATGACGATGTTGCCACGTCCACCGCCGAGGCCACCTCCACGTCCACCGTTACGTTCACCACGTCCATTCATGATTCTATACAAGAAGAGTGGAAAGATAAGGATCGCAATTGAGTTGAAGTCAATCATCACCATGACTTCCATGGATTTGAGAAACTCTAATATTATACGGATAGTGGAATAGAACCCTTTTCACACTTATTAAGCCTCACTGGGATTCACATGCACCTCACATCATTATTATGTCTGCACCCATAATAATAAGGCAATTTGCATGCTTATCTCAGTGCCTCTTAACCCGCGCTAAAAGGTTCCCCACACTCAAATAACAAAACGAAGGATATTAAAAAACTAGGAATCACAAAAGTCGAAGGGTAGTGTCACACTATCAAGCATAACTAAAACATGCAGCACAGGTAATCACATCATGGTATCCAGTATGTAGTCTCATGCAAGTCGTGGGTGTGTAGCTACTAGGTAAGTAATGCATAAAGTAAACAGAGGACGAATCTTGCAATCTGGAGCTGAGTGTCATGGTCGTTTTCGATACTGTTTGGTTATAGTCTGGTTTTATGAAAACGTTTTAAAACCTAGTTCACAATAACCAGTGGCTTTGATACCAAACTGTCACACCCCCAAAAATTACCACAAGCGGAAACCTCCGCGAGGCGTGTGACATACCAGGATCTAGCCACTAATCATAGTGAACCATATATAAAATAAACTTTCCATTAAACGAAATAGTATAATTCAAACACCAGTGTAGAAAATTAAACACGTTCAGCGGAAGCATAATAAGTTGTTCAATAAGTTTAAATGAAAATGTTCAAAACAATGCAACAGCGAGAAGCGTTTCCAAATGTCACGACCCATGGCCACTCCAGCTTCCCAGACAGCAAGTTCCATGACAGTGTACCTAAGGACCTGCAAGCATGCAGAAAAGTGTATCAGAGAACACTGGTGAATTCACAGTTTGTTTAACCGTTTGATACCAAGTATTGACTTATGTTATGTTGATAATAACTCGATACGCAGACGACTCCTTTTTGCCCTTCTCCAATTCTTTATCAAACATTGGTCATGATTTTAAAGTTATTAGTTCACGCCCCGTCCTATCCAGGTACGTTGTGAGGGTGCCAAACCTAATAGCGCTATCAAATAATAACCCTGTTGCCCTACAAGCAACTTGTTCGGTAGTATGATGGGACTTAAGTGATAGAAAGTGAGTGTATTATCCAACATCAACATTTACTGAAAACCGCCTCATATCCCCTACAAGGATATGGGTTTGTGAAAGACTGTTCGTTACTGAAAACTGCCTCATATCCCCTACAAGGATATGGGTTTATAAAAATCTATTTTTTGTTTGCCTGTTTGATTGTCCCCACCGGACGCATGCTTGTATTGAGAGAAGTGAACTCACCTTTGATTGCTCGGTATGTAATGTTACTTGTTCCAAATTAATCAACCAAATCCTAGTGTGGTTACCAATGATAAATCAGTTTCGTATACACATGAATCACGTATTTTCACAGATTGTATTAGCCGCAAAGATCACTGTGTAACACATAGCAAGTACTCAAATCTCATACAAGTCCACATCTCATGTGCATGTCACATAACAACACATAACAGGTGGGTTTGCTACTCTCACATGTCAAACCAGGCTTCTCACTCTATGCAACAAATAGATCTTATAAGCACAAATATCCATCATCATATACATCATAAACTGTTCTGTTTGTTACACACATGCAGCATCTCCACGAAGAACCTATTCTTCGTGGGATGCTTCCCTGGGCGAAGATTCCTCTGGCGAAGAACTATTCTTCGTCTAGTAGTGTTGCGGCGAAGAATCATCTTGACGAAGGACTATTCTTCGTCAAGATTGAGTGTGGCGAAGAACTATAGAGGTTCGCCAAGAAATCAGTCAACGAAGAACCCATTCTTCGTCGAACTAGGTTCTTCGTCGAACCTATTCTTCGTCGAACTCATCAGACAGTTACAGTTCCTTTGATTTCGTAACAACAGTTAACAAATTTGACAGTTTCCCATATTAGATTAATCGACAGTTTTAACCATGATTATACACCCTAATTATTAACAATCATCAACTACTCAAAACGTAACAGTTTCCACTTAACATACAAATCATTCTAACAATCATTGACCATAATCGCACGCTAAACATGTACGACCAGAGCCATTAGTTTCTCAATACAAATCAACATCAATCCAAACAGGACAATGATCATCGAAGCACACAAGAATCAACAATACTTTCATCATACAAACCCTAATTACAAAATCAACTTTCATGCGGCCAATAACAATAAGACATTATACACACAAGGTCCTACATACTCATACAAAATCATCATTACACGAAATCACGTATCGTATATTAATCCAATAAACGAGAACAAGACACTAACCGAAACACCGGACTGATTAGTTTGCTCGAGATGGGGAGGCTTCGTGACTGACAAATGCCGTCACACAGGGGGAGAGGAAAGGGAGAAAGTTTTAGGGTTTGATATTGCGATTTTAGGTTATGAATGATTATACGCATAAAATAACAATCAGACCATTCTGGGCCTCGAATAACCTGGGCCGAGGGCCCTGTTTGACGAAGTACCTCTTGGCGAAGAATCCTTCTTCGCCCAAGAGTGTTGTGACGAAGAACCCACTTCTTCGTCGAGAGTGGCTGTGACGAAGACCTATTCTTCGTCGAGGGGTGGTTGTGACGAAGAACCCTAGTTCTTCGTCAAGTGAGTTACTCAATCAGAGTTAAACATAAATATGTTATGACTAAACATTACACAATACTTAAGTTTTCATGTAACACCCAAACGTAACAATACTTATCATGCACAAGATACAACGTAAAATTAATCGTGAAACAAGTGATGCGTAGAGGAAAGACCTTGAAATTTCGGGTTGCCACATATTTGATACGAATTCGAAGTTCATGCCTAGTTTGAAATTCAATACGATTCGTATTTGAGACTTGAATTTGAATGAATTCTAATTTACCCAAAATACCGTTCAATCTGTGAATAAGCTTGAATTTGGAACTAAAAGAAATCAGTGAATTAAAAATCCAAAAGCTGGATATGGAACTATAAAATTGAATATGAAACTTCTATTTTTGTAGAACAATTTGTGAACTAAACCCTTTCGTGGAATTAAACCCTTATCGTGAACTCATGAAGAACCAGCACCTGGCATCCGCGGCCATGGTTAGCGTCCGACTTCTGATTAGGTTCCCGCAACTACTAGGCTGTGATGGCGTGATAAGTTAGGTCAATGGTCGACCGATGCTACTAGGTGAGGTTAGAGATTAGAATGAACTTATGGGCTATTCACTATTAAGCTTGGTGATGGTATGGATAATGAACTTATAGATGTAATTTAGATTTTGATCCAAAATTAAAAGCTTTTTTTTTTTCTTTTTTCATTTGTGTGTGTATACATATAGTTAAGAATATGTATACTGTGAATTTGAATTTCGAGTTGAACTGAAAATCATATATTTGTATTCGATTCAATTTTGAATTTTTAAAAAACAAATATGTACCTTGATAATCGAATTCAAATCGAGTCGAATTTCGAAATTTTTAAATAGTAATTCTTATGTAATTTGCCCTAATGATTGGAATGAAAATGATATTTTGAAAAAAAAAAAAAAAAAGTAGTGATTCAAAAAAAAAAATCATGCAATTTTGGCGTCATCGTTGTGGTCCATGTGGAAAATGAGAATGAGAGAATTTTCAAGAACCACCAAGCCCTAGTGCATAAAGTTGAAGAGATAAAAGCAAACTCATTCGTATGGATGATAAAAGCAGGACGAAACTTCATCTTTTAGATTGAAATGATATATACTTTTAATATTTGCTTTTGATTAGCATCTCGTTAATTTTTTTTTTTTTTATAAATTACCCGTCATTTTAAAAGAAACAAAAGTAATCCTTTCTAAACCATCATTTTAAAAGAAATAGAAGTAAGCCCTTCTAAAAAAAATATGTCACACAGTTATTCTAACATGATTATAAAAAATAGGGTTGCAAATAAACCAAATGTTCGACGAATAATTCGTGAGCTGTTCGACCGGAAGTTCGTTTGTGTTTGTTTGTTTATTAAACAAACGAACACGAACAAGAAATTTCGTTCGTTTAGTTAAATGAACAAACATGAACAGAGGCTGCGTTCATTCATTTATGTTCGTGAACATTCAGTAACGTGTTTGTTTGTGTTCGATAGTTCATTAATCTTTTTAGTTTTTATATTTTATTTAAATAATTTAAAATTCCGACAAATAAAATATTTGACTGTGTCAGAGTATTATATATTTTGTTCATAAACACTTGTTTGTGTTTGTTTATTTTCATTTATGTTTATTAACATTAGTTTATGCTCATTTATGTTCATAGCCTAAAATTAACAAACAAACACGAACAAATTCATTTCCTTAACAAACGAACACTAACACAAAATCTCGTTCGAAAAGTATTTATAAACACATATATTTTTTAACAAACAAACACAAACAAGTTTTTATTCGTGTTCTGGTTGTTAAGACTTAAGAAGAGAATCTTTGAAGGACCATTTTATCACAACTTCTCCCCTGATTCGACGAAAGTACCACCTTTTTAAAGCAAACAAACATCGGTGGACAGACAGAGAAAAAGCATTCCACCTCTCCCTCCCACAACACTTTTAACCATTTGCTCCTCTTTTCACATCACAAACAAAGAATCTTCAACAATGAACAGTAACACCATGAACCTCAACTAATCTTCAATTACAGGTCTGTGTTTGTTTTTCTTCTTTCTTAGATTATTTGCATCATGTCTTATTATTATTAAGGTTACCATTTTTTCATATTTGAAGTTCATCTTTTGGATCATTTTTTAGGGTCTATAATATCTTTAGTCTAGAATTTAAGTTCATGCCTAAGACCATGTGTAGTGGTTTAGCTCAATAATGCCCTCACCATGGGGCGTTTTGCGACACCTGGCAGTCCAGTCAGGATGGGGCATTATTGCAAAATGGGTGTAGTGGGGATTGGGGCATTATGTTAAATGAGATGTAAAATAATTAAATAAAACAAAAACCCTTAAAAAAATCTTATTGGATAACAAAAAGGGAGATGAAAGATGATTGGACAAGGAGAGGGCAAGACGTGGTTTAAAAAACGCTGAATCAATTAAAAAAAAAAAAAAAAAAAGGCTAAAAAACGCCCCATGTAATGGGTTCCGGGCGTTTTTGGGCGTTATTTTTGAATTTTTTTTTAAAAAAACGCCCCACTACGGGGGTCTAACAATATATTTATATTCAACAAAACATAATTGATGTATTCAGGCTAGCAATTGATGATTAAAGAATTGTTTTCCCACATTTTCGCCTTGACTTTTTTTTTTTGGTCAAACTATTGATTTTCATTTTTCAACTGCAGAAATCATATTATAATGATGATATCTATATGTTCTAGTGGTGGAATCTAGAGGAACTTAGAGATTACCTATATAGAATTCATACAATATCATGTTGTCTAGTGAAAATGGTGGAATTGAAGGCCAAGAATCTAATGAAAGTAAAGGCAAAACTAATATTCCTCTGGAAATCAAAGCGTCTAACAATGAAGATCATCAAGTGAATGGCAGCCATGGTTCGGTAAACAATACAACGTCGAGATTCCATCAGTTTCGTAGGAAACTCGATTGGGATTGCCTTAAGAAAACGGGTAAAGAATGGATAAGAAACCCGATGAATATGGTCTTGTTGATCTGGATCCTATGTGTCACGATCTCGGGTGCGATTCTCTTCCTGGTCATGACCGGCATGTTAAATAACGCGCTTCCTAAAAAGTACCAACGAGAAGCGTGGTTTGAGGTGAATAATCAGATTCTCAATGCGTTATTTACGCTCATATGTTTATACCATCACCCTCGTAGGATACACCATCTTGTGCTCCTTTTAAGATGGAGATCGGAAGATGTTCACAAGTTGAGGAAAGAATATTGCAAAAATGGAACTTATAAACCCAACGAGCGGATGCATATGCTTATCGTGGTCTTGTTACTTAACCTCAATTGTTTTGCACAATACGCGTTGTGTGCTTTAAATGTTGGTTACACTAGATCAAAAAGACCAGCAATTGGGGTGGCGATTACTATTTCTGTAGCAATCGCCGCCCCTGCAATTGCTGGTGTGTACACCATTGTTAGCCCGTTAGGGAAAGATTACGATTTGGGTTCCGATGAAGAATCCCAAATTCACAACCATGATGTTAAAAGAGTGAAATCGTTGGAAAAAAGATTGTCTTTTTCACTTTCAACTAGTGAAACTAGTCCGAAATGGAGTGGAGGCATACTTGATTTTTGGAATGATATTTCCATTGCATACCTCTCTTTGTTTTTTAGCTGTTGTGTTTTCGGGTGGAATATGGAAAGACTCGGGTTTGGGAACATGTACGTGCATACGGCTACGTTTCTTCTAGTATGTTTGGCCCCGTTTTGGATCTTCACCATGGCGGCTATCAACATTAGTAACGAGACTATAAGGGAAGCTTTAGGGACTACCGGACTCTTTCTGTGTGTTTTTGGCTTACTTTATGGTGGTTTTTGGAGGATTCAGATGAGGAAAAGATATAATCTACCACCATCTAGCGCGTGTTGTGGTAAACCCGCGGTTACCGATTGTGCATTATGGCTTTTCTGTTGTTGGTGTTCTCTGGCTCAAGAAGTTCGTACGGGTAACTCTTATGATATTGTGGAAGATAAGTTTTACAAGAAACCTGGGCCGGAGCCCGGTCGACCGGGCACTGGTTCTCCGGTCCAGCATAGCTCCTCCTTGACCCTGGGCCGTGGTGGGCTTTCTGAAGATAATAGAAGCCCGACCGCGCAGTTATCAATGGTGGAAGAAGGTTCATCTTCAAGAGGTAAAGATGCAACTCTACAACCACCTTTTCAAAACTCTATAAATAGAGAGGGTAATTAAAGAGTATCTTTTAATTTGTGTGTGAGTTTAGCTTATATAACTGTATGCTAATACTAATTTAAATGCACTTTTCTAGATATTGCATAATTTATAACGTTTTGATTTGTTAATGTAATTACTTAAAAAGGGTGTGATCAAACACCAAATATAGTTTCTTGATGAAGTAATATTCCGTCGAGTCTAGCAATAGTTAATCTAGTTGAAATTTTAAAAAGCTTTCGCACCCGGTAAAAGTTTTATAAATTTAAGAGAATAATATTACAAGTAATAAAGCTCTTGCACCCGAACGATGTTTGATCCATAAAAAGCTCATCACTTTCACCTCCTCAATGATGCTTGTCACCGCTGCCTGCTTGTTCTCGAAAAAAAAAGCCTCGTTCCTTGTCTTCGAAATGCACCAAAAAACCATTTGCACAATCCCATTGAATACCTTTATTACTTTCTTCGACCCATTTACCGCCTTGTGAAGCTCATGGAGATCCCTCACTCTATACGCATATATGGGCGCACCTTGCACCATTGAGACACAAGATGCCAAACCGTCTGCTTTAAGTGACACGAGTTAAAGACGTGTTCTGCAGATTCTGGAAAATTTGTACAAAACCGACACAACTCGTTTTTAACCGGAATCTACGGGTAGAGGTGCACATTTCGGGTCTTTTATATATCCAGTTCCGGGTATTGTCAAAAACCAGGTACTGCAATACCTTGGTCGGGTATGGAGCCGGATTTTGGAGAGAAAGTGATTGGCTTTTTTATTGTCCCAGTTCGGGGTTTTTTGCAGGTTTTGATCGGGTAGGGTTGGGTATACCCGAGTTGGACCCGATCTTATAAAATAGGGTATGGACCCCGTAAATACCCGTCGAGTATGATTGGGTATGGAAATTTCAAGGGTTTTTTTGGATGAGTTATAATACCTGCTTTTTTTGTGCAGCTCTATATATGGGCCTATACAAGTTGGGTCTAAACCCGGCCTAAATTAACCTAAACATAATAATACATGTGTACATAAAACCGTATGTGCTTATTAAAGGTACAACTAGTAATACAACTAAGTCAACTAACCATACCATCTAACATTGCAATTTTTAGGGAAGTGATACGCGGAAACAATCAATACACGCACAAACGATTTAAATGCGAAAACGAAAATAACGAACACAAAATTTTATGTGGTTCGGTTTTGATGTAAAACTACATCCATTATCCATTGGTACTCGGTTTTGAGCAAATATGGGCCCTCTTTAATGAAACTGGTTTTGTTTTCCTTGTCGTCAACGGTCAACCTGAGCCCAAGCCCAAAGCCTTCGCAAACCCAATAGTAATCAACAAAATATACCCAATATTACATGTGAGTTGTTTCGAGACTAGAGGTAGGGTCGTTAATCCCTGAGACGAAATATAAAGAAGTACTCATCAAGTCAGCACGCATGTTTTGCAAAAACACTTCTAGGATTTAGAACATAAAACAAGATAAAATAATAACATATACCGAAACACTAATAATATATAGTACATGCCAAAAGAAGTGGGTGCAATGGTTTTTAACACAAGTTAATAATGCTAAAATTGTAGCCTAAAGTTGATTATTTAGGTCACTCTCGGAGAAGTAGCCCATCAAATATTGTATATATAACTAGGGGTTTGCCCCGCCCGCGTTGCGGGACACTAAGCCGAATATTTCTCTATCTTAATATGCACGTCTGTGTTTTGGTTACCTGTACATACCACTTATAACACGATCTCAAAAAAATTACATTGAGTCAACCAAATAAATTAAAACACTATCATACTTTTGCTTAAGAAAAACAAAAACGATAGAAAAACTATAGTTTTAAACTCGGTGCAAAATTGTAATTTTTCAGGATAAATGAGCGTGTGCCAGGCAGTCGCTTGGCACGAATAAAAATTACACAGAGTCAAACAATTAAAATAAAGCACTACCACAATTTTGTAAAAAAAAAAAAAAAAAACTAAAACGATGGCATGACTGTAATTTTACACTGGGGACAAAATCGTAATTTGACTGGGAAAGCAAAGAAAAACGATGGCAAAAATGTAAATTTAAATTGAGGGCCAAATCGTAATTTGGCTGGGAGGAATAAAACAAAAATAATGGCAAAACTGTAAATTTAAACGGGTTAAAATCGTAATTTTTAACCGAGGGCAAAATTGTAATTTTTAGTTGGGGCAAAAGCATAATTTTATTTTTGAACTGGGGGTAAAAACGTAATTTTGAACTGATGGCAAAATCGTAATTTTAAAGCAGGGATAAAATCGTAAACTGGTTAGGCCAATGAGGGAGTTCAAGGCAGCAGCTGCCTGTCACTACTCCTCCATTTTGTGTCTGTAGTTAGCGTAATTTGACTAAGAAAGCAAACAAAAACGATGAGAAAAATGTAAATTTAAACTGAGGGCAAAATCGTAATTTAGCTGGGAGGAAGAAAACAAAACTAATGACGAAACTGTAAATTTAAACGGGTTAAAATCGTAATTTTTAACCGAGGGAAAAATTGTAATTTTTCACCGGGGGCAAAAGCATAATTTTATTTTGAACTGATGGCAAAAACGTAATTTTAAACTGATGGCAAAATCGTAATTTTAAAACGAGACAAAATCGTAAATTAGTTCAGCCTAAAAAGGCAAAAAAGTCAAAAAGGAAAAAAAATAATAAATCACTGTTCATGGAAGATGGAAAATGTAATAGAGTTAATATCAACATGCGACTTTGGATTTTTTGAATAGCATGTGAAATGCTTTTTTTTAACATCCGATCTTTTTTTTATCATGTGATTTTTTGTTTTTTCCACATACGAGATTTCCTTTATGGGGTTATAACGTGCGATCTTGAGATTGCGTATGTTCGAACGTTAAGACAAGATATACAATACACTTTCACTGTATATATATATATATATATATATATATAGGAGAAGGATCCGTTAGAAACCACCCTTTATTGCGAGAACCGCGAGAACCAATGTGAACACAACAAAAAATACCTAAAAATAGCTAAAAACACACAATTTTTTTACTATTTTTTATAAAAAAAAATCACTATATTTCGTTACCAAAAAAAATTAAAAATTAAAAATTAAAAAAAAAGAAAATTTTGCTACTAAAAGTAGCGATTTTAATGTAAAAAATATTAAAAAAAAATTTGTGTTTTTTTTAAGGTTTTTTGGGGGGTTTGGTTCTCACAATAAAGGTGGTTCTCAAATGCACCTTACCATATATATATATATATATATATATATATTAATAGGGGAGCGCTAAAATGAAAACCACCTTCAGTTGTAAGAACCGCGAGAACCACTCTCAACCAATCAGAAAAAGGGGTAGTTTGGTCATTTCCTTTAAATGTCCAATCTCTCCTCTCTCCTATGTCTGTCTTTAAAGTTGCAGACCTTTCTCTCTCTTAAGACCCCATCTCTCATCTCTCTCTCTCTCTATTAAAATCCTTCACCATCATCTCTCCTCTCATCCTGTGCGAAATCTTCCCAAATCATAACTCAAACCAACCACCACCTCCTTTTCGTCTCCAGCACCCCCACTTCCTTCCATTTCTCGGGTAAAACGGCCAGCCACCATCGTACGGCGGCGACAGCAAGAGAGACGGAGAGAGATTGGGGAGAGAGAGAAAGAAATTTCCGGCCACAGTGGTGACGGCGACACCGCCATGGGAGGAGCCGACGACGACAGAAACATCAGCAGCGGCGGTGGTGCTTCACTTTCCGACGAAACGTTACGGTAAACCCCCTAACTCCTCATTTCTTTAAACCTTCTCAAATTTCGTTTTTCTCCGGTTAGTACCTTTCGTTTCAGGTGGTTGGGTGGTGGTCCGACGTCGATGAAGACGTGGTGGTGGACTTGGTTCAGTTTTGTTAGGCTCGGTTCGGTCAACAGAAGATCGGATTACAGATTCACATCAGACTAGTTCGTGTGCGGCACATATATGGTTCGATTCAGTGGGTCTCGATTCAGTCTCAGGTCCGACGTGGTTCGGGTTGGGTTAACAACAGTGGTGGCGGTGTTATACAACTCAGATTAGGTTTGTTCGACACCGGGTTTTGTTCGAGTTCAGATTTGATTCGGGTTTAACTCACTCGGTTCAAGTTTCGGTTCGGGGCAACTCACCACAAAACGGGTTCAGTCAACTCGGTAAACACCCGAGTAAAACTCGGGCAATGGCAGTCAAAACAGTCGACTCAAAGACCCGGTAACATTTAACGGCGCGAAAATTTCTAGTTATATAGTTTTAGATTTTAGTTAGTTACGCGACCGAGCTCGACTCGATTCGACTAGATACTAGCTTACGTTTAGATATATTTAACGAGAAATTTTATATATAGTGGTTATATTGTTGAAAATTGATTGAATTTTTGGAAAATATATCGACACTTAGTTGTCGGGATCGTCCAAAAAACAAAGGAAACGTAAAAAGTGTAGCGTAAACTTTTTAACGTAAAACGTAAATTTTTTAACATATGATAGGATCTGAGTTTGGATTGATTGTGTTTTGTATTTGAATTAAGATGAACAATGAACAAGTAATGCAGCGGAATGTAAATGGAAACAAACTTTGCACACAATCAAACAGGAGAATTGCTTTCAACACACATTTTCAACGAAGAACCGAATGATTGAATTTATTTCATCAACGATTACAATTGCATGCATGTAACAAACTCCCCCTCAGCCTGAGCTCACAGTGATTTGTTCGTACAGGAAGAAAGATGGTGAAGAGCTGATAGAACAGTACAGGGTACTGTTCTATTTATAGGCACGGACAAACCACTGTGACATCTTTGCTAACGTCACCATGAAAGTGACATCTAACCTCCTAACAAACTCTAGCATCTGATCTATACAAACACTGCTTATGCTAACTACTGATTACAATACATTACATAAACAAACTAAACTACTGTTGAATCCTTCCACTGATGTGAACCCAGCAGTACTTGACATATTCAGCAGTGCTTGACCCATAGCAGTAGATTGAACAGCAGGGCTTTAGTCTTTATCAGTCTTTGACTTGATCGGCAGTTGTAAGACAACAGTTGTAACGATCAGTGGATTGGAGGTCATCAGATGTTGAAACCATTTTCAAGGGGAGAGACTTGTATACATAACATCTGCTTATTCTGGATCCACTGCTCTGATCCGGTTTTGGCTTTAATTATCTGTTCCTCTGATAGGGTTCAATCCCAACAACGTAGAACGTAAACTTTTTAAGGTAAAACGTAAATTTTTTAACGTAAAACGTAAACTTTTTAATGTAAAAACGTAAAGTTTTTAACGTAAAACGTAAAAAATTTAACGTAAAATGTAAAACGAAAACTTTTTAACGTAAAACGTAAACTTTTTAACTTAAAACGTAAACTTTTTAACGTAAAACGTAAATTTTTTAACGTAAAACGTAAACTTTTTAACGTAGAACGTAAACTTTTTAACGTAAAACGTAAACTTTTTAATGTAAAAACGTAAAGTTTTTAACGTAAAACGTAAATTTTTTAACGTAAAACATAAACTTTTTAACGTAAAACGTAAACTTTTTAACCTAAAACGTAAAACTTTTTTTATGTAAATTGTAAAACGTAAAAAACGGTGCGTTAAAAAAACGACGCGTGAAAAAGCCGGTCGTAAAAACGGCGCGCAAAAAAATTTGTTTTGTTAAAAAATATGAATTGTTAAAAAATAACAATTAATATAATAATTCAAAAATAGTAATAAAAACAATAAAGACAAAAAGACAAAAAATATTTAATAATAATTTTTAATTACTTTTAATCTCATCCATTGATCTTGAAGATCTAATTGTTGAAAAGTGGTTATCTCGATTCTTACAACTGAGGGTGCTTTTCATTTTAGCGCTCCCCTATATTAGTATGAGACTAAGATTATGTATATTAATCCTTCCCTCAAAGTTTGGTAGCATCTTAATGACCATTCAGATGCTACCTCTTAATGGTTTAAAACATCTGAATGAATAAGAGGTAACCTCAAGTCTGAATGGTTAAGAGGTAACCTCTGAATGGTAAATCATCACATGTCACATTCTTCTACTTTCTCATTGGTAAAATTCTTAATGGTTCCATTAAGAGGTAGCCTCTTAATTACCATTCAGAGGCTACCAAACAGCCCCTAAATATACATTAGGTCTTTTCTTTGATTATAGTCCACACATCCAATCTTTTTTCATGTGGTTTTTTCACTTATCGTCATTTGAATAAGGAACCAATCTTTTTCCATACAGTATTTTCACTTATTATCGTCTGAATAAGAAACCAAATCATAAAGACATTGGTACAAGATATCAGAATTCAAAATAACTATTATACAAGGGTCAGACAAGGAATCCATGCTTCCGTGTCCATATCACTGAGTCGAGCCGAGCTAGGGCAAACTCAGGCTCAGCTCGAATAAAAACCGAGCCAGCTCACCTCCCCTAACCAACCATCAATCACTGCATGCAACCTCATTTTCCCCTATACTTCCCTAACTTTTTTTTAAACAATTAAAATCAAACAAGAGTTTGCTTTGTTGTCAAGTTTTGATTGGTTAAATTAAAGAGGGGAAGATTAATTTTGGTGAAATATGAACAGGAGAATCTGGAGGGATGTCGGCCACTTGGGAAAATTTTGGCACCCCCTGCAACACATGGGGCAGTATTCGCTCTCCTGCCCGTGAGTCCCTGATGTGTCCGGGAAAGCCACTCCGTCCACCCTAACATAATTTCATAATTTCTTTAACATGGATCTCAAAGAGACTAACATCAGTAGCCCTCTTAAAGCTTCATTCTAAAACCAAATGAAGACAATAAGTAACCTAAAACAAGTAACCTATCATGTTAGATTCTTTTATTGTATTTAAAAAATACCTAATACTATACTATTATTATTAAATAAGTAGTCAAAGTTGTGAGGATATCAGTACTTATATAAAAACGAAATAAAATAATTAACTTGAAGGCATTATTGTTTGGAAATATGGGCTACCATGAATATAAGTTGTTCTTTTCAAGAATTGGTCGGGCCCATATGTCACGATAAATCACAAATGGATAACAAGATGTACTGGAACTGGTGGCTTGGTGACTCGAGTATGTATTTAACTCTGATCGTTATGAAGGACGGGATGCATTTACTCGATTGAGGACATTCCAGAATGCTTATCCGGTAATTTAGTTGTTCGTTAAAAAAAAAAAAAATTACCAACGTTGTGTCGGGCTAATAGGCTGCTAGCACAGGTGTCGTGTTTTCCATCCTATGCTGCCACCTACTCATGGGGGACGACACGTGCCTTTTATGCATTGCATATAGTCATCTAATCTTCAACCAATAGATAATTATGTTGGTTATCATAGAAAGGTAGTGGTTATTTAGTTGTTTGATTAATATATAGCAATGAAATGAAATAACAAAGCACAAACGAAACTGTTACTGAAATTAGGATTGGTGTTTCACAATGCTGTTTTGTTTTATATATATATACTAGCGGTAAGACCCGTGTGCAAACACGGGTCGTTTATTAGAAAAACATGCATAACACATATTGATAGAACATATACATATGTGTATAGATATTGTACCAAAACGTGTTATCTATTATAGCTAAAAGACAACTATAGACATGCATCATTAGTTAATATATAGGATACATATGAGTATTTCCATTGTGCTATCCACAAAAAAAAGTAGCACCCACCAATTGACAATGAAACCTGTTTATAGACATAACTACATATAGAACATGTCTAAGAAGCAAAATTAGTACTACCAACGAACCAAATGTACAACCACAAACAATCATGACATGAAACTAAGAGGACTTTATCTTTGTCACCGTATGCACAACTTTTTTTAACTTCAGCAATTGAGTAGACTTGTGAAACTCTAACGAAAGTTCATCACCAAAAGCAATATTGCAAGATCTCAGATAAGAAGACCATCCAACAACAGCGTAGTTGAATCTAGTATTGGTCTTTTGAGATGTTGTAAACAGTTCCTGGACTTCACATTTGAGATTCTGGATCTTGATAGGCTTAGGATTATCAGTATGCACATCCAACGCAGAAGATACATCTGATGGCAGATGCTAAAAAACAGAAAATTGAATAGTGAATTTTATAAAATATTGATATATAATTGAAATTGTTGAAATAACGAAACAAAGCAACGACTGCAAAAGCTTACAAGTCTGTCTTCAGCATGTGTGGTGAAGTGTAAGACTGATTCTGAAGTGGATGATACTAAACGAACCTTTCGAACTTTACACGGTCTATCAACAGCTTCATTATCCTCTACAATTGTCTTGCCACGAAGTTTGTGCATCTTTTCAACCTAAGTAAATTAATTTAGAATATAACAACTCTAAATTCTTGAAATTTTATAACTTTCTTTATCAACACAAACTATCTTCTCAACTCAGCTTTGAAGTTTAAGACTCAATCATACAGAAGAATATCAATATATTGAGACAATAATAAAATAGACAGTATAAAACTAATAAACACTTACATTAGATACAACACTTGAAGAGGCAGAAATGCCACGAACAGGAAAATCTTTAGACTGTAGTTGAGGATCATTAACATCATCAGCTATTTTTACAGAATGATCTTCAGGCTACAACAAAATTTAAAAAAACCTTCTTATACTTATTATACAATAAAATATATGCGTAGAAAATTATAAATTTACAGCATTTTTAACATCTGACTCATCAACCAGACGCACAATCTTTGAATCAAATAGCCCATCATCAGCAAACTATATTTATAAGAAGAATCATATATAAGAAACCATATTTTAAATCATAATAAAATATAAATATTACATGCGTATATATACATTAAAAATATCCTCAAAACTCGTAAACTGCTTAGAATTACCAACCGAAGCTCCAGTATCCTCATCATCCAAAGCAACTTCTCCGGAATCCAGAAGCTGTTTGTGTTTAGCCTACAAAATGAGATTTCCAGTCTCGGAATGGAAAACGGAAAGCTCAAACGTTTTAGATGCAATCATGGTGAAAACCAACCAAGATTCAACTAGTATAGGAACTTCTTCAATCAATTTTGACCATTCATCAGTAAATCCGCATCCATCAGTCCATCCTTTCATCATCACATTCCAAAACCTTTCGCCAACATAGATAGTTGCCATCCCATACTCGTAATTTTTACCATAGAATTGTTTCCAAAATTTGTCAGCAATTAGCTATAGAAGAAGCAAAGGAATATTTAGTGCAGACTTACAAATTTGATATGAACTAATGAGCAACAAAAGTTACAACGGATTAGTCAACAAAAGTTAAAATGAGAATTACTCAACAGGGTTAGTCAACAGTAGTTACAGTATTTACACACAACCTAACCACTGTTTGGCTATCAACTATTACATACCTCTGTTGCTATCCAACAGAGGTTTCGTAACAACTGTCATCCATTATGTCCAACAGAGGTTGCAACATGGACACATCTTAAATATCAGATGTTAGTCAACCGAGGTTAAAAGACTTAGTCAACAGATGTTAAAAAGGTTAGTCAACAGATGTTAAGATGTCACACCCCGATATTTCCACGTATTACCGGTGGGCTCGGTGGGGAGTATCGTGACGTAGTTGATATCATCATAGACAATTTATCACAGTTTAATACACAACGGAAGTCGAAAGATAAAAACATTACAACCCGAAAGAAAGTAATATCAATTATTACAAAAACGGTTGTAAGGGATCCACAGGCGGATCAAGTTAAAAGGAACATTGTTCAACAGATTTATAAACATCTAAGCTTGCAAGACTCTTTATTGCTGCTAGGAGTAGCCAGCCTATTCCGCCTAGTACCTGCACTTAGCCTTTTGGAAAAATACGTCAGTTTACACTGGTAAATACAATTAACCGACTCATTTTGAAAATGTTTAAAAAAAAGTTGATTTGAATGCACAAGGCACAAAATATCTTTTATAACTTGGGATAATTATTTAAAATAAACTTGTTAAAGAATTACATGTTTATTATACGTTCAGTAGCCCGGGCTGAAAACCGGGTTAAAGATTAATAGACGCACCACATAATATATCCCACGGCGAGTTATTCTCGAACAGGTGGGTACATTATTTTACATCCGCACCGGAAGGTGTATGCCTACACCCCGTGCTAAAGTCGTGGCCATTTCAATGAATGAGCTGAGGATATCCAGGACATGGTCATTAACCCCCCCTCCTAAAGGCTTAAAACAAACAAAACAGATTAAATGGGTTATCTCAATGATTTAACCTTCATACGATTAAAAATTCAATACCCGACCAAGCGGTATTTTATATACCGTACCCCAAGCCCGTATAAGGGAAAATAAGTTAAAAGTATTTACCTAAGCAAATTATACAAATTTATCCCAGCCGTATACAATCAGCAATTGCAACTATCTTTTACTGGGCTCCTAAATCTGGAACGAAGGTTTTAATAACCTATTAGATTCCTAACGGGTCTCACTTAAGTTTAAACTTAGACCGGTTAGTTTTAAAGAAAGGTGTACGGTTCAAAATGCATGATTAAGCGAAGACCGGATTAGAATGTGGTTTAGACCCGACAAGTATGAAGACTTGTATAATATGGGTAAACTAAACCTATTCTGGATTTTGAAGTGAGAATGATAAGGTTTGACCCGTTTTGGTTAATTTAAGCAAACTAGTTACATAAACCGTACCGAACGCGATAAATGCATAACTGGTAACCAAATGAGTCATGAACAGGTTTCCTAAGTTAATATGCCTTAAATATGTTGTGATATCAGTAGGATACCTTCCATTATGCCCAAAACGAATTTAAAATCAATTTAAGCCCCGTAGGGGTATTTTGGTCATTTTAAGGATTATAAAAGAGGTTAAATATTAACCTGAGGTTCTGGTCTTAAATGATCAGTAAAAAAATTTATTTTTGCAAGTCATATCAGTAAGGTATTGCATATATGTGAAATTTATCATTTATAACCGAACTATGCACCGTAGGGGCATTTTGGTCATTTCACATAAGCTTTAAAGGTCAAATTTGGAAATCTGAGTTCAAAACTTTTGCTTACTATTAAAGTATAAAAATTTACTTAAAACATCAGTAGGTATTAAGTCTTATATGTCAAAAATAGTTTTAATCCATACTATGCGTTTAAAACGCGTAAAAAGTCGGTTTTAAGCGATTTTCAGGTTATATAGGGAAATCTGAGTTTTTGATCAGTTTATAAAGTTCAAAATATTTTATTTATCATATAAAATCAGTAGCAAAAGATTTGGTATCAAAATGTTATGTAAGACTCATTTTATTAGTAAAAAGGGTATAACCGACAATTACCGAATCAAAGCAAGAACCCTATGTTATGTTCAGTTTAAAAATAAATAAAAATCTTCAAAAATCCCAAAATATTATATCACATCAGTGGGTAAAAAGTTTCATGTCAAAGTTTGGGTTTAGATAGGCTTTATGCTAATAATGCCGTTTAATTAATAAAAAGCTTTCAAATTACGATATTGAGCATAACTCCTAATTTAGACCTCAAACTGATGTCAAATTTTTTAGGACATGTTTATAAATCAGTAATAAAGGTTTTTGTCCTCTCACATTTTCAAAAATCTTGTTTTAAGGTCAAAAGGGCATAATGGTCAATATTTAAGCAATTAACTGAAACATGCAAATGAATCGGATTAATTAGGAACCAAGTTGTATAACCGCAGAGGGTTATACTAACCTATAACCTGGTCCTAATGGAACTCTAAGGCATATCTAAACTAAGCTAAATCGGGTCAGAACTGAAAGTTAAAGCAAAAGTATACTTTTGCGACTTTCGGTTCCGAACCGAGCCTAAACTCAAAATTGTCGGGTTGAACATGCTTAGACATGTTCTTACATTAATTACCAAGTTATATAAGTGTTAAAACAGGTTTCATAGCTTCTACATTGTTAATTATGAGTTTATTTGCAAAATAGCTTTCTGTTGACTTTTTAATATTAAGTTTGACCCGACAATTGACCTAGTTAGAGTGGAAATCAGAGGGTACCCTTTTAAGGGTTTATTACCCACATAATTACCAACTCATAGCTACTTTCAATTCGAAAAATGACTGGACCATTAGTGTTTAATCACTAAGTCAAAGCTTAATTACGACGGCTTTGACTTTCGGTCATTAGACTACTAAAACATGAATTAGAGAAGCTAAGAATGCTTACAAAGGCTCTTAGCACGAATTAGAAGCTTAAGAAATCTTGCTTGAGCTCCAGGAAGTTCCAGAGGGAGAGTTGTGAATATTTTTTAAAGTGTGCAAATGAACTAGTAGCAAACAAGAGCTTATATAGGACATTAAAACTCACAAGATCCTTCCACATAACTCTACAACTGATCTCTGATGAATCCCAGGTGTCCCTATGCATGAAAAACTGTTGGCTGAGCTCCTAGATTCGAAAAACAGCATGCAAAGGCGGTGTAACCTGCTGTAACAGGCATCTGCCATCTTTTTCTGCATCTGCAGGTCCTACGCGGCCCGCGTAAGTTCTGGCCAAGGCCTACGCGGCCGGTATGGATGTCAGGTCCGGTCAACAAGTTTTCAGACTTTGCAATTTTGGCCCTGGTCCCTCTAAACATGTTTTAACTTTCATTTATTGCACTTTTAACCCCCAAACTTGACTTTTAAGGACTCTAAGTCATAAACAAACTTTGTTAAGCTCCCGGTTAGTTATACGATCACCTAAAAGTCCTGAATTTCAACGTTGACGCTTTTAACCCATTATTTACGAATGTTAACGTATTTTCCTCATACGATATCGAAACCTTGTGAAATTTTTATCACTTATTCTCGGGAGCATAATTAATCGTTACAAAGCTTCGGGTTCGTTAAAAGGTCACTCAGAGGTATAATTTAAACATGTTGACACATTTAACCCTTGCGGCTTGCAAACTTTCACTTTCTTCCACAAACGGTTTCATACGATTCATGATTCATTCGTTTAAGGGTATAAACATCGTGTAGGGTTGTTGAAAGGCAAAATTATCAAATGTTGACACTTTGAATCCTTTTACACACATACTTTCTTTATTTTTCAACTTTAGTCCCTCTGAAATAATTCTTTACACGTCTAAAGTCCATGACACGTGTCCTTATAATATTGGTCGTGATTTTACGAGGTGTTACATCCTCACCCCCTTAAAAGAAATATCGACCTCGAGATTTACTGAAATAAATGAGGGTACTTCTGTTTTATTGTGGATTCAACCTCCCACGTGTATTCGGGACCTCTACGGGCATCCCATTTAACCTTCACAATCGGTACATGCTTCTTTCGAAGCTTCTTAACCTGTCGGTCCTCAATCGACAAAGGTTTTTCAACAAACTTCAAGCTCTCATCTATATGCACATCGTATGTGGCATGACTAGTGATTCATCAACTAGACATTTCTTCAGATTGTAGATGTGAAACACATTATGAATTCCCCTGAGTTCTTCAGGCAGGTTTAACTTATAAGCCACTGTTCCGACACATTCGATGATCTCGAATGGTCCTATGTATCTTGGGCTTAACTTGCCTTTCTTGCTAAATCGCATTACCCCTTTCCAGGGTGATACCTTAAGTAGAACTTTGTCACCTACCTCGAATTTCAGAGGTTTACGCCTTTTATCTGCGTAGCTTTTCTGCATATCCCTGGCAGCTTTGAGACGATCGCGTATCTACACAATCTTATCTGTCATCTCCAGGACTATATCAGGTCTTGTTAGTTGGACATCTCCAACTTCTGCCCAACAAACGGGCGTCTGGCACTTCCTTCCATACAAAGCTTCAAAAGGTGCAGCTTGAATACTCGAGTGATAGCTATTATTGTACGAAAATTCGATCAACGGAAGATGATCATCCCAACTTCCACCTAAATCAATAACACAAGCTCTTAACATATCCTCCAGAGTTTGAATTGTACGCTCGCTCTGACCATCCGTCTGAGGATGATATGCAGTGCTTAAGTTTAATCGAGTACCCAATGATTGCTGAAAGCTTTTCCAAAAGTGAGACGTATATCTCGTATCCCTATCATAGATGATAGACACTAGTACTCCGTGAAGAGATACAATCTCGTCCACGTACAGCTAGGGGTGAGCATTTCAGAAAACCCGACCCGACCCGAGAGAAAACCGACCCGGACCGAAAACCGAGATTATGCTAAAATGAAGACCGAAGACCGGACCTATAAGTGACGGGTCGGTCCTGGCTCGGTTCGCTATAAACTGTCGGGTTGGATTCTTGTTTTGGCCGGACCGATGTGATGAGTTTCATTAGACCATCTTCTATCTTCAACAACAATTATTTCTTGTTCGTGGCAAAGGTTGTTTTCATATACATCTTCATTTCTTCCTCATATGCTACAAATAACTTAGCTTTCAAAGGTTGATTCATAAAGCAAACTTCATTTCTGAATCAAGTTTTCTTCACTTTCTTCACGTAACTCTTTTACCCTCTGTTACTTTGACTTATCAAGTTTGAAGAAATGAAGTTCTATCTTGGAAAGCGATAAATAACTATGATGAAGACTTGTATAGGTAATAATGCTTTTCGCAGTAACCAATGTAGCCTGTGCATGCTTCTAAAACTTTAATTAAAGTACATGGGGAAAATAAGAATTAAAATGATCCCCTTAATTGAAATACAATCAAATTACGTAAACATAGCTAAGAAAACATAAGTTATATATTAATTCAAAAATTAAAAATTTTGTTTATTCTGTTGTGTTTGTTCTAATAAAATTAGTTGTTCAAAAAAATATGGCATAACAAATACACAAAGGTTTATGCTGTTCAAAAAAATAATATAGCATAACAAGTACACAAAGGTTTACAAATAAATTTAACTATTTATCGATTCTTTTAAAATAGAAACGAAGACAATAATAAAAAAGCTTAAAGTACAAAACATTAATAAAACTTTAAATAACTAACAAATTCTAAAAGCAGTATAATGTTATTTTCAAAGTAAAATAAAACGTAACAAAATAGTATTATATAAATAATAGTTCCAATTATTTAAATTAAAGGAGAACATAAAAAACAATAGAAATTAAATATACAAATAAGTATATTATAATATATCTTTTGAAAATTTTCCAATGTGCTTCTCGAGACCCAAAATTCTTGGAAAACACATATATCAATTAATACATTTTAAAATCTTATTTTCAGAATAAATAAAATACTTCTCTTTGTTTCACATCTCTCTCAAACCGTTAGATAATACTCACAATCAATTTTTTTTTATCTTTTATCTTCTATCTAGAGCTTCTAGCAATAAGCAACACCTCTTCTTCATTCTCTGTCGCTGGTCATGTGCATATCAAGGACCCTTCGTCTGATCGTCTCTCAATATCCTCTAATTTTATTTCTACCTTTCAGCCAACTCTAAACAACACTTTGTCTGATACTACCGGCTGATCAACATATCTTGTGCGTTTTTGCTATTTACGTAGGCACCTCGGGTCGGTTCGGGTTTCATGTGGATGTCTCAGGTTTGGACCGAACCCGAGACCGAAACCGAAAATTGTATAACTAGAGAACCGATACCTAACCGAATTACATTGGGTAAGGTACGGTTTCGGGTTTTCTCGGGTCGGTTTTCGGGTTTTTTCGGGTTGGACCGAGATATGCTCACCCCTACGTACAGCTGAGCTAACTTATCTGAGCTGTGTGTTTCCTTAATAGGTAGGAAGTGGGCTGACTTGGTCAACCTGTCGACTATAACCCAAATAGTATCATTTCCTCACTTTGTCTTTGGTAACTTTGTGATGAAATCCATAGTTACCATTTCTCACTTCCAGGTGGGAAGTTCAGGCTGTTGCAGCAAACCTGACGGTTTCTGGTGTTCTTCTTTAACTTGAGCACACGTCAGACATTTGGCCACATAAGTGGCTATAGACTTCTTCAAGCCTATCCACCAATAATTTGCCTTCAAATCTTGGTACATCTTATCACTTCCAGGATGAACAAAATACTTGGAGTTATGGGATTCTTGAAGAATCACATCCCTAAGTCCTCCATAAATTGGAACCCATATTCGTCCATTCAATCTTAGGATTCCATCCTTGCCATATGATAACTGTTCAGCAGTTACACCCAACTTTTCATTTGGATAGTTAGCTTCTAATACAGCTTCCTTTTGAACGGCTAATAATCTTTCATTCAAACTGTTCTTCAATTCAATGCTCTTGGCATTGATTCTAATGGGCTTAACCCTTTCCTTTCTGCTCAAAGCATCGGCGACCATATTCGCCTTACCTGGATGGTATCGGATTTCACAATCATAATCTTTCAGTGTCTCCATCCATCGACGCTGTCTCATGTTCAGATCCTTCTGGTTGAACAAGTGTTGAAGGCTTTTATGATCAGAATAGATCACACACTTAGTCCCATACAGGTAATGCCTCCAAAGCTTCAGTGCAAATACAACGGCACCCAACTCCAAATCGTGGGTGGTGTAATTCTTTTCGTGCACTTTTAATTGTCGGGAAGCATAGGCAATAACTTTGCCCTTCTGCATGAGCACACATCCCATACCTGTGTGTGAGGCATCGCAGTAAACCACAAATTCTTCGATCCCTTCAGGAAATGTCAACACAGGAGCATTGCTCAATTTTTGCTTAAGAATCTCAAAGGATTCTTGTTGCTTAGGACCCCAATCAAACTTGATATTCTTTCGAGTTAATGAAGTTGGGGGTGCTACAATCCTTGAGAAATTTTCAATAAAACGCCTGTACTATCCTGCCAGACCCAAGAAGCTGCGAATCTCTGTGGGCGTCTTCGGCTCTTGCCAATTCATGATAGCTTCAATCTTAGCAGGATCCACCTGGATACCACGCTCACTAACCACATGTCCAAGGAATTGGACTTCACGAAGCCAAAATTCACATTTTGAAAACTTGGCGTAGAGCTTTTCTTGTTGAAGAAGTTTAAGAATACAACGAATATGCTTCTCATGATCAGCCTGATTCTTCGAATAAATAAGAATGTCATCAATGAAGACAATGACAAACTTGTCCAAGTATTGCAAACGCGATTCATGAGATCCATGAACGCTGTTGGTGCATTAGTGAGTCCGAACGGCATCACTAAGAACTCGTAGTGACCATAGCGAGTTCTGAATGCAGTATTGTGCACATCTTCATCTCTAACCTTCAGCTGATGATATCCTGATCTCAAGTCGATATTGGAGAAGTAACTGGCTCCTTGAAGCTGATCGAATAGATCGTCGATCCTGGGCAATGGATATCTATTCTTGATTGTAACCTTGTTCAGCTCTCGATAATCAATGCATAAACGCATTGATCCATCCTTTTTCTTCACAAACAGGATCGGTGCTCCCCAAGGAGATGAGCTAGGCCTAATAAATCCTTTTGCCAACAAATCATCCAACTGAGTTCTCAACTCTTTCATCTCAGTTGGGCCCAATCGGTAAGGTGCTCTTGCAACAGGTGCTGCTCCAGGTATAATGTCGATTCTAAACTCTACTTGCCTATCTGGGGGTAAACCAGGTAGTTCTTCAGGAAATACATCAGGGTATTCAGAAATGATAGGGATGTCTTCGATCTTGGGCTTTGGTTCATCAATAGTCACTTGTGCCATATAAATGACACAACCTTTCTTCATACACCTTGATGCCTTAAGCATAGACACTTGCTTAGGCAGCCCATGTTGAGTGTCTCCCTGAATTGTCAACGGCTCACCATAAGGTGTTTTAATAACCACTTGCTTCTTATCACAAACGATCTGAGCTTGGTTATGAGATAACCAATCCATGCCTATTACTATGTCGAATCCAGCTAGTTTCAAAGGAAGCATAGACAATGGAAAAGAGTGGTTCCTAATGGATATGAAACATCCATCTAACACGGTTGAAGCAGTTTCTATGGTACCATCGGCCAATTCTACTTCATACTTTATACTTAGGGTTTTAACAGGCAGATTTAATAACTTACAAAACTTATTATCTACAAATGATTTATCTGCACCCGAATCAAACAATACCCTTGCATAAACATCATTGATAAGAAAGGTACCTGTTATCACGTTGTCATTTTGGATCACTTCTTGGGCATTCATTTGGAAGACCCGGGCATTGGTCTTCTTGCCTTCTTCAGGTTTCTTCGCATACTTTGGGCAGTTGGACTTGATATGCCCTTTTCTCGTTACAATTGTAACAAGTTGCATCCTTAATCTTTTTACAATCCAACGTTTTATGCTCAGAAGACTTACAGATCCCACAAGCTCTTGGCTGTGATTGGGACTTTGATTTATACTTGCACTTTCCCAAATGGCGCTTCTTGCAGGTCTTGCATTTGGGCTTCTCACCCGACTGTTGGTCATCTTTCTTGAACCCTGAACTCTTCTTGTGATCAGAGTTCCCTTTGTGCTTCTTGTCTAAACGGTGTGAGTTATCATCCTCACGTTTTCTCTTCCCAGCATCAGAATTCCTAAGCGATCTCTGACTGACCGCATCAAGGGTAAGAGATAATGACAAATCAGCTACTGACCTAAAGGTAGTAGGTCTTGATGCTTTCACACTCGCTTTGATCTCCGGGGCTAAACCCCCAATGAAACGGGCTATACGCTTTGGTTCCGGTGTCACCAAGTATGGAACCAATCGAGACATGGTATTAAAGCTCGTGAGATACGCCTGACAGTCTAAATTCTTCATAACCAATGTCAGAAAGTCGGTCTCGATCTTCTCAACTTCATGTTGAGGACAGAAATTCTCTTTGATCAAAGCAACAAACGGATCCCATGTTAAGTTATATAATGGAATCTTTCCAGTAGCTTGGATTAAGGACCTCCACCAAGCTAGAGCTTCTCCCTTGAATGATTGTGAAACATACTTCACAACATCTTGCTCTGCACATCCACTAATATCAACTACCGTATCCATCTCATCTAGCCACGTCATGCAATCAATGGCTCCTTTTTCCCTAGTGAAATCCCTGGGCTTGCAGGAGACGAAATACTTATAAGAACAGGTTTTTGCTCGTGGCTCCTTATCAAATACAATCTTCTTAGATGGAACGCTATGCTGATTTGAAGAGTGCTGGCCATCATCCTTCTTTGACTCGTGAGTTTTAGATGGTGGCTTACTATGAGCCACAGAGTGAGTCTTAGGGTGTGATTTGGAATGAGGTACCGATAGGGTCTTGCTCCGAGTACCACTTGATTCATTAAACTGCCTATACATGGCCTTGGTAACAGCATTATCAATCAATGCTTGAAGTTCCGCACCAGTTACATTGATCCTGGTAGTTTCATGATTCTCCCTTGGATGACTGTTGACATCTTCTGATTCTGCCATGTAGCTTGTTTGCTACATAAAGTAATGACAATGATTTATTTAGAAGTTTATAACAGAATTGTCCTCTTGATGATTTATTAAGCATGGTATAAATAAACCATATTGGTTAATTTATTAAACATATTCATTCAGGATTTTATCATAATTATCCTCAGTCATAATTTATTAATATATTATAATGGCACAAAAGGCCAGGTTACAGGGACAATTTAAACTATAAGCCATGATCTTATAGGATCGAGGCATTAAGGCATTGAATCATAGTTCATTACCTTTCTTGACAGGGAGTCATAGACTACAACTGTCTTTTGTCTTATATGACAATGAATATGGCCCGCAGGCATTACATCACTAATGGATATTGAATATAAGAAAGGAATTGGAAGGATCCAATATAAGGATGACTTACGTGATTTTATCGAATCACATTTGCCAGGAGTGTTAACATGTTTTCAGATGTTAACAAGGATTTTGAATCTTACAAGGAATTACCATCATGGCCCTGTCTTAATACGACACATGGCTAGGTTTTGCCTTCAAGATTTTCTTTAATATATAATGGCAGAATTAATTTTTAAAAGGAATGATATTTTAATTTATTTCATATTTTATATTTATGCATATAATGACAAAAATAAAATTTTTAATTAAACATTCCACTAAAATTAAAAGAGTATATATTTGCCCTAAACGGGACTTTAACATAAATGACTTGCCCACGCAGGGGCTAAACTAAAAATACAAGTCCTCGCAGGGACTGAATACATAAATAGATGTCCACGCAGGGACTTGATTGAAATAAGGAAATTACAATACAAATAAATAAATAAGGAATCTTCAAAAATCCCTTTTCTTCTTTCCCTTGATTAGATTCGCCAGACCTTTGAGAAATCCTCGGTGGCTCCTACGCTCTTCTTGAACCTCCCGTTCCACCTGACTCAACCTTTGAAGAATCTCCTGTTGTTGCGATGGCTGGATCTGCGGCGGCTGCGGCTGCTGATGCTGCGGAGGTTGAGGAGGTGGCGGGTATTGGTACCCATAAGTCGGGTACCCAGTCTGATATGGGACTCCATAGGGCCCCTCGGGATGAAGAGCATTGTAGTTTGCCGCTACAAGGTATGGGTCAACTTCAGCGTAGTTGTAGTTAGTATGAGCTGGCTGCTCAAAAGGGTTATACGCCACTGTACCGACGTATGAAGGAATCGGGTTATCATAACCCATTGGTGGTGGTGCGACTGGCGTAGAGTCCACCTCAGAAACGGGGTTTGAAGGCCCACCCATCTGTGGGTCTTCATATAGTGGCGGGTAATGACTGCCACTTGAATGCTGAGGGGTGCTAAAATGGAATCCCCCTCACACGGACATCCATGCTCCTGACCTCCTACGCCTCGGTGGCTCCAGAGGCGGTTGCTGCTCTGGCGGCGGGGGAGTGACCGCTACAAAACGTGAATCCTCCGAGGGATCCTGCTGTTGCTGCTGCTGAGACGGGTTGTAAGAGGGAGTAAACACCCAGTCGTACTGGGCAAACCTTGCCTCATAGCTGTCTGGACCACGATAAGGTGATCCATGAAAAGACGACCCATCCGAAATCTCGATGGGGTGAGTAGGTATCCCAGATGGTGGTTCGGCAGGATCTGGGTCATCATCCATATCCATGTCCTGAGCTTCAGGAAAATGGTCTTCAGGGCCCAATGGGTTATGACCCATTGGTTCTTCAATCTGATTTGCCGGGTTAAACCGGCTCTGGAAATATGGGGTCGGGTCTTGAAACGCGCGGTGTGACCCCGACCGCTGCAGTGGTAGGTAAGAGTGGTGTGAATCATTGGGCTCGTTCTCCGATTGTGGCCCAAAGGAATGATGGTAAGAGGGTGATGAACAAAGCAAGACAGATCGCCTCGCGGGCTCCAAATACGTCCTCCAATTTTCTTGAGGACTTGTGCTCATAGTAGCTGACGGAGTTCGCCGGTGTGAAGGCCTGACCTCATGATCGTTGGGGGCCTTGAATGGCCCCTTGCCTCGTCCTCCTCTTCGGAACCTTGGTGGCATTTTGTAGATCCTGTCAAAACAAACAAAAGAAACAACAAAGGAAACAATAAAGGACAAAATAAAATGAATTAGGATTAGTCCTAAGTTCTTTGCCTAGACTCGGAAGTCGAGGAATGTGCAAACTGTGTCATTGAGATTAAACACAAAAGGCTAGTGTTTAATTCACTCAATGTTGGCTCTAATACCAACCTGTCACACCCCGATATTTCCACGTATTACCGGTGGGCCCAGTGGGGAGTATCGTGACGTAGTTGATATCATCATAGACAATTTATCACAGTTTAATACACAGCGGAAGTCGAAAGATAAAAACATTACAACCCGAAAGAAAGTAATATCAATTATTACAAAAACGGTTGTAAGGGATCCACAGGTGGATCAAGTTAAAAGGAATATTGTTCAACAGATTTATAAACATCTAAGCTTGCAAGACTCTTTATTGATGCTAGGAGTAGCCAACCTATTCCGCCTAGTACTTGCACTTAGCCTTTTGGAAAAATACGTCAGTTTACACTTGTAAATACAATTAACCGACTCATTTTGAAAATGTTTAAAAAAAATTGATTTGAATGCACAAGGCACAAAATATCTTTTATAACTTGGGATAATTATTTAAAAATAAACTTGTTAAAGAATTACATGTTTATTATACGTTCAGTAGCCCGGGCTGAAAACCGGGTTAAAGATTAATAGACGCACCACATAATATATCCCACGGCGAGTTATTCTCGAACAGGTGGGTACATTATTTTACATCCGCACCGGCAGGTGCATGCCTACACCTCGTGCTTAAGTCGTGGCCATTTCAATGAATAAGCCGAGGATATCCAGGACATGGTCATTAACCCCCCCCCCCCAAAGGCTTAAAACAAAAAAAAAAACCATATTAAACGGGTTATCTCAATGATTTAACCTTCATATGATTAAAAATTCAATCCCGACCAAGCGGTATTTTATATACCGTACCCCAAGCCCGTATAAGGGAAAATAAGTTAAAAGTATTTACCTGAGCAAATTACACAAGTTTATCCCAGCCGTATACAATCAGCAAGTGCAACTATCTTTTACTGGGCTCCTAAATCTGGAACGAAGGTTTTAATAACCTATTAGATTCCTAACGGGTCTCACTTAAGTTTAAACTTAGACCGGTTAGTTTTAAAGAAAGGTATACGGTTCAAAACGCATGATTAAGCGAAGACCATATTAGAATGTTGTTTAGACCCGACAAGTATGAAGACTTGTGTAATATGGGTAAACTAAACACATTCTGGATTTTGAAGTGAAAATGATAAGGTTTGACCCGTTTCGGTTAATTTATGCAAACTAGTTACATAAACTGTACCGAACGCGATAAATGCATAACGGGTAACCAAATGAGTCATGAACAGGTTTCCTAAGTTAATATGCCTTAAATATGTTGTGATATCAGTAAGATACCTTCCATTATGCCCAAAACGAATTTAAAATCAATTTAAGCCCCGTAGGGGTATTTTGGTCATTTAAGGATTATAAAAGAGGTTAAATATTAACCTGAGGTTCTGGTCTTAAATGATCAGTAAAAATATTTATTTTTTCAAGTCATATCAGTAAGGTATTGCATATATGTGAAATTTATCATTTGAGTAAAATGCACGGATAGTCCCTGTGGTTTTGCAAAATAACAGCTATAGTCCCAAACTTTTGGAAATTACACCGGTGCTCCCTGTGGTTTGACAGTTTGTTACTCGGATAGTCCCTGGAGTGGATGGGGGTTAGTTTTCTCCATTAAGTATATGTGAAATTACTTATTTACCCCTTGCTTTATTAAAATATAAGAAAAAAATTCACACACATATATAAACACACATTCACTGTCTCTAAAACACGAACACCCTGACTCTCTCTCTTTCTCAGGAAAACCACCACCACCTACCGCCACCAGCACCACTACCTGCCACCACCACCCACCCCCACACCACAACCACCATCACAACCTTCGATTATAAAGTTTAGAAAACCTAAATCATATCTACTTCTGTATCAAATACAAACTAAAAACAACAAATCTGAAGTTTAGAAAACCTTTTTTTTTCGTTCTGAAAACGGAACAGCTAGCTCCGAATCATTCGGGAGAGACGACGAAAACCGAAAACCTCATGCTCAATTACAACAGCAAAAACATATCATACGGTTAGAAGTAGAAATTGAAAATCGAGATGCTTATAGCGAGTAAATTGGATCTGTTAAAGTGAAACGCATATGAAACCCTAGCAATTTATGAATTAGCGTGATTGAAGTTACCGAGAGAAGACGGCGGTGTCTTGATTGTTGAGGATCCAAAGAGCTCGAATGCTGCAACTAATTGGCATCGTTGATTTCTGGTGTTCGTTTATGCAGGCAGGTACAGATAGGGGTTTGTTTGTTCTAACTGTTTCATTTCATTTTTAGTCCTTAAAAGAAACACTTTAACAGATTTTCCAGATTTGTAAAGAGTGGGTGTGGGTGGAGGTGGGTGATGATGGTGGGTGGAAGCAGGAGGTTGAAGATATCTTAGTGGTGAAAGGTTAGGTGTTTATGTTTTAAATAAAGTGGGTTCCACTTTATAGTGTGGATAAGATAAAGGGTAAATTTGTCATTTTACATCCATTTAACGGAGAAAACTAACCGTCATCCACTCCAGGGACTATCCGAGTAACAAACTGTCAAACCACAGGGAGCACCGGTGTAATTTCCAAAAGTTGGGGACTATAGCTGTTATTTTGCAAAACCACAGGGACTATCCGTGCATTTTACTCTTATCATTTATAACCAAACTATGCACCGTAGGGGCATTTTGGTCATTTCACATAAGCTTTAAAGGTCAAATTTGGAAATATGAGTTCAAAACTTTTGCTTACTGTTAAAGTATAAAAATTTACTTAAAACATCAGTAGGTATTAAGTCTTATATGTCAAAAATAGTTTTAATCCATACTATGCGTTTAAAACGCGTAAAAAGTCGGTTTTAAGCGATTTTCAGGTTATATAGGGAAATCTGAGTTTTTGGTCAGTTTATAAAGTTCAAAATATTTTATTTATCATATAAAATCAGTAGCAAAAGATTTGGTATCAAAATGTTATGTAAGACTCATTTTATTAGTAAAAAGGTTATAACCGACAATTACCGAATCAAAGCAAGAACCCTATGTTATGTTCAGTTTAAAAATAAATAAAAATCTTCAAAAATCCCAAAATATTATATCACATCAGTGGGTAAAAAGTTTCATGTCAAAGTTTGGGTTTAGATAGGCTTTATGCTAATAATGCCGTTTAATTAATAAAAAGCTTTCAAATTACGATATTGAGCATAACTCCTAATTTAGACCTCAAACTGATGTCAAATTTTTTAGGACATGTTTATAAATCAGTAATAAAGGTTTTTGTCCTCTCACATTTTCAAAAATCTCATTTTAAGGTCAAAATGGCATAATGGTTAATATTTAAGCAATTAACTGAAACATGCAAAATGAATCAGATTAATTAGGAACCAAGTTGTATAACCGCAGAGGGTTATACTAACCTATAACTTGGTCCTAATGGAACTCTAAGGCATATCTAAACTAAGCTAAATCGGGTTAGAACTGAAAGTCAAAGCAAAAGTCTACTTTTGCAACTTTCGGTTCCGAACCGAGCCTAAACTCAAAATTGTCGGGTTGAACATGCTTAGACATGTTCTTACATTATTTACCAAGTTATATAAGTGTTAAAACAGGTTTCATAGCTTCTACATTGTTAATTATGAGTTTATTTGCAAAATAGCTTTCTGTTGACTTTTTAATATTAAGTTTGACCCGACAATTGACCTAGTTAGAGTGGAAATCAGAGGGTACCCTTTTAAGGGTTTACTACCCACATAATTACCAACTCATAGCCACTTTCAATTCGAAAAATGACTGGACCATTAAAACTTTCAAAGTGTGCAAATGAACTAGTAGCAAACAAGAGCTTATATAGGACATTAAAACTCACAAGATCCTTCCACATAACTCTACAACTGATCTCTGATGAATCCCAGGTGTCCCTATGCATTAAAAACTGTTGGCTGAGCTCCTGGATTCGAAAAATAGCATGCAAAGGCGGTGTAACCTGCTGTAACAGGCATCTGCCATCTTTTTCTGCATCTGCAGGTCCTACGCGGCCCGCGTAAGTTCTGGCCAAGGCCTACACGGCCGGTATGGATGTCAGGTCCGGTCAACAAGTTTTCAAACTTTGCAATTTTGGCCCTGGTCCCTCTAAACATGTTTTAACTTTCATTTATTGCACTTTTAACCCCCAAACTTGACTTTTAAGGACTCTAAGTCATAAACAAACTTTGTTAAGCTCCCGGTTAGTTATACGATCACCTAAAAGTCCTGAATTTCAACGTTGACGCTTTTAACCCCTTATTTACGAATGTTAACGTATTTTCCTCATACGGTATCGAAACCTTGTGAAATTTTTATCACTTATTCTCGGGAGCATAATTAATCGTTACAAAGCTTTGGGTTCGTTAAAAGGTCACTCAGAGGTATAATTTAAACATGTTGACACATTTAACCCTTGCGGCTTGCAAACTTTCACTATCTTCCACAAACGGTTTCATACGATTCATGATTCATTCGTTTAAGGGTATAAACATCGTGTAGGGTTGTTGAAAGGAAAAATTATCAAATGTTGACACTATGAATCCTTCTACACACATACTTTCTTTATTTGTCAACTTTAGTCCCTCTGAAATAATTCTTTACACGTCTAAAGTCCATGACACGTGTCCTTATAATATTGGTCGTGATTTTACGAGGTGTTACATAAGATTATAAGGAAACAGATGTTAAAAGGGCAAACAAATGTTAGCAAGTTGTTGAGCTAGCAAAAAAATGTTTATAGTAAGTAACAAAATAATATATCGTTACTTACAGTCATGCCAACTTCAGGTATAATATTTGCTGAAATGTAAGAGTTCTCGTAGACATTTTCTTTAAAACATGAGACAACAAATGACAAACGTCCAATAGCTTTCACCAATACAGCATCTTTCGTTTTCAAACAACAATCTCTAATAAAATTTGTCCATCCATCCGTAAATATACAATGATCATCTCTCTTCCTTACTCGTACTAACCATGATTTGTCACCATCAAGTAACTCTACAATTTGCCCATACGGGACCTCCTTGCCCCACAACAAAGTCTGAAAATCAAGTGGTATATTCTGCAACAGTAGTTAACAAACATCTTACATTAAAAATTAACGTAGAATCCTAATAGTAGCAAGAAAGTTAAAAAACATACCAAAAATATAAAATCATCTTCATTAAGGAATTGTAAAAAGGATGGTGTTTGATTGGATAGACTCATATCTGCAATAAACAATTTAAACTTACAAGTTATAAAGATGAACAACATCCAACAAAAGTCATAGACAAACAACATTATAAAATAGACATCACTAACATCTCTTAAACTAAATCAGCACTTAAAAAACAAAAGTACCAAATATTAACCGAACTATTTGTATAATCACACAATTAAGGTATTATAAAAACAAAGCACAGAACGAAAATCATCATCTCTCACAACAGTTAAGCAAATGAGCATCAACCAAAAATTATATGGTTGATTTATCAATCGTAATGTAGAAGACAACATCACGAAGATGCATGCACAAATTGTAACAGAGAATGTTATCAGTAACTTCATTTAAGTTAATGCAGTACTTAATCGATAAAAATACACCGGATTACAGCAACTATTATTTTCTTCAAGAAAGAATACGAAACGCCGTCAGTGACAAACACATACTCATAACATCAAATAATGATTAATCTAACATATATAATACAAACAATAAATTCAAAGAAACAATACTTGATTTTATAGCGTGTAATCTATATTATGCAATAGAACCTTGCCGATTTTGATAAGAAAGTTATTTGAGAAAACTTCTGAATATGTCTTCTGGAGCTTATATTCAATAATGGAGATGAAAAGTATATTAAATGGAGTTAGTACATATGTTACATTTACACTGGTTGGTTGAAACTAAGTTTTATAAAATTTATACTTTACCCCTTTTTACATTAAAACAGGGCAATTTTTCCACAGCAATAACCACTGCTTGACTATAAATTTAAAATGTTAAATACGAAAAACTTATCTATTAATTTAATATATTTATATTTATATAATTAAAAATAGTTTTTAAATCCTGATATTAAACATTATTATAAGTTAAATAAATAAACAATTACAAGTTAAGAGATAAATATCTTATTTTCAACAATCCCAATACAATCTCACCTCTTCTTCTCCGGCAAAAAAACTCTACAGTTTCTTTTTCTTCAGACTTGACGATCAGAAGTTTAAAGTTTTAGATCAGGTATTTTTTTTGTTCTCTTGTGTATTTTACAGGTATGCTTTGACATGTTTCTTTCAGTTTCCTCATTTCAAATTATATAAACATCAAAATCGTAATCTACTGATGTTAAAATAGATAAACTTATATGAGATTGTTTTCTTTATTTTATAATAAGATTTATATCAACCTATTTAGTTACATTTTGATTCATTCCATCTAAATAACAATCTGAAATATTATTGTTTCATAAATATTTGGTTGTAAATTTTACGAATGGTTTTAGAATTATTGTATGAACTGCCATGTAGTGTTGATACATTTGTTCTATCAATATTAATTTTGATAAAATATTCTGCAATCAGTTTATAATACTCATATGTTTGATTTATAAGTGAATATAACCTTGTCTGCTGAAAAAAACTGAAGTTTGAAGTTGACACAAACATGGATATTTGAAAACTTTATTGCCATATAATACTTTTTTTATTATACAAGAATAAAAATTTGATCTTACACAGTGTTAGATTCATATTGTTGGTTGTAGGGACCATATTGAAGTGCACAACATATAAGTTTGGTCCTACAGAGTGTTGGATATTTTTTTATACCTTAAATAGAATGCTTTTCAGATACACTTGATTTTATGTTTTAGTATTTAACTGTTATTGTATTTTTTTACTTTCAGATGGAGTTTATGATAATTATCAACGTCTCTGAATTGGCAGACCTAAATGAGGGATTGGTAAGCTATATTCTTAGAACAAATTAGCTCAAATCACAATTGTATGCTAAAAACTGTATTTATAAAATTAAAGATATATTAAATGTTGTGTATTTTATATACATAGGTACTTCCAAGGATAATGAGTAACCAATTACCAAGAAAGTGTGAAGTAATAAAGTTGGTTGATTATACGGGTTTTAAGTATAAGATTGCAGTACAGAGCATCGGTTATAAAAGTAAGAGGATAAACGGGCCAGAATGGACTCGGTTTGTTGAAACTTATAGAAATAACAACATAGACAAGTTGTGTTTAAAAAAATTGAAGGAAGCAAAATTTGAGATAAATGTTTTGAACAATGAGGGATTGGAGATTAGAAACGATGGCTCGAACAGAGATTATATTCATGGTTGCTTGATACAGGCTGAAGAAGAAACATACTGCAAGCAGGTTAAAAATTGCTACCTTATTTTTATATATTGCCAGTGTATCTTTTGGACTGTTAGAAAAACTTCTAATTTATATTTTGTATCCTATATAAAATCTAATATGACATTTCTGAAATGTATGAAAATTATAGCATTTACCACACGATTTGCTGAAGCTGTTGTCGCAGAGGATATTAAAAATTGATAACTTGGTTGCAAAAGTACATGGACCAAAGCAGAGTAGTAAAGTTAATGTGCATTATGTTTTCTCTCCTGAAAACAAAAAGGGATTAGCTGCTGGTTTTATGGGACCAGGATGGACAACTTTTTGCTTCGAAAATGACATTGAGGAAAGCTGCCAACTGCTGTTTCAATGGATGAGAAGTACTCCTGAAGATGACTTTAACTTCACTGTGAAGGTTTTTAACAAAGACGGGATTGGACTTCACGAGGAGACAAAACATCACTGCAGCCGTACCAATCACCAACACCGCAGAAAGCGTCCACATTATAAAAAACAGTTTGAATACCATGTTTTAGAGACACACAGCCTGGTATTTACATATATACTTTTAATATGGTTGATTTTACTTATAATCTTGGATCTATCTGTTATTACTTAAAGTATATGTTGTTTTGAATGAATAACTAAAGAAAGAATTTTCCTTTACAGGCAATACCGAGGAACTTTGTTCGAGAACACCAGCTAAATGATTACCGTAGAGCTGTGCTGTCATTTGGTCATGTGAAGTTTTTAGTACAGCTGGTTGTTAGGAGAGATCCTAGAAGACCTGACAACAACAACCATCTAGTGATGCATACAAACTGGCAGCGTATCATGGATGAAACGAGAATATCTGTGGGGAAAAAGCTGAGGTTTGAGATAGTCGAAGAAAAAAGTGTAACAGGAGATAAAATACACTTTAAAGTTTGTTGACATGGTCTTTGAACACCTTTTCAGTCTTTAATAATTTATGTTTTAGTTGACATATTTTATGGACAAATTTCTTCTTTGGAAACTAACTTAAGAATGAAGTTATGTAGGGGGGGGGGATAGTGCACGGTCCTCCCAACCGCCGGAGTGATCCCACTCCGGGAGCCGCTACCCGACCAAGCTAGCTTCGCGGTGAATTCCCCTTGCCGAGTTCTTATCTTGGGCGACATATGCCACTCCCAAGACTCGAACCCGGTACCTCTGGGAAGAGGTGGGTGTCGGTGGCCAACTGGGCTACCCCAATTGGTTGAATGAAGTTATGTAGTCTTAGTATATACTTTCAAAACTTTGTGGTTTTACCTTTCTATATTTTTCAACTAAACATTACTATTTTCCATTACATTTCCCGGTCACTCAACAAAAAGAAATATAAGACTCAAAATTAATAAAATAGTATACAACTTGTAATTACAAATAACATTTTTTTAAAACTGCTCCTACCAAAGGGACAAACTCAACATCTGTTTCGCTAAACTTTGCAAACGAAAACGTCTGTTGAAGACAACCACTGTTGAAAGAAAAGTCTGTTACTTAAACCAAACAATCTCAGCTCATGAGCCAAACAAACTCTGCTGATGAACCAAAAGGTCTGTTAAGATAAAGACTGCTGAAGCAAAGGTCTGCTAAAGAGAACCTCTGCTGATGAAGCAAAATGTATGATGAACCTAAGTTCTTCTATGCACCAACAAATATTACACAATTCAACAGAAGATCTATAATATAAGATCTTTAACAGATGATGATCAACAGCTCATAAGGTCTGTTGAAGCACGCTATAACAGTGCTTAGCCTTTAACAGATCTTTAACAGTGCTTAGGGGTTAACAGATGTTAGCACGCTATAACACTGCTTAGCCTCTAATAGATGTTAATGTATCTTAGACCCCAACAGTTTTCCGACTAACCAATTGATTAAATTTTCATTCATCAATCTAACAATAATATACAACCCTACTACTTATCCAGTCCATCAATAGCCAAACAAACTCTGCTGATGAACCAAAAGGTCTGTTAAGACAAAGACTGCTGAAGCAAATGTAACACCTCGAAAATTTACGTCCTATAATGTATTGACACGTGTCATAAGCTTGAACGTGTGAAACTATACTCTAGAGGGACTAAAGTTGACAAGCATGGAAAGTATGTGAATATAAGGGTTCAAAATGTCAACAAGGGATAGATATAATTTGCAGTAACCCTACATGATGCTCATACCCTTACACGAATAAATCATGGATCATGCGAAGCTAATTGTGAAAGAAAGTGAGAGATTACAAACTACAGGGGTTAAATGTGTCAACATGTTTAAGTTATACCTCTGAGTGACCTTTTGACAAACCCGAAGCTTTGTAACGGTTAATTATGCTCACTAGAATACACGATATAAATTTCATAAAGTTTCGTTATCGTATGAGAAAGTTGTGATCAAATTCGTATACAAGGGGTTAAAGCGTCAACGTTGAAAGTTATGACTTTTCGGGTAACAATAAAGTTAACCGAGGACTTAACGAAGTGGGTATATGTCTTAAAGCCCTTATAAGTCAATTTGGAGGGTTCAAAGTGCAATAAATAAAGTCGAAACAAAGTTTTGAAGAGCCAAGGACCAATGCATAAAAAATCAAAAATTTGAGATTTGATCAGAAGGGCTTCACGGCACGCGAAGGCCCCTAGGGGGGGGGGCTACGCGTCGCGCGAAGGCCGCTCTGATCCGAAATCCTTGGGGTTTTGTCTGCCATAGCTCTTGTAACCGACTTTAATCCGATTTTCCTCATATTGGACGACCCCTAAACAACCCCTAGACATTTAGGGACACTTGTTAGTGATCAAACATCAATGGTAGACCTTGTTGTCAACAATCTATGAAGATATGAACACTATAAAAGGCCACAAGGTTGCAACCATTTCTTCACACCTTCTTTCTGCAATTGAGGAGCTTTCTGGAGCTTAAGAGCAGACCCAAGTCCTTCCTAATCAAGCATAGGACTTCAGTAAGTACGCTTAACCTTTCTTAGTTAAGTTTTTGCTTAGTTTTAGCTTAAAAGTCAAACCGTCGTAATTAACGGTTGACTTAGCGATTAATCACTAATGGTCCAGTGATTAGTCGAATTGAAAGTAGTTATAAGTTGGTAATTATGTGGGCATTAAACCCTAAAAAGGGCACCCTCTGATTACCACTCTAACTAGGTCAAATATCGGGTCAAACTTGTTATTAAAAAGTCAACATAATGCTTATTTTCTAATTTATGCATAATTAGCAATGTAGAACACATACAACCTGTTTGATCACTAATATAACTTGGTAATTAGTGTAAGAACATGTCTAAACATGTTCAACCCGACAATTTTATGTTTAGACCCGGTTCGGAACCGAAAGTCGCAAAGCTTTGACTTTTGCTTTGACTTCAGTTCTGACCCGTTTTAGTATGTTTTAGAAATACCTTAGAGCTTCAATTGGACTAGGTTACATGCTAGTATAACCCTCTGTGATTATACACCTTGGTTCATTAGTTATCCAATTAATATGCATGATTCCGTTAATTGCTCATATGTTGACCATTATGCCCTTTTCACCTTAAAACGTGATTTTTGAAAATGTAAAAGAGTAGAAACCTTAGTTACTGATATATAAACTTGCACCCAAAATTTGACATCAGTTTGAGGTGTTGTTTGAGAGTTATGCTCATTAGCGTAAATTGAAAGCTTTTTGTTAATTAAACGGCGTAATTAGCGTATAGCCTATTTAAACTCACTTTTTGATATCAAACTTTTTACCCACTGATGTAATATATTATTTTGGGATTTTTGAAGATTTTTAATTAATTTTAGGCTGAGCATAACTTATAGTCATAGGCTTAATCCGGTAATTGTCGGTTTTGCCCTTACGGGCTATAAAATGAGTTTTACATATCTAATTGACTCCAAACCTTTTGCTACTGATTATAAATGATAAATAAATTATTTTAAGCCTTCTGGAATAATAAAAATATCAGCTTTAGGTATAGAACCCGGAAATGGCTTCTAATCGCCTTTTTAAGCGTTTTTAACGCATAGTATGTACTAAAACTATTTTAAACATACAAGGGTTGATACCTACTGATATTTTAGGTAAATTATAATATTTTAACAGTAAGCAAAAGTTGTTAAACTCAGACTTCAGTTTTGAGCTTTTCGGCTTATGTGAAATTACCAAAATGCCCCTACGGTGCATAGTTTGGTTATAATTGATAAATTTCACACATATACTTTAACCTACTGTTATAACTTATTAAATTGAGTATTTTTGCTGATTACATCAGACCTGTAACTCAGGATAATACTTAAACTCTTTTATAACCTTGTAAATGACCAAACTACCCCTACGGGGCATAGTTTGTGTTTAAATTCGTTTCGGGCATAATAAAAGACATCTTACTGATGTCACAACATATTTGAAGCATATTAACTTAGGAAACCTGTATATGGCTCTTATGGATACCCGTTACGCTTATTACGCGTCCGGTTCGGTTTATGTAACTAGTTTGCATAAATTAGCCGAAACGGGTCAAACTTTATCGGTTTTATCTCAAAATCCAGAATGTGTATGAAATATCCATATTAGGCAAGTCTTCAAAATTTTCGGGTCTAAATCACATTCTATTCCGGTCTTCGCTTAATCGAGCGTACGAACCGTATCTTTAAAACTAGCCGGTCTAAGCTTAGGCTTAATTAAAGACCCCTTAGGATTCTAATAGGTTATTATAAACCTTCGTTCCAGATTAGGAGGACCAGTAAAAGCTACTTGCATTTGCTTATTGTGATTATTACTTTGCTCAGGTAAATACTTTTAACTTATTTTCCCCTATATGGGCTTGGGTTACGGTATATAAAATACGCTTGGTCGGGCATCAAATCTTCCATCGTTTTGTGGTTAATTGAATAATTTGATCGGCCCGTTTAAATATGTTTTGTTTACTTAAAGCCTTTGGGGGGTTAATGACCATGTCCCGGATATCCTTGGCATCATTTTACGAAATGGCCACGACTTAAGCGCGGGGTGTAGGCGTACACCCGTCAGTGCATAAAAGAATAATGTGGTGTGTCTATTGATCTTTAACCCGGACACGATCCGGGCTACTGAACGCATAAGGAACATGTAATTCTTTTACGAGATTATATATTTAAATAATTATCCCTAGTTATAAAATGTTTATGCCACGTGCATCCAAATCAATTTTTAATCATTTTTAAAATGAGTCAGTTGATTGTATTTACCAGTGTAAACTGACGTATTTTCCCAAAAAGATTAAATCCAGGTACTAAGCGTAATAGGCTGGATTCTCTCCTTAGCATCAATAAAGAGTCTCGCAAGCTTAAGATGCCTAACGTCTGTTGAACTACTGTTTCCTATTTATTTCGATCCGTCTGTGGATAAACTTTCAACTGTTTGTGATACACGATATTACAATATTTTATTCGGTTGAAATATATCTTTCAGTTGCTTCCGCTGTGCATATTAAATATTGTGTTGTTTGACTATTATGTTGCCAACCACGTCATGATACTCCCCACCGGGCCCACCGGTGACACGTGGAATTCGGGGTGTGACAGGTTGGTATCAGAGCCAACACTGAGTGAATTAAACACTAGCCGTTTGTGTTTAATCTCAGTTACACAGATGCACATTCTTGAGTCTAGACAAGAACATAGGACTAATCCTAATTCATTTCATTGTCTTTTAATTACTTCTTTTGTTATTCTTCTGATTTGCCCTTGCATGGGCAAGTCATTTTCTTAAGAAGTCCCGTTTAGGGCAACCATATACTTGTTTAAATTTTAAAGGAACGATTATGTTTAAAATATCATTCCTATATTATAAGATCTACCATTATAATAAAATGGCAAAATCTAAAAAGGGACAAGACCTAGCCTCGTGTCATTATTAAGACCCGGCCAAGATGGCAGTTCCTCAATTTAGGTTCAGATCCTTATTAACATTCCGAGTTAGGATTGTTCTACGTTTATTATTAAAAAGGAATCTTAAAGGTAAACCTAGCCTATATAACGAGGCCAAGATGGTAGGACCTATTCAAGAGATTCAAATCCTTGTTAGCACCTAAGAACGTGTTAGCACTCTTGACAGATGTGATTCGAGAAGATCACAACAGTCATTCTTATATTGGATTCTTCCAATTTTCTTATCTAGTCTACTGATTTAGAAATCATGGCTTATATCATCCTATAAGATGATCATATTATAAACATCCCTTAGAAGGGAAATGCCTACGGGCTATAGTTAATGTCCTCTGAGACTAAAGACACTGGTAACCTACAACTCCCTGTCAAGAAAAAGTAATGAACTTTGATTCACACCTAAATGCCTCGATTCTCTGAAATCATGGCTTATAAATTAAACTTGTCCACGTGACTGGGCCTTTTGTGCTATTACTAACTTATAAATTTGCCTCGATTCTCTGAAATCATGGCTTATAAATTAAACTTGTCCACGTGACTAGGCCTTTTGTGCTATTACTAACTTATAAATTTGCCTCGATTCTCTAAAATCATGGCTTATAAATTAAACTTGTCCACGTGACTAGGCCTTTTGTGCTATTACTAACTTATAAATTTGCCTCGATTCTCTGAAATCATGGCTTATAAATTAAACTTGTCCACGTGACTAGGCCTTTTGTGCTATTACTAACTTATAAATTGCCTCGATTCTCTGAAATCATGGCTTATAAATTAAACTTGTCCTTGTGACTTGACTTTTTGTGTTATAGTTATATTTTAATTAAATCCAGGATAATATTAATAAAAATCCTGAATAAAAATAAATATCATTCCTTTCCTGCCAGTATAAATATTAAAAGAGAATCTTAAAAGGTTTGACCTAGCTTGAATGTCATTGAAGACCTAGCTAAAATGGTAAAACCTGTTTAAAAAGAGATTCAGATTCTCGTTAACATCTGAAATTGTGTTAACACTCCCGACAACCGTGATGCGATAAAATCACACTTGTCATCCTTATATTAAGAATTTTCCAAATCCCTTATTTAGCGTAAATGATCAATAGGAATCATGGCTGGTAAACGTCGAAAATGATGTACGCATCAAAACATCCATTTGGGATGTATACCTACGGGAAAAGGTGTATACATGAAAAGATAGTTTTTATTTCATAAATTCTTGTCAAGACAATGAACTATGAAATTTTCAGATCCAAAGGAATCATCGATTATGTTTTAGATTTTTCCCTAGTGACAAGGCCCTGTGCCATCAAGAGTCCTTGGGAACAAGCTCTTGTACTATATAAAATGTCAGTGCGACATTGACAGTCGTGATTTATGTCCCCTGTCTAATAAATATGAAGGATTATATTATGTTTACACGCCAAGGATGGTTTATTTAAAAACCTAGGCAGAACATAATCAAATAACTTAACTACTATCTTTTGGCCTATATGGTTTATTTACACCATAGCTATTTAATCAACAAATTCGACGATTCACCATATAATTAAATCAATTATTACTAATTGGTTTGTAGCCTTCAAAACTTCACCATGGTTCACTCCTCTGAAGCTCACAACCATCCCGTTAATCAGAATGATGATACAAGACTGAATTTAACGGGCGCCGAGTTACAGGCTATGTTAGATACAGCTGTAAACAAGGCCGTGAACCGAGCGTTAAGGGATCATAAGCGAAAGTACGATGATACCCCGAATAAAGGTTACAAAAAGGGTAGGACCAATTCGAGCTATAACCAGTCCAAGCCAAAGAAGGCAAAACCCGAATGTGGAACCTGCGGGAAGAAGCACTTTGGAAAATGTTTCTATGATCAGACCAGGGGATGTGTCAACTGTAAGGAGATGGATCACAAGACCCATGAATGCAAGGACCTGAAGAACAACCAGCGGTCAGGTGAAAAGACCAAATGCAAAACCGGTAGGAAATACCACCTCGGGAAATGCAGATTTGAATCTCAGCCTTCACCTTGTGGAATCTGCAAGTCCAAGGGGCATAAGACCTTGGATTGCAAGAAGATGGAGGACACAACCTGCCATGGTTGCAATGAAATAGGGCACATCAAAACTAATTGCCCTAATAAAACCAAGAAGTCTGGCGAGGCTAAGAAGACCAAAACCGGAAACTCTCAAATGGATACTCAAGAGGCTATTCAGGATGACAAGGTCACAACAGGTACTTTCTATATCAATAACGCTCATGTTAGAGTATTATTTGATTCAGGTTCAGATAAGTCTTCCGTAGACAATAGATTTTGTAAATCATTAAATCTGCCTGTTAAAACTCTAAGCGTTAAGTATAAAGTAAAATTGGTCGATAGTACCTCAGAGACTGCTTCAGCAACATTAGATGAATGTTTATATCCATTTGGAACCATTCTCTTTCCGCTATCCTTGCTTTCATTAATATAAGGACTCGATATAGTCATAGGGATGGATTGGTCGTCGTGTGACCAAGCCCATATCATGGGTGTAATAAGAAGTATGTAGTTATCAAAACTCCTTATGGTGAGCCTTTGACCATTCAAGGAGATACTAGGTATGGATTGCCTAAACACTTGTTGAATATAGTATTTAATACCAAAGATTCGAGCATGGAAACTCAGATAAGGCAAACAACAGTCGCAATGCTGAGGATGCGACAAATGTTAATGTTGCGTCCAATGTGGACCTCAATATTAATAGAGTTAATCTCCAAAACGGTAATTAACGCAGCTGTTGGAAAGGCTATGAGAAAAGTCATGAAAAGGTTCGAGAAGCCGAATGATGTTCGCTTTAAAACACATGTCGCTGCTCATGAGAAAGAACTTTATCCATGCTTCAAAAGCGAAGAATAACCCAAACAAAATCATATGTGGCAAGAAGCCCCTTTCCTTTTAGGATGTACTTAAAAGTACTTCGTCTCTTAGAAGTCAAGAGACTTCAATAGTAAAAAGGGGCCATCGATTTCAGGAAATTGATGGATGAAGTAGAAACCATTAGGTATATCAGCGGTTATGTTGGAAAGGACATGGTAAGGTATACATCACAGTCATCCGATGGCAATACCCTTAATTAGTGAGGACATTAATGAAATCCTCAGGAAGGATCCTCGTATACATTGTGAGATGGTCCAAGTTTTAAGGACCTTATTAGAAAACCTATTATCCGCATCGCGAAATGGAAAAAGATGGAATAAGAATTTTTCCAACTCCCCCATAAGAGCTATAAACTATTGGCAGTATGATGCAAACCTTGGTTCATTAGTTGAAATAGTGCTCTTACTCAGTTAACCTAGAATCTAAGCATAATGCACTATATATATATTGATGAATTAGCATCGACTAAGAAGGGGCACATTAAAGTTTCAAATCCTGTTCATTATAAATCCATTTTGGATCTACCTGAGCTACTCACGTTGCATAGATTAAGAAATAACCAGTCAAAGCTAAGACTGCCCTAAAGTTGTCTAAGATTTTACAGCTAAGTTTAAAAAGGGTTAAGAATGGAGGCGTTTAACCCTCCTGATGAATAATTAGGGGTAGTTCACATTAATAATGACACCAGATAAACCCCTTATTATGATTCGATTGCTAGGAGATACGTTTAGGATCAGGTGTTGCTAAGTCTCTCATAAGGACCTAAGCTTAGCAAACTTTTAGAATTTTTCCTGTAAGAACTCCAGATATTAAGCGTAAGATAAAACTTACCTGCGAAATCATAAGAACCATTTCTTCTGGTCCTGTCAGAAACCTTCAGTCGCAAAATTTTAGAAGTATCCTCTCTATAGAGGAAGTGCGTTAGCATATATAATTGATATCTCTTTGATCTCTATCGATTCCGAATGCCCGATGGTATGATAAAAGCACCGTGTGAGGATTTGTGTATCTTAATATGTCCCATAGATTGCTTCCATGCCTGATCAGTATGGAGGTTTAATGCATGGAACCACAAAGATACCCCGATGATCATATGGTACTAAAGTCAACTAATGGCATTCAAAGAAGATATCCAGGATGGAATTGTCCAAGCAAATATCTCGGTTAAGGAAATTCGTGGAATTGTAACATACAGGTATCACTTATTTGACACAAGCATTGATGGATGAATTGGAGCCTGAGATTTGGAAAATATCTGTAATCTCCTTATACCTAAGTATCTTCTCATAAGTTTTCCCTGCTTACCTCCTGTGAGGCAGGTAGAGTTAAGATTAACATCCCGCTGTGGGCTGGAGTATTGTGAAAACTCCATGTTGATTATTGAATAATCGAAACCCTGATTAAGTAGGTTTTAAGACATAGGCTCATATAGCCTGACTCAATATTCTGAGGGTTTTATGTTATTGAATAAGAAAGACGGTTCATATTGCTTATATATTAATTACCGCAACCCTAATTAGGCAACGATTGAGAATCGCCATCAGCTGCCCAGGATCATCGATTTGTTCGACTAACTGTAAGGATTAGCTACTCCTTAAGATTAGTTTTGAGCAATGGTTGGAATAACCATCTCACTTTAAGATAAGCTTTTCCATAATAGTTGCTATATAAGTATCAAGGTGGCTCCTTTGGAGACCTTGTATAGATGAAATATCAAAACATCCGTTGGATGGACGAGACTTTGGGAATTCCACTTATCAGGATCTGAAAGTTGCATTGGGAACAACGAATAAGATCATGCAAATCCCTAATCATCTGTAAGATGCCAGTATTTGGCAGAAAATCAAGAATTTATGATAGTAGCAACCCTCCTAAATTCTTGTTAAGGAATAAGGATCAACGAAAAGTATCACCCAGGAATGGTGTACCAACTTTGTTAAATTATCAGGCTAGTTAAGCCCTGAATATATAAAATCATTCGAAGGAAATCGAATGTATCAAGATCAAGTAGCTTATAAGCTAAAGCCTATTTAAGGAACATAGCGGAGCTCGCAATACATTTCACACTAGTGACTGAAGGGTGTGTTTCGCCAATAAGTCGAAAAGCACTATCACATAATGATATGCAGATTTATGATATGGTGAGCAACCTGTGTCGATTGAGGATCGACAGGGTTAGAAGCTCCAAAAGGATACATGTACCTAATATAGGAGTCACTTTGGGAACTTGGAAAGACTCCAGATATGTTATAGAAGTTAAGTCCGTTATGCGACAAAAAGTACTTTCAGCATTTTAGCAAATCTCGAGGTCGAGATTTCTTTTAAGGGGGTGAGGATGTAACACCTCGAAAATTTACGTCCTATAATGTATTGACACGTGTCATAAGCTTGAACGTGTGAAACTATACTCTAGAGGGACTAAAGTTGACAAACATGGAAAGTATTTGAATATAAGGGTTCAAAATGTCAACAAGGGATAGATATAATTTGCAGTAACCCTACATGATGCTCATACCCTTACACGAATAAATCATGGATCATGCGAAGCTAATTGTGAAAGAAAGTGAGAGATTACAAACTACAGGGGTTAAATGTGTCAACATGTTTAAGTTATACCTCTGAGTGACCTTTTGACAAACCCGAAGCTTTGTAACGGTTAATTATGCTCACTAGAATACACGATATAAATTTCATAAAGTTTCGTTATCGTATGAGAAAGTTGTGATCAAATTCGTATACAAGGGGTTAAAGCGTCAACGTTGAAAGTTATGACTTTTCGGGTAACAATAAAGTTAACCGAGGACTTAACGAAGTGGGTATATGTCTTAAAGCCCTTATAAGTCAATTTGGAGGGTTCAAAGTGCAATAAATAAAGTCGAAACAAAGTTTTGAAGAGCCAAGGACCAATGCATAAAAAATCAAAAATTTGAGATTTGATCAGAAGGGCTTCGCGGCACGCGAAGGCCCCTAGGGGGGGGGCTACGCGTCGCGCGAAGGCCCCTCTGATCCGAAATCCTTGGGTTTTTGTCTGCCATAGCTCTTGTAACCGACTTTAATCCGATTTTCCTCATATTGGACGACCCCTAAACAACCCCTAGACATTTAGGGACACTTGTTAGTGATCAAACATCAATGGTAGACCTTGTTGTCAACAATCTATGAAGATATGAACACTATAAAAGGCCACAAGGTTGCAACCATTTCTTCACACCTTCTTTCTGCAATTGAGGAGCTTTCTGGAGCTTAAGAGTAGACCGAAGTCCTTCCTAATCAAGCATAGGACTTCAGTAAGTATGCTTAACCTTTCTTAGTTAAGTTTTTGCTTAGTTTTAGCTTAAAAGTCAAACCGTCGTAATTAACGGTTGACTTAGTGATTAATCACTAATGGTCCAGTGATTAGTCGAATTGAAAATAGTTATAAGTTGGTAATTATGTGGGCATTAAACCCTTAAAAGGGCACCCTCTGATTACCACTCTAACTAGGTCAAATGTCGGGTCAAACTTGTTATTAAAAAGTCAACAGAATGCTTATTTTCTAATTTATGCATAATTAGCAAAGTAGAACACATACAACCTATTTGATCACTAATATAACTTGGTAATTAGTGTAAGAACATGTCTAAACATGTTCAACCCGACAATTTTATGTTTAGACCCGGTTCGGAACCGAAAGTCGCAAAGCTTTGACTTTTGCTTTGACTTCAGTTCTGACCCATTTTGGTATGTTTTAGAAATACCTTAGAGCTTCAATTGGACTAGGTTACATGCTAGTATAACCCTCTGTGATTATATACCATGGTTCATTAGTTATCCAATTAATATGCATGATTCCGTTAATTGCTCATATGTTGACCATTATGCCCTTTTCACCTTAAAACGTGATTTTTGAAAATGTAAAAGAGTAGAAACCTTAGTTACTGATATATAAACTTGCACCCAAAATTTGACATCAGTTTGAGGTGTAGTTTGAGAGTTATGCTCATTAGCGTAAATTGAAAGCTTTATGTTAATTAAACGGCGTAATTAGCGTATAGCCTATTTAAACTCACTTTTTGATATCAAACTTTTTACCCACTGATGTAATATATTATTTTGGGATTTTTGAAGATTTTTAATTAATTTTAGGCTGAGCATAACTTATAGTCATAGGCTTAATCCGGTAATTGTCGGTTTTGCCCTTACGGGCTATAAAATGAGTTTTACATATCTAATTGACTCCAAACCTTTTGCTACTGATTATAAATGATAAATAAATTATTTTAAGCCTTCTGGAATAATCAAAATATCAGCTTTGGGTATAGAACCCGGAAATGGCTTCTAATCGCCTTTTTAAGCGTTTTTAACGCATAGTATGTACTAAAACTATTTTAAACATACAAGGGTTGATACCTACTGATATTTTAGGTAAATTATAATATTTAAATAGTAAGCAAAAGTTGTTAAACTCAGACTTCAGTTTTGAGCTTTTCGGCTTATGTGAAATTATCAAAATGCCCATACGGTGCATAGTTTGGTTATAATTGATAAATTTCACACATATACTTTAACCTACTGTTATAACTTATTAAATTGAGTATTTTTGCTGATTACATCAGACCTGTAACTCAGGATAATACTTAAACTCTTTTATAACCTTGTAAATGACCAAACTACCCCTACGGGGCATAGTTTGTGTTTAAATTCGTTTTGGGCATAATAAAAGACATCTTACTGATGTCACAACATATTTGAAGCATATTAACTTAGGAAACCTGTATATGGTTCTTATGGATACCCGTTACGCTTATTACGCGTTCGGTTCGGTTTATGTAACTAGTTTGCATAAATTAGCCGAAACGGGTCAAACCTTATCGGTTTTATCTCAAAATCCAGAATGTGTATGAAATACCCATATTAGGCAAGTCTTCAAACTTGTCGGGTCTAAATCACATTCTATTCCGGTCTTCGCTTAATCGAGCGTACGAACCGTATCTTTAAAACTAGCCGGTCTAAGCTTAGGCTTAATTAAAGACCCGTTAGGATTCTAATAGGTTATTATAAACCTTCGTTCCAGATTAGGAGGACCAGTAAAAGCTACTTGCATTTGCTTATTGTGATTATTACTTTGCTCAGGTAAATACTTTTAACTTATTTTCCCCTATATGGGCTTGGGTTACGGTATATAAAATACCGCTTGGTCGGGCATCAAATCTTCCATCGTTTGGTGGTTAATTGAATAATTTGATCGGCCCATTTAAATATGTTTTGTTTACTTAAAGCCTTTGGGGGGTTAATGACCATGTCCCGGATATCCTTGGCATCATTTTACGAAATGGCCACGACTTAAGCGCGGGGTGTAGGCGTACACCCGTCAGTGCATAAAAGAATAATGTGGTGTGTCTATTGATCTTTAACCCGGACACGATCCGGGCTACTGAACGCATAAGGAACACGTAATTCTTTTACGAGATTATATATTTAAATAATTATCCCAAGTTATAAAATGTTTATGCCACGTGCATCCAAATCAATTTTTAATCATTTTTAAAATGAGTCAGTTGATTGTATTTACCAGTGTAAACTGACGTGTTTTCCCAAAAAGATTAAATGCAGGTACTAAGTGTAATAGGCTGGATTCTCTCCTTAGCATCAATAAAGAGTCTCGCAAGCTTAAGATGCCTAACGTCTGTTGAACTACTGTTTCCTATTTATTTCGATCCGTCTGTGGATAAACTTTCAACTGTTTGTGATACACGATATTACAATATTTTATTCGGTTGAAATATATCTTTCAGTTGCTTCCGCTGTGCATATTAAATATTGTGTTGTTTGACTATTATGTTGCCAACCACGTCACGATACTCCCCACCGGGCCCACCGGTGACACGTGGAATTCGGGGTGTGACAGCAAAGGTCTGCTAAAGAGAACCTCTGCTGATTAAGCAAAATGTATGATGAACCTAAGTTCTGCTGTGCACCAACAGATATTACACAATTCAACAGAAGATCTATAACATAAAATCTTTAACAGATGATGATCAACAACTCATAAGGTCTGTTGAAGCACGCTATAACAGTGCTTAGCCTTTAACAGATCTTTAACAGTGCTTAGGGGTTAACAGATGTTAGCACGCTATAACAGTGTTTAGCCTCTAACAGATGTTAATGTATCTCAGACCCCAACAGTTTTCCAACTAACCAATTGATTAAATTTTCATTCATCAATCTAACAATAATATACAACCCTAATACTTATCCAGTCCATCAATATCACCAAAAATGTATATAATGTATAATAACAATATTATATAACAAACAAAAGGTTAACCTTACTTGATATTCAAACCATAGATATTACATACCATATTCATCATCGTAGCCCTTACAAACCAAACTTTTAACCACAGTTTGTTAAAACAACAGTTAACAGACATAAATAAAACCACAAGGATTCTTCAAAAATAAGTGGTTTCTACTTATCTCTCATAAAAATTGTTTTTTCATAAGCATCTAATTGTTAAGCTTAGTCAGCTTCTTCCGGGCTCTTCTCACATTAGTGGATAGCTCACCAACGTTAACAACATCAGCATCTTGAGCCATCCGCTTTCCATTGGGACTTGATCCAGAATCCTTTTCAACTTCAACGGCTGAAGAGTTGGCCGTAACAGAGACAGCATCCTTGCAACAGATCACAAAACAACTATTGATCTCATTTAATAAAATAATGAGCTCTTTTTAAACATACTAAACATACTTTAAAAATAAATACTCACCCTTGAAGTTCGTTCAGCAGACACCTGGGAAGATTCTGAAAGGTTAACATCTTTAATGTCAGTTACGTCTTGAGTAACCTAAAGGATCATAATATATGATATCATATAAAAAAGTGCAGAATCCAGTGTTTAAAACTCAAAAGAAAAATAAATAGATTGAACGAGTAATTTTATATGCTACCTCTTCAGTATTTTCATCACCATTACCATCTCCACCAACCAACTCAGCAATTATTACTGGATCATCACATGTTTTTTTGCACAATATAAACACGATAGTCATTTTTAAGATTGAACTCTGAAACATCAATCTTAAATGCAGCCTTCTTATCAACCAATCGAAATATCTCATGAGGGAATCCAGTATCATTGGCCTTAACCTGCCTCTCTCTTATGTCACTCGCCGCTAATCCAAGAAGCTTCTGAACATCTCTATCAAACATAACAAAAGAAACACTACCACTCTCAACCTGCACCCGCACTTGCACCTTGAACCTGAAATATACACAACTAACTAAGTAAACTGCAAAACTATATTCAAATATCAGTCTTAGAATGTTACTTATATAAATATAACGCTAAATAATCACCATTGCTTACTTTGTGGTGATCGATGTACATTCACTGTGACATTTGGGACAAACCAAAGAAGTCGCAGGCAATCGAACAATATCATCTGAAACATTTTCAACATTCTGCAAGTATTCACTTTTACCCATCACCTTCTTGAAACACTTACGATAGGCAGCATAAAACCAACCATACTTTTCTTGCACAATCTTAATTGTCGCAACCACAACACAAGACATTTCCTGTAAAAACACAAGACACTTCCTGTAAAAACATGCAGGTGACAAACCAAACAAATAACCAAACTATATAAAAAGATGTGAAACCTTTTCTATCTCACTAATCTCATCAACATGTTTCTTCACACCATCAGTTACAAATTCTTTATGCAATGGAAAAACACTCTGAGATGATAGTATTGTTTCAGAAGTAGAACCACTCCCTTGTCCAAACTTCAGTATAAGCCTTTTGAATAACACAAATGATTAGAATTAGTAAACAAATAACATGAAACCAAGTATTTGACTTGAACATCTATATACAATAGAAATTACATTGACAAATTACCTCATCCTTAGCTCATTAACTTCATCAATTTCTTCATTCAGAAAAATTCGTGTTGCAAACTTATCACTTTGAACAGTATATTCACCTACATGGAAAAGTATATAGATATTTAATGTATACATGTCTTTATATTGCCATAAATAAACAGTATAGTTATAATTTGCAGAAAGTAACAAAAATACCTTTCCATTCCTTACACTTTCCATGTTGTATAACAACCATCACATGCTCATGAGGTGGGATTTTAGAAATGAAGTCCTTAATCTGCAGAGCATAATCATTCCACACAGCACACCGCAAAACCTTACCCCTACATGAAAAGAATATTCATATGACGATATACTAAAGACTAATTTATGACCATTTCTTTAAAAATCTCTAATATCAAAACAACATTGAATGAATAAAAACAGAAAATCAAAGGAAAAATATGACATTTATTAAAGTAGCAAATGAGCCCTAAATTAACTACCATATTGACTAAGAATAAACTGTAGACCTCATTTATTACCATGATTCAGCATTACATATAAACACTATAGATCTCATTTATTACCATTACCATGATCCCACATTAAATACCAACATTCTTCATCTTATTTATTAACATCATTAAATACAAACAATGATCAGTACATGACTGCACATGTAAACAACAACTTACTCCAAGTCTTCAATATCGAAATTCATCTTCTTAGTCTCCTTTGGAGGTCGATCAAAGATTTCAAGATCTCCACAACAAATCACAGATCCAGCAACATCTATATGATCACATTATACAAGAATATAAGTAAAATTGTCTAATATTATACAAGCAAGACATGATTACGAAAATATACACTACCAACACTCAAAGCTTTTAACGCCTCTCTTTGAAGAATATCTTCATAAGCTCTGAAGTTGAAACCATACTCAACACCTTGCCAATCTCTCACAGGAGTAACAGTTGTGCATCCATAAAAGTTGATTTTATAAGGCTGCACTACTACTTTATATAAATCTTTATTCTCACCAACACCAAATTTCGACAGAATCACAACAACATCTTCTTGAAGCTGTCCATCAAAAACAGGTATCAGATGACTCTTAATACCTGCTTGAATCTTAGCACCCTGAAGAACATTTAAAGAAAGTATCTTCTTAGCATACAACACTACATTCTCTAATAAAACGGAAAAGCAGAGATACAAATTACCTTCTCATCAATGAAGATGAGATCCATCTTGTAACCCTGATTCCATTTTCGAATAATTCTCGCTTTCATGTTCCACAAATCTTTCCCAGGATTCAAATTGTTAACAAAACTAAGATTGTTACTGTCAACTGATATTGACATGCTTCTAATTCGGAATTCGGATTGTGATTAAATTTAAAATTTCAAAATCAGAGAAGATGAAAGCGTGATGAAATATGAAGAGGGAAATGAGAAGAAAAGCCTTATATAAGAAGGATGATTGACAGGAGTTTCTGAGTGACATGCATTAATTGCTAATTACTTATTCCCATGCATTTTTGAATTTAAATTATCTGGTAATTAGCCTTAAACATATGCTGATCTAAAAACATTACGGAAGATAACAACAACTGCTGCTGCTAGGTATACGTTTGCCAAAGGAACCATCTGCTACTTTCTTGTAGATGGGCAGTGGTTTGCCCTTTGGAATGTGGGCCAGACCTTTAACATTTGAATACACAAGGCAGTGCTTTGAAATTAAATTAAATGTATTTGAAAGTGATTTATATATTAGACTTTATGATGTAATAATGACATAAGAAAAGCATTGTTGGACAACCTCTCCTGCTGACACATCAGCTTTTCTTATGTCATTGGGATTTCTCCTTTTATAGAAAGTATAGATAGGAGAAGGATCCGTTAGGAACCACCCTTTATTGCGAGAACCGCGAGAATCAATATGAACAAAACCAAAAATACCTAAAAACCACACAATTTTTTTTTAAATTGTTTACTTTAAATTCGTTGTATTTCATTATTAAAAAAAAAATTGGCTACTAAAAGTAGCGATTTTTAAGTAAAAAATATTAAAAAAAATTTGTGTGTTTTTTAGATTTTTTAGGTGTTTTGGGGGTTTAGTTTTTAGCATTTAGCTTAGGTGGGGGGGGGGGGTTAGTTTTTTTTTGTTTTGGGTGGGGGGAGGTTTAGATTTTTTTGTGTGTTTTTTAGGTTTTTTGGGAGGGGTTTAGTTTTTAGCATTTAGCTTGGGTTGTGGGGGGGGGGGGGGGGGGGGGGAGGAGGGGGATTAGTTTTAGCATAGAAATAATGAGTTTTTTTATGTTATTGTTTGCAAATATTGTTGGGTTTCTGTGCTTTTATAGATTATAATGATGTGTTAATTGTTGGGTTTCTGTGCTGTTTGGTAGGGGGTGTTGAACGGTATGATGTTTATGTAGTGTGTTGAATGAATGCCTACCAGGTGTTCTATGAAATGCTTGAGTGACTGTGAAACACATAATGGTCTCTGCTCACTTTATTAACTGAGCCAGATGTGAATGAACAATATTTTAGAACTGGTTATAGCATAGAAAACGAATCGGTGTACACTAGTCTTGGATAGTTGGATTCCATGCTGGCAAACACTAGTCTGTAACCGATATCGGTGTACAAGAGAGCATAAAACGAATTAAAAAAACTAGTGACTAGTTAAGCTGAGTTGTAAGAACATAGAAAAGTAGTGGGTCAACTGAATGATCTACTGTTTTGCATTTTTTTTATATTTGACCCGTTTCCGAACTTCACAAGTTGCAAACAGGTTGAAACTGCATTTTTTTTATATTTGACCCGTTTAAGATAAAACACCACCCAGATCAGCTCGTTCATACCAAACGGGTTAAAACTGGACTTCTTTTTATTTGACCCGTTTGAGATAAATAATATCCTTTATCGTTCTTGGTAGTGTAACAGGCTATTGGAATTTGGGTCGCATGTTTTCTCGGTATATTTCTAATTTTTCTCTGTTTTCCAACTCATTTTTCTTCTTTTTTCTGACATTTTCCTATGATTATAATAAATTTAATTGCAGAGGGGTATTGCTGGGCAAGAACAGCAGAGAGACAAGCATCAAGATTGAGGTCAACCTATTTAAAAGCAGTATTAAGGCAAGAAGTTGCATATTTTGATTTGAATGTCACAAGCACAACAGAGATAATCACCAGTGTTTCGAGTGATAGTCTCGTGATTCAGGAAGTCATAAGTGAAAAGGTACATCACGTTTTAACAGATAACTAGTTTTATACCCGTCTAGTAGTTTCAACTTTTAAATTTTAACACGCGAATAAAAAAACGCAGGTGCCTATGTTTTTTATGAATATGTCGATTTTTGGTGGGGCATATATCGTCGCATTTATATTACTATGGAGGCTAGCGATTGTCGGGCTGCCGTTTATTATAATTTTAGTTATACCTGGTTTGATATATGGAAGGGTTTTGATGAACTTGTCAAGAAAGATCAGGGAGGAGTATAATAAGGCTGGTACTGTGGCAGAACAGGCGATTTCTTCGGTTCGGACAGTTTATTCTTTTGTTGGAGAAAACAATACTTTATTGGAGTATTCTGCTGCTTTAGAAGGCACTGTTAAATTGGGGTTAAAGCAAGGGATGGCTAAAGGTGTGGCTATTGGTAGTAACGGTGTTGTTTTCACGGTGTGGTCGTTCTTATCTTGGTATGGTAGTAGGTTGGTGATGTACCATGGTGCTAGTGGTGGCACTGTGTTTGCTGTTGGAGCTGCTATCGCTATCGGTGGACTGTAAGTCTTTTTTTTTTTGGTTTGGCATTTCTTCCCACAACTTGTCTATATTTTGCACTCCACCTAATTTGGGATTTTAGATTTTGAAAGAGTAGTTTCTAACTTTCTATCAATAAGATACATTTATTATCATGTGAAACAAACTCTTGATAATGGTGTATTTGACTTATATTTTTCTAATTGAGGTGATAGCTCATTTAAATTTTTTTTTGATTGTTTACATTACACTTGTAAATATATCTTGTTTTTATAATTTTAATGATTGGTTTGAAGAATCTTGATAAATCTAATGACGACAGATCATTGGGTTCGGGTTTGTCCAACGTGAAGTACTTCTCGGATGCAATGGCAGCGAGCGAACGTATAAGAGAAGTCATCATAAGAGTCCCCGAAATTGATTTTCAGTACAGTTAGACTCTACTGTTTCATGTTAATGGTGAGATCATGTATGATGTATCTTTCACTGCATAAAAAAGTGCCAAAAATACAAACAGTTGGTTCCCAAAGTTTTAATTTTTCCAGTCTTGGTACAGTTCAGTCTATGAACTATTACACGTTGACTTTCTTAATTTTTTTAATTTTCTGATGATGGCCTGCAATCCCAAAGTTTTTTTAATTTTTTTGATTTTTTTTGAATTTTTTGAATTTTTTTATTGTTTTTTTATTGTTTTTTTTATTTTTTTGATTTTTTTGAATTTTTTTGAATTTTTTGAATTTTTTTGAATTTTTTTGAATTTATTTATTTTTTATTTTTTTTGAATTTTTTTGAATTTTTTTTGAATTTTTTGAATTTTTTTTTTATTTTTTTTTATTTTTTTGAATTTTTTGACAAAAACCCATCTTAACCTAAACCCATTCTAACCCATCTCTTAATAAACCCATCTTAACCCAAACCCATTCTAACCCATGCACATCCTAACCCATTACCCAAACCTACCCAACCCACCCATTTTGCCACCCCTAATTATGATCAGGGGAAACTTGGTTCATGAGTGGTTACTCGACATTAGTAGCAACTTCTATCATCAATAATTTAGGTTGGGCGATCAATAAAAACTGAGTTATTGTTAACATATCAATCTTTAGCATTAACTAAGTTACTAAATAACTGCTAGCGGTTTTAAGCGACAACTAACATACTCTTTCACTAAGAGGTATGACGTTTCAACAAAACATTGTGATGGTACCCTAAAAGTTTGAGAGGTTTTAAAAAAAATTGTATTGGTTTATCAAATAACCCTGGCATTAATTGATAACCTTCAATGAAATAAGAATCAACTTGTTAAAAACTTATTTCCATTTCTAGAGATAAATCAAAGAGTAAACTGGCAAAATGGTCCTTGAGGATTGGTCACTTTTGACACTTTAGTCCAAAACTCAAATCTTTTGAATTTGGGATTCATGTGGTTTCAATTTTGTTGTCATTTTCATCTAAAAAGCAAAATCTGGTTAGATTTTTCAGTTAACATCCATTTTTTTGTTTTTTTTCTCTATTTTAATGAAATGTAAAATTGTAAGATTTTTTTAATTTATTATAATAAAACGTTAAAAGACCACTTTGTCCTTTATTAAAAGAGAAAAAAGACAAAAAAAGTTGAATGTTAACTAAAAAATTTGATCAGATTTTAATTTTGGATGAAAATGACAACAAAATTGAAACTAAATAGACCTAGATTTAAAAAGTTTGAATTTTGAAATAATGTCTCAAACTAATCAAACCTTGAAATCAAATATGGCGTTCCAAGATAAAGTGAAATGCTTGAAGGTGGATAGCTGGCAGGAGTGGTCTTTCATTTATAGTCTCTTTCAACGGAGTTTCAAATGCTGTCAATGCTATAACAAATAGCTGTTTCATTGGTCAAATATTACAAACCCAAAAATTGAAATTATTTATGATTTTGTATTCGGAGATAATAAACATTTGAAACTTGAAAATAAAATAAATCATAACTTGAAATTATCTTACAATATGGTATTAAAAAATAAATAAATACAGTAATAAAAAAATATATTTCTTTTAACAAAAACATATGAATAATAAGACAAACTTAAAAATAAAACAAATTCACTAAAAAGAATCTAAAACTTCAAATGTATAATGCTAGCAAGATCGAGTTATAAACAAGCCAACATAATAAGAAGCAAAAGCCTCTTGACTTGGAAAATGGTAACTTTTTGATGTAATCAACCTTTTGTAACGTTGTTTTGTTTAGTTTTCTGTTTCTCTTTTTGTTCATTGTATTGTCTTCGGTTTCTTGCATTCTTTTTATACATAAGCTCGAGTTATAAACAAGCTGGCATAATAAGAAGCAAAAACCTCTTGACCATATATAAACAAGCCGACATAATAAGTAGCTCTTTATACATATGTATAAATAAGTTTGAGGTTGCCGTTCAAAAAAAAAAATCTTAATAATACAAAAATATTATAATAATAATAATAATAATTATAAATATGAATAAAAAACTGAAATATTGTATTGTAGAGCACACTAAAATGTAACGTGCCGTTCAAAAAAAAAAAACTAAAATGTAACGTAGAAAAAGAAACAAAAAGGTAGAGCCAGCGATCACGCTCAGAACGCCACCAAGGAACAGTTACGTCACACAAATTCCCAAACTACCCTCCACATCTTCCCTATAAAAACCCCATCCCTGTATCCCTTTTAATCATCCCTATTCTCCGACCACCAATTCTCCGACCACTGAATCAGAACTGGCCAACCTTAAAGACCAACCTCTGGAGTCGGCATCCGGCAACGGGAGCGTGGTGCTCTCCCTCTACCACGCGCTAACCTCACGCGACGTTCAACTCGTCACCAAACTCCTAGCCCCTGACCTCGAGTGGTGGTTCCATGGTCCCCCGTCCCACCAGTTTATGATGCGATTACTCACCGGCACTGATAATAACCTCACCGACTCTTTTGAATTCGTGCCTCGGTCCATTGACGCCTTTGGATCTACTGTGATCGTTGAAGGCTGCGATCAGTCACGTGATATCTCCTGGATTCACGCCTGGACTGTTGACTCGCATGGGATAATTACGCAAGTTAGGGAGTATTTTAATACTTCGCTTACTGTTACTCACTTTGGTAGCTCCTCCAATAAACCGGTTTCTGTTACCGGGTTGCATTGTCCTTCGGTTTGGGAGAGTAGTTTGTCGAATCGGGTTGGAAAGTCTGTTCCTGGATTGGTTCTGGCTATATAATTGGAGCTTATGCATCTGGTTTGTGTGGTTAATAAGAAGTTTTTGTGGTTTTGGAAGTAGTGTTAGTTATCCGTTATGAGGATTGTATCCTCTTTGTGGTTAAGTTATGTTGTTCATGTAAAATCGTACCTTTGTTCTATGATGGATTTGTTTTGTTTTGTGTGAAGACTAAGCGGTATGGGGGCCGGCTTAGGCCCGGCGAGGCCCGGCGCCGGTCCCCCACACCGCCCTCTCGCCCCATCCCGGCTTGACCGGCAGCCCACAGACGAACTCGACGGACCTTGATCTCTCTCTCTCTTCTTTCTCTCTCCTCTCTCTCTGTCTTTCTCTCTCTAAATAATCAAATAAATTATATATTTTAATTGTTTTTATAAATTATGTGGGGCCTCATCCTCCACCCCCCTCAAAAGTGAAGGAGGCCCATCCTCCATAAGCCGGTGACTTGGCGCCTACGTGGCGGCCCATCCTCATGGGGATGGGCCTCACCATACCCTCTAGTCTAAGATATATGATACGAAACCCGAGATATCTCGAGTCTATATTGTGGTCACACTCTCAGCCATCGCTATTACGGTTAAATTCTTTATGGGCCCCAGTCTCTCCTAGTTACAACGAATAACCACATCTAGTGTATATATGTGTAACACTTAAAAGCCGACCGCCACATCAACCCAAAAGTGCATGAAACACCGCCCTCAAGGGGCGTGAGTGGGAAATGAAGAGGTCAGGCGTTAGTGTGGCCACGGGGTGGAGACAATCGAGTGGGGCCAGACTTAATTTTTTAACCAATCAGCTTTCTTTGCTTCAAGCTCACTTTTTTCAAAATTTTCATGTGAAACCATTAAACGTTTCAGAGAAAAAAATAATTAAAAAATTACGTGGCTGTGTGGCATTAACGTCACACCTATTTTTTCACTTTTTAGTCAAATCGTTACACATAGTCTTAGTCATTACTCTCTCTCATACACACTTGAGTATTCTCTATGCTTCGATATTGATTCTCATACCGGAGGTTGACTAAAAGGAGAATTCCCCTCAAAATACTTGAAAACTATAACTAAATCAAAGATAAAATTTCTCAAGATAACAAAATATAAAAGATCAACAACCTAAGCAAGACAAATTATACTAAAGATAGACTCAAAACCTCTGAAATCTGAATCAACACAAATAAAACCTTCTAAAAATGTTCAAGAGACAATACATCTCAATCACTACTTCTGGATTGAGAACTGGAGCGAGCGAGAGAGACGAAAAACCCATAATTGCGATAATATGAACTCTCTCACTGTCGCAGAATTCAACAACCACATACATAAGTGTAGGCCTCTTAAGTAAAACACACAAACAGTCCTTCCAAACATTCACACACATACACACATATATACATGCATGCATAAATAGAGATTGAATACACACACGAAACTGAACACACACACACGAAAGCAATAAACGACACGAAGATTTAAAGTGGTTCGGTCAGCTGACCTACGTCCACTGTGCTGCAACTAGGGTTTCTTTATTATTCAGATGCTCAAAGAATTACAAGTACAATGATATCAATATATAGAGACTAATCTAGGGTCAGGAAACTTGATCCCAAGTTAGTCTCAAGCCCACATAGAGATAACTAGGGCCGGCTAAATTAAAACCCTAATTTAACTGCCAAATAAAGACGTGTGGGCCGACTCAAAGCTTGGGTCGGCCGCCCTCCCTTGATCGGGCCCCCACACCAATTCACCCAACAGGATGATCTATCTCTTGCAATCACAGTAGCCACATGAGTCCTCATAGTTGTCTTGAAAGTTGAAACATGAAGAGATGCACATTTTAGGTTGAAATTTTTTTAAGGAGTTTAAAGGCCTGTACTTAATATTCCGTTTGTTGCAGAACAAAGTATGTGATTTGGGACCTTGAAATCTAAAACAACTAACCTGGGTTCGAGACTGAAATGACCATTTCCCAACTAGAATCCATGTGGAGTCATGCTTATTAATGATGTAGAATCCAACAATTGATTGTAACCACCACCAATACCATTGGCACCAAAAATGGGGACTATAGGCAATTGGTTAACCGCCATGGTCCTCTTCTTCGGTTCCTTAGTTTCCCTTTTCGGCCACTCCATAGCCACCTTCAAGTGCTCAAGCTATTCTAATCCTAGGCTTTCATTTGTAGCCTTATATAAATGATTATTTATGCCTTCCTTCCTTATATTTGTATCATCCTCACTTTTGTTCTTCTCAACCACCAGTTGACTAAACCCATTGGTGAGTTGCCTATTGACTTCATAAATATTGGTATTTTGATATGCTTCAACAAGTTGGGAGTTGCTAGAATTTGTGGGCGAATTTTGTGTGATGACGAGATCAACAATCATCTCTACAGACGGATGGCCAAACGAGTTTGGCTTTTTTGCTTGAAGAAAAACGACAATCGTGATTTCTACCCCGCACAAAATGTAAAGCTCACTCACTTTCTTAAACAAGCCAGGACGGCGTTTGGAGAAGGTAACATTTAAGTTGCTTTCTTTCTCCATTTTTGCCATTTAGATCTTTTGACAACCATTACACTTTTTGGGTGTCATTGTGGGATGAAGCAACAAAAGTAATATTAGAATTTTATTTGTTTTTTTATGGTGAAAATGTATAAACTTCTAGGATACTTAAAGGCATCATTTTGTCATAGAAGATTTAATCTGTTGCAATCACAGCAGCCAATGCAGTCCTGATAGTTGTCTTGAAATTGAAAACTGAAGAGATGAACAGTTTTGGTTTAGAACTTTAAAACTCGATAGCTAGCTCTAAAGATAAAATTGAGTTTACAGGATTACATTTCATGATTATGAATTACATTACATGTAAAAGAAAATCCTTTTAGTTTTTTTTCTAAAACAAATTGAAATTTCTTCATATGAAACAATTGAAGAATTTTTTTGTAAATTGAAGAAGTTTGAGTATTCAGGGTTTAATAAAAAAAACATTTCTGATGTATATTTTGGTGTTAAATTATGAAATATAAGTGACAAAATAAGCATCACCATTAACAAGTCTGACATATATAATATTTTTTAAGACCAAGGAAACACACATGACACTAATGACAATTCCAACTCTTGATATATTTCATATTTATTTGGTAATTTGGTTGTTTTTAAATTTATTTGGCAAATTTGTATGTGAGGTGATAACGGTGGTTTAACAGACTGTAACACCCCGAAAATGGGCTTGGTAATTAAACTCTGTTAATACTAAAAGACGGGTAACGTACCGTTATTAGTAAAAATAACGCGTCAAATATTTGGGTTTAAACAAGAAATACAAATAGTAAATATAAGCGAATCAAAGTTTTCAGGAATTGAATTTATAAGAGCCCGAGTTAACGGGACTTAAAATATAACGGGTTATAATTCCCGGGACTCACCAAGTAACTAGGAATACCAACCTAGTTAGTTAGTGTCTTGACATAATGGAACAAATATGGTTAAGATACCTATAAATAACTAGTGTAAAGTCGAGGGACTAAACATGGGCAAATTAGATAAAGTTTTATTAAAACCAATTAATAAACAAAACACACACACACACACATACGTGTGTGTGTCTGCGACTTCAAACAAAGCCAGTGAAGGCTCTCTTGCTCAAAAACCCTAGTCCCTCAAGAATCTCTCAAATTGAAGCCCAAATCAATAGCCAAATCAATGCATGAACACAAATTCGTGACCACCTAGTCATGGGGATTACAAGGTATGTTGAAAATTTCGATTTGGTGATACTTTGAGATTATGATGAACAATCATAATCGAAATTCTGGAATGAATATTGATTCTATGAGTGTTATTATGATTATATCTTGGTTTAGAAACAAACCCTAATAGAAAATTTGATGAATTGTCGTCAAAACTAGGGATTTGATAATTACCCTATTATATGCTAAGTGGGTTTTGACTTAATAATGAAGATGACGATATGTGGGTGTTAGAAATCATCATAGGTGATAGTTGATGCAAGATACTTGAACAAATTATAAGTTTGAGTGAAAGCTTATGCATGACTTGAAGTGGGTTTTTGTATGTTATGATGAACACTCGGATTTGGAAGTGTTAATTTGATGAATATTGATGTTATGATACTAGTACTAAGTGTAGTTCATGAACACTAGACATGAAAGTTTGAATTTTGATGTTAATCTTGGTAAAAATAACTAGTTAGGAACTAGTTAGTAAATATGTAGAATTATGCACATTAGGTGTTTGTTAAAATGCCTAAATGAGAACTAAGTGTTGATAATGTGCCTAATTGAGTCTTGTGAACTTGATAGTGCAATCATATGTGTTAATTGATGATTTGACTTTTAAATAGTCAAACCGACCATTAATCAGACCGAATGGTAATTGTGATAGAAAATATGTAAGATGGAATAGTCATAATTAAAAATGACTAATATAACCGTCTTACGAATTATGATGATAGTTTGACGCTTGACAAGCTAGGTGGAGGCTTGGAAAGGAAGCGGGTCAAACGAAGCAAGTATGAAGGAAAAAGCGTAATTCGGATGCAAGGTAAGTATAGCTTACACTAGTCTTACATTGTGGAATATTTTCTTATCATATAAGTTATGAATGAGATTTCTAAACAATTGAAATAGGATGTTCCGTCGGGTAGTCGAACGGAACAAGAAAAATCAAAGATGAAAGAAACCATAATAATGGTTAAAAAGAAGTAAATCGATAATTTGGTCATACTATGTCGAAAGCAATAAACGGTTTATAAGTAAAATGACCGTATGATGTTAAACGGAACGAATCTTGTAGTTGGGATGATAATAAATATCATCTCGCATAGATAAACGACTATTTCGGCCAAACGGGTCAAAAGGTGTAGACATCACCTTTTGACAATATTGACTAATGATTCTTTTGTCAAGTTATATGCTTACAGGAATAGATATCCAATGGATATTCGTATCGTTCTAAATTAGCGAATATAAAGCAAGGTATTAAACCGGGTTAACAAGTTGACCCTGGGCCAGGTATGTATAATAGATCAACTCCTCATTTAGGACTTGGAGATCGATGAGATTTAGGCAAAGTAAAAAGAAACATTCGGTTACCTTAAAAGGCAAACTGAAGGATTTAAATTATAGACAGAGTGTCTTGAAAATAAGATTCGATTAAAAACGAGATTTTGGGTGTACATGGCTTAGGCAAACCCTTCGTTGTAAAAGAAGGGTTAAAAATGACCAAAACGCCCTTGTAAGCACAATTAAGCAAACAACTCTTAGAAGTTGCTTGAAAATGAGTTTTATAATCAAGTTAATACTTATAATAAGTCTAATAGCGTAAGATGTAAATCCTCGGTCAAAAGACTCTATATGAGTCTTTGCCGTATATTGATAATGCGAAGGGTAAAACTCGGATTAGATAGATCGTCACATTAAAACCATCACAAATATAGATGTGATGGAAGGTCACTTGATAACTAATGTGGAAATAAAATGCTAGAAAGAAATGGGTGTGAGTTATGCGTAAAAGTTGCTTAAATGACTTTAACGGGTCAAAATAAGTACTTGAGCATAAGCGGGTTTAAAATGCGTAGGAAACCCGTGGTTTGAGCCAAATATGATAGACGACATAGAAATTAGGAGATTCACGAGAATTTGGGACCAAACAAATAAGTTTGTTTGATAAATACATTAATGGGTCCAAATGGGTAAATTCTAGTTTAAGCCGAAAGCTTAAAACTCTATAGATTTGTTATTCCGGAAGTCGGGTTTTAACTCCATATGATGGGGAATTAAATTACAATCATGTAGGAAGAAACGGTAGGTCAAACGGATAAGCGGTTTGAAAGATACGAAAGAATTCGTGTCAAATTACGACAAAATAGAGAATCTGGATGCAGAGTCCACCGTAATTTACGGTCCCACCGTAAATTACGGTGGAGTTGAATAGGTTACGGTGCTAAAGGTCTGTTTTACGGCAGAAGAATTGAAACCCAAGGGCCACCGTAATTTACGGTCCCACCGTAAATTACGGTGGAGATTTTTTTTATTATATTTTGTTTTTCATTTGAAAGTCTATTGTTTCCCGGACATCGTTCGGACATGATTAAACCCGTGTGACTAAAGCATTTCATGTGTATGAAATGTAGGTACATTTTGGATGCCGAAAGACGATCAAGCTCAACGAAGAACCGAACACGATAAATATACACGCTTCCGCACTTTGCCATGTTGTAAATTTTAAACAACGAAATTCGATCACGTTATGTAGAATAAATTATAATTAGTAAAAGTTTTAAGAAACCCGTATTTCCGATGTATATCTAATCATTAATTACATGATTATTTTCCCAAAATTTACGTTAAACCTTGATATATAAGAACGGGTGTTACAAGTTGGTATCAGAGCCTTGGTTTAAGAGATTCGAGTATGGTGGGGAGGAACCATGCTTGGACTTAAACCTTATGCTCTTGACAAAGAATAGTGTTCGGTTTGAAGCTTGATCGCAAATCCGGTAAGTACAAGTATGTTAACAATTTAGCATGCTAAAGTGTTGTAAACAACACATAGGGCTATCGTGTGATACACGTTACCCCAATTAAAATGATTGATATAGTTGATGAAAATACGCGCGTTGACGTGTATAGTAGAAAAAGCCTTGTATTATAATACGGGCGATTATTGAAGTTGACGTTACTAACTTTGTGAATGTTTTAATTGAAGGACACTCGCGTTTGAAGACGACGAGAGTCAAACGAATTGTGGATATGATGATGGAACGGTCCGAAGTATGACGAGAGGAGCATGCTCACCCAGGACTAAATTGCGTAACGACCGCGAACAAGGTTAATCGCAAGGAACGCCCGTTGGGGCAAGCATTTACCAGGTGCACGCTTAAATTATTGCATGAATAGAAATATGCAACAAATACGTAGAAACCGATAGTTGCATATGTAGATTGAAAACTTGGAAAAACCTGAATAGAATACCTAACCAGGATATTGTTTCCAAGAGAAACAAATAGAAGTATTACTTACATAGGGCGTGATGTGAAAACTATAAAAAGGTCGTGTATGTCATGTGTTAATCACTTACTCTGGCCAAGTAAGTAGTGACATATGATACCACGAGTTTCTTATAGCGGACACATCTACATCCAATGTAGTAAAGGCGGGGTAAAGGGGACTAATTAAAAGTACCCAAATGAATCAGATAAGCAAAATATTTGATAATAATGTAAACGCACAACCAAGTGGCGGGAGCGTATTACAATAGGATAATGAGCCCGAGTGAAGGGACAAAGAAGCATGTAAAATGATTTAGACGAGTATTGGGAAGGAGTGTACTTACACTCGAACCCAGAAAACGCAAGCATGTAAAATGATTTAGACGAGTATTGGGAAGGAGTGTACTTACACTCGAACCCAGAAAACGCAAGCATGTAAAATGATTTAGACGAGTATTGGGAAGGAGTGTACTTACACTCGAACCCAGAAAACGCAAGCATGTAAAATGACTTAGACAAGTATTGGGAGGGGGTGTACTTACACTCGAACCCGGAGAATGTAAACATGTGAAATGATTTAGATATTTATTGAGAGGGGGTGTACTTACACTCGAACCCGGAAAATGCAAATATGTCCCTTAACGTGTCGTTTTTGTAAAACGTCATACTTAAGGACAAAGTCTGGAAAAAAAAAATGAAACCTTAGACTACGGTCAAGGTCAATTGAAATTCAAGAGCGAAAATAAATGATTCCAAACATAATAAGAGATGCTTAGAAGCTATATATGTATATATACATTTGAATATAGACAAGAATAAAAGATGATCTACGGGATCATCATAACCATGGGATTAAACACAGTGTTAAGGTTTACGGGACCAAAAAGACCCTCGGGTCATAAAAGAGAAGGAGACGAGTTGTTAATATCTCACCTTAAAAAGGGTGAAAAAAAAAAACTTAAAGAAATAGCCTATGGGGCTAAATGAAAGAATCTAAGGGTCAATAGTGTAAAGCAAGGGAACTAGTTGTGATTTCCCGCATAAAACTAAGACTGTAAAAGAATAAATTATGGACTGCCAATATCCTGGCACGGATAATGGACAAAGGTTAATGAGAAGATCCTAAAACTAAAATTTCGGTTTTAGAAAGAAATAGCGTTTTTACAAACATAAATCCTGATAGGAATTTAAATTATAAGCATGAAAGATACAAGTCTTGACACAGATTGGCGCAAGACGATATATTCGAAAAGTGTTATTTTCGAAAATAAAAGGTTGATGCAAACTAAACACGATGTGACACGATCACGATTAGGAAATGTAATGTGAAGTAAAATCACATTATAACCAAGCGAGCGGTGAAAAGTAACGGGACTAATAAGTCCAGTTAGTGAGACCGGTTAAGGTCAGCAATTCAAGTCAAGAAATTTGATTTGCTCAGAAACGGGGGATTCGGTATAATTGAGCCGAATCAATAAATCCAAAAACTAAAGAAATTATTGCTAAAAGCGAAATATTTCAATAAAGACCTTTAAACGGGTCAAGATAACGGATTCACCAAGAGTTCGATAATATATAAAAGCGATGGAAATCGCTAAGTTGACTAAACTAGCAGAAATAACGGAATTACGTTATTTCAAGATACATTATGTCGTACGAGGTACGTAGGGGCTATGTAACCAAAAAGATATTACCATAATTTTTCTGGTAATGCAAACAATTGGTTAAAGTATGAATAATGCTTAAGAGATTACTCAGGTCAAATGCATTGAGTTCAGAACTCAAAGAACTATGTAAGCAAGGTTTCGAGGACGAAACCTCTTTAAGGGGGGTAGACTTGTAACACCCCGAAAATGGGCTTGGTAATTAAACTCTGTTAATACTAAAAGACGGGTAACGTACCGTTATTAGTAAAAATAACGCGTCAAATATTTGGGTTTAAACAAGAAATACAAATAGTAAATATAAGCGAATCAAAGTTTTCAGGAATTGAATTTATAAGAGCCCGAGTTAACGAGACTTAAAATATAACGGGTTATAATTCCCGGGACTCACCAAGTAACTAGGAATACCAACCTAGTTAGTTAGTGTCTTGACATAATGGAACAAATATGGTTAAGATACCTATAAATAACTAGTGTAAAGTCGAGGGACTAAACATGGGCAAATTAGATAAAGTTTTATTAAAACCAATTAATAAACAAAACACACACACACACATACGTGTGTGTGTCTGCGACTTCAAACAAAGCCAGTGAAGGCTCTCTTGCTCAAAAACCCTAGTCCCTCAAGAATCTCTCAAATTGAAGCCCAAATCAATAGCCAAATCAATGCATGAACACAAATTCGTGACCACCTAGTCATGGGGATTACAAGGTATGTTGAAAATTTCGATTTGGTGATACTTTGAGATTATGATGAACAATCATAATCGAAATTCTGGAATGAATATTGATTCTATGAGTGTTATTATGATTATATCTTGGTTTAGAAACAAACCCTAATAGAAAATTTGATGAATTGTCGTCAAAACTAGGGATTTGATAATTACCCTATTATATGCTAAGTGGGTTTTGACTTAATAATGAAGATGACGATATGTGGGTGTTAGAAATCATCATAGGTGATAGTTGATGCAAGATACTTGAACAAATTATAAGTTTGAGTGAAAGCTTATGCATGACTTGAAGTGGGTTTTTGTATGTTATGATGAACACTCGGATTTGGAAGTGTTAATTTGATGAATATTGATGTTATGATACTAGTACTAAGTGTAGTTCATGAACACTAGACATGAAAGTTTGAATTTTGATGTTAATCTTGGTAAAAATAACTAGTTAGGAACTAGTTAGTAAATATGTAGAATTATGCACATTAGGTGTTTGTTAAAATGCCTAAATGAGAACTAAGTGTTGATAATGTGCCTAATTGAGTCTTGTGAACTTGATAGTGCAATCATATGTGTTAATTGATGATTTGACTTTTAAATAGTCAAACCGACCATTAATCAGACCGAATGGTAATTGTGATAGAAAATATGTAAGATGGAATAGTCATAATTAAAAATGACTAATATAACCGTCTTACGAATTATGATGATAGTTTGACGCTTGACAAGCTAGGTGGAGGCTTGGAAAGGAAGCGGGTCAAACGAAGCAAGTATGAAGGAAAAAGCGTAATTCGGATGCAAGGTAAGTATAGCTTACACTAGTCTTACATTGTGGAATATTTTCTTATCATATAAGTTATGAATGAGATTTCTAAACAATTGAAATAGGATGTTCCGTCGGGTAGTCGAACGGAACAAGAAAAATCAAAGATGAAAGAAACCATAATAATGGTTAAAAAGAAGTAAATCGATAATTTGGTCATACTATGTCGAAAGCAATAAACGGTTTATAAGTAAAATGACCGTATGATGTTAAACGGAACGAATCTTGTAGTTGGGATGATAATAAATATCATCTCGCATAGATAAACGACTATTTCGGCCAAACGGGTCAAAAGGTGTAGACATCACCTTTTGACAATATTGACTAATGATTCTTTTGTCAAGTTATATGCTTACAGGAATAGATATCCAATGGATATTCGTATCGTTCTAAATTAGCGAATATAAAGCAAGGTATTAAACCGGGTTAACAAGTTGACCCTGGGCCAGGTATGTATAATAGATCAACTCCTCATTTAGGACTTGGAGATCGATGAGATTTAGGCAAAGTAAAAAGAAACATTCGGTTACCTTAAAAGGCAAACTGAAGGATTTAAATTATAGACAGAGTGTCTTGAAAATAAGATTCGATTAAAAACGAGATTTTGGGTGTACATGGCTTAGGCAAACCCTTCGTTGTAAAAGAAGGGTTAAAAATGACCAAAACGCCCTTGTAAGCACAATTAAGCAAACAACTCTTAGAAGTTGCTTGAAAATGAGTTTTATAATCAAGTTAATACTTATAATAAGTCTAATAGCGTAAGATGTAAATCCTCGGTCAAAAGACTCTATATGAGTCTTTGCCGTATATTGATAATGCGAAGGGTAAAACTCGGATTAGATAGATCGTCACATTAAAACCATCACAAATATAGATGTGATGGAAGGTCACTTGATAACTAATGTGGAAATAAAATGCTAGAAAGAAATGGGTGTGAGTTATGCGTAAAAGTTGCTTAAATGACTTTAACGGGTCAAAATAAGTACTTGAGCATAAGCGGGTTTAAAATGCGTAGGAAACCCGTGGTTTGAGCCAAATATGATAGACGACATAGAAATTAGGAGATTCACGAGAATTTGGGACCAAACAAATAAGTTTGTTTGATAAATACATTAATGGGTCCAAATGGGTAAATTCTAGTTTAAGCCGAAAGCTTAAAACTCTATAGATTTGTTATTCCGGAAGTCGGGTTTTAACTCCATATGATGGGGAATTAAATTACAATCATGTAGGAAGAAACGGTAGGTCAAACGGATAAGCGGTTTGAAAGATACGAAAGAATTCGTGTCAAATTACGACAAAATAGAGAATCTGGATGCAGAGTCCACCGTAATTTACGGTCCCACCGTAAATTACGGTGGAGTTGAATAGGTTACGGTGCTAAAGGTCTGTTTTACGGCAGAAGAATTGAAACCCAAGGGCCACCGTAATTTACGGTCCCACCGTAAATTACGGTGGAGATTTTTTTTATTATATTTTGTTTTTCATTTGAAAGTCTATTGTTTCCCGGACATCGTTCGGACATGATTAAACCCGTGTGACTAAAGCATTTCATGTGTATGAAATGTAGGTACATTTTGGATGCCGAAAGACGATCAAGCTCAACGAAGAACCGAACACGATAAATATACACGCTTCCGCACTTTGCCATGTTGTAAATTTTAAACAACGAAATTCGATCACGTTATGTAGAATAAATTATAATTAGTAAAAGTTTTAAGAAACCCGTATTTCCGATGTATATCTAATCATTAATTACATGATTATTTTCCCAAAATTTACGTTAAACCTTGATATATAAGAACGGGTGTTACACAGACCATGAAATTATAAACTTCTTACCTTGCTCAACGACGAAGATCCAAGCATGATTTTTTTTGTTAGGAAGCTATCAACAATCATCTTTACAGATGGATCGTCAAAGGAGAATACCTTTTTGCCTAGAGAGAAGACAATGATAGCAATTTCAACCCCGCACAAGATGCTAAGCTCACTTGCATTTGTAAACAAGCCACAACAACATTTAGAGAAGGTAACCAGTAAGGTGCTTGCTTTCTCCGATCTTGCCATTTGGATCCTTTGGCGACCTTTTCTCTTTCTAGGCATCATTGTGGAATGTAACCTCAAGTTTTTTTCTTTGCTTTAGTTAATCAAGATGTAGAAAGTTGTAAGATACTTATAGGCCTCATTTTGCATACAAACTGTTGCATATTTTTTATACGATAATAATGCCATTAGTGTATTCCCATAAATATTTTCTTGATATTTCAAATATAAATGTATTTTTATATTGATTGAGCTTTAATTGTTTTCCTTATGAATATAATTTTCAAGTGCGTGTTATCTTGCTCAACATTTTATTTTTTTCCTTAATATTTTTTCCCAAAAGAAAACATAGAGAGACCACGTGATAGTAAATAATTAAATATGTACATATATGGTTCATGAACATGTTTGTAGATATTTAAAATGTTGTAATATATTGTTTTAGATACAATGCTTAGAACTAAATCAGTAAAGAATTAAAAACTAATAAATTCTCTCGCACATTATTGCGGCAAATTTTAGGTAGGTATCAGTTTGATTTATTATGGTATCAGCACTCGCATAACAACCAGAAGGTTAAAACCAAAATATAATGTCATGATATGACAAAAATGATGTCAGTAATAGTAACGGTTCTAGTGGTACCAGTACCTACGACAATATTAATTTGGTTGGTCGTAAGATACTTAAAGGCCTCATTTTGCAAACAAATTGTTTCATATTTTTTGATAAATTAATAATACCACATAATATATTTCCATAGAAGTTTTCTTGATATTTCAAATATCATAAAATTTTCATATTGATCGTGCTTTAATTATTTTGCCAGATTTTTTTATTCGAAAAGAAAACATGGAGATACCACGTGATAGTAAATAACTAAATACGTACATATATGGTTCATGAACATGTTTGTAATATTTAAATGTTTTTAATATATTGTTTTAAAAACTAGTAAAATTTCGTCGCGCATTGCAACTAGTTGTAGGTTAGTATCGAATTGAGCATGCGTAGAAGGTTAAAACAAACAAAATAAAGTCATGATATGACCAAAATAATGTAACAAGGGCTCTAATAGTGTCGGTACCAGTACCATGTTGTTTTGTCGAAATCGAATCGATAGGGCATTGATGGTGCAAGACAATATCAATTTGGTTGGTCGTATAATACCATTTAATATATTCCCATTAACTTCGTACAAGCCTACCCTTAGCATGTACAACGCTATAGGAGTAACGCACCGCCCGTGTTCGTGAGGTCATGTTAAGTCATTCATTTGCGGTAATCTTTGGGTTGACTTGTTTATTCACATGCCAGTTTATACGTTAATCTTGATAACCAGGTTTGCCATGTGTATTGTTCTCTTTTATACTTATATGCTAGTACTTAAAACTTGTATACTCGCCAATACTTTTTGTATTGAACTATACTTTGATACATGTTGCAGGATTATGGATGATAATGATGATGATGCACGGAAATTAGTAGGATACCTAGAAACGCACCAAACTTAAATTCATGTTTAGTAGCTTAAACATTTGATACTTGTTGTAATTTGTTCGTTCCAAACTTGTTGTATTTATCTTCCAAACAATGTACTTGATTTTAGCAATAAAATGAAATTATTTATTAAATACTTGCCACATTTAGCGTTATGAAGTCTCGATCAATCTTGTTCGTCTCACTCCGATGTTTCCGTCATCGGTTGGGGTGTGACACGAGTTTCAGGTGTATGGGAAAGGAGATGATGAAGGTGAAGAGGAAGAGAGTGAAGACGACGAAGATTAGTGTGGGGATCGAGGAAACAGCTGGAGCTTAATGGAGCATCTTTTGTTTTATTTTCTATTTATGTTGTTTTTATCCTCATTTTGGTCTGTACTTATATTTTGAATACTTTAAACTGGTTGGTAGGTTTGGGTTGGTTGGTTGATGATGGTTGAACAGTCAGACACTTTTATCTGTCTATCTATCTATTATCTGTTTTGGTATATTTATGGTTGTTGATAGGTATGGTGTTTTGTTGCCGCTTCCGTTTGCGTGTGAGAGGTTAGGAATGGTTTGTTGAGCGTGTTCGGACATGAGGGCATATGTGGAATTGACTGACACTTTGGCAGTCTTGCATATCAGCTAAGTCTTTTTCACTTGTATATTTTATTTTTATTTAGATTTTATTTTTATTTTTAGTTTGGTTAGTTTTGAGTTGTGTTCTATACTTGGATTAGGGAAAATGCTTTGGAAATTTATATTGCCCAATAAGCGATCTACCTAATGGCTAATGATCCTTAAATTTTAGGGCGATCAATAATAATAATAATAATAATAATAATAATAATAATAATAATAATAAATATTCCATACAAACTATTACTTCAGTAAATAGCTATTGTAACATACAAACTATTACTAGATATAATTATAATAAAGAATTGCATATATACTTGTGAAGTTAAATAATAATAACAATATAATAATAATATAACATCAACAACAACAATAATAATAATAACAACAACAATAACAAATAATAATATCTAGAATAATAAATATTCCATACAAACTATTACTAGAGTAAATAGCTATTGTACCATACAAACTATTACTAGAGTAAATAGCTATTGTAAATCAGTTGTTACTTGTTAGTAAATTATATAGCAATAAAGAATTAAAGAGTATTAAATATTTTTTATTAAAAAATTTAAAGTTATTTATGATTTTTTTTCAGAAACTAAATTTTGAAACTAAAAAAATAACAAAAAATAATTGTTAGAAAAAAATATATAATTTCTAATACGTAGTTATGATGCATAATAAACTAAATCATAATCTAACATAATATAGTTTATAATAATAATGATAGTATAATACTTGAAATATTTTTTATAATAAGTTGGTTGAATTTAATTGAGTCACATTGTGTATGCCGACAATTATTTTTATGTACCTTTTGGATGTATAACCTATAAAATTGATTAAAATACTAACAAAAGTAATGCTCTACACTAAAAACACGAAAGATGGTATGTATAAACTTTATAGTGATCAATATTTAACACATGACACATATAGTGATCAGTATTTAACACATGATAAATGCAGGGGATCCTTATGGTAAACATCAAATTTTATTTATTTTTATATGTTATACAAAATTTGATACTTATTTTTTATTTAGGTGTCCTAAAAATGAGTGAAACATATTAGTTGTGCATCTTCGAACAGTGACCCCCGTAAAATCATATATTGTGTCTTTAATGAACACCACTTTTAAAGCTATCGTCTTATATTTAGTTATTTGAGTCGTAGACAACATAAATTAAAATACTTTTATGTACGTAAATAAAATTTGTCACATATATAATGCAACAAGATGACAGGATACCTTGCTTATACAATGAATAATAACGTGTTTTATAAGATATATAATGTAGAATATACGATTTTCATACCTAAAAACACACTTTAACAAAGCATCAACAAATATAATTTGCATAAAGCACCTTCGCATAAAATGCACATGATAATATGATATCACATGATAAGTGGTCATTTTTTCCTAAGAAAGCAATTGCGCCAAACTATTAAACGAGATATTTATATATTTAAATTTCGTATTTAAGTTATGTAAAACAGTATAAATCTGAAGATGATCTTAGTAAACTAATTTACTTTTGTTAATTATAACTTTATTTTTAACGACAAAACTTTCCATGATGACATGCTTTCTTTTTTACGACAAAGCCTTGCTCTACCATATTTTACACCAGTTATATAAATAACTCCTCTTTTGACAGGGTCCAAGGGTTTGATCAGTGGGAAGAAAAGTAATATTACCTTATTGAAGAACTATTGAAAGTTGCTTCATATTTGCATGATCATAGAAAGTTAGATGAAAATTGATCATCGATGTAGTTAATCGCCAGTGATAATTATCATCGGAGTGGTGTGAAAATAAATCGCATTGGTTTTAAAAAAATTGTATTGGTTTATCAAATAACCCCGGTATGAATTGATAACCTTCAATTAAATAAGAATCGACTTGTTGAAAACTTATTTCCATTTCCAAAGATAAATGAAACAGTAAACTGTGAAAATAGTCCTTGAGGTTTGGTTACTTTTGTAACTTTAGTTTAAAACTCAAACCTTTTGAATCTGGATCCCTGTGGTTGAGTTAAATAAATGTCATTTTAGTCCTTATAGTATGGGCCATTTTGTTAGTTTAGTCCAAATATTTCATTTTGCACCTATATATCCAAAAATGTTTTATCGTTGTCATTTTACTCTACTGGGTTAGCTTCATCTATCATTTAAGTTAACAAGAAAGGCAATTCGGTCATTTTATATGGCCGAATTGTTCTTCTAGTTCATAGAATTACATATAAAATGACCGAATTGCGCTTCTCGTTAACAAAAAATGGATGAAATTAACCCAATGGACTAAAATGGCAACGATGAAACATTTTTTGACTCACAAACGAAAAATGAAACCTTTGAACTAAATTGGTAAAATGACTCAAACCACATGGACTAAAATGGCATTTAACTCACCATGATTTCAATTTTGTTGTCATTTTTATCTAAAAGCAAAATCTGTTCAGATATTTCAGTTAACATATATTTTTTTTTGTCTTTTCCCTCTCTTTTTAGAAGGGTAACATGAGATTTTTTTAATTTGTTACAATAAAACATTAAATGACCATTTTGCCCTTTATTAAAAAGGAAAAACACAAAAAAAGTTGGATGTTAACTAAAAAACTTGACCAGATTTTAGTTTTGGATGAAAATGACAACAAAATTGAAACCACATAAACTCAAATTCAAAAGATTTAAGTTTTAAACTAAACTAGTTGTTTACCATGCGCGCGCGTTGCGGCGCGCTAAACCAAATCGTTCTATAAGAATGACAAAACATGTCAAATAACAAAAAGCAGCTCGAACTAAAACGTCACGTATTTTCAGTACCGGTTCGGCACCGGTATTCACCGATTTTTACCCTCAAATACCGGTACATACTTTTGGGGATTTCGGTAACGGTATTTTCGGTACCTGTTGGTACCGAGCTCATCAAATCCTGTAGCAACGTAGCAATGCAAGTAATTGCACAGTTTAGATTACCTTTTATACACACAGTAAGTAAACTGACCGACATCATTCTTCAAACGATTCGAGATAAACGATGCGTAACCAGCCATATCCGGCATCGTGGAGTGCATTAAAAATGGAGCAATTGGACGATTGGATGCTGGGCTAGGTGTTTTTTGGAATGCCCACGGATTGTTCGGGTCAAAACCACGGTTATGAGGATTCATTTTTCATATTGTGGTTGGATGAGAAATTTTTTTTAAAATAAGATAGAGATCATTATAGAAGAGGTGGAGTAGTTGTGGTAAAAAATGAATAGAAGTGTGAGTATTTATAGTGAATAGATAAATTTTTTTTAAACACATAGCCGTTGGCCAACGGCTAGCCCAAACGACTACTTGTCTTGGCCAATGAGATCCCGCCATGTCATCTTGATAGCCCCGCCCAACGCCCGGGCTGAAACCCCCGCCCAAGGGGCCACGCCGAAACCCAAGCCCACCCAGGGTGGTGACTTGGGCGTTTGTACCCAACCCCCGCCCCATACCCCATATTCTAATATTTCCTAGATCTTTTTTTTAAACACATAGCTGTTGGCCAACGGCTAGCCCAAACAGCTACTTGTCTTGGCCAATGAGAGCCCGCCATGTCATCTTGATAGCCCCGCCCAACGCCCGGGCTGAAACCCCCGCCCAAGGGGCCACGCCGAAACCCAAGCCCACCCGGGGTGGTGACTTAGGCGTTTGTACCCAACCCAAGCCCACCCGGGGCGCTTTGAGTGTGCAAAAAGACAAAAAGCGTTGGCTGGAAGTTGTGTTGTTTATTTTTTGAAATAGGTGGGATGTGGGTTAGTTTGGTAGTGTTTTTTGGAGGAAAAAATTGTATTTGAGTTTTATAATACGTTTTTTTACGTCATTATTTTTATAGAACGTATATAATATAAGTGCGTCTTTATAAACTGTTAACCTAGTTTATTTTGTTAAATTAAACGAACACGTTAAATAAATTGTACAGAAAGCCATAAGAATTAAACGTAAACAATCCAAAACCAACGTGATGTAAATAGAAGATTAACTGCAATATATATATATATATATATATATATATATATCAGTTTGTACATACAAAACAAAAAGGTACAACTGACTACATAATACATAACAAAACACTATACAAACAAACTAAGGTACTAATCCTCGTGCGGTGGGGACGGTGGGAGGGGAAGTGGAGGCAACCCAGCGAGCGCTCGTAGAGAAACGAGCGTCTCGATGATCCAGTCCTGGCGTGTGGCCTGGCGTCTGAGGCGCCGGTCGAAGTCCCGAGCCACCTCACGCGCTACCGGAGGCAGGTCAGCGTAAACGTGCTGCGGGTACTGTGGCGGCTCAGGAGCTGGCTGAACTGGTGGTACCGGGATCTCCTCGATATGCTCCTCCTGAGCCGGATCCTCTAATACAGGCTGAGCCTGAGCCTCAGTCTGAGGCTGGCCCGGGAACTGATCGAGTCCCAGAGCCTGTAGCTGAGCCTGCCGAGCGGCCGCCTGAACATCAGGAGGGGCCAACACTCCAGGCCTCACCTCAATAACAACCGGGATGACCTCCGGCACCGGCTCCGGCTGCCAAATCAGCCCGTCACGTCCCCGAAACCTCAGACCAACAACAAAGGTACGGGTAATCTGCATGGCAGATACTGACGCGCGGCCCAACCTGGTAGACGGGACCGGATCGGACAGCTCCGGATCATGCTCGGGCACGAGCCCAAGCGAGCGTGCGATGGCGGTGATGAATGAGCCAGTGTGCACCCACCCGCGGAGCTGCCGGTGGTATGCTGTGGCAAAGTAATCTGCCAGGCAGGCTGCTATATCGCAGGGCTGGCGGCGCAGTAGGCAGTATAGAAAGAAAAGGTCACCGAGGTTGACCTTCTCCCTGCTGGCACCCCGCGGCACGATAGTTGCCGCGATAACATGCTGCAGGTATCGGAACAAGGGGTCTCTAATGGTGGTGGCCTTTTGCCAGGATTTCCCAAAGGGAACCGTGGAAATGGACCTCCAGAAACTGATAAGCGTCTGCCTGTCCATCATCCTAACCGCCTGCGTATATAAATCAGTATCAAGTTCGGCCTCTGTGTACAAACCTGTATAAACAAATAATATTAAATAAACAAATAATATTAAATAAACAAATAACATTAAATAAACAAATAATAATAATAAACAAATAACATTAAATAAACAAATAACATTAAATAAACAAATGATATTAAATATAAAATAATAAATAATATTATTTAAACAAACCTGTATGGACAACAAACTGCCGCACACTCATCTGAAACTCCTGACCGGCGAGACGGAATGTAACCTCGTGGACTGGAAAATCCGGGTCCTCCACGTAATCCGCCGGATGCGGCGCGTATGTAAACGTGGAAAGAAACTCCCACGTAAGCTCAGGGTACGAGTCCTCCATCGCTAACTCAAATAGGCGCGACCAAGGAGTATCTAGTCCCACTATCTCACGCGCCCGCGCGGCCTCTCCCACGGTCTCCAGCAGGCCCCAGTCTATCCCTACATGCTCCCCAATGGGGATGGCGCGCAACCTCGCGCATCTCCCCCTCGCCCGTGACCCCGGCGGAAACTGCAGGTACGGACATGTCGGCTCTTCCTGCTCTCCCTCATCTCCCACCTCTCCCTCAGCCTCCATATGCTCAATCTCGTCATCGGAGGAATCCATCCCTGCACGTTGAAATAAACAAATAATATTAAATATAAATAATAAACAAATAATATTAAATATAAAATAATAAACAAATAATATTATTTATAAAATATAAATAATAAACAAATAATATTAAATATAAAATAAAAAACAAATAATATTAAATTAAAAAAAAAATTAAAATGAACCAAAGCGCCGCGCTTTGGCCTCGGCGCGGCGCTTTAGTTCTTCGTTTTGAAGAACAGCCCCAGCTGATCGATCATACCGCCCAAATCAAACAAAATTCAAACAAACTGAAACACGTAACTTGAACCAAAACAATAAATGAAGTTAGATCGTACCTTTTAGCGGTTGAAAGCTTGAAAACGTTGATGATCCGGCTCAAGTGTGTGTAAATCGCACCTTTTGTGTGTGTTTTGTGTTGAAGTGGGGGAGAAGCTGCCCCGCTTCAGGTATAACGAGGGACCAAAGCGCCCCGCTTTGGCCATAGCGGGGCGCTTCAAGGGCAAAGCGCTTAGTTTTGGTCATAGCGGGGCGTTTAAGGCCTTTTTTTATTTTTTTAAAATTGTTTTTAATTCACAAACGCGTCGATAATAGTCTAAATTTTACGTTTTTTCCATTATACATCATTTTTTATTATATATGAACTATACTGCAAGTTCCGGATCAAATCGGTTACGTGTGATGTCTTATTCCGTTATATCGTATCATTTTGGTTTGAAAGCACAAGTACTCCTGTGAGAGGTGTTATGTGTATCAGCCGCCTACCGTACATGAACATGACGTATTTTTTCATTAATTGTAGTATTATGATGTATATTGTAATTAATTGTAGTATTATGATGTATATTGTCATTTTGGGTCGTGTCGGTGACATTCGGTTTTTAACGTGATGTAACGCATATATTGAACAAACACAAACGTGATTATTATTAAACACATTTAACATACATCGTGAACATATGGGGTTACATTAAGGTCAGGGGCACGATACGTAAGCATTTCGTACGTGTTGATCTGATCCCTGTATAATGTATGCCAGGCTGCTGCGCGCTCTGTTCTGTGTGCTGTCCAGAGTGGGTTTGGGGGAGGCATTGGATAACAACCTCCAAGCTCTACATGTATGAAATGCCCATGGTCAACGAACACAACCGCAACCACCTGGTGAGGTTCCTCAGCTTCGTTTGGCCCGCCCAGCAGAGGGAAAATTGTATCAAACGAAAACGTTACCGGGTAACAGCCTTCCTCGTCAACAGATACATCCCCCGGCTCACCATCGTCACCGAGGTCCGAATATACTTGATGTTCAAAGTTGTGCTCCCCACCGTAACCGAAATTCGAATAACCTTGTAAGCTCTGTTGACAACCGTAACTGTCGTTTGGACCACACTCCTGCTGTACAAAGCTGTACTCGCCACCGTAACCGAAATTCGAATAACCTTGTTGTGCGTAAGGGTCCTCCACAGGGGTATTCAAATCCAGCGTCACCGTGTTATCACGATAACGAATGCCAGATACAACCTCTGCCTCCCTCAAGTTGGACGAGACCGGTTTCTCATACGAGTCAGAAATAGCGGTCCCCTCGTAAGAATCAGGAACAACTGTCTCGTCAGAATATTGACCGAAAATATAGTTGTTTAACCACGACATCGTTTTTTGTAAACAACAAACAACAAAACACTCGAATACCCACGTATGTTTGTAAACAACGTGAAGAAGAAGAAGACCGAGCTATGAAGAAGAACCTCAATCAGTAGTTTGCTTTTTAAAGTGAAAATTTGGGTCGAAGCGCCGCGCTATGGCCAAAGCGCGGCGCTTAGGGTTAACGACAAAACATGTCAATCAGCTTTATGACTGTCAAACAGTAGGGAATGTCTCAAACGTCAATCGAAGCACTTTTGTCGATCATAGCGCCGCGCTATGGCCAAAGCGCGGCGCTTTGAGGTGTGAAAATAATTTTGGCCGTGTGTTAATAGCATGACCCTAAATCAAACATGGCGTTCCATGATAAAGTGAAATGCTTGAAGGTTGATAGCTGGCAGGAGTGGTCTTTCATTTCTAGTCTCTTTCAACGGAGTTTCAAATGCTGTCAATGCTATAACAAATAGCTGTTTCATTGGTCAAATACTACAAACCGAAAAATTGAAATTATTTATGATTTTGTATTCGGAAATAATAAACATTTGAAACTTGAAAATAAAATAAATCACAACTATGAAATTATCTTACAATATGGTATTAAAAAATAAATAAATGCAATAATAAAAAAAGTATATATCTTTTAACAATAACATATGAATATTAACACAAACTTAAAAATAAAACAAATTCACTAAAAAAAATCTAAATCTTCAAATGTATAATGCTAGCAAGATCGAGTTATAAACAAGCCGACATAAAAAGAAGCAAAAGCCTCTTGACTTGGAGAAATGAAAACTTTTTGATGTAATCAGTGGCGGATCCAGGAATATTTTCAACCGGGTTTCTTTTGGTAAATTCTCACTAATTTTTCCTAAATCAGATAAAGTTTTCACTAATTTTTTTTCTATTTTTTTCAAACCAAGGGGGTTCCTGGGAACCCCCAAAACAGCCCTGGATCCACCCCTGGATGTAATCAATCTTTTGTAACGGCGTTTTGTTTTTTTTTTGTTTCTCTTTTTTTGTATTGTCTCCGGTTTCTTGCTGTTTCTTTATACATAAGCTTGAGTTATAAACATGACGACATAATAAGAAGCAAAAGCTTGTTGACCATATATAAACAAGCCGACATAATAAGTGGCTCTTTATACATATATAAGTTGAGGTTGCCGTTTAAAAAAGGGTGTACCTATTGGCACACCCATTTGCCTATCTACACACCTTAAAAGGTGTTTTTTGTCCTTATATGCACACCCTGCAGTGTCGAACTGTGGCCAAAACGCGGCGTTTTGGTCCGGTTAACCAGAAAAAGACTGACGGGTCTGTTGACCGGACCAAAACGTCGAGCTTTGGCCGCGTTTTGGTCCTGTCAACCAGACAAAAGACTGACACCCGGTCTGGTTGCAGGACCAAAACGCGGCCAAAGCTCGACGTTTTGGTCCGGTCAACAGACCCGTCAGACACCCGTCAGTCTTTATCTGGTTAACCGGATCAAAACGACACGTTTTGGCCACAGTTTGACACTACAAGGTGTGCATATAAGGACAAAAACCACCTTTTTGGGGTGACTATCTACACACCAAGTGTGTAGATAGTTTGGGCCTTAAAAAATAAGAATAAATATTAATAAATAAAAAATATTATAATAATTATAAATATGAATAAAAAACTGAAATATTATACCTATAACATTTACGAAGATGGATTAACAGTGTCACCCAGCTGCATAGCAGCTGGGTATTGGTCCACGTGTCATGAAGTAACAGGTGGAGGGGTTTTTTCCCCTTTTAGAGGGTGTTTGGGGTTCCTTATTTTGAGGGTAAAAGGACTTTTGAAGGGCAAAAGGACTTTTGAAAAGTGTTTGGCTTTCCTTTTGAAGGGCAAAAGTCCTTTGGATTTGCCAAAAGTCAGGATTTCCTGACTTATTTTGGGCAAAAGTCATTTTGCAAAAGTTGAAAATAAGCTAAGCCAAACATGCCCTTAACCCTGCCCTCTCCCCCTCAAAAGACACCGCAACCACTACCGGTCTTCTTCACCCGCTCCATTGCACCAGCCCCGGCCATAAAACATATCACCACTACTGACAACCCAAAACACAAGATTTTAATGGCGTGATTCTTAAAAGACCACTCAGTCAAGACCCCTTTTTTCCTCTCAGTCGTCACTTCAAATACCACCCAAATTCATCTTTTGGCCGGCTCCGGCGACGGGTCAGCTTTGCCAGTTGTTGGCCGGAGTTCACCCAGTAGATATCGCCACGACGTTTTCCCGGCCAGCAGAGCTAAGGCGAAAGACGGATGTGGAGATTTCAGACGGATGCAATGGTAGTTGAAAGAGAAAGGGTAGGTTCAAATCATGCATGCATCCTTGCTTGCCGCCGCCGGTAAACCCTTCAACACTGCTCTCTGCTGCTGTTGTTTGACTCGAACACCTCCATACCACAGCCACTGTTCCACCGTCGGCCGCGACCATCCTTCATCCCCACCGCTATATGCGGTGGATTTGTTCGCTGGAAACCTCCAATGACTGGGATACTAGACGGAATAGCAGTTGCAGCCTCTAGCACCGTCACTGCCGCTAGATGGGGCCGATCTGTTTGCCGAAAACCGTTGCCGGAGTGGAGGAGGCGTCAAATCAGAGGCTTCCCGCTCTAGATACAATCACCAACTACAAATCGCCTTCTATCTTCTCCATTGTCGTAACCGGAGCCACTCGACGTTTGTCGGTTTGTGTTGGGATAAAGAGAGAGAGAGAGAGAGAGCGCTTGAAAGTTACGTCTCTGTTGGGGTCTGTGTTGGGTTTTGAGACTTTTGAGAAGAGAGGGTCACAATAGTCAATCTGTGTGTAAAATTGTAAATCCATCCATTTTTTATGTGGGTAATTCAAACTCTGGATAACTTGCCATATATTCTTTCTCTACATATTTTGTGATTTACATACATTTAAACTTTATGTAGTAGTATAATACTACACAAAAAAGAATACGTTCGTAAGGTACTACTGAAACTGAAATAATGTGAAAATAATCATTCAAATTAAACCGAGTTATGTAATTTTTTCACACGTTTCGCATTATTATTGTGTAGTGGTGCAGCATGGCATGTACGGTATTAGGCTCTAAGTATTTAAAATTCATGTTAAAATTTGATATATAATAAATGTAAATGGTAGGCTTTAAGTATTTAAAATTCATGTTAAAATTTGATGTCTAATTTTCGTGTTCATGTTAAAATTTGATGTCTAATTTTCGTAGCAATATTAAGATATCCAACAATTTCAATATGTATCAATTATTGTGATAACTTATTAATATTAATACGTATTATAAAAAAAACTATGATGTTGATTTTAAAGATCGTATTAACAAACATTTTTTCATACTCATTTATTTAATTTAATATATGTATATATTTATTATATTAGCAAAACAAAACTAAATATGTATATCAGTAACTCACCAGTCCCGTAACAAACTTAACTGTATTAATTGAGTTCACACCGCAACGCGCATGAAAACTCCTTACACAATTTCACACTCCTTGCATAGAGTATGTTTATATGAGTCTAACCGTCTTGATATTTTCCGTTTCTTTTCTTTCGGTTGCCATTTTTTTCTTACGAGTGTCAGTAGATCTTTTAAGGGTAGAAGGGTTGGTCACCTCTTGAGGGTAATTTTCCGTCAATGATTTCTTGACATGTCAACTTACCTCTCCAACTCCTTTCTTGCCCTTAATCACAAGGGGTGATTCACGCGTGGCAGGTGGCTGTTTCTTTTTTTATTTGTCATTTTCCGCTTTATGTATATATTAAAGTTATTATTGCGCCAGACTATTAAGAAAAACTTTCGCAATTCAGTTGGTTGTAGAAACATTATAATGAGTGTCTCGGGTTCGAAGCCCTTCATGGGAAAGAAAATTTTTTATTACCTTCCGTCAAATAAAAGTTTGAGTAAATTGTTTCATTTATTACTTTTTTGTCTTTGTCTATTATTCTTAATAATATTTCCCTGATTTATTCGTTCTTCTTTTTTCACTTTTATGTTGTTTTCTCTGCTTCTAAATTTGTAATTTTTATAACCAAATCTTTTAAAACAAATACCTTTTTAACATATCTTCTTCTTCATACAGTGTACCGTGCTCATCCCTAGCACAGATTGAACCTTACTAGACGTAATGTATTTTTTTATGTGTGGATATTGTTTTTGTCATGGCACGACCTTTTTATGTTTTTCCTTTCGGTTATTATACCGATTTTCGGTATCGTATTAATCCCGTTACAAAACGAAACGAATCGATAACGTTCGAATTCCCTACCGCGTAGCGCGGGGAATTTCACTAGTTGTATTGTAGAGAACACTAAAATGTAACGTAGAAAAAGAAACAAAAAGGTAGAGCCAGCGATCACGCTCAGAACGCCACCAAGGAACACTTACGTCACACAAATTCCCAAACTACCCTCCACATCTTCCCTATAAAAACCCCCATCCCTATATCCTTTTCATCATCCCCATTCTCCGACCACCAATTCTCCGACCACTCAATCAGAACTGGCCAACCTTAAAGACCAACCTCTGGAGTCGGCATCCGGCAACGGGAGCGTGGTGCTCTCCCTCTACCACGCGCTAACCTCACGCGACGTTCAACTCGTCACCAAACTCCTAGCCCCTGACCTCGAGTGGTGGTTCCATGGCCCTCCGTCCCACCAGTTTATGATGCGATTACTCACCGGAACTGATAACCTCACCGACTCTTTTGAATTCGTCCCTCGGTCCATTGACGCCTTTGGATCTACTGTGATCGTTGAAGGCTGCGATCAGTCACGTGATATCTCCTGGATTCACGCCTGGACTGTTGACTCGCATGGGATAATTACGCAAGTTAGAGAGTATTTTAATACTTCGCTTACTGTTACTCGCTTTGGTAGCTCCTCCAATAAACCGGTTTCTGTTAAGGGGTTGCATTGTCCTTCGGTTTGGGAGAGTAGTTTGTCGAATCAGGTTGGAAAGTCTGTTCCTGGATTGGTTCTGGCTATATAATTGGAGCTAAGTTGGATGTATGTATGTATGCATCTGGTTAATAAGAAGTTTTTGTGGTTTTGGAAGTAGTGTTAGTTATCCGTTAAGAGGACTGTATCCTGTTTGTGGTTAAGTTATGTTGTTGATGTAAAATCGTACCTTTGTTCTATGATGGATTTGTTTTGTGTTGTGTTGATTTCCTGATGTCTGTGTTTTGTTACAAGATAATCGTGAATGGTTGCTAGTAGTTATCATGTTAACAAATCAACGAACGAATCTTTCATAATTCTAAAATGCAGAGTCATTAACGTCCAGATAAAGTGACATTGGTTAATACGACCTCCAGGTTACTATCACAATCAGTACGTCCCCAAATGACATAATTACCGCCAGAGCACATTACTTCCAGCAACTGTTGATGTTGAAGCTTTAACAATCTGTAGGAACAATATTTTACACGTGATACATTACTGACAGCAGGTATACTTAAGATATACGATACGAAACCCGATATCTCGAGTCTATACTGCGGTCACACTCTCAGCCATCACTATTACGGTTAAATTCTTTACGGACCCCAGTCTCTCCTAATTACAACAAATAACCACATCTAGTGTATATATGTGTAACACTTAGACTAAGCGGTATGGGGGCCGGCTGAGGCCCGGCTTGGCCCGGCGCCGGTCCCCCACACCGGCCCCCTGGTTCCGGCACGGCAAGTTCGGCTCCCCACAGACGGAGAGGACGGGCCACCTTCTCCTCTCTTCTCTCACAATAACCTATACATACATACATATATATACATAAAGGGGCTCATCCCCCACCCCCCTAGGTCCATCCCCTTGAAGCCTTTCCTACGTGGCGGTGACGTGGCGGCCCATCCCCTTGGGGATGAGGCTCTCCATACCCTCCAGTCTTAAAAGCCCACCGCCACATCAACCCAAAAGTGCGTGAAACACCCACCTCAAGGGGCGTGAGTGGGAAATGAAGAGCTCAGGCATGAGTGTGGCCACGGGGTGGAGACAATCGAGTGGGGCCAGACTTAATTTTTTAACCAATCAGCTTTCTTTGCTTCAAGCTCACTTTTTTCAAAATTTCCATGTGAAACCATTAAACGTTTCAGAGAAAAAAATAATTAAAAAATTACGTGGCTGTGTGGCATTAACGTCACACCTATTTTTTCACTTTTTAGTCAAATCGATACACATAGTCTTAGTCATTACTCTCCCTCATACACACTTGAGTATTCTCTATGCTTCGATATTGATTCTCATGCCAGAGGTTGACTATAAGGAGAATTCCCCTCAAAATACTTGAAAACTATAACTAAGTCAAAGATAAAATTTCTCAAGATAACAAAATATAAAAGATCAACAACCTAAGCAAGACAAATTATACTAAAGATAGACTCAAAACCTCTGAAATCTGAATCAACACAAATAAAAACTTCTAAAAATGTTCAAGAGACAATACATCTCAATCACTACTTCTGGATTGAGAACTGGAGCGAGCGAGAGAGACAAAAAACCCATAATTGCGATAATATGAACTCTCTCACTGTCGTAGAATTCAACAACCACATACATAAGTGTAGGCCTCTTAAGTAAAACACACAAACAGTCCTTCCAAACACTCACACACATACACACATACATACATGCATACATAAATAGAGATTGAATACACACACGAAACTGAACACACACACACACACGAAAGCAATAAACGACACGAAGATTTAAAGTGGTTCGGTCAGCTGACCTACGTCCACTGTGCTGCAACTAGGGTTTCTTTATTATTCAGATGCTCAAGGAATTACAAGTACAATGATATCAATATATAGAGACTAATCTAGGGTCAAGAAACTTGATCCCAAGTTAGTCCCAAGCCCACATAGAGATAACTAGGGCCGGCTAAATTAAAACCCTAATTTAACTGCCAAATAAAGACGTGTGGGCCGACTCAAAGCTTGGGTCGACCGCCCTCCCTTGATCGGGCCTCCACACCAATTCGCCCAACAGGATGATCTATCTCTTGCAATCACAATAGCCATATGAGTCCTCATAGTTGTCTTGAAAGTTGAAACATGAAGAGATGCACATTTTAGGTTGAAATTTTTTTAAGGAGTTTACAGGCATGTACTTAATATTCCGTTTGTTGGAGAACAAAGTATGCGATTTGGGACCTTGAAATCTAAAACAACTAACCTGGGTTCGAGACTGAAATGACCATTTCCCAACTAGAATCCATGTGGAGTCATGCTTATTAATGATGTAGAATCCAACAATTGATTGTAACCACCACCAATACCATTGGCACCAAAAATGGGGACTATAGGCAATTGGTTAACCGCCATGGTCCTCTTCTTCGGTTCCTTAGTTTCCCTTTTCGGCCACTCCATAGCCACCTTCAAGTGCTCAAGCTATTCTAATCCTAGGCTTTCATTTGTAGCCTTATATAAATGATTATTTATGCCTTCCTTCCTTATATTTGTATCCTCCTCACTTTTGTTCTTCTCAGCCACCAGTTGACTAAACCCATTGGTGAGTTGCCTATTGACTTCATAAATATTGGTATTTTGATATGCTTCAACAAGTTGGGAGTTGCTAGAATTTGTAGGCGAATTTTGTGTGATGACGAGATCAACAATCATCTCTACAGACGGATGGCCAAAGGAGTTTGGCTTTTTTGCTTGAAGAAAAATGACAATTGCGATTTCTACCCCGCACAAAATGTAAAGCTCACTCACTTTCTTAAACAAGCCAGGACGGCGTTTGGAGAAGGTAACATTTAAGTTGCTTTCTTTCTCCATTTTTGCCATTTAGATCTTTTGACAACCATTACTCTTTTTGGGTGTCATTGTGGGATGAAGCAACAAAAGTAATATTAGAATTTTATTTGTTTTTTTATGGTGAAAATGTATAAACTTCTAGGATACTTAAAGGCATCATTTTGTCATAGAAGATTTAATCTGTTGCAATCACAGCAGCCATTGCAGTCCTGATAGTTGTCTTGAAATTGAAAACTGAAGAGATGAACAGTTTTGGTTTAGAACTTTAAAACTCGATAGCTAGCTCTAAAGATAAAATTAAGGAGTTTATAGGATTACATTTCATGATTATGAATTACATTACATGTAAAAGAAAATCCTTTTAGTTCTTTTTTCTAAAACAAATTGAAATTTCTTCATATGAAACAATTGAAGAATTTTTTGTAAATTGAAGAAGTTTGAGTATTCAGGGTTTAATAAAAAAACATTTCTGATGTATATTTTGGTGTTAAATTATGAAATATAAGTGACAAAATAAGCATCACCATTAACAAGTCTGACATATATAATATTTTTTAAGACCAAGGAAACGCACATAACACTAATGACAATTCCAACTCTTTATATATTTCATATTTATTTGGTAATTTGGTTGTTTTTAAATTTATTTGGCAAATTTGTATGTGAGGTGATAACGGTGGTTTAACAGACCATGAAATTATAAACTTCTTACCTTGCTCAACGACGGAGATCCAAGCATGATTTTTTTTGTTAGGAAGCTATCAACAATCATCTTTACAGATGGATCGTCAAAGGAGAATACCTTTTTGCCTAGAGAGAAGACAATGATAGCAATTTCAACCCCGCACAAGATGCTAAGCTCACTTGCATTTGTAAACAAGCCACAACAACATTTAGAGAAGGTAACCAGTAAGGTGCTTGCTTTCTCCGATCTTGCCATTTGGATCCTTTGGCGACCTTTTCTCTTTCTAGGCATCATTGTGGAATGTAACCTCAGGTTTTTTTCTTTGCTTTAGTTAATCAAGATGTAGAAAGTTGTAAGATACTTATAGGCCTCATTTTGCATACAAACTGTTGCATATTTTTTATACGATAATAATGCCATTAATGTATTCCCATAAAGATTTTCTTGATATTTCAAATATAAAGGTATTTTTATATTGATTGAGCTTTAATTCTTTTCCTTATGAATATAATTTTCAAGTGCGTGTTATCTTGCTCAACAATTTATTTTTTTCCTTAATATTTTTTCCGAAAAGAAAACATAGAGAGACCACGTGATAGTAAATAATTAAATAAGTACATATATGGTTCATGAACATGTTTGTAGATATTTAAAATGTTGTAATATATTGTTTTAGATACAATGCTTAGAACTAAATCAGTAAAGAATTAAAAACTAATAAATTCTCTCGCACATTATTGCGGCAAATTTTAGGTAGGTATCAATTTGATTTATTATGGTATCAGCACTCGTATAACAACCAGAAGGTTAAAACCAAAATATAATGTCATGATATGACAAAAAATGATGTCAGTAATAGTAACGGTTCTAGTGGTACCAGTACCTACGACAATATTAATTTGGTTGGTCGTAAGATACTTAAAGGCCTCATTTTGCAAACAAATTGTTTCATATTTTTTGATAGATTAATAATACCACATAATATATTTCCATAAAAGTTTTCTTGATATTTCAAATATCATAAAATTTTCATATTAATCGTGCTTTAATTATTTTGCCAGATTTTTTTATTCGAAAAGAAAACATGGAGATACCACGTGATAGTAAATAACTAAATACGTACATATATGGTTCATGAACATGTTTGTAATATTTAAATATTTTTAATATATTGTTTTAAAAACTAGTAAAATTTCGTCGCGCATTGTAACTAGTTGTAGGTTAGTATCGAATTTAGCATGCGTAGAAGGTTAAAACAAACAAAATAAAGTCATGATATGACCAAAATAATGTAACAACGGCTCTAATAGTGTCGGTACCAGTACCATGTTGTTTTGTCGAAATCGAATCGATAGGGCATTGATGGTGCAAGACAATATCAATTTGGTTGGTCGTATAATACCATTTAATATATTCCCATTAAGGTTTTCTTGCTACTTCAAATATCAAATTACTTTCATATTGATCGTGCTTTATTTATTTTCCTTATGAATACAAGTGCGTGTTTTCTTGCTCACCACAATATTTTTTTGCTAATTGTTTTTTCGAAAAGAGAACATGAAGAGACCACATGATAGTAAATAATTAAATACATACAGATATGGTTCATGAATATGTTTGTAGTTTTTTTCCCTCGCGCACTGCGACAAGTTTTAGGTTAGTATCGGTTTGATTCATTACATTATCACGTATTGGCGCCTGGTATAACAACCTAAAGGTTAAAACCCAAAACTAATGTCATGATATGACCAAAAAGATATTAGTGACAATTCTAATAGTACCGGTACTAGTACTGATGTTGTTCGGTCGAAATCGACAGGGCATTGATTTTACTAGACAATATTAATTTGCTTTGTCATCATAGCATACCGAAGCTCAATATAGCTTAGAATATTTAAATTATACTCTATATTTGTCCCAAAGTGGTTTAGACATTACTGGTTTGATTAGTCATAGTAAAGAACAAAAAATTTAATTATATTTTACCCGATTTACTTTGATAACATGTATTTCTACTTAGATTAAATGTACATTACCCCTCACAACTCGATATCTAATTTTTTTTTTGTCGAGATGTGATAAAAAAAAAAGACACGTTGCAACGTCATACTCGAAAAACTTTGAACCATGGTATCTTAAAAGTTAAATACGTAGTGAACACATAATTGAAACTAAATGAGTAAAAATTTGGTTCATGAACACATATGTAAATATTTAACCGTTTGCAGTTTAATTTTTTATACAATTCTTTGAATAAAAATATTTAACAGTAAAGAAAAATTCTTTTATCTCATCTCATCAATCACAATAGAACTTTAATATAATTTTTCAACTAGACTAGAAAATGTTATAAAAAACATGGTAGAATTGGAGAATAACCATTAAGGTAGAGTTTATACAATCAGAATTTTGAATGTGTCATAAAGTGGGTTTGACATATTGAATCCTGAAATATGTTTCATTCTTCATTGATTGCACTACACATGCATCTATGGATGTCAACTTTTAATTTTATTTTAGTTTGTTTAGTAATAGCGTACTGTAAATTACTCAACTGATTTACGTATTTTAAGCATCTGATTGTGCAATATTATTGTAATCAATTGTATATTTAGTTTCCTAGTTTATAGGTGTACATGTACTCTATATAATGTTTTACAAATCAATACAATGGCAAGAGATTGAGTCTTCATATTTACATGGTATCAGCCTAAGGCGATCCTTTCCTTTTTCATCTCCTTCCTTCTCTTCGGCCTACCCTAATTCTTCTGTTACCGCCGCCACATCCCCATGGCAGACTCTTCGACCTCCCCTAATCTCACCACCACTCTTCACTCTCTTCTTCACTTTATTCCTCACAAACTCACCTCATCTAACTACCTTGCATGGAGTCAACATGTTACCATTGTTCTCTCCTCTCAAAATTTACTCGGTCATGTTGATGGCTCAAAAACCCCTCCTGCCAAAACCATTACCGCAACCGACACACCCGATAAACCCTCCCCTAACCCAGAATATGCTACTTGGACAGCAAACGACCAAACCGTTTGTTTGTTGCTCCAATCCTCACTTTCTGAAGAGGCAATGACAGAAGTTATTGGTCTCCACACAGCCCGACAAATCTGGCTAATATTAGAAACTGCCTACAGCCATCGTTCTATCGACCGTATGCACACCCTTTGCGACAACCTTCATCTCCTACAAAAAGGCTCCTCAACCGTTGCTGAATTTGGTCGCAAATTTAAGGCTATTTGCGATCAACTAGCCGCCATTGGACATCCGGTTGATGAAAGCGACAAGTGTCACTGGTTCCTATGTGGACTTGGTCCTGCTTATGAGCACTTCTCCACTACCCATCGGGCGCTCGGCACCGCGTCTTTCCGCGAATTGTTGGCCAAAACTGAAAACCAAGAAATATTCATGCAATCACTTCATGGTCACACGCCCCCAACGGTTGCCATCACCGCAAATTCGTCTCAATCCGGTAACTCCTCTCGTTCTCATTCCGATTCTAATTCTTTTAATCGTGGTAGGGGTCGAGGTCGTAATGCAGGTCGTGGCCGCGGTAGAAGACCACCACATTGTCAATTATGCAGATCCGGCGGTCATTATGTCAACGACTGTCCTAATCTTGGAAGTTTTGCAAAACAGGCTCCTTTTATTGACGCAAATCTAGCTCATGCTTTTCATGCTCAGTGCCATGTCACTGACCAGGATCATCCAGACTGGACCGGTGATACAGGTGCGTCAGCTCATATGACTCCTTTTCTTAAGGATCTTGATGCCACTTTTGGTACCCCTACTAATGAATATGTTCGTTTCGGTAACGGTCATACGTTACCTGTTATAAATACGGGCACCACATCCTTTTCTAAAACATCAGTCTTAAAAATGTTCTTGTTGTTCCACACCTTACAAAACGCCTTCTCTCCATTAGTAAGCTTACCCATGATTCTCCTGTAGATGTCATTTTCTCTAATAACTTTTTTTCACATTCAGGATCGACACACAAAGGAGATCCTAGCAAAGGGAACATGTGAAAATGGACTCTACATTCTTCGCGAAGGAAACCAAGCCTTCATCGCCTCCTACTCGGATCATCATCTCAAAGCATCCTTTGAAAAGTGGCATGATCGCCTTGGACACGTGTCTTTTGATATTATTTCTAGATTGCATAAACATGGTTCTTTGTTTGTTACTTCTCTTTTACCAAAAACTAGTATTTGTTCTTCATGTCAATTATCTAAATCATCGATTGCCATTTGGTTTGAATGCTAAATGTTCTTTACATGCACTAGATTTAATACATTGTGATTTGTGGGGCCCTGCGCCTGTTACTTCTACGAATGGTTATCGTTTTTATGCCATATTCCTAGATGATCATTCTTGTTTCATGTGGTTTTATCCACTTAAACACAAATCTGATTTTTATGAAGCCTTGTTAGTGTTTGCACCTTTTGTTCAAAACCAATTATCATGCACCATTAAAACATTTCAAAGTGATGGTGGAACTGAATTTATAAATAACCCCGTACAAAATTTTTTTCATGAACAAGGAATTCATCATCGTCTTTCTTGTCCCCACACTCTTGAACATAATGGACGTGCTGAACGCAAGCACAGACACATTATTGAAACCGGCCTTGCAATGCTTTTCAACTCTCATGCCCCTGCCACATTATGGACCGATGCCTTTGCCTCAGCCACCTTTATCATAAATCGCTTACCTTCCTCTGTACTTGATTTCAAATCTCCATATGAAATCTTGTATGGTCGCACTCCAACGTACTCAAATCTTCATGTTTTTGGTTGTCGTGTGTTTCCATATTTGCGGGATTATGCGAAACATAAATTGTCTCCACGCAGTGCAGAGTGCATTTTTATTGGTTATGATGCAAAATATAAAGGCTATATATGCTTAGACCCTCTCACTCATCGCGTCTAGGTTACACGACATGCTCAATTTGATGAGGAAAATTTTCCATTTAGCAACCAAGTCTCTCCTGTTGATGAAGCCACCTTGGTGTTCTCCAAATTTGATGAAATCCTACCTGCACCAACCATACCGAATCCGCCCACTATTCCTACTACACCCATCAGCCCTACTCCACCTATGTCCATCCCAACCCCTTGCTCTTTGTGTTCTAATCCTTCACCACCCCATACCAATGAACTGTCACGGCCCCAGCCCCGGTTTTACCCGGTCAGGAGCCGCGGGACAGGAACCCGTGGTATTTATTAATTGATGCGACAACGGAAGATTTAACAGGATCTTTTAAACTTTGAAAATGCCCGATTATTTTATTTCATAATTCGGGATAATCCCGTGATTTACAATAGAGGGATTTTACTAGAAAATTCCCTGATTTATAAAACATGTTTATTTATTTTAACTGAGCCACCTCTTCAAGCTTGTTAGTGCTCCGTAGCACGTTTTCCTTGATTTATAGCAGGTCGCCTGAAACATGTTTTAAAAATATTTTATCAGCGGGGAAATACTGGCGAGTCACTCAATTTGATAAAATGACACATAGTTATAAATTACAGCATAAGAGCGATTACAATGGCTTCTATCTTATTTTTATCTGGCGCCGTGTCACCTGGTGACGATGGTCATACCACTATTGGGTCCTTCCCCAAGTAGTGATGATTATCACTGTTAGGATTTATTAGCCTAACTGTGAGAAATTTAGTAATGTGCACAATACCCCACTAGCCAGTGATTAAGATAACCACGACTTAATCCCTGTAATTATAACATTTGAAAATGGAGTATTGTAAAATACTTTTGATAAAAGAGAATGACTCACATTGCAGATTTAAACGGGCAGAGTTTAGCCTACTGATTAGCCTTGTAACCTAATTTAAATAACAATGCACACGAACTAGGTCAGTAACTAATACAACATTTACGATAACTCACGAGATTAAAACCCTCACAATAAATGACAAAGTGCTACACTTAAACATCCGTCGAATTCACGACTAATGACAAAGTATGACCCTAATGTGGGCAACACTTAAACATCCATCGGGTAGTTTCAATCGATCGGACATTGAATCGTAGCAGCGATCGAGTTAATACCCTGTATCGTAGCAGCGCCTTGCTATTGTAAAAGTAAATTTCGAATTTAAGCAGTATGCTTTCGTTTTTGAGAAATGTTTTCGACATCAGTGAACTGCTCATGACCCGTTCTATTTATAGGTGAAATTTGGGGTTCACGCGGCCCGCGTGAACCTTGGCTTGACCCTTACGCGGTCCGCGAGGGCTAGACGTAGACTAGGGCTACGGTGTCATCAGTAGACTTGCCACGCGTGCAACACGTGGCCCGGATGCTTATCCGGTCAAACTCCAAGTTGACGCGGCCCGCGTAAGGTTAAGCTTACCTTTACGCAGCCCGTCTTAAGACCAAAAATCTTGATTTCTTGATTTTTTGATATGGATTGGGGTTTCAGGGGTCCGGGTTCGTACTTACGGGTCAATTTGGGACATTTTTGAAGGTCCTTACATCCTCCCCACCTTATTTAAAATCTCGTCCTCGAGATTTACTGAAATAAGTGAGGATACTTTCGCTTCATCTCCGATTCTAGCTCCCAAGTGTACTCTGATCCTCTCTTTGAATCCCATTTGACTTTGACCAATACTAGTCTTTTGTGCTTGAGAAACTTGATCTTTCTGTCTTCTATCTGAAGTGGTTTCTCCACGAACTTCAACTTTTCATTTACTTGGATGTCTTGAAGAGGGACTACTAATGATTCATCCGATAGACATTTCTTGAGATTGGATACATGAAATACGTCATGTACCCCAGCTAGCTCCTCTCGTAGTTGTAAGCGATAGGCAACTGGTCCTATACGTTGGATTACTGGGAATGGTCCTACGTACCTTGGACTTAGCTTTCCTTTCTTACCAAAGCGAACTACTCCTTTCCAAGGAGAGACCTTCAAGAGAACCTTGTCTCCGGTTTGAAATTCTAACGGCTTGCGTCGATTATCTGCATAACTCTTCTGGCGATCTCAAGCCGTCTTTAATCTTTCCTTGATTTGAGTGATCTTGTCAGTAGTTTCTTGCACAATCTCAGGACCTGATAATTGACTTTCTCCTATTTCTGTCCAACAAACTGGAGTTCTGCATTTACGTCCATATAGTGCTTCGAACGAGGCAGCTTCGATGCTTGAATGATAACTATTGTTATAGGAGAATTTAATTAAAGGTAGGTGGTCATCCCAGTTTCCACCAAAATCTATCACACATGCCCTAAGCATGTCTTCCAGGGTTTGGATCATCCTTTCACTTTGTCCGTCTGTCTAAGGATGATATGCAGTACTTAGATTTAGTCGGGTTCCCATAGCTTCTTGGAAACTTGTCCAGAAATGGGAAGTGAAACGACTATCCCTATCCGATACAATGGAGAGTGGAACTCCATGTAAGGATACTACTTCATCTACATACAACTTGGCTAACCTTTCCATGTTAAAGGTTTCTTTCATAGGTAGAAAATGAGCTGATTTGGTTAATCGATCCACAATTACCCAAATCGCATCATTACCTTTTCTGGTTTTGGGTAACTTAGTAACAAAATCCATGGTTATAAGTTCCCATTTCCATACAGGCATTTCTAATTGTTGTAGTAGACCTGAAGGTTTCTGGTGTTCTTCCTTAACTTGTGAACAAGTAAGACATTTAGAAACATATCTAACTATGTCCTTTTTCATTCCTATCCACCAGAAATTATTTCTTAAATCTTGGTACATTTTATTGTTACCAGGATGCATGGTATACCTATATTTATGGGCTTCTTCTAAAATCTTATTTCTTAATTCTCCTTGTTTAGGTACCCAAATTCGTTTCTTATGGAATCTCCAAATTCCATCACTTCCTTGTTCTAGTTCCTTTATTCTTCCTTTCATTCCTTCAGCATCATCCTTGATTGCTGTTTCTTGAATGCTTTTCAGTTGTTCCATTAAGTCTAATTGTAAACTTAATCTAAGAGCACGAATTCGTCGTTGTTTCTCATGATACTTACGACTTAAGGCATCAGCAACTACGTTTGCTTTTCCTTCGTGATATTGAATATCACAGTCGTAATCACTTAGGATTTCCATCCATCTCCTTTGCCTCATGTTCAATTCTTTTTGCCCAAATATGTATCTTAAGCTTTTATGATCTGTATAGACAGTAAACTTACTTCCATACAGATAGTGTCTCCAAATCTTAAGGGCAAAAATTATGGCTCCTAATTCTAAGTCATGAGTCGTATAGTTTTCCTCGTGCCTTTTCAATTGCCTAGATGCATATGCAATTACCTTCTTGCGTTGCATTAATACACATCCTAATCCTAGCTTAGAAGCATCACAATAGACTTCAAAATATTATGTTCCTTCCGGTAAGGCAAGAATTGGAGCATTTGTTAATTTCTGTTTTAAAATCTTAAAAGCTTCCTCTTGCCTAGGTCCCCATTCAAACTTAACTGCTTTACATGTTAGCTTAGTTAATGGTACAACTATCTTGGAAAAATTCTTGATAAAACGTCTATAGTATCCAGCTAACCCTATAAAACTTCTAATTTCCATAGCTGACTGCGGGACCTTCCATTTAGTGATCGCTTCTATCTTAGCAGGATCTACGTGAATACCTTCGTGATTCACCATGTGTCCTAAAAATTGCACTTCTTGTAGCCACAACTCACACTTCGAGAATTTGGCATAAAGTTGTTCCTTTCTTAACAATGTTAAGAGTGCATGCAGGTGCTCACAATGCTCCTCATGGCTTTTGGAATAAATAAGTATATCGTCGATAAAGACAATTACGAATTTATCCAAGTACGGTTTACAGATCCTATTCATCATGTCCATAAATGCTGCTGGAGCATTTGTTAACCCAAAGGGCATGACTGTAAACTCGTAATGACCATACCTAGTTCTGAAAGCAATTTTAGGTATGTCTTCTTCTTGTACCTTCAATTGATGATATCGGAGCGTAAATCTATCTTAGAAAAGTATCTAGCTCCTTGCAATTGATCAAAAAGATCATCAATCCTAGGTAATGGGTATCGATTCTTAATTGTAACTTTATTCAATTCTCTATAATCGATACACATTCACATTGAACCATCTTTCTTCTTCATAAACAACACTGGCGCTCCCCACGGGGATGAACTAGGTTGTATAAATCCTTTGCTCAGTAATTCATCTAATTGCTTTTTCAATTCTAGCATTTCTGTGGGTGCTAACCGATAAGGTGCATTGGCAATCGGTGTAGTTCCAGGAATTAGATGAATTCTAAATTCTACTTCCCTATCAGGTGGTAATCCAGGTAGTTCTTCTGGGAATACCTCTGGGTATTTTGATACTACTGGAATTTCCTTAAGTTCCTTACTCTTAGTGTTAATGATTACTGAAATCATATACACCATTTCTTGTTTTCTTGAATAACTGGCCAATTTCATTACTGAAATGAATTTCATTGGCTTTCGTGGCTTATCTCCTATAATCACCACTAATTCTCCTGAGGGTGTATGAATTTCTATGGAATTCTTATCACAAAGAATTCGAGCATGATTGACTACTAGCCAATCCATTCCTAACACAACATCAAATCCGGCTAAATCCATAGGTAACAGGTTTGCCGAAAATTTATGACCTAAAAGTTCTATCTTTCCTTCTCGCACAACCTTATTTATTTTAACAGAATTCCCATCTGCCGTTTCGACTGTAAAAATCTGCCTAAGGTTGGTTAAGGGTAAGTTAAGAGCTTGGCAGAATGAAGTATTTATAAAACTTTGGTTTGCACCAGAGTCAAATAATACTTTTGCATAAACGTCGTGAACTAGGAACGTACCAGCTATTACGTCAGGAATTAGTTCTGCTTCCTGAGTAGTCAACTGGAAGGCTCTTGCATTCTTCTTGGTAGTTCCTTCTGCAGGTTTAGCTTTGTTATCGGCTGGTTTGACCAGTTTTGGGCAGTCTGGCCTAAAGTGTCCAGCTTCTCCACAGTTGTAGCAGACTGTTGCTTTATTCTTTCTGCAGTCTTCTTCTTGATGCCCCGGAATTTTGCAGAAATTGCAATACCCTTTGCATCTTCCAAAATGCTTTCTTTTGCAGGTATTGCAAAATGGAATAGTGGAAGATTGCCCAGTTCCCTTTTTCTTGAAATTGATACGATTACCCATACGGAATCCCTGGGTAATCTTTAGGGCTACTTCCTTTTTCCGGGTTTCTTCTCTTGTACGTACCAGTCCGTCAGTTAGGGTGTTAGCTAATTCCACAGCATCGTCAATAGTGCGAGGTCACGCATCTTTGACGATATCTCGAATTTCGCCAATCAATCCCCAAATATAACGGGAAATAAGTACCGGCTCTGGCGAAGCCAAGGTTGGTACCACTCTCGCATACTCGAAGAATGTCGAAGTATACCCTCGACAGTCTACATCCACCATCCGGTGGTTCAGGAATTTATTTGTCATTTGTTCCTTTTCGTATTCAGGGCTGAATTTTCTTTCCACTAACTGCTGGAATTCTTTCCAACTCATGGCATAGGCCATATTTCTTCCTTTGGCTTGAAGTACCGTATTCCACCATTCTAGTGCCCCTTCTTTAAAAAGATGCGACGCATACATGACCTTGTCTTCCTCGACACATTTACTTATCATAATTACTGCTTTGGTTTTCTCCAACCAACGCAGCGCCGCAGTCGCCCCTTCATTGCCTGCAAATTCAACTGGTTTACAGGAAAGAAATTCCTTATAAGTGCAACCAGGTGTTTCAGCTTTCATTCTTTTGAGAGTTGGGGCTTGCAGTACATTATCATTATTGTTATTGTTGTTGTTGCCGCCTCCGTTTATACTATTACTGAAATTGTCTTCATGTGTACGTTTGCTAGGAATAATTTGAGGTTCAATTGGATTTCGAGCAGCAGCAAGTATTACTGGAATAGCATTGGCTATTCCCTGAGCAACAATATTTTCGATATCTTGCCTATTCAGAAATTGATCTTCATTGTTATGCTCAGATTGATTAACTTCATTATCGGGTTCATTACCAGCGTTTGCCATCTGGTAATTAATTTATATAAATGATTAGTATAAAATAATTAATAACCAAACATAATAAAATTGCACATAATCACATTAACAAGTATATCCAAAATTGTCGATCTTTCGACTTTCGATATTTTATATATATTAGGCATCCGTACAAACTGGTTATCTTACAAAGTTTTATTTTTAAGTTATTTCACATAATTATATTTTTATGATTATATTATTATTATTACACACATTCTTCTACAACCCCACAACTTTAGTCAGCTGACATCTCAGAAATGACGTTCCCTCTCGTCGTACTTCCAGGAGATCCTCTCTCCTACCTCTCGGATTCTGTTCCCTGCATCCACCAGCTCCTCGCCAAAATGGCGGAGTTCAGCTAGATTTTTCATGCTCATAGGTGGGTGTAGTGGAGGCTCTGGGTCGAATTGAGGGAAAAAGGTATCAGGGTTATTTAGGAGATTCTGAAACTGCCAGTCGGTGGTCCACCATTCTTCTAACTCTGCAGGTAGAGGTTGGGTGTGGATAATAGGATCTGGGATTTCAGGCTCTAGGTCAACTGGAAGTTGCGCTTCCGCTGGGCAATTAAAGAGGTTTTCACCGATAGGTCCGATGAGGTCATGAAGTGCTAGTTTATGATCCAACTCTTCCCAAGGTGACATTTCCTGGTCTTGCCTAGAACTTTCTTCAATCTCTATTTCCTTGCCTTTACCTTTGGGATCCTTCGTCTTGGTAACTTTCCTTGTTGCTGGTTTCCTCCTGCGCACACGCCTCCAGCCCACAATTCTTCTTCTCTTCTTGGGTTTGGGTTTCTCCGGAGGTTGGGTTTGAAATTCCATAGGTTCCTCTATGTCAGCACAATACCCGGTAAAATCTTTGGAAACTTCCACATTAATAGGATAGAGATTGAGATTCTGAAGGGCTTCAGATAATTCATTCATGCTGTTTAGCAGTTAGGAAGAAACACACAAAATTCTAGGTTAAAATTTTGTAACTTGAATTTTCACATAATTACATAATGGTAATTAGAAAAATTAAATATTAATTATAATTATCTAATTTATACAAATCATTTATTGAAACAACACATATTTATTATAACTAAATTTTGAAATATACTAGTGGTTATTTAATAGATTAAAGTTTCTGGCTTGTAAGTAGCATAGGTGATGATACTGGTTTGGTGATTTAACTATAAGTTAGCATTTACTACTGTAGTAGCTAACATGTAGAGATTTACCCATTTTTCATCTAACTCATCTTCCCATGGTGGTTTAGAGTCTATTTCCTGAGTTTCCTTATTGATCATCACTCCTTTTGGTTGTGACTTCCTCATTTTCTCTTGACTTTTCCTAATAATCAAACTTCTTTTATTAGGGGTAAGTGGTTTCTCATACTGTACTTTACGAACAAATATTCCCTCCTCAGTATCTGCTGAGTATCTTGAGGAATTTGATTGGGATGAAGTTCCCTTATCTTTCGGTGAACTATCTAATTTAAGATAGATATCCGAGATTCTTTGCTTACCCATACTGTAACTAACAATTAGTCAGTTAAAACATATAATCACTAGACGATAATCAGGAAAATTAAGTATTTTAAATACTTAATAGGCTTAAATCAGTGGCTCTGATACCACCTTTTCCTGTCACGGCCCCAGCCCTGGTTTTACCCGGTCAGGAGCCGCGGGACAGGAACCCGTGGTATTTATTAATTGATGCGACAGCGGAAGATTTAACAGGATCTTTTAAACTTTGAAAATGCCCGATTATTTTATTTCATAATTCGGGATAATCCCGTGATTTACAAGAGAGGGATTTTACTAGAAAATTCCCTGATTTATAAAACATGTTTATTTATTTTAACTGAGCCACCTCTTCAAGCTTGTTAGTGCTCCGTAGCACGTTTTCCTTGATTTATAGCAGGTCGCCTGAAACATGTTTTAAAAATATTTTATCAGCGGGGAAATACTGGCGAGTCACTCAATTTGATAAAATGACACATAGTTATAAATTACAGCATAAGAGCGATTACAATGGCTTCTATCTTATTTTTATCTGGCACCGTGTCACCTGGTGACGATGGTCATACCACTATTGGGTCCTTCCCCAAGTAGTGATGATCATCACTGTTAGGATTTATTAGCCTAACTGTGAGAAATTTAGTAATGTGCACAATACCCCACTAGCCAGTGATTAAGATAACCACGACTTAATCCCTGTAATTATAACATTTGAAAATGGAGTATTGTAAAATACTTTTGATAAAAGAGAATGACTCACATTGCAGATTTAAACGGGCAGAGTTTAGCCTACTGATTAGCCTTGTAACTTAATTTAAATAACAATGCACACGAACTAGGTCAGTAACTAATACAACATTTACGATAACTCACGAGATTAAAACCCTCACAATAAATGACAAAGTGCTATACTTAAACATCCGTCGAATTCATGACTAATGACAAAGTATGGCCCTAATGTGGGCAGCACTTAAACATCCATCGGATAGTTTCAATCGATCGGACATTGAATCGTAGCAGCGATCGAGTTAATACCCTGTATCGTAGCAGCGCCTTGCTATTGTAAAAGTAAATTTCGAATTTAAGCAGTATGCTTTCGTTTTTGAGAAATGTTTTCGACATCAGTGAACTGCTCATGACCCGTTCTATTTATAGGTGAAATTTGGGGTTCACGCGGCCCGCGTGAACCTTGGCTTGACCCTTACGCGGCCCGCGAGGGCCAGCTAGATGTAGACTAGGGCTACGGTGTCATCAGTAGACTTGCCACGCGTGCAACACGTGGCCCGGATGCTTATCCGGTCAAACTCCAAGTTGACGCGGCCCGCGTAAGGTTAAGCTTACCTTTACGCGGCCCGTCTTAAGACCAAAAATCTTGATTTCTTGATTTTTTGATATGGATTAGGGTTTCAGGGGTCCGGGTTCGTACTTACGGGTCAATTTGGGACATTTTTGAAGGTCCTTACATGAACCATCCCACAGCCTTCCGATTCCACCCAACATCCGTCCACCAATCCATCACCTGGCCCACCTTCTTCCGCCCATACCACTTCGGCCCATCACTCATCTTCCACCATTTCCACTCCAGCCCATCAACCCAATGACTCCTCCCACGATCCAACCTCCCAGCCAGCCCCAATATCTTTTAACCAGCCCAACTCGTCTCCTGTCCAACCCAATCTTCAACCATCTGTTCCCACCCACCAACCCGCCTCTGGATCCTCTTCTGTGCTAGTACCATCACACCCCATGAGGACTCGATCAAAGAACAGAATCTACAAACCAAAATTTTATGCTAACCTTTCTTTGTTTTCAGGTCCTTTACATCATGCTTTACTTGCAGCACAGGATCCTCACGGTTATAAATCAGCAGCAAAGCACACTAAATGGGTAAAGGCTATGGAAGAGGAACTTCAGGCTTTACAGGCTAACAACACTTGGGTTCTAGTCCCACGACCCTCGAATTCAAACATAGTTGATTCCAAATGGATTTTCAGAACGAAGTATAAAGCAGACGGATCAATCGACAGATACAAGGCTCGTTTGGTTGCACAGGGCTTCACCCAAGTCCCTGGCTTAGATTTCTCTCATACTTTCAGTCCGGTTGTCAAGGCTTCCACTGTTCGTGTGGTTCTCACGCTTGCCACTATTTATGGCTGGTCTCTTCGTCAGCTGGATGTTCGGAATGATTTGCTAAATGGCAATCTTACTGAAACTGTTTACATGGAGCAACCTACAGGATTTGTTGATAAACATTTTCCTCATCATGTATGTCGTCTCAAAAAGGCTCTCTACGGTCTCAAACAAGCACCTCATGCTTGGTTTCAGCACCTCAGCAATTTCTTACTTGCAAAAGGATTTGTATGCAGCAAGGCCGATACATCCCTCTTCATTTTCAAAAAGGGGACCGCTATTGTCTATCTTCTTGTCTACGTTGATGATATCATTATTACTGGTAGTGATGCTGCTCTCATTCAATCTTTTATTACTAGCTTTCACAAGGAGTTTTCAGTTAAATATTTGGGTGCTCTCGGTTATTTATTGGGTCTTGAGGTCACCTATTTTGATAATGCCACCTTCCTCAGCCAAGCTAAATATGCTCATGACATTTTGGCTCATGCTGGTTTATTAGACGCTAAGCCTGTTGATACTCCCTTAGCTACCACAGAGAGTTTTCTTCGCAAAGGTGATCTCTTTCATGATCCTACTCTCTACAGGTCATTGGTTGGAGCCCTTCAGTATCTTACTATTACACGTCCTGATCTCTCTTATGCTGTTAATCAAGCCAGTCAGCACTTGCAGTCACCCACCATTTCTCATTTTCAATTAGTCAAACGTATACTGCGTTATGTCAAGGGCACTATTTCTTTTGGGTTGACCTTTTCTAAGCCACATCTGACCACTTTAGTTGGATACTCTGATTCTGACTGGGCGCGATGTATTGAAACGTGTAGATCTACTTATGGCTACTCGATTTATTTAGGTGGAAATCTTGTTTCGTGGAGTGCAAAGAAGCAACCTACCGTCTCTTGCTCCAGCTGTGAATCTGAATATCGTGCTACGGAAAACACTGCGGCTAAGATTATTTGGATCACCCGTCTTCTGCGGGAGTTACACTGTCACACCCCAACCGATGGCGGAAACATCGGGGTGCGGCACTAAGCGTTCAGATTGCTCAAAGTTCCATAACACTAGATGTTTCGATATAGATTAAATAGGTTCAAACATCTTCTAAAACCATCCACAAATCAAACACAAGTATCACACACAAAACATCAAATATTGTTTCAAGTTTCTAGATTAACTAGGCGTGTGTTTCTAGCAGCAACCTAGCTTGTTTTCCTTGATTCCAGCATTTTATCAGCCTGCAACATGTATTAAAATAAAGTCAATACAATAATGTACTGGCGAGTATACAAGTTTGAGTATATAGAATAGCAGTTTAAAAGACTCATATCCGTCATGTAAACAATAAAATAGTTTCAGCCATGCTAGTGTTCGCAGTCCAAGTGATAGCCCAAGTGTCCCGATGCATTTACCACTTTCCCAAGAATCAATGAAAGCAAATAAAATCCTCCTAACAATACCCTCGAGAATAATGGGGAGGTGCATCTTCCTATAGCGCTACTATTGTTAAAGCAGAACTACACACACGGATTAAACGTTCACATAGCATAAAGAATCAAGAATCAAGAATCCAAAAGTATTAAGTTTCACATTTACAGAGGATAGAGTTAGATTTCAAATAGTTTCAAGTTTCGAGTTTCATAGAATACACGTTGTATCCCAAAAGTTTAAAACAAAAAGGGATCGAGTATACTCACAGTGGGTGCTAAGTATCCACACCTATAGATTGGATCAAAGGGAGTTCTGAGATTAGCCTGATTACAGATTAATAGATAAGCGCCGAGCAGAATAACGAAAATCGTGCAAAGTGTCGAATCAGCCTCCTGATCGGATGGCCATCTGGACGGATGGTCATCCGGTCGGATGACTTGTGAGATGGGACGGACCGCCATCCGATCGGATGGTCATCCGGACGGATAGCCATTCGCTCGAATGGTCATTCGATCCAAATAGCGTGCTTCCAAAATGTTAACTTTTGAAGTCTTCATTGTAGCAAGATACTAAGTCATTCGATCAGATGGTCATCCGATCGGATGACCGTTCGGTCGAATGACCCTTCGAGTGTAAGTTTCAAAGTTCAAGTTTCTGATTCAAAATAGTTCAAGTGTTGAAGGTTGTAAGACACATGTCACTTGATCGGATGGTCGTTCGATTGGACGAAAGTCCGATCGGATCGCTATTCGACTGCAATGATCTTGTTCCTTTTGCAACCTTGTAAAGTTTCTAAGTTTCGAGTTTAACGGTGACGACATGGTACGTATTGAGACAACGGAAAACACATCAAGGCTCAGCCTGCCTGATCAGATGGGAATCACCCCGTCCGATCAGGTTCTATTCTTGACGGTTTTCATGTCCGATTCCGTGTTCCGGTCATCTTCTCCGGCGATCATCCATTTCCAAGCCGACTCCAGACTAATCGTCAAGTCTACAGCCCGTTTGGGTCCGGATTCCACCGTTTTAAGTAAAAAGTTTAAGAAAGTTTGAAGATACACATGAAATCGACTGAAAAACCTTGGTTTAGTAAAGATTCGGTGTAAAAGCATATGAAATTCCTTAGATCTGAGCTAAAGCTTGACGGGAATGACATCACACAGCCGTTTGTACAAACCGCCACAATGACGTCATCCTCAAGAGCTCAAATCTTAGAGATCTCACGGTGAAAATTATGATTTCGAGGGAGAATCATGTAGAGAATAGTGTATAGATTGAAGTTGTACAAGAATCTAAGAGAAAACTTACAAGAATCGGCCTAGAATCGAAGAAAAGTGCTAAAGAATGAGAGTGCGTGCGTCTGGATCGGAGGGCTCTATCACATCAGTGAGAAATGATGTGACAGGTCCTATTTATAGTGTCAGAGAGGAGGTAAGGCGGTGCAGCAGACGGATCGGATGGCTGTTCGGTCGAATGGCCCTCCGATCGGATGTCCATTCAGACAGTCCAATCCGTTTTGCAACCTTTTCTCCTTTGGTTCGTTTTACGAGTTAGATTAAGCGTTGCGTTGCATATTATTGCGTAATATTATCACATAACAAGATTATATCATTAACACCAAAGTTTCCGAGTTTACATAAGTGTCAAGTTTCCAGTCTCTCGTTCAACCAAGTCTCAAGTTTCACGAGTCTCAAGAGTCAAGCACCAAGTATCAAGAATCAAGTCTCATAGTATTAAGTATCAAGAATCAAGCATCAAGGATCAAGTATCTAGAGTTAAATATCAAGAATAAAAAATCTAGTATTAAGAGTCAAGTCTCATAGCATTAAGATTCACCAAGTTTCAAGTATCAACCAAGATTCAAGATTCATGTATCAAAGCATCAAGATTCATAAAGTATCAAAAGGGTCAAGTTTACATAGTATAGGGGCCAATATTGACAAAAGCCAAAAGTTTAGGGACGCAGGGCGTTACAGTCTCCCCTCCTTTAGGAGATTTCGTCCCCGAAATCTAAGAGGAAGACTGCTCGAAGTGTGGATACTTGGCCTTCATTTCACTCTTGATCTCCCAAGTGAATTCAGTGCCACGCTTGCCTTCCCATCGTACCTTAACTATAGGAATCTTGCTGCGCCTCAATCGCTTGACACCTTGGTCCATGATTTCAACTTGTTTCTGCACAAAATGTAAGGTTTCGTTTACTTGCAAGTCTTCGATGGGAACCTGGAGTTCCTCGTTGGCTAAACACTTTCTGAGGTTAGATACGTGGAATACCGGATGTACACTGTTAAGTTCTTGTGGCAGCTCGAGTCGGTACGCCACCTTACCAATCCTTTTGAGTATCGTGAAAGGACCCACATAGCGAGGGGCGAGCTTTCCCTTTTTACCAAAACGAACCACTCCCTTCCAGAGAGATACCTTGAGTAGTACTCGATCTCCAACACCAAATTCCAGAGGCTTACGCCTTTTATCAGCATAGCTCTTTTGTCTGCTCCTAGCCTTGATCAAGTTATCGCGGATTTGAAGAATCTTATCCGTCGTCTCTTGAATGATCTCAGGGCCAGTAAGTTACTTGTCACCAATCTCGTGCCAACTGAGAAGAGATCGGCACTTGCGACCATATAAAGCTTCGAAAGGAGCCATCTGAATACTGGAATGACAGCTGTTGTTGTACGAGAACTCAATCAATGGTAAATGTACATCCCAATTACCACCAAAGTCGATGACACAAGAGCGGAGCATATCCTCTAGGGTTTGTATAGTGCGCTCGGTCTATCTATCAGTTTGAGGATGAAAGGTTGTGCTAAGATTCAAAATAGAACCCATAGCGGACTGGAAAGTTTGCCAAAGACGTGAAGTGAATCGACCATCGTGGTCGGAGATAATGTCAATGGGTATACCATGACGACATATGATTTCATCGGTATAGATTCGAGCAAGTTTCTCCATTTTGAAGTCTTCATGGATCGGAAGAAAGTGGGCTGATTTGGTCAAACAGTCAATGATTACCCATATACTATCATGACCGGCGGGTGTACGGGGTAGTTTAGTTATAAAGTCCATAGCGATGCTATCCCATTTCCAAACAGGGATTTCAGGTTGTTCAAGAAGACCTGAAGGACGTTGATGTTCAGCCTTTACTTTTAAACAAGTGAGGCACTTCGAGACATAGGCAGCGATATCCTTTTTCATGCCAGGCCACCAATAGGTCATACGCAATTCATGGTACATCTTATTGGCACCATGATGAATAGAGTATCGAGACTTATGGGCCTCATTCATAATGATCTCACGAAGGTTATCGCGATCCGGTACCCAGATGCGATTGAGATAGTATTGAAGTTCATCCGACTTCGTTTCAAGTTGATCGATTTTAGAGGTATGATAGCAACGAATAGTATTTACATGAGTCTTACGACTAAGAGCATCGGCCACTACATTCGCCTTGCCCGGATGATAGCGAATTTCGCAGTCATAGTCGTTAAGCAATTCCACCCAACGTCTCTGTTGCATGTTCGGTTCCTTCTGGTTAAAGATATGTTGAAGGCTCTTATGGTCAGTGAAAACCACACACTTAGTTCCATACAGATAGTGTCGCCAAATCTTTAGCGCAGACACAACTGCACCAAGCTCCAGATCGTGAGTAGTATATTTTTTCTCATGTATCTTGAGTTGACGGGAGGCATAAGCAATAACCTTGTCCCGCTGCATGAGTACGCAACCCAAACCACGGTTCAAGGCATCGCATTACACCACGAAGTCGTCATTCCCATCAGGGAGAGTAAGAACAGGAGCGTTGCACAGAAGGGTTTTGAGGGTCTGAAAGGATTCCTCTTGCTCGGGACCCCAAGCAAAAGGCTTCTCTTTCTGAGTCAACGAAGTAAGAGGAACGGCGATATTAGAGAACTCTGAGATGAATCGGCGGTAATAACCTGCCAATCCTAGGAAGGAGCGGATCTCAGATGCAGATTTAGGCGTACTCCAATTCTTTACAGCTTCGATTTTAGAAGGGTCAACATGAATACCTTGCTTACTAACAACGTGACCAAGAAATTATACTTCATTAATCCAAAACTCACACTTAGGGAATTTAGCGTATAAACGTTCACCACGTAGTAACTCAAGCATCAAGCGTAAATGACGAGCATGATCAGCTCTAGTTTTAGAATAAATGAGAATATCATCAATAAAGACTATCACAAAACGATCAAGATAAGGTTTACAAACACGATTCATAAGATCCATGAACACGGCGGGTGCGTTGGTCAAGCCAAAAGGCATGACCACGAACTCGTAGTGTCCATAACGTGTACGAAAAGAGGTTTTGGGTACATCATCTTCAAGAACACGGAGCTGATGATAGCCAGATCGAAGGTCGATTTTCGAGAAACAGGACGCGCCTTGTAGTTGGTCTAATAGATCATCAATACGAGGGAGAGGATAACGATTCTTAACGGTAAGCTTATTAAGTTCACGGTAGTCGATACACATACGAAATGAACCATCTTTCTTCTTGAAGAATAGCATAGGAGCACCCCACGGAGAGGTACTTGGACGAATGAATCCCTTGTCGAGCAATTCTTGCAATTGACTAGATAGCTCTTGCATCTCGGAAGGTGCAAGTCGGTAAGGAGCCTTGGCGACAGGAGTCGCGCCAGGTATGAGATCAATACGAAAATCAACAGATCTAGGAGGAGGAAGACCAGGTAGATCTTCAGGAAAGACGTCAGGGAAATCACACACTACTGGAACATCGCTTATGCTCTTTCCCTTGCCCTTTTGTTCCACCACGTGGGCCAAGAAGGAAAAGTTCTGTTTACGTAAGCATCTGTTCGCTTGAGTGCATTATATCAACTTCAGTCCTCTAGAAGGTCAGTCTCCATAGACGTGTAAGATATCACCAGACGGAAGAGGTAGACGAACAAACTTCTCATGACAAGCAATCTCAGCATGATTGTTACGCAACCAATCCATGCCGATTATGACATCAAAACTACCCAATTGCATGGGTATTAGATCAATAGTAAATACGTGGTCGTTAAGAGTCAAAGAAAAACCACTGAGAATAGAATCGACTAGAATCGATTTACCATCAGAAATCTCCACCGAAAACGACTTAGGTAACTTAGAGCGTGCACAGTTTAACAAAGATTCAAATTCTACGGACACAAAGCTTCTGTCGGCACCAGTATCAAATAGCATCGAAGCGTAAAGGTTATTGACGAGAAACGTACCATTGACGACGTCATTGTCGTTACGAGCCTGATTAGCATTAAGACTGAACGCTCGTCCCCGAGCGGCTTGCTGTTGCTCCTGGTTTAGCTGCGGACACTGGTTACGGAGATGAGTAGTGTCTCCACACTTGTAGCATGCATGAACTGCGTTGACTGGTCTAGGATTTTGCGGAGGAGCTGGGAGAGCTGGCTGAACAGGGGCTTGCTGAGCTGGTTGGGCCGGGTTGACTTGACGACAATAAGGAGTCATGTGTCCATAGCGATTGCAGTTGGTACACAAACGACAAGCAGAAGTAGCAGGGTGATGAAAGTTGCAAGTTGCACACTTAGGATGAGGCCCAGTGTACTGCTTTTTGATTTCAGGAGCAGGACGGTTTGGAACAGCAGTAACAGGAGCAGGCTTAGCAGCAGGGTTTGCAGCAGGGACAATCGCATTGCACCCTGAACCCTGAGACTTTCTCTTCTTGTTTCTACTGCCACTAGGCTGCTGGGTAACTTGATTCGCTGTTTTTGAAGGGGCGGAGTTTCCAAACTGTTTATCACGTACGCGATTGTTGTTCAAACTTGCTGCCAGACGATAAACTTCTTCAATTGTCTCGAGCCGAGCTGCTTCAATCGAATCTCGCATAGCAGGAGGTCATCCATTGATGTACTTGGTTATCATGCGTTTAGGAGTAGAAACCAAGTGAGGCACGATTAAGCTGAGTTGTTTAAAACGGGTAGTATAAGCCAAATTGTCATCACCAATCTGCTTCAAATGCCAGAACTCTTCTTCGAGCTTCAGTTGTTCATGGGGAGGGCAGAATTCAAGCATCATCAATTCTCGCACCTCAGCCCATGGAAGAGCATAGGCTTCTTCATTAGAACGGATGTTTCTCTCATTCGACCACCACTCTAGAGCTCTGTCTTAAAACATTCCCGTTGCACTCCTAGTCTTTAGATGCTCTGGGCACTCGCTGTTAATGAAGGTAACCTCGATGCTGTTAAACCATTACAGCATAGCAGTCACCCCATCACTGCCCGTGAAAGGCTTAGGTTTGCAAGAGATAAAGTGTTTGTAGTTGAACTTTGTAGGCTTTACTTTCTCTGTCTTAGAGTCAATAGAAAAGGGTGGAGTGTTCGATCCCTGGATCTCAGAGACGATCTTTGGCACGACTCGAGCGATCTGGTCGGCCATGAAGGACATCATCTTTTTCTGAGACTTCTCCCTGGATCTCTTAAGAGTGTCGGATAGCTTACAAGAAGACATCTAAAGATCCAACAAGAGGATCGTATAAGTCTAGATCACAAAGTCCCATAGTATATAGATTCACACACGATAGATTAAGACTCAAGATTCAACAAGTTTCACGTAGTTTTAAAGATTCGAGTTTTAGTTTCACATAGATTCCAATAGATTCAACACCGTAAACCCACGACCTTCCATGGCACGTTGTACGAAGTTTGGCAATGTGTCAGAAATGCTTATATATAGGAAGTACCAGCGGCGTATCTACACGCTTCGGGCACATCGCTTCTGCCTCGTATTCGGTGTCATGTTACGTGTCGCAATTGCCAGACATAAAAACACACTCATCATCATCATCATCATCATATATACATAGATTAACCCAAATAGATTCACATAGATTAGTGTTTAACCATCTCACCATAATCCACAAAACAACGAATCCCCACATGGCACGTGCTACGAAAGTTCGGCAACATGATGGAAGCACTTATATATAGGAAGTACCAGCGGCGTATCCACCATGCTTCAATCATGCCACGTCCGTCTCATCATCGGTGTCGTCCTTCACCAACCATAACATTAACTTCAATTATTCTCACAATGCTTTCACATAGATTAACCAAATAGCTTCAACAATTTCAACCCGAGTCCGCAAAACTACGAACTTCACTTAGCGTGTGGTACGAAGGTTCGGTAACATGCCAGAAACACTTATATATAGGAAGTACCAGCGGCGTATCCACCATGTTTCGGACATGCCACGCCCGCCTCGTCTTAGGCGCCAGGCTACGTTTCGTATTTTGTTACTCAAAACAACATATTCACACTAGAGTACAAGAACATTACACATAGATTTCACATAGATTACACAAGTAGTTTCTCATAGCTTAGAGTTCAACATTCTCATCACCGGTCTGCAAAGCACTAAGTTTCGCATGGCACGTGGTACAAAAGTTGGTAACATGTCGGAAACACTTATATATAGGAAGTACCAGTGGCGTATCCACCATGTTTCAGACATGTCATTTCTGTCTCGTATTTCAGGGCCATGTTACGTTTGGTGCTTCACAACCACAATAACACATAGGTTCCTCAGATAACTTCACATAGTATCAAGATTCCCATGTAGATTAACATGATGAATAAAGCTTTGTAAATTTAGTTTGTTCTGAGAGATTATGATTAGAGTTTTAGATTGCGGACATACGTGCGATTCGTGTAAAAGTCTTAATATAACGAAGAATCAAGTTAAAACCACACATAAAATTTACGATAACATAAAAGATAGGCTCATAAAACATAGGATTGTTCCGGGTAGAGGAAAGGTGACTAATCAAAGCGATTCAAACCCCTTTCGAATTGAGGCAACGTGTCTTGACTTACTTAGATAAATACGTCATCGATGTTAGGCCTACGATATTCTCCCTTTTTGTCATTTCACATTCCTAATTGATTGGGAATTTCGAGACTTTGGCGAGACATAAAAATCAAGGAGTGGGACTAGTTATCAAGGTGCGAGTTTCACCTCTATCTTGACAACATCGTACCCTAATAGCGTTGGTACTTATCAACAGATAAGACCTACTAGAATATAACAAGGAAATTTCCCATCAAGGTTCGGATGTCACTCCTGACTTGAGGACAAATTTCGTGCAAAATACAAACACTGATTAGCAGTGTTTCCAAAGTTTACAAGTGTATATTGTGTCACACCCCAACCGATGGCGGAAACATCGGGATGAGACGAACAAATTGCTCTAAACTTCATAACGCTATGTGACAATATAGATTAAATTCAAATTTCATAAAATTTCTAAAAATGTCATACAAAAAAAATCAAATAAGACAACAATGTTTCAAAGATACATTGACAAAACAGATTTATCTAAAGTGTTTCTAATTCCACCTAAATCTTGTTTCTTCACTTAGGCTCATCTTGTCTATCAAACCTGCAACATGTATTAAAATAGAGTTCAATGCAAAAAGCAAAGGCGAGTATACAAGTTTGATACATAGTATAACATAGAATAAAATTGTTTAACGTGCTTGTATCCAACATGAACAACAATATGCAAGTTACTAGTACGCTAAGATTGTGTAACAATATGTTCAAACCAAAGAATCCAATGCATTAAAATAGCCTATCCCAAAGTATCACGGGAGGTAACATGTTTAACTTAACAATACCCCAAGACTCGTGGGCGGTGCATTACTCCTATAGCGCTATAATTGTTAAGGTGGGCTAGCAAAGTTAATGAGCATATATCAACACAAATAGTTTACGTAGCATACGAGATTAACAAGCATCAAATTGTTCAAAGTTTCACTCCCAATAGTCTAGCGGGAGATTAACATGTTTCAATATGGATAGAGTGTGATTCAAATAGTTTCAAGTGTTTTCATGTTTTTTACATAGAATACATGTTGCACCCAAAAGTGTTTAAAAGTAAAATGGGTTCGAGTATACTCACAAAATTGCATATGCTTTCCAATTATCCAAAGTGACGAAGTTATTGAGACTAGAAAGTTGAATGTGTTCGATTTGGAGTTTAAGAGGTGTTTACATATGGTTTTAGGGATTTGGAGTTTAAATAACATGAAAATAAACATATGAAAATAATCATCTAACACCTATGACACTTGTTCTTGACACTATGAAACTCTAAAAGAGTTTAAATGTTTTCATGGAACAAGGTTCCATTAGAATCGTGACGAGTTGTCAAGGCCTAAGATGATACAATCTACTAGCTTGACGAATGTCCATTAGTTCATCACCAAGAGTTCGATTATTTGGTTGTTACATAAGTATTACATAGTGTATATTACATCATATATGTTAAGCATGAGGTAGAAGATTAAAGTCTTCATTTAGTCACCTCTAAGTGTCATAGAATTCATGCATGAGGTAGGAAGAACAAGCTTTTATTTAGGCACCTCTATTGTTCACCACTACACTTGTTGTTATAAACAACAAGGAGGGTCATGAACTTACAAGAATAATGAAATACAACATCTAATCTATGTGAAAAAAACATCAAGAAGTGAGTGGATTTTTATGAAAGATAGCCCAAGCTAGTCTAACAATCACACATTCATCAAGCTTCAAGCTTGACACTTCTTGTGGGTAAAACCCTAACCAAAACAGAATGTTTGTGAGGTTTTAACCTCTTATTTAACATTTCTCAGCCTTGTTTTTAAGCCTAACTAACCATAGACGAGGTTATAAGCATTAGGACATAGGTTTGAGATGAGTTAGACTCAAGTTCAACTAAGATTAACAAGTTTAAACGAAATCAGAAACAAACAGTCCACTTTGGAGCCTTTTTGGCGACATTCCAGGGCTTGGTTTTCCTTGGAAAACCTCTGGAAATGTTCCTAAGGTCAATACAAAGAAGTAGGAAAAAGAATCGAGTGAATCGGATAAGAAATGAGAGAATTATGCATACTTTTGTGAAGGTTGGTATTTCTGCTCGAACTTATGATTAACAGCTAATTATAGGAGGATTTGAGAGTGTTTAGAGTGATTTGAAAAGTGTAAAAAGTGTGGAGGAGGCTTGGGTTTTATAGGGGAAGGATTAGGGTTAAGGTGGTTGGCATTTAATTAAATTAGTTGGGTGTTTAACATAAAAAAAAGTTAAATGATGTCTTGGTACCTACGGCCAGAAGGCTATCAACAGCCAACAATTTTTCCCCTTTTTTTGTGTGTGAAAATCATAGGTTAGTGCATAATATGTTATGTTTATATACTACCCATTTAATTCAATTATTACATAAGTGTTTTAGGTGGTTTTAATATTAGAAAAACAAGTAAATGCCCCCAATGAGGCTGTTCGATCGCAAATGGCTATTTACAGCCATTATAAACTTGTGGTGCTCAAAACTACATACACGACATTTTTTTTTAATTTTTTTTACAAATGTGTTTATAATACAAGCATCTACGTTTATGAAAAAAAAAATTTGGTCCAACTCGCCCTGGATCAAAAAGTTCTCATGGTTCTTACAACTAGAGGTGATTTTCATTTTAGCGGTCCCCTATATATATATAGGGTAAGGATAGTGTAAAAATGGCCTAAAGTGTGAGAAGTGTATTATAACACTATATATAATACTATATAACACCATATAAACACCGTATAACAATATGTAACACCATATAATACCATATAACACTATGTAACACTATATATCATTATATAACAAATATAACACTATACATCTATCATAGACATGCTATCAGACAACCTATAGTGTTATATTTGTTATATAATGATATATAGTGTTACATAGTGTTATATGGTATTATATGGTGTTACATATTGTTATACGGTGTTTATATGGTGTTATATAGTATTATATATAGTGTTATAATACACTTTGAGCACTTTTTACAGGATCCTCTACCTATATATATATATATATATATATATATATTTGTTATTTGATTAACACACAAATTATGTATTTTACATTATAATATGATAGGTTAGTAGTGCACATGGAACTAATTATGAAAGCATGCAACTAATGTTAATATGTAACATACTAATGTTACATTGTTATATTTATCATTATTATTATTATTATTATTATTATTATTATTATTATTATTATTATTATTAACAGTATTATTATTATTATACTACTAGAATTTAACCACGTATTTAATAGTTAACAAGTATGTATAAGTTATGAGTACCAGTATGTCCAGTATCGGTCGCGCGTATGCATTTGAGATTGGTAACGTACAACCCGAGTATTGCAACACGTATAAGCGTGTATAAAAAAATAGTATTCCATATAAAAGATTCATTTCATTACGATCAAAGTCTCGAATTTACAAAGGCTTGAAACAAAATACGATATACAAAAGGAATAAGCTTCCAAAAATAGAAATATAAGACAGGTTTTCTAATTAAGGAATGTTACGAAAAAGCGGAGCGTTACATATTATGTCAGCCTTAAGAAAGGCATGTAAGTTTAACAGGAAATGTGTTGCTAGGAAGCATACACGGTAGAATGCATAAGTCTTAAACAACAGATAAGAGTCAAGTTTCCTAAAACTATAGACTAGGTAAAGCATTCCTACTTTCCCTAATTCCCTATAGTTATGGATCTGATACCAATCTGTCACACCCCAACCGATGGCGGAAACATCGGGGTGCGGCACTAAGCGTTCAGATTGCTCAAAAGTTCCATAACACTAGATGTTTTGATATAGATTAAATAGATTCAAACATCTTCTAAAACCATCCACAAATCAAACACAAGTATCACACACAAAACATCAAATATTGTTTCAAGTTTCTAGATTAATTAGGCGTGTGTTTCTAGCAGCAACCTAGCTTGTTTTCCTTGATTCCAGCATTTTATCAGCCTGCAACATGTATTAAAATAAAGTCAATACAATAATGTACTGGCGAGTGTACAAGTTTGAGTATATAGGATAGCAGTTTAAAAGACTCATATCCATCATGTAAACAATAAAATAGTTTCAGCCATGCTAGTGTTCGCAGTCCAAGTGATAGTCCAAGTGTCCCGATGCATTTACCACTTTCCCAAGAATCAAGGAAAGCAAATAGAATCCTCCTAACAATACCCCCGAGAATAATGGGGAGGTGCATCTTCCTATAGCACTACTATTGTTAAGCGGAACTACACACAAGGATTAAACGTTCACATAGCATAAAGAATCAAGAATCAAGAATCCAAAATTATCAAGTTTCACATTTACAGAGGATAGAGTTAGATTTCAAATAGTTTCAAGTTTCATAGAATACATGTTGCATCCCAAAAGTTTAAAACAAAAAGGGATCAAGTATACTCACAGTGGATGCTAAGTATCGGCACCTATAGATTGGATCAAAGGGAGCTCTGAGATTAGCCTGATTATAGATTAATAGATAAGCGTCGAGCAGAATAACGAAAATCATGCAAAGTGTCGGATCAGCCTCCTGGTCGGATGACTTGTGAGATCGGACGGACCGCCATCTGATCGGATGGTCATCCGGACGGATGGCCATTCGATCGAATGGTCTTTCGATCCAAATAGCGTGCTTCCAAAATGTTAACTTTTGAAGTCTTCATTGTAGCAAGATACTAAGTCATTCGATCGGATGGTCATCCGATCGGATGACCGTTCGGTCGAATGACCCTTCGAGTGTAAGTTTCAAAGTTCAAAGTTTCTGATTCAAAATAGTTCAAGTGTTGAAGGTTGTAAGACACATGTCACTTGATCGGATGGTCGTTCGATCAGACGGAAGTCCGATCAGATCGCCATTCGACTGCGATGATCTTGTTCCTTTTGCAACCTTGTAAAGTTTCTAAGTTTCGAGTTTAACGGTGACGACATGGTACGTATTGAGACAACGGAAAACACATCAAGGCTCAGCCTGTCTGATCAGATGGGTATCACCCCGTCCGATCAGGTTCTGTTCTTGACGGTGTTCATGTCCGATTCCGTGTTCCGGTCATCTTATTCGGCGATCATCCATTTCCAAGCCGACTCCAGACTAATCGTCAAGTCTACACTCGTTTGGGTCCGGATTCCACCGTTTTAAGTAAAAAGTTTAAGAAAGTTTGAAGATACACATGAAATCGACTGAAAAACCTTGATTTAGTAAAGATTCAGTGTAAAAGAGCATGAAATTCCTTAGATCTGAGCTAAAGCTTGACGGGAATGACATCACACAACTGTTTGTACAAACCGCCATGATGACGTCATCCTCAAGAGCTCAAATATTAGAGATCTCACGGTGAAAAGTGTGATTTCGAGGGAGAATCATGTGGAGAATAGTGTATAGATTGAAGTTGTACAAGAATCTAAGAGAAAACTTTCAAGAATCGGCCTAGAATCGAAGAAAAGTGCTCAAGAATGAGAGTGTGTGCGTCTGGATCGGAGGGCTCTGTCACGTCAGTGAGAAATGATGTGACAGGTCCTATTTATAGTGTCAGAGAGGAGGTAAGGTGGTGCAGCAGACGGATCGGATGGCTGTTCGGTCAAATGGCCCTCCGATCGGATGGTCATCCGATCGGATGTCCATTCGGACAGTCCAATCCGTTTTGCAACTTTTTCGCCTTTGGTTTGTTTTGAGAGTTAGATTAAGCGTTACGTTGCATATTATTGCGTAATATTATCACATAACAAGATTATATCATTAACACCAAAGTTTCCAAGTTTCCGAGTTTACATAAGTGTCAAGTCTCCAGTCTCTCGTTCAACCAAGTCTCAAGCTTCACGAGTCTCAAGAGTCAAGCACCAAGTATCAAGAATCAAGTCTCATAGTATGAAGTATCAAGAATCAAGCATCAAGGATCAAGTATCCAGAGTTAAGTATCAAGAATCAAGCATCTAGTATCAAGAGTCAAGTCTCATAGCATTAAGATTCACCAAGTTTCAAGTATCAACCAAGATTCAAGATTCAAGTATCAAAGCATCAAGATTCATAAAGTATCAAAAGGGTCAAGTTTACATAGTATAGGGGCCAATATTGAAAAAAGCCAAAAGTTTAGGGACGCAGGGAGTTACATACATGCTCTCCCCACTGATCGCCCGACTCTCCTTTGTGACAATAAGAGTGTTATTTTTCTCAGTCAGAATCCAGTAGCTCACAAACGTGCAAAACATATTGATATTGATTATCATTTTGTTCGAGAATTAGTTTCGTCTGGGAAACTCTACACCAAATTCATACCGTCCAATCTCCAGGATGCGGACATTTTCACCAAGAGTCTCTCCAAGCCTCTGTTTGAGAAATTTCGAAGTCTGCTCCGCGTTGGTCCCCCACCTGTTCGATTGAAGGGGGGTAATATAGTACCGTAAAGCACTCAACTAATTTACTTATTTTACGCATCTAATTGTGTAATATTATTGTAATCAATTGTATATTTAGTTTCCTAGTTTATAGGTGTACATGTACTCAATATAATGTTTTACAAATCAATACAATGGCAAGAGATTGAGTCTTCATATTTACATTTAGAAGAGGGAATTTTTTAACAAATGACAAAGATAACTATTCTACAACAATGGCAAAAACTTATTGGAGTAATATGCATCCCCTCTTTGCTCATAAATGAACTTTCTAGAATCTCATAGTGTCACACCCCAAAAAAATCGCAGCGGAATATAAAACGTAGTGGTGACGGAAGCACCAATGCCCATTTCTATCTTGATGTTGGATGCATTTATTTGTTGGACAAATTAACTTAATTAAAATATAAGTTTTTAAACATGACGTCCCAAAACATGACATAACCCTGACAAAATAAAGTTGTCTTTTGATCCTTACGGATCTTATTAAATTGTCCCAGAATAATTAAAAGTCAGTCCAACATTTTAAGTGATTAAACATGCATCAACAACCACAAGATACGCCATAATTCCCGAAGCCGAACTCAAGTACCTGTAGAACACGTTAAAAATAAAGTGTCAACACAAAGGAAGGTGAGTTCACATATTCACTTACAAACAATTTTATTCCAAGGAAAACTTTCTGTTTAGGTGTTTATTTGAAAACATCCATGTAATTTTAGAAAGTCCATTTTACTTCCTGAATAAAATCCATGAGCCTTCCGTCGGTTCATCAATCCGACAACTGTAATATATATATTGCCCAGGTTTTGTATATTAAATTATTGCGTCAACTTTCAGACTCGTATGTTAGCTAGACGATACGAACTATATATTAACCATGCAGGGATAATCAAAGCTAGACAATAAACATAACATTAATTCGTCGTTTGACTTGACAGGGGGTGACCGGTCACGACGGGGTTGTCAACCCGATAGATCTACCAACAATTCATCGCGCGCAATACTTAACTGGTTAAACGACATCATGGGCGCAGGGTTCTCTCTTTGAGAACAATATGATGTCTGCCTCACGTACAATATATATCCTACTAATATGACAATTTAATACACGACGTTGTATGAATTCCCCTTACTCTCCATCATATGAGACCCAGTCAAGAATTCGTCCCTAACTGTATGGTCTTGTTTCACTTAAGAAATACCGTACGTACAATATTCATTCATCAAAAACGTTTTACTTCGAAACGTATAACTTATCAAATCTCATATATTTTCAGCGAAAATATATATTTTATATTGAAAGGTATGTTTTATTTCGAAAACATTATTAAACTCTTTTAACGACGTGTTCTACCCCCAAAATATATACAAAACAGTAAAAAGAGGGGTTTAGTGACACTCACCTTTGGGTGCGTATTTTAATAGCGCAATCCCAGAGATTGATTTCTACACGTCCTATTATATATATATATATATATAGGAATGATTTTAAATCAGTACACATAACACAAAAATCCTAAGTTTCTCCGTTTCTTAGAATTATCACATAACTTTGAGATTTTCTCGAAAGGTTGTCATTTTTTATTATGTTGGCACGTTAATATATATATATATATGAGTCAATATATATATATATATATATATGATTTTGCGACTTGAACGATTTTATTGGTGATCATTATTGTGTAAGTCCGTTAACACTCCCGTTTATACGCAATATATCTACGATTTGCGCGTCGTAATATATATACATAAACGTTCACATAAATTATCATCAAAACACACGAAATCTTGTTAACTTATCTATTTTGTCATTTTTAAAGCAAGTATACATGCATAATCCAAATCTTTAAAATCATGTTAAAACTTAACATATTTTCACATTCTCATGTTTAAATCACATAACACATTTTAACACACAAGGTTCGCCCAAAATTTTACCTATACTAGTGTACATTGAAAATGCGTATTTTAGCGATTCGGTAACGTTTTCGGGCGTCAGAAGTCACATATGACTAACCAAACACCACATAAACTCAATATAAGTTAAAATACTTATTTTTACACTAAAAATATCAGTTTATTTACTGATCTAAAACAGTTTCTTAAAAATAATTCGAAAAGCCGATTTTTGACTGTTTTAACGCATAGTTTTGTGTTAAACGTTACTATAATCATCCCAACTCGAAACGACTTGATATTTTAACACAATACATGTTATTTACTGATTAAGATGATGGTTATAGTCAGATTAGTGCAGTTTTTGTGTAAGTCACCTAAATCATGCGATGTCACATATTTTACAACACATAAAGCACCAAGTACAACATGCAAAGCTAGTAAACTTTATGACAAAGTTTTATACCATTTTAACACTTCAAATATTCATATTTTTAGTGTTTAGATTCTGATTAAAATTTATTTTTATCAAATCATACTCAAATCATCATTTCATGATCATATTTCAACATGCATGTTCAAGTAAGTACATCCAATACACCCATACCATATCACCATCATCCCACGTGATCTTAAATGCATCTACACACTTTAAATTCTTGTCATCCATGTATCATCATCAAATTATTATCTAATCATACATATGATCATTAAGGGTAGGGTTCCAGCGTGAACAACCTCCCAAGAGTGAACTGCGTGAACAGATCTGGACCCTTGATTTCCTTTCTAGTTGTTAAGGGTAGGATTGTAATTATATAAAAAATTAGATTTAAATCATTATTTTAATAATTGAATTAAGTTACATCTTTCCTATTATAAATTCATTATCCACATTATGTTTTATTTATTAATAAGATAATTATCAAAACAAACAACAAATCACCAGATTTCAATTTTAATTTTTATTTCAGATTTCATCACCAGAATTCAAATTTTGATTTTTAAGATCCACGTAAGCTTCATATTTCAACGGTATAAACATGTGTACTTGGCTATAAATAGAACAGTACACATGTGTACTCAGCATCGTACATATGTGTAATTAGCTACATAATACATACATAGAAACAATACCTGTAAAACTATTTTATATTTAACAAATTACAAGTTCCATAATGTTTTCTAAACCAATCAAAAAAACATATAATTACAAGTTCCAGTTTCGTAAAAACAATAAACCCAACATAATCAAAAAAACAAAAAAAAAAACATAATCTTTTACAACTATTCGCCACGTTGTATGTTGAATCATCCTTATCGACCAAGCAAACAAACATATGTGAATCATCCTTATCGACCTCATACGTAAATCATCCTTATCGACCTTCCATCTCCACTTTTCTCGTTAACGACATCTCCTGTAATAGCACAAAAAACTCAGCAACGAATACTTTGCATAATTCACAAGTGTACATCAACAACCTTACACATTCAATACACAAAAAATTCTGAGATATCACAAAGACAGACGCAATACACATGTGTACATCGCGTTAAAATAAGAATACACATGTGTACATCGCATTAAAAACATAGCAAAATCAGAATACACATGTGTACATCGCATTAAAAACAAAGCAAAATCAGAATACACATGTGTATATCGCATTAAAAACAGAGCAAAAACAGAATACACATGTACATTGCATTAAACATTGTACTCAACACTGAAAACAAACACAAAACAGAAATATATTATAAAAATGTAGATAATGATGATGAAGACGTATAACCTTCCATATATTGATGTCCCTTTGTCACAGCTTAAAGTTGTAACATTTTGGCTTTTGAAGATTGTAAAATGTTTTTCTTTTAGATACTTTTGTGGTTAAAGTAGCTAATTTTATCTTTATTTTTATGAATTATTTGATTATATGCATTTAGGTTTTAAAAAAAATAATAATAAAAAATAAATATGCATTTATGGATAGTTGTTATGATGATTGTACTGTACATGATGCAGTTACACTTTGACCAGAAGAAGATCTCGTGTGGGTTGGGTTTTCAACTTCTCAACTAACATTTTTTTAAAAGGTAATTGTGTTTGACATATAGTTTAGGATGTAACGATTGGGGTGCGTGGATAAGTTTGAATTGAGATCCGTGGGACAACGTTGAATGAAAACGACCAATACATTAAATATTAATATTGTTGGTTATCTCGTTAAAAATGTTACCTTGAGCATCATCGATACACACTTGCGTGGCTGGAATTCCGACGAAGATCAGAGCATCATCGATACACACTTGTGTGGCTGGGTTTTGTTGTTGAAGACGTGACCTGTGAATCAAAGAGTAACAATCAGACAACAGAATGAATCAAAGTAACAACACAAGAAGAAGATAGATCTTCGTCCCCTATTTTTTCCGTTCACCTATTTTTTCCGTCCCCTGTTTTTTCCGTTCACCTTCCTCGGATCCCTAAACAAAAAACGTACCCTAAATCGATCGATGTCGGCAATGGTGAATCGGCATTAGGATTTTCCGGCCAGGTCAGCAGAAAGTGTGCAGTTCCGGCGACTTGCTGGCTTCAATGGTCTCCTCTGCTTTTCGTTGATGTCAGCGGCGATGATATGTGAGAGAGAGAGATTTGTGTGGGATTTTAAAACCTAAATATGGAGATAAACGAGATTTATGCAATCAAGTTAAAATGTAAATTACACATATACCCTTATTCACTTAATTAAATAGTAACAAATAACCAAATAATTACCATCTTGCCATTCACTACAAATCTCAAGATCATAAAAATCAAGGGCCCAGATCAGTTCACGCAGTTCACTCTTGGGATTTTGTTCACGTTTGAACCTAATCCTGATCATTAAAGTGTAAATGCATGTACCATTTAGTTGCTAGTAAACAAAACTTACATACAATGCATACACACATACATATATACGACACATGCATATACATACACATATACTTCTAATATATATATATATATATATGTATACTTTTATGTCATCTTTTCAAATCACAAGAACCTGCTTGTATGACAACTTTTTGATTCATGCATGTAACAATCTTTCAAGGATCATGTCAAACAAGAATCATTTAACAAAAATCCATCAACAATCAAATCTCAAATATCTTATATACATACATACACTCACGGCTATATATATATATATATATATATACACATCCATTTTTTATTTTCTTTGAAAACCCATTTGTTATTACTTTCAAGTTTGTGAAATTTCTTAAGAATCAAGATAAACTTTTCACTATCATTTTCATCACCATGAATCAAGAATATGGTTTTAAAAACAAGTTTATACCTTTCAAGATTTTAGTAAGTTTTGACAAGATTTTTGGTGATATGGAGCTTGTTCTTCTTGGTTTTCACCTTGAAACCACCTTTGGACCTTCAAATGAGCTTGAAACTAACTTGGAATGGCTTTCTTCTTCAAGAACAAGGTTTGAAATTCAAAAATGGAGATAGAAATGGTGGTTTCGGCCGTGAGGTTTCATGAGAGAGAGTGAGATGATTGAGTTTCTTGAAAATGGTAAGTTATGGAGTGTTTGAAAAGCTTAATCATTAGTTATACTTACAAGAATCAACACATGGCACATGAAAGGGAGAGGTGGATTTATGAGATGCCATTTGTCCTTTCTCTCTCATACATATATGATTCCACACACACATATATATATATATATATTACACATATATAGGCTAAGCACTGGTATTTTACTGGATACCGGGTATTTTATCTAGCGTTTTAATCCCGTTTTAGTGCGTTTTAAATTATTTTTAGCACTCTATAAAAATAAACTCACCAAAATATTATTGAACAATATTTTGTTTGCCTGGACTGGCTACATTGCCGGTATTTGGCAGTATGCGCGCTGTGCTACGCGGTACGCGCTTAAAATCGCAAAAATATGGATTTATGCGTTGTTGTTTATTTTTATCATTCTATAATAATAAACTCATCCAATTATTATTAAAATGATTATCAGTTTCCTTGACAGGCTGTGTTGACAGTATTTTGTCGGTATACGCGCTGCATCGCCCAGTACGCGCTTAAACTCGAAAAAGAGAGTTTCTTAGCGTTTTAATTTATTTTTGCTCACGAATATGATTAAAATTATTATTCTAATCATAATAAACTATTTTTTTGATTTTAACACTGATCGGGTGGTCACCGACGTTCGTTTCGCATTTTAACCGTTACGCGATAAGCGTTTATCTTACCGTTGCCAACATAATTTTTGTCAAAGTTTAATTTTACCAACTCATTAAATTTCACATATAAACATCATAACCAGTCAAATACAGCCATGTTACCTATTCACAACACGTGTTACAATTGTACGGTACGGCCTGAAAAGTCGGGTGTCACAGTCTCCCCCTGTTTAGGAAATTTCGTCCCCGAAATTTTTACTCTACAGGTTTTGTTTTTGCACTAGATGAAAACAGTGAAAACAAGCTTGAAGAATATGGTCTTGTAGTTTCTGAGAGAAACTTTGATTCTTACGAAGAATCTTCGTAGACCTATATTACATACACTTTTAATTCCTAATCTCATATCTCAACGCTCTCCACCCTTTCCAAGATTCAACTTACACAAGCACTTAATCAAGAAGATCAAGTCAAAATTCCAGCAATTCGGGTTCTACATATGTATATTTACATATACATTACCCCGTATCTAAGATAGTCTGAGTTTACACATGATTGATCCAACTCGAGATGGGCTCTCGAAAGAATCAAATCTCATAAACTCGTCTTCCTTCCTTCTTGCATTCATTTCAGATATCCACAAATCGCCAAATCAATAAATCGCATACACGACTAGAATGTTGTAATCGCCTCTCCAGTTATTAACAAAACTCTTCTGGCTCTACGTACTACTTCTACGGTGCTTCGATAAACTTCCATTTATCTTCCAAACAAATCTCTATAAAGAATAAAATCAGTGTATTATCCATTATACACTTTCTCAACTGAACCCAAACAATACATCATATACACTACTCCATCCTTATGGTAGCTTGAGCCTGTAAACGACTGATCCAACTCAAGATGGGCTCTTGAAAGGACCAAGTCAATGTGGCTCAGCTTTTCTTCTCTCTGCTAAACCTAATAGCACTTCTGCAAGATAACTCCTTTATCAGAACCAAATCTTCAATATGGAATCGCAATAGTTTCTTCAATTGTCCATGTAATCCTTTTGTTGATCAATTGGTGACTTTTAACCTTCCCTCGATCCAGGCAAATCCTGTCGCTGGTTTCCTGTTGGTGCATGTTTTGTGACAACAGCTTAATAGTTTGATTATTTAGTCTTTGGATATTTTGTATTGAGCTTAGCATATTGGTTAGGAAGTTATTTAGTGTAATGGGCTTGGAGAATGGCCTGGCCCAGACCAAAGCCCATGTGCAAACCTTGTCCTATATAAACAAGGCTTGGCATAAGGGTTTAGGTGAGCAAGTTTGGAGACATTGGAGACAATTGGAGAAATCTATAGAGAGTGGCTAGGAGATTTCTTGTGGCTCTTGAATTGATTGTAAACTTCATGTTGGATAATCAATAGAAGACCGGATTGAAAGTGTATCGTGTTCTTGATTCTTGTTCTACTCGTTTTCTGTGAAATCTGATCTAGAGGATTCCGCACTCTAGGTTGGATCAACGATTCTGTTACGATCCATACAGCTCACGGGACCTACAATTGGTATCAGAGCGTTTAGCTCTAGATTGGCTTGGTTCAGAATCGTTTTCTGCAGAAAATCGGAGTTTTTGGGCGTTTTTGAAGGCTGTTCTTGAGTTCTGCTGCTGATTTCGGATAGAAAACAAGGATTTCGGATAGAATTCAAGCATTTCGAACAATAAATCAACCATTTCGGATTAATCAGCATTATTTCGGATCCTCACACTGCATTTCAGATCTAGACTGTTGCATTTTGGATTATAACAGCTGCATTTCGGACCAGTTTGAGCTGATTTCGGATCTGAGTGTCTCATTTCGGATCAGATCAGTCCCATTTCGGATCAGAGTTGCCCATTTCGGACCAAAGGGTGCTGATTTCGGATAAGGGTGTTCATTTCGGATCAGATCAGTCCATTACGGACCAGTAGGTGTTCATTTCGGATCATATCAGTTCTATACGGACCATTTCGGACAATTTCGGGCCACTACGGACAAGGTGGAATTTTTCTTGACTTGTGTGAGAAAAATTACACTGTTTCGCATTTAGAAAATCATCCGTAACTAATCTCAGAAAACCGTTTGCACCGTTGAATTCCTTGGATTTTTAGGGCAAAAAGAAAAGAAAGAAAAAAAAAAAAAAAAACTCTGGAAAATCCTGAAATAGGTTTTTGACATTATATATCATTGGAATCGTAATTTCGAGACGAATCTAACGATATAATTAGGTAAAAATCGATTTCGGAAAAATTTTGTACGGTTTTATCAGTTCGCTTACGGTAAAAGCTCGACAGGAACCAGTAGAGAAGTTAGAATTGGATTTTGACACTGGTTACCAAAATTCATTTAAACTTTTACGCTGCGTAATGGCTAATAAGGATAAGGTCAAGGAGACTGTTAAGAATTGGCCAAAGCTTACAAACGTCAAAGAATATGCTGACTGGAAAGAGAAGTTTGAGTTGTTTATGAAAAGTGAAGATACTGAAATGTGGAACTGTATGATAGATGGATACGTTGCTCCTTCTCGTCGTGTTGATGGTAGAGTAAAAGTAATTTCTTATGAGAAGATGGATGAATCTTAGAAACAGCTGGTTGATGCTGAGAAGAGAGCTTTAGCAGTGATCAAGAAATCCTTACCTGAGGGCATTAAGCATACCTTCAAGAACTATGGGAATTCTAGAGATCTGTGGGAAGCTTTGGAAAAACGTTATCAGATCTCTTCACAAGTAACTACTTGTGATCAAGCATTGGTAGTTGAGCTTGCAGCGGTGAAGATAGGAGAGGTAGCTGCTGAGATAGAAGAGAAGAAGGTAGCAGATGAGGAGAATGCTGAAAAGGTTGAGGCAGAAGTTTCAAAGGGCTTGAAGGATGTGAACGGACTTACAGCAGAGGTGAAGGTATCATCAGAATCTGTAAGTCATACATGTCTTAATTGCACTGAACTACAGGTTAAAGTTGACAGACTATCGGAGCAAAACAAAATTCTGTTAGCCGATTTAGAAAACCGAAAAGAGTTAAATGTTCTTTTGATTAAAAAAGAGTCAAATTCTTTAGAAAAACTCAAATCAAATGAACAAGAAATTAGCAGTTTAACAAGCAAAGTCAATGAACTGTTACAGGTCATTGATTTGGCTCGTGAAACTGTGAAAGAAAAGACTAACGAGCTTTCAGAAAAGTGCACAGAATTGGCTGATGCACAAGCCAAAATTGTTGAACTTCAGGGGAAGTTAAACAATTTTGGGAATTCTTCGTTAGTCAGGACTCAAATTCAAAAAGGTTTAAAAATGAGTAATGATAAAACAGGGGTGGGGTTTACTAAAGCTTTATCTTCTGGAAATCAAGACTACTCTTTTCTACCAAAAGAAGAAGAGCTAATTGATTTTGTAACCACTGCACAAGAGGTAGTGGATCCGATAGCTGTGGACTTACCAAATAGTCCAGTTTCTTTGAAAGAATCTGTTGGGTCTAACAGTACACCTCATAAAGTGGATGAGGATACTGAAGACAAAAAGGCCAAAACATTTAAAAAGGGATCAAACAAAAAGAAAACTTATAAGAAAATATCCTGTTTTAAATGTCACAACAAAGGGCATGTGGCAAGTTGTTGTCCTTTGAAGAAAGGTAAACAAAAAGTTGATGAGGTTAAAGAAGGGAATCAGGTTGGGTCAAGCAGTAATGAAAAAAACAAGTTGTCAGACAAAGAAACCTGAATCTCAATCAAAACCCTCAACTTCGAAACGTTTTGATAGACCAGGAAGTATTTCTCCACAATTTAGTCATTATAATGGTAAATCAAATCGGTTTCAAAGTCAAAATAAAAATTTTGGATATCAAAATCGATACCAGACTTCTGGTAATCGAAATTTTCAAAGAAGAAACGAACATAGGGGTTTTAGTAACTCAAATGTTCAACAACATCCAAAATTTTTTCAGAATTCATGGTATGATTATCAAGATAAAAATTTACCCAAGAATCCACTGAAGTGTGATGGATATTGGATGGATGTTCCTGTAATGGATGAATTTGGAAAACCCAAGACTATCAGGGCTTGGGTTCTAAAGTCTAACTGAGTTGTTGAGTGTGTGCAGGATGACCAAGAAGGACTGTTGATGTGTTCGACAGTGGTTATTCCTGTAAAGCATCTGAGGTGAATAGTAGGTTAACATGGGTAACGAACTATTTACTTCTGTGATCATTTTGATTTTTTTTAAACTTAAAAAGTGAAAAACTTTTGTCAGATTTAAAGTGGGAGTTTGTTTGTGTTTAAAATTTATGTTTTTAAAAACTTACTCCAAGAAAACAAAAATTTAGGGGGAGAAATTCCTCTAAGCCAAAAAGAGTTTAGATAGTGCGTGTGTTTAGGGGGAGTAAGTTATAAAATTTTAAAAATCCAAAAACATTGAAACATTGGAAAAATGAGTTTTCATGGTGTGAAAAAGAAGAGATGATAGTACATCAGCAAGTTAGACTGTCACACTCGAACTGAATTAAAATGCTTAAGTGTGATAGCAGATTCATCATATGATGTACCAGTAGGCAAAAGCATGAAATAATCAACTTACCAATGTGATATAAACCTAAATAAACTGAGTATGAGTGGGGAACACATCAGTGGTGTATGGTTTAATGACCTTAAATCTTGCGTTGATAGATTGCCAAAATCTGAAGTTTTGGGTCTTTATACTGTTATTTCATCTGGGGATATCAGGGGTGTCCTTCTGCTGCATCCAGATACATGCTGACCTAGACACACCCAGGATATCTTAAAAGAGCTAAAAATGCCAAAACCCTGAAAATGAAGAAGCTCTCATAGAGAGTCATTCAAAAATGCAAAATGCATAAATCGTACCAAAAATGGTATTTGTCTTAGCCCTCGTTAGATATTTTGGTCTCTCTGCTGTACGGAAGTACTGACCTGTTCACCAATTATCTAAACGTTGAAAAACAAAACGGATGAATTCAGTATACTCACCTACTACGATGAATCTTTGTGCATACCTTGATCGCGGGGGTATATCCTGAAGTGGGACACACTAGTATATCAGAATTAATATTACCTTAATGTATCATACGGTAATGGTACTTGAAATGTTCATGCATTTTGTTTAGGTAGACAAATATACTGGTAATCGTCTTGAACTGCTTTTCACGAAAAATTACATAAAGAATTAACTAATGGTGTGAAACAGTTTGATTTTGCTGATATGATCTTCTTACACATGATACTCACAAAAAGAAGTATTGTAAATAGTTTTGAGTTTAGTTTAGTTAGTTGTTTTGAAAAATATCAAAAATACCAAAAATATTTTCTTTCAAAAGACTTCCATTTTGAACTGACAGGTAGTTGTTTTTGCAAACTAAGATAAAATATTGGTTTATCTTTAAATGTGAAAAAGACTAATGGTTTTTCGAGATACTTGCTTGTGTTGCTAAACAGATTGATGCAGTTATCAAAATGAAGTGCAGAATACAAGTAAAGTGCAGATTGAGAGTGAAGTGAAGATCGTGTGAAGATGCATGGTAGGATCCTTCTACTACATTGCAGAAAGAGAGAGATTTTGGAGATACTTGCTTAACCAAAGATTGCTAGTTCACTGATCTAGAACGATGAAAGTTTTGGAGATTGGAAGCATCAGCTAAGGGGGAGTTTGTTGATGTAAGAAACTGTGTAGCTGACGCTATCCAAAGACCAAAAGACTGCAAGATGTTTGAAGACAAAGTTACACTATGAAGCTATTGTCAAGGGGGAGTTTGTTGGTGCATGTTTTGTGACAACAGCTTAATAGTTTGATTATTTAGTCTTTGGATATTTCGTATTGAGCTTAGCATATTGGTTAGGAAGTTATTTAGTGTAATGGGCTTGGAGAATGGCCTGGCCCAGACCAAAGCCCATGTGCAAACCTTGTCCTATATAAACAAGGCTTGGCATAAGGGTTTAGGTGAGCAAGTTTGGAGACATTGGAGACAATTGGAGAAATCTATAGAGAGTGGCTAGGAGATTTCTTGTGGGTCTTGAATTGATTGTAAACTTCGTGTTGGATAATCAATAGAAGACCGGATTGAAAGTGTATCGTGTTCTTGATTCTTGTTCTACTCGTTTTCTGTGAAATCTGATCTAGAGGATTCCGCACTCTAGGTTGGATCAACGATTCTGTTACGATCCATACAGCTCACGGGACCTACATTTCCTAGATAAACTAAGGTCTGGTTAATTGTCCTTTGTCATGTTAGCTCAACGAAATGGTGATCAACACTTCTATCTATGCAAGGCTTCAAACAGAGCAACCTGAATACTAGCGTGTTAACTATTATTGTAAGATAACTTTGCCAAGGGCATGTGAGTATCTTAACTTCCTTCGAAGTCCATCATACACGCTTCCAATTTTTCTTTCAAGGGTCCGAAAAGCTTCCTACTATCTTGCTGTCCAATCAATTCCCTTTTCCTTTTGGGGTTATTAGTGTCGAAGGCTGCACTAATTTAGGGAAATTCTCAATAAATCTCCGGTAGCACCTAGCTAGTCATATGGATCATCATACTCCCGAAGAGGTCTTTGGCGCTCCTCATCATTCACCAACTCCATAGTTAACTTCAAACATTACTCATAATTCTCCTTGGTTCGCACATAGGCAAGTATGTTGTCGACGAATATTATCACGAATTCATCCGATTAGGGTTCCCATACCCTATTCATGAGATTCGTGATTATAAATGACGCATTAATTTAGTCAAAAAGGCATGACTAATAACTCGTAATGGCCATATCACGTTTGAAAAGCAGTCCTCAGCATATCTTCGTCAGCAACCTTCAACTGATAATATCCCAATCATAGGTCGATCCTCGTGTAGTAGCTGGATCCCTGTAGCTTGATTGAACAAATCGTCAATCCTCGGTAAAAGAGTATCAATTCTTGATAGTCAACTCGTTCAATTCTCTGAAATCATCATACATCCTGAAGGATCCATCCTTCTTTCTCACAACAGAACAGATGCACTTCAAACGAAAAGCTTGATCGAATGAAACCCTTGTCCAGTAGCTCTTGAAACTGACTCGACATTTCTGTCATTCTCAGACGGTGCTTAATCTATAAGGAGATTGTGCAACTGGGCGTAGCACCAGGTGCCAGATCGATTCGAAATTCGATCCGTCTCACAGGGGGAAATCCAGGTAAGTCTTTTTAGGAAAACTTCTGGATAATTGCGAACAATAGGAATCTCTCCGGTATTCCTACATTCGGCTTTCGTATCCACCACGTTAACTAAGAACGCAGGATAGCCCCTTTTGCAACCACCTGAGCATCCTCAAAAAACTGACAACTCTCAACCATCAACACTCGACACTCGAAACTCGACACTTGACTCGGTCGGTCTTCGTGAACAACTACCACCTCTCTACCGTCATCAGGACGAGATATCCTAGCTAGCTTTTTCCAGCGATAGTCCCCACTTCGCCCTTAGATAATCAATCCATCCTCGCATCTACGTCAAAGCTCCCCAGCTCCACTGGAATTAAATCGACACTAGAACTACGATCACCCTATTAAATACTACAACCGCGAACGACCTCACTAGTTTCCATCAACTTACCAATTGCTAGTTCTATCGGGCACTTTATACTCAACTTACTTGTAGGTGAACACAAAAATGATTCAAAGTTTCTCGAACAAAACTCAAGTCAGCTTTGGTATTAAAAGTGGTTTTTGATTTGAAACATACCGGTAACAACAGCAAGTTCGTCTCGTGCCTTCCCAGCGTTTAGCTTGAACGCTCTACCTCTGGCATCATGGCCCTTCATTTCCGGACAATCTCTTCTGAAATGTCCTTGCTCACCACACTCGTAGCATCCCTCGAGTGTGCCTTCCTCCGATGTACTCTTAGTATAGCACTTGCGAATCATATGTCCAGTCCGACCACATCTGGCGCACTTTCTCCACTCATCCTCGTGAGTCTTCCTCTCAAGACCACTCCTGCTATCCCTGGCATTATCCTTTCCCGAATCTCTCTAGGGTTAGCTACACACGCTTTCTCCAAACTGCGTTCCTCACCACGCTTCTCATCGGTATCTTTCCTCGAACACTTAGACTTTCGCTTTCGCGAATCCCCAGACCTAGGCTTGGAATGCGGAATTATTTGAATGGTCGACCCGCTGTGAAGGCCCGACGTCACGCATACCGTTGCCACGTCATTGCATAGGGTACTAGTAAATGATCTTGGGTCACAACCCTGGAGTGTTTTATGTGTACATCTATGTACTGTTCACAAAGTTAATGAAAAATCAGATTTACGCTCCGATTATATCATAACACAGGAACTACTAAAAACTTTCCGATCATTATATCACCTGAGGGGTCTCCGATCTGTCCCACCAAAACCATGCCCATGAGCATCACGTCCACGTTCCTTGCCATTATTTTGGTTAGCATCGCGCTATTCCATGGCAGTATTAACGTGTTGGGCTATGAGTTGTGCCAACTCTTTCGGGGTAATAGGTAGTCCAGAACTTTGTCTCACTTTTGTCGGCATTTCGTCGTTTCTATTATTTACAACAATAATAATCATATAAGACGATAACCAAAAATAATTCAATCATTAAATGGTAGTGGACCAAACATTGCGCATGTATAATATCCACATATTAATGAGAACAATTCTTAAACCAAAAGAAACCCATTTGATATTTATGCCAAAAATTTACAAAGATTGTTTTTAGTACTAAGACTAATCAAAATTCGGCGTGTCTACATCAACACTCGTAACAAGTCTATATGAAATTTCCTCCTAAATATCTGAAAATTTGGCATGCAAGCCATAAATAGGGTTCATCAAATGAGACATACAAAACAAACAACAAAAACAACCAACAACTAACGCTTCAATCCCTGGAAGTCCAACATCTTCCTAACAAGCTCTTCTAGCTCATCATAACAGTTCATCTGTCCCTCTGAGTCCTTCATCGTCTCCATGCCTCCGCGTAACGTGGCGAACTGACGATCACAGTGAGAGCGATTGACCCAAATCTCCTTCTGCTTCTTCAAAGCGGACGCTGTCTCAGCTCTCGAGGTCGATGCGATCTCTCCAACGGGTCGAGTCCTCTTCCTACGGCGAGTGTAGACCAAAAGAGGTGTAGCAAAACACGTGACTCGAATAACAGAATAAACGATTCTGTGACGACGGACGAAAGAATCTCGAGTGTAGGCTCGACAATATCAGTGAGCGGAACTACTAATGGCTCTATAGATCGAGACGTGACATATCGTAACCGTACAAAGTAAGTGTGTGATCAATATGAATAGTAACACATAAGGCCCAAATAAACAGAAAATCACGTATGCACATAAACACATAAAGGTTTTCATACATGATAAAATTTTCCATGTTTATTTAAAAATCTTGGCTTCGAGAATTTTGGACTTTAAATCTCAAAATTCTTCGGTTGAAGTCTAGTGTTTTCCGCCGAAAACATCTAGTTCGCTAACAACCAATGGCTCTGATACCAACTTCTGTCACACCCCAAAAATGTCGCAGCGGAATATAAAACGTAGTGGTGACGGAAGCTGGTGCCCATTTCTATCTTGATGTTAGATGCATTTATTTGTTGGACAAATTAACTTAATTAAAATATAAGTTTTTAAACATGACGTCCCAAAACATGACATAACCCTGACAAAATAAAGTTGTCTTTTGATCCTTACAGATCTTATTACATTGTCCCAGAATATTTAAAAGTCAGTCCAACATTTTAAGTGATTAAACATGCATCAACAACCACAAGATACGTCATAATTCCCGAAGCCAAACTCAAGTACCTGTAGAACACGTTAAAAATCAAGTGTCAACACAAAGGAAGGTGAGTTCACATATTCACTTACAAACAATTTTATTCAAAGGAAAACTTTCTGTTTAGGTGTTTATTTGAAAACATCCATGTAATTTTAGAAAGTCCATTTTACTTCCTTAATAAAATCCATGGGCCTTCCATCGGTTCATCAATCCGACAACTGTAATATACATATTGCCCAGGTTTTGTATATTAAATTATTGCGTCAACTTTCAGACTCGTATGTTAGCTAGACGATACGAACTATATATTAACCATGCAGGGATAATCAAAGCTAGACAATAAACATAATATTAATTCATCGTTTGACTTGACACGGGGCGACCGGTCACAACGGGGTTGTCAACCCGATAGATCTACCAACAATTCATCGCGTGCAATACTTAACTGATTAAACGACATCATGGGCGCAGGGTTCTCTCTTTGAGAACAATATGATGTCTGCCTCACGTACAATATATATATCCTACTAATATGACAATTTAATACACGACGTTGTACGAATTCCCCTTACTCTCCATCATACGAGACCCAGTCAAGAATTCGTCCCCAACTGTACGGTCTTTTATCACTTAAGAAATACCGTACATACAATATTCATTCATCAAAAACGTTTTACTTCGAAACGTATAACTTATCAAATCTCATATATTTTCAGCGAAAATAAATATTTTATATTAAAAGGTATGTTTTATTTCGAAAACATTATTAAACCATTTTAACGACGTGTTCTACCCCCAAAATATATACAAAACAGTAAAAAGAGGGGTTTAGTGACACTCACCTTTGGGTGCGTATTTTAATAGCGCAATCCTAGAGATTGATTTCTACACGTCCTATTATATATATATATATATATATATATATATATATATATATAGGAACGATTTTAAATCAGTACACATAACACAAAAATCCTAAGTTTCTCCGTTTCTTAGAATTATCACATAACTTTGAGATTTTCTCGAAAGGTTGTCATTTTTTATTATGTTGGCACGTTAATATATATATGAGTCAATATATATATATATATATATATTTATGATTTTGCGACTTGAACGATTTTATTGGTGACCATTATTGTGTAAGTTAGTTAACACTCCCATTTATATGCAATATATCTACGATTTGCGCGTCGTAATATATATACATAAACGTTCACATAAATTATCATCAAAACACTCGAAATCTTGTTAACTTATCTATTTTGTCATTTTTAAAGCAAGTATACATGCATAATCCAAATCTTTAAAATCATGTTAAAACTTAACATATTTTCACATTCTCATGTTTAAATCACATAACACATTTTAACACACAAGGTTCGCCCAAAATTTTACCTATACTAGTGTACATTGAAAATGCGTATTTTAGCGATTCGGTAACGTTTTCGGGCGTCGGAAGTCACATATGACTAACCAAAAACCACATAAACTCAATATAAGTTAAAATACTTATTTTTACACTAAAAATATCAGTTTATTTACTGATCTAAAATAGTTTCTTAAAAATAATTCGAAAAGCCGATTTTTGACCGTTTTAACGCATAGTTTTGCGTTAAACGTTACTATAATCATCCCAACTCGAAACGACTTGATATTTTTACACAATACATGTTATTTACTGATTAAGATGATGGTTATAATCAGATTAGTGCAGTTTTTGTGTAAGACTCCTAAATCATGCGATTTCACGTATTTTACAACACATAAAGCACCAAGTACAACATGAAAAGCTAGTAAACTTTATGACAAAGTTTTATACTATTTTAACACTTCAAATATTCATATTTTTAGTGTTTAGATTCTGATTAAAATTTATTTTTATCAAATCATACTCAAATCATCATTTCATGATCATATTTCAACATGCATGTTCAAGTAAGTACATCCAATACACCCATACCATATCACCATAATCCCACATGATCTTAAATGCATCTACACACTTTAAATTCATGTCATCCATGTATCATCATCAAATTATTATCTAATCATACATATGATCATTAAAGTGTAAATGCATGTACCATTTAGTTGCTAGTAAACAAAACTTACATACAATGCATACACACATACATATATACGACGCATGCATATACATACACATATACTTCTAAATATATATATATATATATATATATATATATATATATACTTTTATGTCATCTTTTCAAATCACAAGAACCTTCTTGTATGACAACTTTTTGATTCATGCATGTAACAATCTTTCAAGGATCATGTCAAACAAGAATCATTCAACAAAAATCCATCAACAATTAAATCTCAATTTTCTTATATACATACATACACTCACGGCTATATATATATACACATCCATTTTTTATTTTCTTTGAAAACCCATTTGTTATTACTTTCAAGTTTGTGAAATTTCTTAAGAATCAATAGAAACTTTTCAATATCATTTTCATCACCATGAATCAAGAACATGGTTTTAAAAACAAGTTTATACCTTTCAAGATTTTAGTAAGTTTTGACAAGATTTTTGGTGATATGGAGCTTGTTCTTCTTGGTTTTCACCTTGAAACCACCTTTGGACCTTCAAATGAGCTTGAAACTAACTTGGAATGGCTTTCTTCTTCAAGAACAAGGTTTGGAATTCAAAAATGGAGATGGAAATGGTGGTTTTGGCCGTGAGGTTTCATGAGAGAGAGTGAGATGATTGAGTTTCTTGAATATGGTAAGTTATGGAGTGTTTGAAAAGCTTAATCATTAGTTATACTTACAAGAATCAACACAAGGCACATGAAAGGGAGAGGTGGATTTATGAGATGCCAATTGTCCTTTCTCTCTCATACATATACGATTCCACACACACACATATATATATATATATATTACACATATATAGGCTAAGCACTAGTATTTTACTGGATACCGGGTATTTTATCTAGCGTTTTAATCCCGTTTTAGTGCGTTTTAAATTATTTTTAGCACTCTATAAAAATAAACTCACCAAAATATAATTGAACAATATTTTGTTTGCCTGGACTGGCTACATTGCCGGTATTTGGCAGTATGCGCGCTGTACTGCGCGGTACGCGTTTAAAATCGCAAAAATAGGGATTTATGCGTTTTTATTTATTTTTATCATTCTATAATAATAAACTCATCAAATTATTATTAAAATTATTATCAGTTGCCTTGACAGGCTGTGTTGACAGTATTTTGTCGGTATACGCGCTTCATCGCGCAGTACGCGCTTAAACTCGAAAAATAGAGTTTCTTAGCGTTTTAATTTATTTTTCCTCACGAATATGATTAAAATTATTATTCTAATTATAATAAACTATTTTTAGGATTTTAACACTGATTAAGTGGTCACCGACGTTCGTTTCGCATTTTAACCGTTACGCTATAAGCATTTATCTTACAGTTGCCAACATAATTTTTGTCAAAGTTTAATTTTACCAACTCAGTAAATTTCTGTAAGACCCGTATATTATTTAATAATTTTCATATAATTTTTTGATTATAAAAGTGTAGTTACGATTACACCTTCCATTTAAAAATATGAGTTTCTTAAAACTTTTACAGTTTAAAAGCTTTACAACATAACATGTGAAATTTCGTCCTTTAATATAACGTCAATACATAATGCGGAAGCTTGCAATTTGGTCGTGTTCGGTTCTTCGTTGAGCTTGATCACCATCCGACACTCTAAGGTATACCTACATTTCAATAGACATGAAATGAGTTAGTCACGCATAGTTTATAAGTGTTTAATCAAGTTCGAATACAAGAACGAACAAGGTAAACCGTTTTATTTTGCCAGATAGAAAACCCCTCGCTGGGTGTAACAGACATCTTCCTTGTCTTTTATAATCGACCACCATAAACATTAGTTATGATAGTTACATGACACATATAAACAATTTCACTACGCCAAATATCAACAAAACCACCTAATAGTAAAGGGTGTATTAGGATCCTTAGGAATTGGTGGGATTTAAAACAATAAACGGAAACGGTTCGAAATGGCTACCAATATGAAAAATTCATCAAAACAACTGGGCACTACCGTAACTTACGGTAGCTACCGTAAACTACGGTAGCCTCTAGGCATAAAAGGGCTGTCGTAAGGCAGTAGAGATCCACCGTAAAAACTTTGTCGGCACCGTAAGCTACGGTAGTCACCGTAGCTTATGGTGACTCTGTTGCGCCCCGCGTAAGAAGACAGCCAAGCTGTCGCGGCCTGCCAAAGAGCGTATCTGCAACAAAAAAATGTTGCAGTATTGCCGTTTTTTACCCGTTTGTTCCATTTCACATTTTCAGACCTCAAAACATAATACAAGACTTTCAAGAATCACTTGTGAAACTTGCACTTTATTTTCTTTAAAACTTATAACGACATTATAGTAAAATTTACATCAATATACATCATCCATGATGTAAACATATATATGATTCAACTTAAAACATTTGCCGATTACGTCAATACCAACTAGTAAATTCACATTCCTTTGCGTGGGACTTAATGCTCAATTTGACAACCCGTCCCCGAATCCTTTAATGTACTCGCATTCTCGCTTCGACTACCGGCTTGTGTGTTTAATGTTTCATTACCCGTAACCCCGGGCTTAGCACTTATGGAATTGTGCACCCATTTACCCGGTTTGCACCTATTATTATTCAACCCGTTGATTTGTCTATCATAAATCCTTATTTTAGACAAATCAAACATTATTACATCTCGAACTTTCATATATCATAAAATTTACGTATTAACAATTAACAACAACAAAATGTTTTAGTCGCGTACCTGGCTTGAGTCAACGCATAGACCCGTTTTTATACCTCGCTTTTATTAGCCGAAGCTTTATGGCGATGCAATTATCCAAATTGCTATTCGCTCCTATGAACAAATGACTTGCCAACCAAACATTAGTCGAATTTGTCAAATGGTGTTATTACTACCATTTGACCCGTTTGGTCTAAATGACCAAACATTGATGTTTATAAAACTTGATATTTTAATTTCAAATTCACGCATCCGACCCATTTCGGATTTTACCCCGCTGTTTCTTTTATTAGTTACACTATAAGGTAACCTTAACGAAAACTCATTAAATCTTAGTCATTCATGACTAAATTACCAATTTGCCCCTTTTTACTATTAACCATGGTTTTTATCGTTTATGTCTATTCCGACAAGTATCATATCGCGTCGGAAACCACATTTCGATTATTACGTTTATCGTATTTATAGTTCATAAAAATAAATACATATTCTACAAAAGGTGTAAGCTTTACTTACCTTGTGTCCATTAGAGCTTCTTTGCGTACTTGACCCATTTAACCATTCTTCTCCAAGATCCCATATAGCTTGTCAAGAGTCAAGCTGTTACATCATATCCATAAGATGATTAGATTAGCCATCTAATATCATAATAATTAGACCTTATGGATTTTATTGCCACATTTATCAAGATACTAGTTTTGGGTCAACTTGACTTTTAGAAGTCAAACCACTTATAGATAAGTATATCTTTCAACTATTACATACAAACACTTTAAACACACCTTAACAACTGTAAACATTCACCCGAAGCAATATTTAGTGTTTAGTAAATTGGTAACTAGAAAATCATATGTTTTAAGTTCATAAAACACATTATTTTCATTGTTGCACTTTTCACGCAGTAGCTGTTTGAGGTCACTTTCCCCCTTTTAATCACATAATCTGACTTCGACTTTCAAATAAGAATTGTGCTTCATTTAAATACCTTTCCAGGCATATAAAGAACACCCCCATACGATTTTTCTATGATTTTATACGATTTTTGAAAGATCAGGTCAGAAACTAAATTATGTGTAAACAGCTTGCTGTCAAAACGAATTTACTAACTTTTCATGCTGTTTTGACCCACTAAATCTCATAACCAGCCTCTTATGACCAAATATGAAATGTAATATGCGAAACAACCTTTTCAACGATATAAGGCTCGTTGTCTAACTCCTAATAACGAATGAGATACGACCTTTACAAGATGATTATCTAAGGCTGTCAAAAGTGACGAATTTCAAACTATTTTACACAAACTTGAATCAATTCAAGTTTCATGTAGGCATTTTATCAAACACTTAATGTGCAACCATTTAACACATGATTCTTTAACATGTCAAGATGGTTCTTAACCCTTTAAAACTTGTAGTTTTGACTAGGATTTTCACCAAGTCTAAGCACCCTAGTAATTATTATCATCAATTGGCATCAACTAACATAGATTCAAGCATTCAACATAACTTTGTGATGTAAGCCATGTATAACATCAAATTTTCGGATTCCATCATACCCATAAAGTCAAAACCCCAAGTCTTTCACTACCAAGGGTTATTTAGGTGAAATTAAAGTAGTTACTCACTATTTACTCATATAACATCATCATCAATTTCATAAATCTTTTACAAATCATCATCAATTATGATGATTCTAAGCACATGCATATCATCATTTTTATTATTTAGTCAAAAACCCACTTAGCTCATACTTGATTAATTGACTAATCACTAGTTTATGGCACAATTCTACAAGTTTGCATCTAGGGTTTGTTCCTAGACATATACTCACATCAATATTACTATAACATTCAACATTCATACAAGTATTTCGTTCATGCATGTTTATCACAAATTTGAAATATCACTAAACATCAAAATTCAACATACCTTATGATCCCCTAAGCTTGGTGATCACGATTTTATTAAAAGCCCCAATTTTCTTAGCTCGATTTCTCTTGAATTTGGAGAATTTTGTGAGTTTAGGGCTTGAAGGGAACTCCTTGTCTCTGTGTTTTTGGTCGACCAAAACACACACAAAGTGTGTGTTTTTGAGCCAATTTTCTTATTAATAATTTCACTTTCAAACTTGACCATTTAGTCCCTCTAATTCCATATTTATAAAAGAAGGTTAACTTAGTCAAGTTTTCCTTGTTATTCTAAAAACTCATAACTAACTAGGTTAATATTCCTAGTTACCTAGTGGGTTCGGGGAAGTCATGACCCGTTTCATTTTAAGTCCCGTTATCTCGGGCCTCTCATGAACTTTATTTCCTCAAAAGCTTTTATTATCTTTTTATTTAATATTAGGTTTATTTATTTATCCCCTAATATTTACCAGGTTAACTTTACCACTAACGGTATTTTACCCGTTTATTTTTGGTTAATTTAATATAATTAACAAACCCGTTTTTGGGGTGTTACACTTTCACATATAAACTGTAGGATCGTTTTCTGACCCAAAACGAGTCGTTCAGAGGTGTTCTTCTCAATACGAGAGGCGGAAACTAACGTATCGAGTTCGAAACAGCTTGCAATTCACTCTAAATGTCTTTTTGATTGATTTGACAAAGTTTTACAGCGAAACGACACTTCGGCAGCACTTCGGCTCTCAAACCGGAATCTAATTTCGTACCAAATGACACGGCACATCCTAGTATATATAAGCATGCTAATTCCGCTTGAACCAGTCCACACGAAATCACATTTCAAGCGAAATCAGTGATTTCGTGTGAAATAACATGTTGATTTCGAGCGGAATTACAACTTCTAATTCCGTGCGAAATTACCTCTCATCCTATATTTGACATTTTTCTCGTACAACGTGCCCTGATCTATCTATATACAAACAAGACTTGATATAAGACGAAGTCGACAGACGGATGCACCAACAGACTCCCCCTCGGATGTTGACGAAGTCTTCGGTGTCGAGTCTTGAATCTTCAGTCTTTATCAGTCCTCTCGAACTTCTCCGAAATATCTAACAATGTAAAGCCTTCTCAATCTTCTTTCTCTTCTCTCTAGAATCTCAATATGGCTTCTTCATCACTTTAATTCTCTTGATCAGATCTCTTGATTCTTTAAGTTCATCAGCATCATCAGCTTGCATGAACATCAGGATCTGAACTTGGCTCTACAATCTTCAAACTTTCCTTGATGTTGTTTCAAGATCGTGACCTGGCTCTCATTCAGCTCAGGCATCAAAACCTAACTTACCTGCACATTTTCTACCTCAAAATAAATTTCAAAAATTTAAAATTTAACAAATTTATATACCACTTGCAGGTATCTTTCCAGAATGATTTAACACTTTAAAAACTTCTGATGATTGTAGGCAAATATTCAAAATCTTATCTTATTTAAACACAGACTCCCCCTCACAAAATTGCTCATCATGTTTAGCACTTGGAATTTTGAAAATCAGCTCTCCAACATCAGTTGTCTAAAATCTTTTTGGATTTTTCAAAATTTATGCTAAAACACACTAAAAATCTTTTTGAATTTTTTATATAAATGCAATGCAGTAAAGAAATATTTACAGACAATATTTTTGTGAGTTTGTGTAAGAGGATCATATCAGATTCTGAGACAAATCACCAACACCGTTAAGCTTTAAACATTTTCAGTTCTAAACGATTCACTTAGATTGTCAGTATACTGATCCACTTAAATTTTCACACAAAGTTCAACTGTTTCGAGATACGAGATTAATGTTTTAAGCACTTAAACTTATTCAAGTGTCCCATCTCAGAATATAATCCTGTATCCAGATCCTAATATTCAGTCTTACAGATGAGTATACCTAGATGATATCTGTAAAGGGGTTATATGCGAGGGCCGTGAGAGCTCAGGCTATTGCTTCCGCAAAATCAGAGAGATGACGGCTTCGACTTTTGGTGTGTTCCATTTAGAGAATCTTTTCTTCAACAGCACATGATTAGCATTTTGCAATGTTTCATCATTTTTTTATGCTGAGGGTGGGCTATATTTTAAGCAAGCATAAAGTATTATACGGGGACTAGGCCATTGCTTCCGCAAAATCAGAAGTCCCGGGATAATACCCCAGATATCACTGAGTATAAAGACCTAGTATCTCAGAAAGTGGGACCTTTCAAACAAGATTTCGGGGGTTACCCATATATCCGAGAGATGTTCCCCACGATATAAGTAAGTTTGAAATTTAGGTTTATATCTCGCCACAATCTACTAAATGTGTAAAAACCTACTGGCACATCATCAGTGAGACCGTTTATCACATATTGACTTTCCAATTCTTTAGCATGCTGTGACCGTCCACTGATGTACTATCATTTCCTCTTTTTCACAACAAAACTCATTTTTGATTTTATCATGTTTTTGACTTTTTCAAATTTTCTAATGTTTTTGGATTTTCTGAAAATTCTTACTCCCCCTAAAATTCAAAATCATTTAAAAAACTTTGAAAAACAAACTATACAAGTAAAATGACAACTGATATCGAATCACTTCAAATCGCCATCCACTTGGCATAAACAATCAGAACTCCCCCTGACAACAAACTGTTTTCCCATTATGATTTCAAAACACTTAAGTTTGTTTTAATCAAAAATGGTTTTTCCGGAAAATAAGTTTTGTTGATTTTACCACTTGTAGAAAATATGGATTCATTCATTACTTTGTTTTCTCATCCACTTGAAAAATATAACAATTTTAAGTTCAAACAACAAATATCATTTGTAGAAAATCAAGTACAACTTAATGTCCCTGATTTACCACTTATAAGTCGAAATATCACAATCTGTGAATTTTTCAAGAAAGATGCCGATTCCTGCTCCACGATTACCAACTTGGGAGCTCCGGCAAGTCAAAATTTTACATATGAAAAACAGACATCCAAGCTTCATCAAACTTGGATGTTACCTCCTCATCTGCACTCGGGGTGTAAGTTGCTTTCTTTGTTTCATAAAACTCTTTTACCCCTTGAACCTTTCCCTCGACCATCTTTCCAAAAATCTTTTTAACATTTCCATTAAAAACCTTTTCGACATCAAATTCTTTCTTCTCAGAATAGAATTGATTCGAAATCTCAATATTTCCAATTTTTCTAAAATTTTCAGCCCTCAATGGTGGAAAATTGACATCATCCATTGGAGGTACTGATGTTTCAATTTTTAGCTCAACTTGTGGCTCCTCTGACTTTATGGAATCAGATTCATCGCTAGATTTCACATCTGGTTTCTTAACAACCCACATTTGGTTGTCAAGATTAATTCTTCTTTTTTAAAATCTTTTCTTTGAACATTCACCAACTTCATATGTTGAATTTTTAAAAACTTTGAAATTTTCAGTTGGTGATTCATTTTTCTCAACAATTTTTTCTTTCATTTTAGAAACAACTTCCTGTTTGATGTTAGTTGCCTTAGGACAGTTCCAGGCAATGTGTCCAACTTCTTGACATCTGTAACATGTTCTTGTTTCCTTTCTTTGATAGGCTCCATTCTTCATTCCCTCTTGTTTTTTAGCAAGGAATTCTCTGTTCGATTGTTTCCAGAATGAGCTCTTTTCTTCTTCTTCCATACTTGCTCCTGAAACAAATACAGTTTTTGTTTTATAAATTTTCTCATTTTTATGATTTTTCGGTGGAATAAAACCCAGGCCTTTCTTTTTGAAATTACCGTTATGGTTTGGTTTCTTTCGATAACCTGAACCAGAACTGTAACCCTTTTTCTTGTTTAAACGTTGTTGAACTCTTTAGGTGTAAGGACTTGGTTTTTCAGAAAGAGTTTCATTTTTTATTTCAGAAATATTAATTTCTATTAGTTTGAAAACCTTTTTAATCATTTCTGATTTAACACCTCTTATTGGAAATTCCTCATCAGAATATAATTTGTCTGAATCAATCAAAGTATATACCACATTGATTGGTTCATCATTCAAATTAGATTTTGATAACAGGAATTCTTTATTGTAAACCCTTTTGACCGACGACTATTGACTGTCAACTGATGAACTCGAACTCTTGGATTCGGACTTTGACTCTGACTCCTCATCTTTATCCAACACCTGATCGACCACTTTCTTTATTAACTCAGACTCATGATCAGTGTCAAACGATGTGAATGCGACATCAATATTTTCTGGTAATTCATCAGTTGTTTCGGACTTTAACTTTATATTGACAGCCTTTTTGACTTGCTCCTCATTTGGTTTTCTGGGAGAATAACCTTCCCAGATCGGAGGCGGACACTTTTTATAATTTGCACTATGTTTCTTACCAGTATCCTTCTCTTCAGACTTCTCATCTTGAAAAGCTTCTAAACCTGCAACAGTTGGATAAATTCGATCAATCAGATAATCAGAACTAGAATAGCTTTGTAACAATCGTTTGATTCTCTCATTCTCTATCTTTTCAGTCTCCAAAACTTGCTTCCATTTCGCACTTTCATCAATATAAAAATTTATGGCTTTTTGCTTCGACATCATCACAACATTCATCATTGTCAACGCATCTTCTCTTTCAGAATTTGTATTTTGTAGACCATTTACCGTTCTATTCAAAACATCATATGATTCTTTCACGTAGTTGAGATTAAACAATAAATTCTCTTTCATTTTCTCAAACTCATTCAACTTCTCATCTTTCTCTGCACACTGCTTGCAAGATTCCAAACATTTTTGACACGGTTTGATGACTTCAACAATCTTTTCAACTTCGATTATCTTTTCAACTTCAATCACTTTCTCTGATTCTACAACTTTCTCAGCTTCAATTACTTTCTCAGCAACATTAACTTCTTTACTCTGTTCATGTTTTACTTCTTGAGCAACACTTTCACATTTCATCTTCTTTTGTTCTTTTGCTGCTCGTCTCTCCTTCAGCTTTACCAATCTATCTGCAAAATAAAATTCAAAACTTTCAGGAGATAACATAGATTTTCCAATATTTATTTGTGTCTCCTCTTCATCATCACTATCATCAGATGATGATTGATCAAACACTGGTTCTTGAATGATTTGTGCAGTAAGAGCCACTTTGGAATCAGGTGGAATGTATTTGTCCCAACTGAAACCTTCAGCCACTTTCTCATCATCTTGATCGATTATACCATAATGCGCTTTCTTATTTGCTTCTACGATCATTTTAGCATGAGCAGTTTGTGGTTCCTTTTGTTTGTAAGGTTGATCAGCAACTTGTTGATAAATGGCTTTCCGATAGTAATCATCTTTTCCAAACGGATTCTGTGCTCCACTTGCTTCACGATTTTTACATTCTCTCTTGAAATGACCTTTCTCTCTGCATCGAAAACAAGTAACTTTAGATTTATCAAAACCCAAAGTAGAAACATTTGCATCCCTAAAATCATCTATTCCTGTAATCATCTTAAACTTTTCAGCTCTCCTCAATACACTAGCTAAACACCATTTAATATCCATTAATTCCATCTCTTCTGCATCTATCTGATCGTAATCCTCTTTCGTCAGCATAGGATTCCCGATTCTCCCTGCAACCAATCCCTCATAAGACTCTAATACTATAGCAAGTAACGACATGTGACTTTTGGCAATCTCTTCAGAAAAATTTTGACCATTCTGAAGATGCAATGCTATATTGCAATTCAACACTTTACCATTACTGCTGTTTGAGTTTTGAAACTGATGACTTGATGTAGAACTCTTTGGATTAACATTCGGATATGAAGAAAAACTACTGCTGCTGCTTGGACTTTGATTGACTGATCCAGATGAGTTTTCAGCACTGAAAGCAGTTTGAACTTTTGGACTTAATTCAATCTCTTGAACACTTCCTTTGTAATACATTTTGTTGACCACTCGGATTGTTCATTCTTGCAATCTTCTGTTGTTCCAGATCTTGACCCTCAATCTTTTCAATGAACTGTGAAATAGTCAACTTGTCATATTCTCCCGTGTTTTTCAAGATCATCAAATATGTACCCCATTCTTTCTGAGGTAATGCATCAGCTAACTTGTCGACCCATTCTTCTTGATCTTTGACAATTTCTAACAAAGACATAGTTCTCACAAAATGGCAATATCTTTCAATCAGTTTCTTTGATGATTCACCCGGCAAGCTTGAAAACAAGTCAAATTCCTTTTTAAGTAATGCTTTCTTGCTCCTGATCATTTTCTCACTACCCTCAAATTTAGTTTTAAGCGCATCCCAGATTGATCGTGAAGTATTGTCGTGCTGAAGCAAAATGAAGATGTCTTCTTTAATAGCTTGCTGTAACAGACTGATCATCATCTTTTCAGCTTTATACATGTCTCGTTCTTTGTCTGTAAATTCAGAAATTGTTTTGATAACTCCCAAATCTGTACGCGGCTTGACATACTTTTTCTCAATACACTCCCAAGATCTCAAATGATTAGCTTGAACCCAGTTCTCAAACCGATCTTTCCAACCATAATACTCCTCAATTCCCATGAGTTTCGGGGGTTTTTGTAAAGTTCCAGTTTCGTTTTCCATGTTCATGCTCTGAGCAATGGTAGCTGAAGTAGTCGGGGCCGTAGCAAACGCATTATAGAATTCCTCTTCCATGATTCGATAATTTTTTTACAAAACAAACACTTTCAAACGAAATCCCGTTCAAATGAAATACCAGTTGAAGCGAAATCACCTGCACTACAATTTCAAGCGATATACCAACTCACACAGAAACAATTTTCAAACGGAATCACTTGTTGAAACGGAATACCCTTTTTTTTTAAACGAAATTACTGATTTCGTTCGAAATACTTCAAGCGAAATAACAAATTGGAGCGGAATAGTGATTTCGAACGGAATCACTCAAGCGAAATACTGGTTTTAAGCGAAATTAAGGTCTTATTCCGGGCAAAATACCGCTGACGTCATCACTTCAAGCTGTTTTTGCCAAAATTGATTAGGTTTTAAGTCGATTTTAGATCTGAAACTTTCAAGGGTTTATTAAAACACTATTGCGCATATAATGTGGAAAAAATAGCCGATTTTAATCATGAAAATTTGTTAATTTTATAAAAGAAGGTGTAGAAATCAGAAATTTTGAGCTGAATCGGTAAGAACTCCTCCTCCTGTGCTCTGATACCACTTGTAGGATCGTTTTCTGACCCAAAATGAGTCGTTCAGAGGTGTTCTTCTCAATACGAGAGGCGGAAACTAACGTATCGAGTTCGAAACAGCTTGCAATTCACGCTAAATGTCTTTTTAATTGATTTGACAAAGTTTTACAGCGAAACGACACTTCGGCAGCACTTCGGCTCTCAAACCGGAATCTAATTTCGTACCAAATGACACGGCACATCCTAGTATATATAAGCATGCTAATTCCGCTTGAACCAGTCCACACGAAATCACATTTCAAGCGAAATCAGTGATTTCGTGTGAAATAACATGTTGATTTCGAGCGGAATTACAACTTTTAATTCCGTGCGAAATTACCTCTCATCCTATATTTGACATTTTTCTCATACAACGTGCCCTGATCTATCTATATACAAACAAGACTCGATATAAGACGAAGTCGACAGACGGATGCACCAACATAAACATCATAACCAGTCAAATACAACCTTGTTACCTATTCACAACACGTGTTACAATTGTACGGTACGGCCTGAAAAGCCGGGTGTCACACATAGGGCAAAGCATAACCAATGTGACTCCCAAGCAATGATAGAATAATTCTGATAATTCACATGTGAAAGTAGTTGAGATAAAGAGAATGGTTCTCAGTTTCAAGTTTAAATTAATAAAATATCGATTTATTTGGTATCATGTCTGGCTGTGGGTATTCTTGCTTGTTGATGTTGTGCTTTTAACTTGTAAAGTGAGTGTTATCTCGAACTGTATTTGGTAATATCATTAGCAGTAAGAAGCAAGTAAGTGAGGATTATCTTGAATAGACAAGGCTCAATCCAAAAGAAGCATTCAACAAAGAAACCCACGAATCCTCTTCTTGTAAAGAGAGTGCTGTGAGACGACTAGCAACAATACAATGGGGTGGTGATTTTGTGACGAGTTGACCACAGTAGCACAATTTGAAAGCAAGAAAACGAGGACCACAGAAGGTGGTGAAGTAAAGCAACATTGATCATACCTTTGTGGTTAGATCAAGGAAGAAGTCAAGTCAAACCTATACGGTTCAATAGGAATTAAAGGCAAGTTAGAAAAAAAAAAACTTGTGATGTCAAGGGGCTAGTGTAAACCAAGAACCAATCACCAGTTGCGTGTTGTAATAATAACAAAGAAAGGGTGAGATAACAAGATTGGTTCCTATAACAAGTCTAAGACATCAAAATGTCCACCAATTGAAGTGGAGCGACTAAAAGCTTACGAAGAAAGAACTAAAACCAAATAACAATCCATAGAAGAGAATAGTAAGCTCTTAATCACTTAAATGATCAAATTGGTATTGATCAAGGATAAAGTCAATTTGGATGGATCATGGGTATGACATTAGAAGTCACAGCAAGGCAGCGGTACAGTGTTCGATATATGGGAGGATCAGCATGGAAGAGGATTTGGTTGAGGGTACTTCAACATACACAAAAGTAATATTAGCTGCTACAAGTGTGGAACGCACGGACACTTTGCATATAAGTCTACCAAATGGAAGAAAAACATAAAAGAAGCGAATGTAGTTTAAGTCTATGAAGAAGAGACCACACTTCTTGTAACAATCATGATATTCTACCTTTGACTTGGCCTTCAAGTTTGTTTCTGACTGTATTTGTACACCATTTTATTCAATAAGACATTTGGAAGTATTTAATATTTACTATTCATTCAAGTATCTATTTTACAAGTATACTTATTCATACTACATATTCATCTAATTCAAAAGTTGCAATTTTTTTATACGAATCATTCTATTTAAAATTTTAATAAAAATAGGATTTTATAAATTAGGCCCTTGACATCACATTTTAATAAAAATAGGATTGTGTCATACTTTGAAAATGTGTTTCCTTTGAGAGGACAAACACATACAACGTCATCAACACCTAATTTTGAAGTAGGTGAAAGCTCATCTACACAAGTTGATGAGGTAATTCATGATAAGACAAATGAACGACCTGAGGTTGAGGAAGGTGATCGTAGGCGAAGCAAAAGGCCAAGGGTTGAAAAATCCTTCGGTCCAGACTTCGTTAGCTATATGGTTGAAGGCGAGCCCAATACATATCGTGAAGCAGTTTCCTCTTCAGAAGGACCTCAATGGAAAGAAGCAATAAAGAACGAAATTGATTCTATATTGCAAAATCATACTTGGGAGTTAGTAGATCTTCCACCTGGTTGCAAACCACTTGGATATTGTTGGATATTCAAAAGGAAGATGAAAACTGATGAAAGTATTGATAAAAACAAGGCTAGGTTGGTGATTAAAGGATTTAGACAAAAGGAAGGTCTAGATTACTTTGATACCTACTCGCCTGTGACGCACATAACCTCGATTAGATTGGTTCTTGCTATAGCGGCTTTAAGAAATTTGGAAGTTCACCAAATGGATGTTAAAACCGCATTTCTAAATGGCGATTTAGAAGAAGAGATTTACATGAAGCAACCTGAATGTTTCTCCGCCCCAGGTCAAGAGGGTAAAGTATGTAAACTCGTCAAATCTTTGTATGGCTTGAAGCAAGCACCAAAACAATGGCACCAAAAATTTGATTATGTCATGATTGACAATGGATTCAAAATCAATGAGTGCGACAAATGTGTTTATTTCAAAGACACAAATGAAGGTTATGTGATCTTTTGCCTTTATGTAGACGGTATGCTTATCATTGGGAGTAATGATAAAATTATCAAAGCTACTAAAAACATGTTGAAAGCGAGATTTGACATGAAAGACATGGGTTTAGCGGATGTGATTCTTGGAGTAAAGATCATAAGAACCCAAGATGGTCTTGTGTTAAGTCAATCTCACTATGTGGATAAGATTCTTGAAAAATTCAACTTGGGAGATACGAGTGTAGCTTGAACTCCAGTTGATACCTCCCAACATCTAACGAAAAATAGAGGAGAGGGAGTTGCTCAGTTAGAGTACTCAAGAATTATTGGCAGTCTAATGTATCTAATGACATGTACTTGACCCAACTTGGCTTACACGGTGAGTAGGCTAAGTAGATATACTAGCAATCCAAGTCATGAACATTGGAAAAGTATAACGAGGGTGCTTAGATACATAAGATACACAAGAGATTATGGACTGCATTATACCCGACAACCAGCAGTGATCGAATGATACATTGATGCAAACTGGATATCGGAAAATAAAGATTCCAAATCAACAAGTGGTTACGTGTTTACACTTGGAGGAGCTGCTATTGCTTGGAAGTCTTCTAAGAAAACGGTCATAGCAAGATCCACAATGGAATCCGAATTTATCGCCTTGGATAAGTCAGGAGAGGAGGCGGAATGGCTACGTCAATTCATGGAATATATTCCAAGATGGCCAAAGCCTTTGCCAGCTATATGTATACATTGTGATAGCCAATCAGCAATTGGTAGAGCTCAAAGCTCGATGTACAATGGCAGATCAACGCACATTCAATGTAGACACAACACGGTACGACAACTACTCTCAACGGGTGTTATCACAATTGATTATGTGAGATCAAAAGATAACATTGCGGGCCCGTTTACAAAAGGCTTAAGCAAAGAGTTAGTTGAAACATCGTCAAGAGGAATGAGACTAAAGCCCGTGGTAAATGGGAATATGAGGGAAACCTAACTTAGTTGACTGGAGATCCCAAGATCTAATTTCAATAGGAAAACTTAATCATATTACCAAAACGGAGTCACTGTGGGGGAGTACCCCAAACCAAATAAAAGGGAGTTATATACTTCCTAGTCCATTCCAATCAGTGAAACTAATGTAAGGCTAAGCATATTAAGGTTAACGATTTCAGGAAATCAAATAACCATGATGCTTTTAATGATTCATGGGAATCACCTATGTGAGAGAGAAGTAGGGTCGCATCGAATGGCTTTGTGGGGTGCGCAATCCTAGAGCTCTCGCAGAACCAGGCTAGTGTTCCAGGACCATACTAGGACACGACAATGAGGGGTTGGCCAGACTAGGGAGAGTATTGTGTGAAGTGTATTGTCGCTTACACAAATGGGGGCATGTTCAAGGATATCGCGTCTACAAACCGCTAGTAAGCTAAGTATACTTCACAAAAGAAGGTTCAAAGGTAACAACCTACCTATCTTGCAATACTCAACTGTCGAAGTATATCGTTGAAAAGTGTAAGGAAAGATCGATTTCCATTCATGTGGGGGATTGTTGGAAATTTTGTGAAAATAGCATTTTTCACAAATATAGGAAAATGATTTTTTTCCTATTTTGGACTAGAAATAAATATAAGAAACTGAGATTTCTTTATATGTTTATTTGTGGGTTTATGTTCTTTGTTGGAAGAGCTTCGCAACGAACTAAACCACGTCCAAAACGGAGCTAAGATGAATGAGATATCAATGCTCAAAGTTTGGTGTTTGAAACATTGAATGCTGAAATAAAAGGGAAAGTGACACCTTGTCCCACATAGGAGGAGAGATGAAACTCAAATGGGTAGTGAAGTGGGAACTCTCCATTCTTAATGTTTCATGGAAGCACACACTAAGTGTACTCGCGAAGGGTGCGGAGCACCCTAACTCGCACACGCGCGCGCGCGCGTGGCTTGGGCGATAAGGCGCTTTGATGGCGCACTTTGCATGCTTGCATCGCCGCAAGCCACCTTTGTATTTTTGACCACGTGCGCGTGGTGGAGCACAGGGGCTGCAAGGACCAGGTGGTTGGTGACGTAGCATGTAGGCGCACGGGTACGAGGCGCATGACGTGGCAGTCAAGCGCATCCGCGCGCGAGTACACCTAGAAAGTTGCACGCATGGGCGCTGATGTGACGTGCGCGGTGCACTAGAGTGAGCCAATACGGCGCGACTGTGTGTCGTGCTCATATAGGTCCATAGGTGACGTGGCGCACGCACGGAGGCGCGCATGGAATTGAGCCAAAGTGGCGCACGCCCGCATGAGTAGCCCATGAAGGTGAGCCAAAATGGCGCACGCGCGCATGAGCGTGCAAGACGTGCACGCGCGCACCAGTCTATCTTGCGGGCGCGCGCAAGAAGCTTCCAGCATTTATGACAGTGCAGTTACATTTCAGCATTTGAAACTGACGAGTCAACGGTTTTGACTGAGAATTAAATGACGAATTAAACTGCATTGAAGACGTTTAATGGAATTTAATTCTCCTATTTAATTCATTTTGCAGTTTCATCTAAACATCTGTAGTATAAATAGGAGCACCTGCTGCAGAACCAAGACACCAGTAACAACACATCATATGCAACTTTCTCCCTACATACTTCTGATCTTCTTCCTGCATCTTTCAAGGTAGCCTTCGGGTTTTGCGCCAGCTCCGGCAGTACACACTGCTTCGGCTGTTGTACCCTGGGAAACAAAACGAGTGCTCCTGGGAGACTCAGAATTTGTTTTAAGGGAAGCGTGTTGAACACGTGCCTCAGCCACTCTGCTTCATCTTATTTCTTGTATTTTGATTTTTTCAGTTGTAAAAGTAATGTAGCTCTCCAGCTTTCTTTATTTCTGTATTATAATCATATAATAAAATTTGTTTTATTTTATTTATTTATGCGAACGGTTGCTACACTAATCACATCAAACACTCAACAACGTTAAATGATGACCTTCAGTAACAAAATAAATAATTCGAGACCTCAAATAAAAAAATGACTGAACATACTAGCATTCATTAACATGAACCCTATTTTTTCCAATTTGTGTGTAAAACCAATAGATGCTTCTTAGGTGGTGTTTGTTTTTTGGCCAGAAGTGCTTCTGGCCACTTATGTCTGCGTCGCGCAGACGCGCGCAGACGTTTGATGTCTGCAGCTTGTTTGTTTTCCGGAAGCACTTCTCACCAAAAAGGTCTTCCCCACCTCTTCCCCACGCAGACCTGTCCGTATGTCTGCAAACCTCTTCTCACCTTCAAAACACAGACACCCTCCACAAACCTCTTCACTTTTCTCACCTCTACATCCCCGCCACCACCTCCACCACCACATCTCCGCCACCACCTCCACCCCCACATCTCTGCCACTACCTTCACCTCCGACACCACCACCACATCTCCGCCACCATCATCTTCATCTTCATCTGCAAACAAAACCCCCAAACATCTCCGCCACCATCTTCATCTTCATCTGCAAACAAAACCCCCAAACATCTCCGCCACCATCATCTTCATCCGCCACCAGCATCTTCATCTTCATCTTCATCTGCATCTGCATCTGCATCTTCATCCATCTCCGCCACCATAGAAGCAAAACCCCCAAATCGGTGGTGGTTGTTGGTTGTGGTTAACGGCTAGGGTTTGCGGTGGTGGTTAACGGCTAGGGTTTGCGGTGGTGGTTGTTGGTTGTGGTGTAAGGCGGTGGTGGTTGTTGGTTGTGGTGGTGGCAGGTGGACGGTGGAGGAGGTGACGGTGGTGGTTGTGGTGTAGTGGTGACTGTGGTGGCGGTGGTGTAGTGGTGACGGTGGTGTAGTGGTGACGGTGGTGGTGGTAGATGAAGGCAAAGGGAGGAGAGAGAGAGAGATTTGTGGTGTTGTGTGTGAAGTGTGTGTGAAGATCTTTTTGTATAAAAAAACAAATCCTCTTCTCCTTGCAGACTGCAGACATTTGGTCCACCTCTTCTCCTGCAGATGCCTGCAGATGTGGTCCGCAGACTGCAGACATTTTCCCGCAGAAAAAACAAACAGCACCTTAGTCTTCTACTAAAAAAATCATTACCAGTTTCGGATCCTGCCAATCATTGGATCAATTAGCATGTATGTATAGAAGAAAAGAGTGAATCAAAGAATCAGATTAGATCAGTTCAAACTACGTTGATATTAAGAAGCTTCTCTGTATATGGATGTGTATTCCATTTCGGAGAATAAAGATGAATTCGACGAGGAGAAAGAAACTGATTTTTGAAGCGGGTGGTATGGGGTTGAGGAGAAAAATGAGAGTGGGCTGATATTGAATCTTAAGCAGGGAGTTTTATGGGTAAGTGGAGAAACATAGGTTGTAATCACGGGAGGGTGGGGATGGAAGAAACCAACTTATAACTGCGCATATGAAGTTGGAGGTGGTATGCGGTTGCAGTAGCAATAGTTTAGACCAGAAAAAGTGGGAGTGGGGCGTGAACAGGCAATGGGAAGTTGGGAACCGTAATTTGTGGACAGTGGAGATAATGGGCAGGAAAAATATGAGAAAACCAACAGAGATGTGGATATCATGGGTAGAAAAATGTGGAGCAAAACCACCAATTGCCTTCAACCGCCATCACACCGGGTTTTTTGTGAGTTTAAACGATAAATGACTGAGATTTCATTTCACCAAGATCTAACGGTGAGTATCGATTTCAAAGACAGGACTTAATGGGTTTAATAATATATACAATTCAATAATTCATATTTACGTTTCATATATTAACTTCTATCAAAGTGGATATCATCCGGGTCGGATACTCGATCCATAAATCCACAAAACGAAAATCAAAAGGGGGAAAGCGGTTGGGATAAAATTCAGGAACTTATCAATCAAGATTCACAAAGGTAACGGACCAAAACAATTTCTGTATAGTCAATTTCGTGTCTTTCGTTTATGGGTAAATCCATTCCATCTTCAGCAAAGCTTCAAGATTTCGCCAGAATAATAACATCCGACAGGACCCAACAATCCAAACGAATCCCTAAATCCGTTTCCAACAAGACCCGAGTTGTGCCTCCACCGGAACCCGCGAAATCCAAGGGGGTCCGGATTGTTCATTCGGAGAAGCAACAACAGAGGTTGAAGATAATGGATGAGAGTTCGTCGATGAACCGCCGGATTCCCTTGGCGGAGGTGGTGCTGGAGTGCTCGAGACGGTGGTTTCAAGATACCCTTAAGGAGGCTAAAGCCGGTGACACGAGTATGCAGGTGTTGGTGGGTCAGATGTATTGTAGTGGTTATGGTGTTGTTAAAGATGCACAGAAGGTGTTCGACCATTTGCCCCACTTATTATTTCCTTTACTTATTCACTTCCTTACATTTTAGATTTATATATTTTTAAGTGCTTATATACATTTTTTTAAATCTTTATGAATGCCATTGATGTAGTGACCATATTTTAAAAAAAAAAGTCATGTTCTTGATGCATTATCTTGTGAACATATGGGTACAAACTCATCCTACATTAATCCCTAATCTTTGTTAATGATCTTAGAAATAGATTCTGATTGTTGTACTGTTATGGGACATTTCTTGCATTGTGTTATTCTTGAACTTGGATATTTATATCGCAGAAAATAAGTTAGTGTTGATGCTCTGTATGTTAGGGTCAAGCTTGGATCAGTAGAGCTTCCCGGAGTCGTAGCTCGGTTTGGAAAGTTGGTGATAAGCACCCAGGTTTTAAGTTTTTGTACTCTACGATCTTATTTATGGGCAGATTCGTTTATTAAGTGATGTTATTAATACCCTTTTTGTTAATATTTTGACAGGTTACAATGCTAGTGACTCAGATTCAGATGAAGTGAAGGTTGAGGACAAACAAAGCTAAATGTTCTGTGTTCATCAAGTTGTTGGTAACAAAGTGAGTTGCATACTTGCATTCTTGTCCAATTTTGCAGTTATTGGGTTTTCCGGGCTGTTGATTTTGATAGAGTTGACTGCAAATTCATACGTTAGTTGAACCAAGCATATTCATTTGACTGAATATTGTATTCTTTTTGTTATTGTTCTTTCGTACTCGTGGTCTCGTGTCTCTTAAATGTTGATGCTGTGTACTGCAGTGCATTATGGGGTCAACGCAGTGGTTAAACTCTTCAACAAGTCTTCTAGCCAAGCTTGGTATCATGCCTTTTATACTCTCCTTGTATGACTACCAGACTCTAGTATTTCTGGCTTTTTTGTCTGAAAATTGCTGATTTTGTAAGTCATGGTGAAAAGAACTTGTTCATATATCATTCATTTCAGTTTCAAGGGTTTGCTTTCTGATTGTTTTACTAGAACATCACATCTTTCTCAACACTTCTATAAATCCGATGGGCAATTTTTAGCTCACCTTGTGTCACTGGGCGTTTTTGCGCCCCCCGTTCATGTACAACGGTGGGCCGGACAGATTTTGTGACAGAGGTGGAGCGTTGTTGGCTGCAAGAGTGGCCGAAGTTTCTAGGCTTACATTAGAGAAGCTCTTAACGTGCATATTTGAGATTTTACTTTAGAAGCCCTTTGATATTTTTGAAATTTTACTTTTACATTTCTCTTAGAAATGCGGGTTCATGTATATGTAATTAAAAAGCTAATGGATTTAACTAAAACGACGCTAAGTTAGTTGATATGGAAAGTTTAGATCGGTAAGGCATAACCTATGTAGCAACCTTCTTCCTGTACCGAACAATCTAATTAGTCTTTTTGGTTCAACTGGATCCCTATTAAATTGCTATGGCTTTTCATGGTGAGTAAGGCTGGATAGAACCTGGCAGCAGCAAGAGGAATAAACGTTCCAATGTCATCTTTGCCGATCCGGGAGTGAATCAGTTGAGTCTTTGCCCATATGCAAAAGAGATTTGGTATCGGGTCGCACAGACGGGACTCTTCTACAAGGCCCCTTTGTTGGAGAAATCAACTTCTATATTGGCTTCTTCAAAAAGGTGATCATTTACTCTACCCTTTGGTTCATAACTCTGTGATCTTTAAAAATTGTTCTCGTAGACAAGACCATCGACGATATATCTTCACTTGGATCAAGGATAGGTTTAATATCATATCAATTCAATGGGATAGTGTTGGTGTAACTCTCCTAGTTTTTTCTTTCTTGATTTTCTAGACAGATAACTATTGAGTTTTTTTTCCAGTCCTTGTTTCATTTTAGTGATTTGTACATTTCCAGCTTCTGCTGGTTGTGGCGCTTAATAAATTGATATCTGTAAGCCAAATTCCCTTTGGTGAATTTCTTAAAATTTTAAATAAGTAGAAAAATGATTAAAGACAGGCCCAACGGCCCAACCTAATTTGTTTTACTAGTTTATCAATTTCGCCTTAATGATATATTTATATTTGGATTATTATATATAACTAGTATTTATGACCCACATTTTGCGGCGGGGCCATTAAACAGAACAAATAGTAAACATAAAAACATTGAATCACACATGCGAATTGCGATGTGTTAACTCGTAAAAATTAGACCGAAAGTAGAACATAGAAAAGAATGACAACAACGGCTATTAAACCGCAAAAATTAGACGTAAAGACGTTGAACTATTGCAGCGTTTTAACTCGCAAGTTTTAGACCGGAACGTTAAATAACAAATTTGCAAAACATAAAAAGCGTATCGGAATAAAGTTGTTGGGGTTAAAAATAAAAAAATGTTTGTGATAAATTTGTAGAAGAAAAAAGTACAAGGATTAAAAGTAAAAAAATATGACAAATTTGTAGAAGATGAAAACTTAAGCAAGGGCTGACCTACCCATATTTGTGGGTGGGCGGACGCACCCCTTGAAAAAAAATTAGTGTTAATTTTCGCCGAAAATCCCAACCGCACCCCTTAGAAATTTTCACCCACGCCCCTTGAAAAAATTCAACCGCCCCATTATGCCAAAGAAATTATTTGTAGGCGCCAAACTTTGATCCCATTATTTGTAGACCCCTTGGAAAAAATAAAGTTTCAGTCACTTGCTGATTCGATAATTAAAATTAAAAAAGTGTTAAATGTGTATTTATTATTATTAATACACACTAATTTCTTTTACCAAATTTAATTTAAATTAAACATTTAATTTTTTAACACCTCACATGATTAATATTAGTTTGAAATTTGGGTGTTTTTTTTTTTTTTTTGATAGAAGACGCGTATTTGAGAATGATGGTTTTCTCCCTTTAACACACATTACGAGATGCTTTCCTCCCATAAAAAGTACCAAAAGTGGCTTCTATATTTCCCATCGAATCCAATTCCTCTTACAATCTGAATTTCACCTCTCATATTCAACATTTCTAAACTTAATTCATCTTCGAAGCCAATCAAATGACTAACGTGAGTATCATCAATCAATTCATTTACATTTTATTATTATTTACCCTTGTGACTCCTAACGTTTAATAAATCAGGTGGTAGAATTGAAGGTGGGATTACACTGTGAAGAGTGCATTAAGATGATCTTAAAAGCCATCAAGAAGATCCAAGGTATCATTATGAACTAACAACATAGTATTGTTGGTTGGATCCATAATTAAGATTGTTGGTTAATTCAACAGATATCGAGACGTATGATGTTGATACGAGGTTAAATAAGGTGACCGTTACTGGAAATGTGACCAATGCACAAGTCGTCAAAGCTCTACACAAGATCGGGAAGCAGGCCACCAATTGGGAACAAGGTTCAACCACAAGCTATTAGATCGCCTCATCTTGTACTCGTTTCCAACTATGCTCTAACTTCTTTTATAATTTGTATTGTAATCTACTAATCATATCTACCAGAAATAATATTATTATTTGTTAGTTATAAAAACCATCAAAAAAGGAAACTAATTCAAGTACACGAAAACAAATAAAGAATAATAGTGGTAACTGATAAGTGGTTCGCATTGTTCTAAAATTTTAGGCCCATTTTTGTATAATATATGGGAATGCGGAATTACGAGAGGTGCACAAGTTGGTTTCTAGGCCCAAACTGGTTCGGTTAGGTCAAATATGGTCAACACCGGCCGTTGGCCAAACCAGTTCGGTTTGGAAAAGGTTTTTAACGGGAAAAAGGATCGGTTTGGTTTTAAACGGTTTCTTGGAGAAAATCTCAAACCCATTACAAACCGGCTTTCCCCCCACCCACCTCTAGGCAAGCAAGTAGTCATTTCATATACAACATCCCAATAGCCAATGGTCCATCGCACCTTCTCGATCCACAATCTCAAGAATTCACATCCTCTAGCCGTCGATTTCTCATTTTCTTGGCTATCGACTACTAATGGTGGTTTCCTTCTCCAAGAATCATCATCTTTATCTTTCTGTAGTACCAAACACTCATTGTAAATCTCCGAATTTCCCATTTGGTCAAAGTGTGTGCTTTATTGAATTTATAGGTCAAAGTTTGTGATGTGTTGAATTTGTGAACTATATATCCATGAACAATGGAATTTAAAAAAAAATCCTTTGAAATATATCTCATAATCTTTTTGATTGGGGTATAATTATCAATGGCATAGGGATATAAAATATGTAAAATGATATAAGTACCATGAATCCATAAAGATTTTATAATGTTTAGTTAATTTTCACTTTTCTAAAACTATATGAAAAGTTTTAGATATTCGGAGTTGCAGGACCACATCTTATGTAATAGTGGGGTTGCTAACACTGACCCGACTTATGCCAGCGCCTTGTAACGCTTGCATGAATCTCTATTTGACTTTGATCTCGGCGGTTTCTCTAACAAGGACACCGCCTCCAAAAAGCCACAGAAAACTTTGGCGAAAGCCCTTTGTTATCGAATCGCACAAAGTTTGGGAGAAGATTTCCATTTGTCCTCCTGCCAAAAAGTCGTCATTGAATACCTACAGAGGCCTCACGCTCAAGATTTGTTAACTGTTATTTCTATTGAAGGTCTGGGTCAATGTATGTCAGCGGTGGAGTACCGGCCAATCCTTAAGTACCGTCTGATGATCCCCATGTTCCCGAATGATGAAACTGTGACAAATGGCAATTCCGTACAAACTAATCACTATTTTATTTACATAATCTCATGCATTTAGCGTAATTTAATTACGTAACAGTGTCTTTAATTGGATAACAAGGTTAGGACAAGGAAACAATGCTAAAACATATGTTGGTTTTCGCCACATTGCGAAATCAGGCAAACAATGTCCTAAAAGTGTTGGTAGAAAGTGCCACGTGTACTATTCACGGTTACACTATTCATGCCAGCAAACCGTGAAATCAGACCGAAACACTGAAAAACGACACTCGGATAACATAACTGAGTCCATTTATATAAGAAAACATTATTATGAAAACACATCTTGCAAAGAAACAAGACTTTCCGGTATAACGCCCTAATCTCAAAAATGTCTATTTCGGCTAAAAATATAGCACTTTTAACTTGTCTGAACCTATAACAAAGCATTTCCGGGACTTCAGAATTATGTCACTTGATGAAAAACACACTAAAACATTTTAAGGATATCAATGAGATGACCAGAATCATAAGCTTCCGATATTATATCGCTATGCATTAAACTAGTCCGTTAGCGAACCGACGAGCTAGTAAGCAGTATCTCTGTCATCGTAGCAACCAAATGGGAAACTCTAGTGAACTAGTTAAGTTAAATTTGGGACTCGGAATCACTTCATACAACTTTCAGATGCAAGAAAACAACTTACGGAAAATCCTTATCGGTACGACATAAAAGCAACGTAGGTGAACCGGCGCTTAACCGGGAACCGTTTAAACTAGTTAAACACTATTTTAACTAGTCTAGTGAACTAGTTAATAATAATATTGGTTCCGAAACCCTAATTACCCCACTAATGATGTACTTAAAATACTAATCACCCTACACCTCCTAATGACCAAAATATCTTATAATTAGTAACTTTTATAAAAAAAAATCATATTACCCCCCCCCCCTCATAATTTACGGTTCAAGGGGGACCCACCCCACTTGACTTTGTTGAAAAATCAAAGATTTTAAGTATGGTGGACATGTATGGAAGTATGGACTTTGAGATTGATAAGATAGCAAACTTATAACACTTTCCATTCTTTTATCATTCTTAACTTTCCCCGCATTGTTGCAACACCAAAAACCCTCATATTGGTCCCCCTATATCTCGGCTCAAAGAACACACACTAAACCCACTTTCAATCTTCCATAAACAATCCATTTTACACTAAATTTAGCCATTTCAAGATCATCCACCTATGGTTTAAGAATGGAGAACACTTAGGAGCTTTCTTGGAGCTCAACTTTCTTCTTATTTTCTTATTTAGCTTGTGCAATATTGTAAGTCTTCTAATCACAATATTTAAGCTTCTTATTACTAGTTAATCTCAAAAGTACAAGTCGATTATCTTGAAATTAAAGCTTAACATAATCAAAAACCATAAACACAAAGCTAATAAACACTAAATATGAATATATTATGTGTTGATTTATGTTGTTTAGTGTTAATATGTTCATATGTTCATGTTGAGTATGTTATTTTTGTTGAGATTAGTAGACTTTGATTTTACAAGACTAGTTAAAAGACTTGATTATTACAAGATATCATCATAAAAAGCCTTGTAATCAAAGGGGTTAAAGTGTGAAACTTGATTTGAAGTTATGGCAAAAATGATTTAATTAAAAGTCTAGCGAAAATATGAAAATTATTTGTGTCATAATCAAGCTGTTAAAATACACTTGTTAAGTTCATGAAAATGAGGGTTAAAGTATATGTTATCAAGTATAAAAAGTTGATAAACTGAAACTTGATTTGGAAAATTGATTGTGATTATGATTTAAACGCGTTTTTATAACGTGGGAAACGTCATAGTTTTAGGGGAAACTATGGCGAATTTTTCTAAAAATCTAATCGCGATTAAATAGGGGATTAAAGGGTGATTAACAATGTTAAACGCGATTAGTGGTCATAAACGTCATTTTTGGAAACCCTAATGAGAATATTTAAGTCTTAAATATTCAATAAGTTTTATAGACTTAAACTTATTCTTTTACAAAAATAAATGGTTAAAAATGTAACCATATACGTATATATATTTTTTGGTAAAAATTATATATTTTTGGAAACTTGTCAAGTGCATGTACTGTGTGCTATATGTGTATGTATTAGATACCTATAGGGTGATCAAAATAAATACACATAACATGGTCCAAGAAATGCTAGTAAATCGGACAATTAAATAAAATGACCAAAATGGAAATACATAACACTTGATGACGACAAATTGGGCGTATCGAGAACAAGAAATGCTAGTAAATCGTGAACAAGTTACTATAATGTCGAGTCTAAAAATAACATATTTTTAGACACTAAAACAAACACATAACTAAGTGGTCAAAAACAAGAATCCGGAAAGTCGAAAACTATAAAAATTACCAAGTATTTTTCATGTGAAAAACGAACTTATTAAGTTACATGCTTGGTGAATTTTTGGTAAAAATGCAAGAGTATATTTAATGGACTCACCAAAAATTAGAATTGGGCTAGGCCCAAATTACTAAAATGCATGGGCTAGAGCCAAAAAATAAATTATTTGGGTTAGGCCCAAATTACTAACATAAATGGGCCAAGGCCCAATGACAGTAAAATTAGGGCTAGGCCCAATGACATTAAAAACTAGGGCTAAGCCCAATAACAATAAAACGCGGGTTAAGCCCAATGACATGGGTTCGAAGCCGTTCACATATAATTCAATACGTATAGAATATATGTATATACATAACAATCGAGCGAGTAAACCATCAACGCTCTAAAATACAAAATTGTTCCAAAGATGACAAACGAGAACATAATAAAGTATTCAAGATGAACAACTTGTACGAGGTCCGAAAGACCTAGTGTCTAACGAGATTAGTACACATGTAGGTTATTGACACGTACGGACGCTCACCTCGATTTCATAATACACGGAACGCAAATTTGTGAGTTCATGTCCCTCCTTTCACTGATTTTAATGTTTTGTTTTCAAAAACATCGAGGGGAAATACATGCTAAAACTATTGGTATGTTAGTTACGGAGTAGTAGATAACATGATCAATGTGCATAAGTAGGATGATAACATTAGTAACATTAATCACTTAGTGACCAAGGTGCAAAAGGTGTAGATCTATTGGGCTTGAGGCACACCCCACTCCTAGTTGTTAACCGTGGAGTGCTTTTGTGATCCCAAATGATAACAAAGTGTTCTCGGTTTGGTTATTTACTTATTGTACATTATGTCAGGGGCTCGCTACCCACTGATAGATCCTTAACAGACTCCATGAATGAATCAGAACATACCATGATTACAAGATTTCATTTTCATGAATACTACGATACCAAGATTTCATTTTCATGAATACTACGATTACAGGATTTCATTTTCATGAATACTACGATTACAAGATTTCATTTTCATGAATACTACGATTACAAGATCTTATTTTCATGAATACTATGATTACAAGATTTCAGTTTCATGAATACTACGATACCAAGATCTCATTTTCATGAATACTATGATTACAAAATTTCATTTTCATGAATACTACGATTACATATGATAACAAAAACTGCATGAACTCGCTCAACTTTTGTTGACTTTTTAAAACTACATGTATTTCAGGAAACAAGTCTTGAGCCGGTTATACATGATTGGATGCAATGACTACCTTTCTTACGTCACACGCAACACGCTTCCGCAACTAGCAGGGTGTGACAGATTGGTATCAGAGCTCCGATTGTAGTGAACCGGGGACAAACTTTGATGGAGAGTGCAAAGCACGAGCGTTAAATGTGCTAAATTACGTATTTTATTGTGTTTTAAGTGATTACACATCGCGAGTATGATAACTACGGGTATTTATGATTTTACAGATGAAACGCGTAATATGGCGAAGTAGAGAGATTAGTGATGAAACAGAATAAGCGCGGATGATTATCAAAGAGATACACACAGATGAGGAGGGATTGTTTTGGATTGGGCCATATGATAAATCCATCCATTCACACATAATATATGAAAAACGTGAGGGTTGGCAGATTGTTGGAGGGTTATTCAATTAATTTCTTCATCATATGTCATGGCAATATATCATCAATGTAACACATCATCATCATCGATCATTGGTGCAATTAAAAAAGGGGTTGGTGGACTTTTGGTAGCAAACATCGATCTTGTGGCTCTCATAATTAACATCATCATAATAATCATTCCTACAATTAACCAAGTCAACAAGCATGCACACTTTGGGAAGAAATTGGCAGCTAGTCACGTGGCTTTTGGAGGCTGTTTGCATGGTATCACAAAACTGAACAGAAACATGATCATGTTGCTTACGGAAAGGACATGCAGTTTACGGAATTAATATGCAGCCAACATTGATTAACTTTGGGCTCCCAACTCACGGCCCAACACCTCATCTATTCTCGATATTGGCAGCCGCAAACAACTTTGGGGGGGCAGCGGTACACCACATCAGGGAACTGATCCTTTTTCATCGCCATCATCATTCATCATACATCCTCCGCACAAGATCCGATTCGATCATGCTTTCAATCTCTTACCAAGCTTTTGAAGGTTGTTCGAACGTCATGAGCGGCTAGTCATCCCGTGACCGTCTCCGGGAATAGGGTTTGTGTTTAAACATTAGTTTGCTTATTGTTATAACTTTTTGGATTAGGATTCGATTAAACTTTCGGTTAGTCGTTCCTATTGTTTTTGTTTCGGTTAAACAATATTTGATTATCGTATTCATTCTTGTTCATCAATTATTTGGTTTGTTCATCAACAACCGAGATTAAATTCTAGGATGTCATTGTTTTAAACCTTTAATCATTAAACTGGATTATGTTTATGAAATCTAAAATTGGTAATTAATTGGGTTACTATTCATTTGCATCAATCTTTCGGTTTCGATCGTGGATCATTGCAATCAAATATATTATCCGTTAATTATTTATCAAAACAAGTTTTCAAATCATGTCTATGTGATTTCCAACTAGTCATAACTAAATAACCTGATCTTTTGCATAACCTGAAAACCCGGAGATTGGTCCATTTTCTCATAATTGTTTACAACTATAATTTACGTTTGTTTTCACAATGATTCTCAAACTGCAACAAGCAATTAGTTTAGAAATAGATGATAGTTAAAGCAACGAACTTTTACACTTTCCACTGATTCCTCGTGGATTCGACACCCTACTTGCCCTTTACTAGTAAAAGGTGAATAGGACACTTTTAACTTTATTTTTGAACGAACTTACGACATCGATCAAAATGGCGCCGTTACCGGGGAATCGGTGCGCTTAGTGTTTAGTAAGTTGTTTTTCTAAAAAAAAAAAGTAGAAAAAACCAAAAAATCCAAAAATATTTTTTGTAGTTTTTAGTTTGTTTTATATGTTCGTTTTCTACGCGGGTATTTTAGTTTGTTTGTGCAGGAAGTGAAATCTTTGGGTCATGGATAGAGCTCATCAGTCATGCCCTTGTTGTGGGAAAATTCACACAGATGAAGATTGCCTAGTGTTTTGGACAGACCCGGTGTTTTGGAAAGAAAAATTGATGTCTGGGTACAAGGCACCTTCATATGAGGGACACTATCAGTCAAATGTCAACCAAAGGTATGAGCAAAATTTGGATTATGATGATTACGAATCCGAGGTGGTGCCATTCTCAAGATATCAAGAAGATTATAATGGTCGTTACCATGACTACTCTGAGTCAACATACAATAATCATGGTAATTACAAAGGGAGTTCAGATCAGCATTATGCGAGTCAAAATGATTGTCAAGGTAAACACCAAAATTTTAAACTTGATGAAATCATGGATATTATGCTGGTGATGGCACGAGAGAGCAGGTTGAGAACTGAGGCTATGGTCCAACGATCAAATCAAATAGACGAACAAATTGCAACATTAAAGGTTGTGAAGGATAATACCACATCCATTCCTGCATTTGTTGAAGAAATACCTGTCTTAGTTAATGAAGATGAAGAAGTGGTTGAAAGTCTTCCTGAACTTGAAGTTATATGTTTAAACCCACATGAAGACTTAGCACCTACTGAAGAACTAGAGACTGATGTTGTCCAAGTTTATCCCGAACCGCTGCATACTTTGATTACTCCAACTAACAAAGCTGGGGATGATGGCTCGAGCGGGAATAAGAGAAAGGTGAGTAGAGAAGATCTTGGACAAGGTATATTGAAGTGGCTAAGCAATGATCCAACAGACATATTCATGATAGGAATTTGGAGTGTCAATTACCGGGCATATGCAGGAAACTCGGTGGGTAAATGTTCACTTCGACCCCCATGAACGAACGTCAAGTACGGTCTGGCTGAAGACCCATAAACTTAGCGCTCCCGGGAGGCAACCCGAGTTTGTGTGTCAGTGTCCGTTTTGTTCTTCACCGTAGCAGCAAGCAAGTGTGGGGAAGTTTCGCTTGATCAGGTACATGTACTCTTTCCTTTATCTTAGTTTGTTGCTTGGTGATCATGTTCTTTTAGGTGTGTTTTTGTACTTGGTGGTGTTAAACTTTATGTGCTAGGGTATGTGTTTTAATTATTTGTTTTAGTAACGGTCGCTCATGATGTTTGTTAGTAGGTATTCCTGGGTTTTGTTTTAAAAGCACTATACATTGGGGACAATGTCGCTCAAGTGTGGGGATATGGAAACCCGGGAAGGGATAAAGAGTTTGAAAGTGATTGAGAACGATGAAAAGTGAAAAAATTTGAAAATTTTGAAAAATTTCATCGCCTTAAGTAAGCTAAACGGATATAAAAACCGAACGTTTCAATCACTAATGGGTTCCTTGCCAGTAGTAAACTAACATAGTCCCTTGTCATGGTCGTTCCTTTAAGTTTCATGAGAGTAGGTCCGACGGATGTTTTTTTGGATAAAAGAATTGAGAAGCGATGTCTATTTAGGGGTAACATGCTTTAGATTGCATATGCTACATGTCGGCAGCCTTTTTACCCTTTCTTGGTGAGAATTTGAGCCTGTAGAATGATAGAATGATTTACATATTGAATTCATTTGTTGAGAGCAGGCCGCGTGTTATTCTGTGTTAGAACTTGTATGATTTGATGCATGCTGAGACTGTGGTTTAATATGAGCACGTAAATGATAAAGGCATTAGGATATCCCATACACCAGTGTGACTATTTTATGTTTACCTCATTATCACCCTTAGTAGCCCTGTTGAGCCTATTTACCCGTTCGTTTGTCCACCTATTGTGAAATGTTTGATACCGACCGTGAACGGCAAATTATGAATAAAAAAAAGAGAGAAAACAAAGAAAAGAAAAGAAAAAAAAATAGAAAAGAAAGAAAAAAACAAAAATAAAAGTGTTGTGAATATCGTTTATGTTTTTGGGTATAAACCAACCCAAAAGTTCGTTATGTGTTGCAAATAAAGTTGTCACGGTTTGGTCATTTGTTTGTTCGCCATATAAAAATATAAATAAAAAACCTAAAATATTCCTACCCTTAGCCTAAGCCCAAAACTGAAAGTCCTTTTGATATGTGTCGAGTTATATGATATAGTGGAGGTATGATTGTTATACAAGCCTATGATTACAGAATTTCATGTTTGGTTTTGAGTGTTATACATACTAGCACATTACACGCTAGTTTATATTTTAAACCGAGATGAGAGTTTATTGTGAGGGGCGTGTAGCATGTGTTAAAATACTAAGCATGTTAGTTTTGAATAGACAAGTCTTAAGTTTTATAAATTGCATCAAATGCTTGTCGGACTGTCAATCTTGATTGTGTCAGTCTATGGAACGGGTATGACTTGGGATTTAAACTGTTGCATCGGTATAGGGATTTAGAGGTATTGTTACTATGATGAGTAGTTCCGTATCGGTTTGCTTGAGGACGAGCAAAGGTAAGTGTGGGGATGTGATGGAGAGTGCAAAGCACGAGCGTTAAATGTGCTAAATTACGTATTTTATTGTGTTTTAAGTGATTACGCGTCGCGAGTATGATAACTACGGGTATTTATGATTTTACAGATGAAACGCGTAATATGGCGAAGTAGAGAGATTAGTGATGAAACAGAATAAGCGCGGATGATTATCAAAGAGATACACACAGATGAGGAGGGATTGTTTTGGATTGGACCATATGATAAATCCATCCATTCACACATAATATATGAAAAACGTGAGGGTTGGCAGATTGTTGGAGGGTTATTCAATTAATTTCTTCATCATATGTCATGGCAATATATCATCAATGTAACACATCATCATCATCGATCATTGGTGCAATTAAAAAAGGGGTTGGTGGACTTTTGGTAGCAAACATCAATCTTGTGGCTCTCATAATTAACATCATCATAATAATCATTCCTACAATTAACCAAGTCAACAAGCATGCACACTTTGGGAAGAAATTGGCAGCTAGTCACGTGGCTTTTGGAGGCTGTTTGCATGGTATCACAAAACTGAACAGAAACATGATCATGTTGCTTACGGAAAGGACATGCAGTTTACGGAATTAATATGCAGCCAACATTGATTAACTTTGGGCTCCCAACTCACGGCCCAACACCTCATCTATTCTCGATATTGGCAGCCGCAAACAACTTTGGGGGGGCAGCGGTACACCACATCAGGGAACTGATCCTTTTTCATCGCCATCATCATTCATCATACATCCTCCGCACAAGATCCGATTCGATCATGCTTTCAATCTCTTACCAAGCTTTTGAAGGTTGTTCGAACGTCATGAGCGGCTAGTCATCCCGTGACCGTCTCCGGGAATAGGGTTTGTGTTTAAACATTGGTTTGCTTATTGTTATAACTTTTTGGATTAGGATTCGATTAAACTTTCGGTTAGTCGTTCCTATTGTTTTTGTTTCGGTTAAACAATATTTGATTATCGTATTCATTCTTGTTCATCAATTATTTGGTTTGTTCATCAACAACCGAGATTAAATTCTAGGATGTCATTGTTTTAAACCTTTAATCATTAAACTGGATTATGTTTATGAAATCTAAAATTGGTAATTAATTGGGTTACTATTCATTTGCATCAATCTTTCGGTTTCGATCGTGGATCATTGCAATCAAATATATTATCCGTTAATTATTTATCAAAACAAGTTTTCAAATCATGTCTATGTGATTTCCAACTAGTCATAACTAAGTAACCTGATCTTTTGCATAACCTGAAAACCCAGAGATTGGTCCATTTTCTCATAATTGTTTACAACTATAATTTACGTTTGTTTTCACAATCATTCTCAAACTGCAAAAAGCAATTAGTTTAGAAATAGATGATAGTTAAAGTAACGAACTTTTACACTTTCCACTGATTCCTCGTGGATTCGACACCCTACTTGCCCTTTACTAGTAAAAGGTGAATAGGACACTTTTAACTTTATTTTTGACCGAACTTACGACATTGATCAAACTTTTATAAAGTTTGGTCTACAATCACCAAGGGCTCTCACATGAAAACAAAGTTGATAACATTACTGTAACAACCCTCATCAAAAGTCATATATATTAAATTAATTTGACCAATAGGAAACCCTAATTGAGAAACCCAAGTGATTTTGAACCAACCCTAAAATTTTCAGAACAATCAAAATCAGGATCAGGGCCCCTAAAACTCAGGGGGGGTAAAACCCTAGTTAGTATTATCTCGATAATTTGCTGTCAAAATTGAAATATAACGTAAAACCAACTCAGATAGGCTAGTCCCAGACGTGGCAAGTCTATAGTAAAAACGTGTCCCTTGCGCATCGCAAGGGTTTGAGTGTTACGGTGCGCAAGGGTGCTTACGCACCGCAACAATGAGAGGCTTACGATGCGCAAGCTTGACCAAATTTTGGGTATGAATAGAGGGCCTTGGGACTCGACTTCTGGTGTTCAAACGACGTAAAACTTCGATACATGCACTAAGATACATACTGTATACTATCAAAAACACACACGAGTCTCGAATTGCTGCCGCAAAACAGGGTAATAACTCGATCGCTATTACGATTCATTTTCCGAGATCAATATATCCAATGGATGTTTAAGTGCCGCCCACATTAGGGTTATACTTTGTCGTTTGTCGTTAAATCGATGGATGTTTAAGTATCGCACTTTGTCGTTCGTTGTGAGAATTTGATCTCGTGAGTTATCGTAAATGCTGTATTGATTACTAACCCCGTTTTGTGTGCATTATTATTTAAATTAGGTTAACAAGGCTAATCCATAGACTAGACTCTGCTCAAATTAAATCTGCAATGTGAGTCATTCTCTTTTTATCAAATTACTTTACAAAACCCTATTTATTTCAAAGTTATAATTACAGGGATTAAGTTTATGTAATCACCAAGTTACAGCCGGTATGTGGGGTTTTGTATACATTACTTGATAATCTTCACCATTGGGGCAGCCAAGGGGTGATATGACCATAATCACAGACACCATTGGACGAATGGGCCAATGGGTCGAGTGATAAAGTACTGTGGGTATTTGGTTTGATATCAGAAACATTGTAATTTTCCTTAATACTGTAAATTATAACAAATGTGTCATTTTAGTAAATAGAATGATTCACTCAGTATTTCCCGCTGACAAAACCTTTTTCAAACATGTTTCAGGTGATCTGTTGTAATTCAGTAAAAGTGTTGTGAAGCATTGCAAGCTTAAGGAAGTGGCTCATTATAAAATAAAGAAATATGTTTTGTAAAATAAAGGTTTCTTAGTGAAATCAAATGATTGTAAATTACCGGGGTTTTATCCCGAATTTTGAAATAAAATAATCGGGAAAATTTTAGCTTTAAAAAGATCCTGATGATAAACTTCCGCTGTTAAACTCAATTAAATAAATACCACGGGATTTCTGTCCCGCGGCTCCTGAAACGGGTAAAACCGGGTCGGGGGCCGTGACAGAAAAAGGTGGTATCAGAGCCACTGAGTTAAGCTAATTAAGTATTTAGAAATACTTAATTTTTTCCTGATTACTATTATTATGTGTTTTATTAATTGACTATTTGTTAGTTACAGTATGGGTAAACAAAAGCTGTCAAGTATCTATCTTAAATTAGATAGATCATCCAACGAGAAGGGTAGTACATCCCAAACCAAATCCTCAAAACTCCCTACAATTCCTGAAGAAGGAATATTTGTGCGAAAAGCACAATATGAGGAACCACTTTCTCCTAGAAAAAGGAGTATGATTATTAAGAAAAGTAAAGAGCAAATCCGAGAAAAGAAGATTAAACGAGAAACCCAGGAATTAATTGATAAATCACCTTGGGAAGACAATCTAGATGAGAAATGGGCAAATTTGTATATGTTAGCCACAGTAGCAGAAAATGCAAATCTCTAAATAGCTTAATTTAAGTTTTAGCACCTTATCCCCTACAAATTCAGAAACCTTATGCAGTAAATAAATAAAATTACAATAAACCTTAGTATGTTTTCCAGTTATCTTTGTAATAAATTAGTATGCAGTGTGCAATAAATTTTAAAAGTTATTTATGAAATTTATTGTAAGATTTTAACTTAATATTTTATGCATTTTGCATATATGATACATCAGCATGAGTGAGATATCTGAAGCCTTTCAGAACCTCAATCTTTACCCGGTGAATATAGAAGTTTCCAAAGAATTTACTGGATACTTTCCAGATGTAGAACAACCGGTAGAATTCAAGGCTCCACCTTTGAACAAGCCAAAACGAAAGAAAAGAAAGAATTACGTGTGGGGAAGTCGTATACGTAGGAAAAAGCCAGCTACGAAACTTCCTAAAATCAACAATCCTTTAGAAAAAGGAAAAGAAATTGTAACCAGGAAAAGTTCTAGACTCCAAGAGATGAAAACTGAAGTCGAGAAAGATTCTAAGCAAATGGAAATGCAATTTGAGGAATATTCTAAAGATATAGAAATGGAAGTTGGACAAGGTTCTAGACCAATGGAAATTGGAGAGAGCTCCAAACAAAACCAGGGAAGGACTTTTCAGGAGGAGATAGATTTTCTATTGGCAAGCTGTGAGACTATTCAGCCTGTCCATACTAATATTTTTACCTATCCTATTGAAAATCCACTCCCTATGAATTTTGAACCAGCAATCCCAGAACCAATAGTCCACCCCCAACCTTTAGAAATGGACGAATGGTGGACGAATGATTGGCAATTTCAAAATATTGTCAACGATCCTTATTCCTTTCTTCCACAATTCGATCCAGAACCCCTACCTAATCCACCAATGAGTAACGAAAATATGGCTGAACTTCGCCATTTTGGTGAAGAATTGATGGATGCGGGAAATAGAATCAGGGAAATAGGGGGACAAATTGCCTGGAAGTATGATGAAAGGGAGCTTCGTTTTTAGGACGACAAGTGACAAGAGATAGTAGGATGGTAAAATTGTGGTTGTGTAATAGTAAAAGTAAATAGTGAAATCAGTCTGTAAAATAACTACGAATAAAACTCTGTAAGATATTGGTGTGTAATGATGCATACTATAAAATATATAAAATGGAATCGAGAAATCGATAGTTTTGACTATACATGTATTGTAAATTGTCTGATTGTTTTTATGTATAATTGTTATTTATCAGATACTAATAAAAAAATTATATATATATATTATCAGATGGCAAACATTGGTAATGAACCGGTAAATGAGGTTAATGAGTCTGAGCAACATCCAGGGGATCAATATATGACTAGGCAAGATATCGAAAATATTGTTGCTCAAGGAATAGCCAATGCTATTCCAGCAATCGTTGCTGCTGTAAAGAATCCAATCGAACCGCAACAAATCGTTCCTAGTAAACATATTTCTGAAGATAACTTCAGTAATAGTGTAAACAGAGGCAATGATCATGTTAATCATGATAATGAACCACAGCACGCGCCTAAGAAACTGAAAGCTGTAACACCTGGTTGCACTTTCAAAGAATTCCTTGCCTGTAAACCCACTGAATTTGCAGGCAATGAAGGAGCAACTGCATCACTGCGTTGGTTAGAGAAAACCGAAGCAGTAATTGCAATAAGTAAATGTGCTAAAGATGATCAGGTCATGTACGCGTCAAATCTTTTCAAGGAGGGAGCACTCGAATGGTGGAACACTGTGTTACAAGCTAAAGGAAGAAATAGGGCTTATGCTATGAGTTGGGAAGAATTTAAAATTATGGTAGAAAGAAAATTCTGTCCTGAATATGAAAAAGATCAAATGGCAAATAAGTTCCTAAACCATCGGATGGTGAATGTGGATTGTCGAGGTTATACTTCGACATTCTTCGAATATGCTAGAGTGGTACCAACACTGGCTTCGCCAGAACCGGTACTCATTTCTCGCTACATTTGGGGATTAATTAGCGAAATTCGCAATATCGTTAAAGCTGCGAGACCTCGCACTATTGACGATGCGGTAGAATTAGCTAACACCCTAACTGATGAATTGGTACGCACAAGAGATGAAGACAGGAAAAAGGAATTGGCTCAGAAAATTACCCAAGGATTTCGGGTGGGTAATAATAATTTCAAGAAAAGAGGAGCAGGGCAATCTTCAAATCCACCTTTCTGTAGAAATTGCAAAAGGAAGCATTATGGAAAATGTAATGTAACCTGCAACCTTTGCAAAGGTGTAGGACATCGTGAAGAAAACTGCAGAAAGAAAACCATAATCTGTTTTAACTGTGAAGAAGCGGGGCATTATAAAACAGAATGTCCTAAATTGGTTAAACCAGTAGATAACAAACCCAAGGCAACCGAAGGAGCTACTAAAAAGAATGTCAGAGCATTCCAGCTAACCACTCAAGAAGCAGAACTCATCCCAGATGTAATAGCTGGTACGTTCCTAGTTCACAACGTGTACGCGAAAGTATTATTTGACTCTGGTGCAAACCAAAGTTTTATAAATACTTTATTCTGTCAAGCTCTTAAGTTACCTTTAACCAACGTTAGGCAGATTTTTACAGTCGAAAACGCAGATGGGAATTCAGTTAAAATAGATCAGGTTTTACAAAAAGTAGAAATAGAACTTTCAGGTCATAAATTTGCTGCAAATCTGTTACCTATGAAATTAGCTGAATTTGATATTGTGTTAGGAATGGATTGGTTAATAGCCAACCATGCTCGAATTCTTTGTGATGAGAATTCCATAGAAATTCAAACACCAACCAGAGAAGTAATCATGATTACAGGAGATAAACCTCGTAAGCCCATGAAGTTCATATCAGTAATGAAAGTTGCTAGTTATGAACGAAAGCAAGGAATAGTATATATGATTTCGGTAATCATTAATACTAAGAACAAAGAACTTAAGGAGATCCCTGTAGTCTCAGAATACCCGGATATATTTCCAGAAGAGTTACCAGGATTACCACCAGATAGGAAAGTAGAATTTAGGATTCATCTAATTCCTGGAACCACACCGATAGCCAAGGCACCTTATCGGTTAGCTCCTACCGAAATGTTAGAACTAAAGAAGCAATTAGATGAATTACTAAGTAAAGGATTCATACAACCTAGCTCATCCCCTTGGGGAGCTCCAGTGTTGTTTGTTAAGAAAAAGGATGGTTCAATGAGAATGTGTATTGATTATAGAGAATTGAATAAGGTTACAATTAAGAATCGATACCCATTACCTAGGATTGATGATCTTTTCGATCAACTTCAGGGGGCTAGATATTTTTCTAAGATCGACTTACGCTCAGGATATCATCAATTAAAGGTACAAGAAGAAGACATACCTAAGACTGCTTTCAGAACTAGGTATGGTCATTACGAGTTTACAGTCATGCCCTTTGGGTTAACAAATGCACCTGCTGCATTCATGGACATGATGAATAGGATCTGTAAACCATATTTGGATAAATTTGTAATTGTTTTTATAGACGATATTCTTAATTATTCCAAAAGCCAGACAGAGCATTGTGAACACCTTCATGCACTTTTAACTTTGTTAAGAAAAGAACAGCTTTATGCTAAATTCTCGAAGTGTGAATTTTGGTTAAAGGAAGTGCAATTTCTAGGACACATGGTGAATCAGGAAGGTATTCACGTAGATCCTGCTAAGATAGAGGCAATTACCAATTGGAAGGTTCCACAAACAGCAATGGAAATTAGAAGTTTTATAGGTTTAGCGGGATATTATAGACGGTTTATTAAAGATTTTTCCAAGATAGCCGTACCATTAACAAAGTTAACCTGTAAAGCAGTTAAGTTTGAATGGGGATCTAAACAAGAAGAGGCTTTTAGGATTTTGAAACAAAAATTAACCAATGCACCAATCTTAGCCTTACCAGAAGGAACTGAAGATTTTGAGGTATATTGTGATGCTTCAAAATTAGGATTTGGATGTGTGCTTATGCAACGCAAGAAGGTAATTGCGTATGCATCAAGGCAATTGAAAAAGCACGAAGAAAATTATACGACTCATGATTTAGAATTAGGAGCCGTAATTTTTGCCCTTAAGATTTGGAGACATTATCTGTACGGAAGTAAGTTTACTATCTATACAGATCATAAGAGTTTAAGATATATCTTTGGGCAAAAAGAGTTAAACATGAGGCAAAGGAGATGGATGGAAATCTTAAGCGACTACGATTGTGATATTCAGTATCACGAAGGAAAGGCAAATGTAGTTGCAGATGCCTTAAGTCGTAAGTATCATGAGAACCAAAGACGAGTTCGTGCTCTCAGATTAAATTTACAATTAGATTTAATGGAGCAATTGAAGAATGTTCAAGAAACAGCAATAGAGGATGTTGCTGAAGGAATGAAAGGACGAATAAAAGAATTAGAACAAGGAGATGATGGAATTTGGAGATTCCATAAGAAAAGGATTTGGGTGCCAAAGCAGGGAGAATTAAGGAATAAAATTTTAGAAGAAGCTCATAAATCTAGGTATACCATACACCCTGGAAACAATAAAATGTACCAAGATTTAAGAAAGAACTTCTGGTGGATAGGAATGAAAAAGGATATAGCGCGATATGTTTCTAAATGTCTCACTTGTTCACAAGTTAAGGCAGAACATCAGAAACCTTCAGGGTTACTACAACAATTAGAAATGCCAGTATGGAAATGGGAACTTATAACAATGGATTTTGTTACTAAGTTACCCAAAACCAGAAAAGGTAATGATGCAATTTGGGTAATTGTGGATCGATTAACCAAATCAGCTCACTTTCTACCAATGAAAGAAACCTTTAGTATGGAAAGGTTGGCAAAATTGTATGTAGATGAAGTTGTATCCTTACATGGAGTTCCACTCTCCATTGTTTCGGATAGGGATAGTCGTTTTACTTCTCATTTCTGGAAAAGTTTCCAGCAAGCTATGGGAACTCGATTAAATCTGAGCACTGCATATCATCCCCAAACAGACGGACAAAGTGAAAGGACGATCCAAACTCTAGAAGACATGCTCCGAGCATGTGTAATAGATTTTGGTGGAAATTGGGATGATCATTTACCATTAATTGAATTCTGCTATAACAATAGTTATCATTCAAGTATTGAAACCGCCCCATTTGAAGCACTGTATGGAAGAAAATGCAGAACTCCAGTTTGTTGGGCAGAAATAGGAGAAAGTCAATTATCAGGTCCTGAGATTGTACAAGAGACGACTGACAAGATTACTCAAATCAAAGAAAGACTGAAGACGGCTCGAGATCGCCAGAAGAGTTATGCAGATAATAGATGCAAGCCGTTAGAATTCCAAGTTGGAGACAAAGTACTATTGAAAGTATCTCCTTGGAAAGGAGTAGTTAGATTCGGAAAGAAAGGAAAGCTAAGTCCAAGGTACGTAGGACCATTTTCAGTGATCCAACGTATAGGACCAGTTGCTTATCGTTTACAACTACCAGAAAAATTAGCAGGAGTACATGATGTATTTCATGTATCCAATCTCAAGAAGTGCTTAGCAGATGAATCACTGGTAGTACCTCTTCGAGATATAGAGGTAAACGAAAAGCTGAAATTTGTAGAGAAACCTCTTCAGGTAGAAGACAGAAAAGTAAAGTTTCTCAAGCACAAACGACTAGTGCTAGTTAAAGTAAGGTGGGATTCAAAGAGAGGAGCTGAATACACTTGGGAGCTGGAATCAGAAATGAAGCGAAAGTATCCACACTTATTCCAGTAAATCTCGAGGACGAGATTTTTATTAAGGTGGGGAGAATGTAACAACCCTCATCAAAAGTCATATATATTAAATTAATTTGACCAATAGGAAACCCTAATTGAGAAACCCAATTGATTTTGAACCAACCCTAAAATTTTCAGAACAATCAAAATCAGGATCAGGGCCCCTAAAACTCAGGGGGGGTAAAACCCTAGTTAGTATTATCTCGATAATTTGCTGTCAAAATTGAAATATAACGTAAAACCAACTCAGATAGGCTAGTCCCAGACGTGGCAAGTCTATAGTAAAAACGTGTCCCTTGCGCATCGCAAGGGTTTGAGTGTTACGGTGCGCAAGGGTGCTTACGCACCGCAACAATGAGAGGCTTACGATGCGCAAGCTTGACCAAATTTTGGGTATGAATAGAGGGCCTTGGGACTCGACTTCTGGTGTTCAAACGACGTAAAACTTCGATACATGCACTAAGATACATACTGTATACTATCAAAAACACACACGAGTCTCGAATTGCTGCCGCAAAACAGGGTAATAACTCGATCGCTATTACGATTCATTTTCCGAGATCAATATATCCAATGGATGTTTAAGTGCCGCCCACATTAGGGTTATACTTTGTCGTTTGTCGTTAAATCGATGGATGTTTAAGTATCGCACTTTGTCGTTCGTTGTGAGAATTTGATCTCGTGAGTTATCGTAAATGCTGTATTGATTACTAACCCCGTTTTGTGTGCATTATTATTTAAATTAGGTTAACAAGGCTAATCCATAGACTAGACTCTGCTCAAATTAAATCTGCAATGTGAGTCATTCTCTTTTTATCAAATTACTTTACAAAACCCTATTTATTTCAAAGTTATAATTACAGGGATTAAGTTTATGTAATCACCAAGTTACAGCCGGTATGTGGGGTTTTGTATACATTACTTGATAATCTTCACCATTGGGGCAGCCAAGGGGTGATATGACCATAATCACAGACACCATTGGACGAATGGGCCAATGGGTCGAGTGATAAAGTACTGTGGGTATTTGGTTTGATATCAGAAACATTGTAATTTTCCTTAATACTGTAAATTATAACAAATGTGTCATTTTAGTAAATAGAATGATTCACTCAGTATTTCCCGCTGACAAAACCTTTTTCAAACATGTTTCAGGTGATCTGTTGTAATTCAGTAAAAGTGTTGTGAAGCATTGCAAGCTTAAGGAAGTGGCTCATTATAAAATAAAGAAATATGTTTTGTAAAATAAAGGTTTCTTAGTGAAATCAAATGATTGTAAATTACCGGGGTTTTATCCCGAATTTTGAAATAAAATAATCGGGAAAATTTTAGCTTTAAAAAGATCCTGATGATAAACTTCCGCTGTTAAACTCAATTAAATAAATACCACGGGATTTCTGTCCCGCGGCTCCTGAAACGGGTAAAAACGGGTCGGGGGCCGTGACAATTACAAAGATGATTTCAAAAAGTATGACAAAATGACAAAAGGTTTTCATTGTGTCACTATAACATGAGGATCTATCACACGGGCTCAATCATAAGTAACTGATATGGTTCAATACATGTTTAGTCTATAAGGAATAGACTTGAAAACACTAAGGCTTACATGTGAAACATGAGAACAAAAACAGCATGAGATTTAGTGATTAATTATATATATAATATATTTATATATGTGTTGTATGGAATATTTGCCATGAATGAAAATACCTTCGACTATAAGTTCTATTACTACACTTAACTCACTCGATGAGAATGACGACCTCGCGTCTATTACGAAGCTTTTGGCGGAAGTGGTCCCTAATCGAGACCCTAAAGCATTGATTCCGTGGAAGATGGTTGCTTCCCTCGGGTAGTATATGTCTAGCTTCGGTTGTGACGACGAGGCGGAGGTGGCAGCCTTGGACAACAACTCTACTAGTGGGAAGAGGTCCCTGAGATTCATAAAGGTCATGATTGATTACATTCTTGTTAAGGCAAGGAAGATGAGGTATTCATCTTGAAGGTGCCCCCCCCCCCAGTGGTTATTATTACGAATTCTTTTTAGACTAACGTTGTGCCCTTTCACGAATAATGACAAGGGGCATTGGCACGTGGACTAGCACGAAGGTCCCTTCTATGTTGAAGGTATGTAGACAATTGACTCATCTCTCTGACTGATCGTCTGCTTCGAACGAGAGACACTGGGGTGACCATGCAAGATAATTTATTATTACGGGGCCCACGTAATAACAACTTGTAGTACATGGGAATCCTGGTGGGCTCTGCGGGTCAAACCAAGAGATCACTATCCATTCGAAGTTCTTAAGTTGTTTAAATTTCTATCTAGTAGAACACTAACCGGAATGGTTACTATAATACTCTACGATACAGGAAGACTACACGTATTGTTTGCACTTAACATTCGATCTATAACACGAGTCGTCTGAGACTAGTCATCGAAAGCAAACAAAACTCGTTAGCCACTCATGGAGGATTTTTCCGCAACATTCTCGAAATTCTTGTACATGGGCTGGTTCTTTGGTGTCTATGACACCTTACCTTATCTTAGTTATCGGAGATGATTACATTAAACTCTGTCGTTTGATATTTGTATTATTCCAAGGGATACTATGGCATGAGCCAAGCTACAACCCCTTCATTGTATTATTCGACATCTATGGAAATTATAACAATTTTGTCGAAGCTCGTGGAGCTCAAGGAGTATCAACGTATTCGTCACACGGGCTAGTGCGGCGAAGGATTTTTCCTACTTTGGGCGATCGAGATCCAGGAAGTATGGGATACACCTTGTAAAAATTGGAGACGACCGTTTGGTTTCTCCTCCTCAACGAATTACTTCTTTTCCTATTTAGGCACATGGCTAATACACTCAAGAGGTACTATGCATTTTGGAATGCATTTATTCATGAATATCATTGTTCAAACATACCGGAGCAATGCTGTCTTGAGGTTTCCATGACCAATCACATTCTTAATTCTTAGGCGCATGATAGGCTATATCGGTCCAAATAAAAGCCTAGACCCAATGATACTATGTATCGGAAACAACATGGCGCCGAAAAGGAAATCTACGTCAATAAGGGCCAGTTAATCAGCACGTTACTATTAAAGTCGAACTTGAGTTTTTATGGAACAACATGAGGTTGCGGAGATTGCACAACATGGGGTTGTTGAGTCGACACTAATGATGGTACTGATGTTACCGGCAGCTCAAGTTGTTCAAATTCCGATGGGACGAGAATGAGTGGCAATGCCACATTTGGAGATGCAATCACACTAGATTTTAATTCTTAGCCATCTCTGGATTACAAGCCGCAAGACCTCATCGATACGAGAGGTGCGGTAAGTTATGTCAGCTAAATAAAGACAATGAAGTCAGTTAACTGGGCTAGTAAACGTACTCCTAAGTAAACGATGTGGCAAATTAATAATCTTCTGTGGAGTGAGACGGTAACCTGGTGGAATCTCCAAGTGCAAACTATAGAGAGTAATACAACAAAGAGGTTATTGTGGGAAGAACTCAAGGATCTTACGCGAGAATAGTATTGCTCGTTAGTGGTAAGTTCTAAGGTTGGGAACCAAACTCTGGAACTCGATTATGATTAGAGCGAACGTAGCTGGTTACCCCCGACGCCTCTACGATCTCTAAAAGATTGTTGTATACTAGATAACACCTGAATCCAAACGCACGGAGCGCTACATTTGGGGTTTAGCCTGAGATACGAATCTGACATCAAGGAGTACGCTAATAACTTGCCAAAAATTCTGAGTGAGATAAGTGAAACTCTCACCATGAGGGCACTTGCAAAAGTGCCAAGAGTAACAGTGTGGTGAGACTGAGCACAAAATGGAAACTAATGAGTTAGATATACTCAAGAAAGAACCAGGAGATTTTAACGGTGACAAAGAGATCACTACAAACATGGACGTCTAATGACGAATCAAGCAAGTGAATAAGTAAGTGTATGGATAGAACTATGAATACTCCCCAAAATCCCATTGTTGCCATGGGTATGCTCTACTCTACAACCATCATGTATCAATTCTTTGGATACCAACGTCGGCTTAACTTAGTGTCTTTAGATACTAAACATATACACGAATTAGAGTCATGTAGGTTAAACATGTCTTGCTCTATCAAGTTAGCTAATGAGGAATTAGCGAAGTCATGTGAAGTCATTAAGGGTCACCGATACGTTCCTATCAACCGACCCGTTGCATCCGTGTTGTTTAACACCGGTGTCTGTATTAGCTTCGTCCCCATAAAATTCAAAGTATGCTTGGCCGAGTCAAGTAAACAAGACGTCCTCCCATTCAATAGGATTGACCAATGGTAAATTAGTCAAGTCAGGAAAGACATCAAAGGATGCACACTCGAACTTGGAGCACGAAAATTCAGTTTCGACTTTTCACTCATTCAATTAGGTTGTTACGACTTAACTTCTGGCATAGACTGGTTGGCCGACAACCGAGCAGAAGTAGTTGTGCTGCGAAAACTATTATTCTTTTTCCCCCTGTCTGACGAGAGAACATCTTTTGGTGCATGGAGAGAAACACGACACACGGCTGCTGACCAACAACTGTATGAAGGCTCGGAAGAGTCTGAGAACAGGATGCATCGCCTTTCTTGTCCATGTGGTCGACAAGAAGGCCGTGTAGCGCAAGGTGGAGGACATCCCTGTGTTAAGGGAATACCCTGAAGTCTTTCCAGAAGACTTGCCGGGACTACCTCCGCAGCGACAAGTCGAATTCAGTATCGATCTTGTGCCAGGAGCTGCACCGGTGGCGAAAGCTTCATATAGAATCGCACCCTCGGAGATGCAGGAATTATCTACTCAGCTTCAGGAATTGTTTGACAAAGGATTCAATAGACCGAGTTTCTCACCTTGGGGAGCTCCGGTGCTATTTGTCAAGAAGAAAGACGGAACCTTTCGGATGTGTATAGATTACCGAGAACGGAACAAGTTAACCATAAAGAACCGGTATCCTTGACCAAGGATTGACGACTTGTTCGATCAGTTACAAGGTTCTAGCTTCTATTCCAAAATTGACCTAAGATCCGGACACCATCAGCTTAGGATCCAAGAGGAAAGCATTCCTATGACAGCGTTCAGGACTCGCTATGGGCATTACGAGTTCCTTGTTATGCCTTTCGGCCTAACAAACGCTCCCGCCGTATTTATGGATTTGATGAATCGGGTATGTAAGCCATATCTCGACAAGTTCGTGATCGTATTCATTGATGACATTTTAATATACTCACGAACCAGGGCGGAACATGAACAACACTTGAGAACTATTCTGGAGCTACTTAAGAAAGAACAATTGTATGCCAAATTCTCAAAATGCGAATTTTGGATTCGCGAGGTCCAATTTCTCGGTCACGTTGTGAATGAGAATGGAATACATGTGGACCCAGCTAAGATAGAAGCCATAAAGAACTGAAACGCTCCCAAAACCCCCAACGGAAGTAGGACAATTTCTGGGCTTAGCGGGATACTATCGTAGACACTGAGAAACTTTCTAAAATTTCTCAACCGCTAACCTCTCTCACACAAAAGGATAAAAAGTTCAATTGGGGTGAAAAAAAAAGAAATGGCATTTCAAACACTCAAAAATGAGTTATGCCAAGCGCCAATCTTATCACTCCCGGACAGTACCGACGACTTTGTGGTGTATTGTGATGCATCGCACCAGGGCTTGGGTTGCGTGTTAATGCAACGTGAAAAAGTCATCGCGTACGTGTCGCGACAGTTAAAAGTCCATGAAAAGAATTATACCACCCACGACCTAGAATTGGGCGCAGTGGTGTTCGCTTTAAAGATTTAGCTTCACTATCTTTATGGTATAAAGTGTACCATATTCACCGATCACAAGAGTCTTCAACATATATTTATCAAAAGGAATTAAACATGCGCCAACGTCGTTGGGTGAAGTTGTTGAATGACTGTGATTGTGAAATCAAGTACCATCCGGGCAAAGCAAACGTTGTAGCAGATGTTGTGAGCCGGGAAGACCGAGTCAAAACATTTCAAGTACGAGCTTTAGAGTTTACAATTCAAACGAACTTTACTACTGGAGTGCACGATGCACAACAAGAAACTCTAGAGCCGGAAAACATTCAAGCAGAATCCTTGCGAGGATTAGAGAAACAAGTGGAAGCAAACAAAAATGACACTTTATATTTCATGGGAAGGGTTTGTATCCCATATCTTGGCGGTCTAGGAGACTTAGTGTTGGGTAGAGCACCCAAGCCAAAATATTCAATACATCTAGGATCCGGATGAAATATATCCAGACTTAAAGGAATATTACAGCTCAAAGGAGATATTGCGACCTACGTTGGGAAATGCCTAACTTGTGCAAAGGTCAAGGCCGAGTATCAAAAGCCATCTGGACTATTACAACAACCCGAGATTCCCGTTTGGAAATGGGAACATATATCAATGGATTTCATTACAGGACTCCCACGGACCTCTCGAGGTCATGACATGATTTGGGTTATAGTCGATCGATTAACCAAGTCAGCTCACTTCTTGCCAATTCGCGAGAAAGACAGTACAGAGAAGTTAGCTGAGCTTTATCTCAAAGAAATAATAGCACGTCAAGGAGTACCTATTTCAATAATCTCGAATCGCGATGGTCGCTTTGTGTCAAGAATATGGCAATCATTTCAGGAATCACTTGGATCTCGTTTGGATCTAAGCACATCATCTCATCCGCAAAGCGAACGAACCATCCAAACGTTGGAGGACATGCTTCGCGCCTGTGTGATGGATTTGGGTGGAAACTGGGATACTCATTTACCGCTGGTGGAGTTTTCCTATAATAACAGTTATCACACAAGCATCAAAGCCGCCCCATACGAAGCACTATACGGACGGAAGTGCCGATCACCGCTGTGTTGGGCGGAAGTCGGAGACAAACAACTCATTGGCCCCGAACTAGTCCAAGAGACTACTAATAAGATATCAAAGATACGAGACCGTATCAAAGTGGCTCGTGACAGACAAAAGAGCTATGCGGACAGAAGACGCAAACCATTATCCTTCGAGGTCGGAGACAAAGTCTTACTAAAAGTCTCGCCTTGTAAAGGCGTAGCTAGACTTGGGAAACACGGAAAACTAAACCCGAAAACCATTGGGCCTTTTGAAATTCTGGAAAAGATCGGTACCGTCGCGTACAAGTTAAAACTGCCAGAAGAACTCAGTAACGAACATGACACATTTCATGTGTCGAATCTTAAAGAAAAGTCCAACCAACGAAAACAGTTATCATCCTAGCGGATGGAATTCACGTAGACGACAAACTCTAGTTTACTAAAGAACTCGTTGAGGTTATGGACTGGAAAGTCCACAAGACAAGGAGAAGTCGTATCAAACTAGTCAAGGTCCGCTGGAACTCACGTCACGGACCCGAGTATACCTGGGAACGTGAAGATCCAATCAAGACAAAGTATCCCCACTTGTTTGAGAAGACTCCTGCAAAGGATAACTCAATGTGAATTTCGGGACGAAATTCTTTTTAACAGGGGGAGAATGTGACAAATGGCAATTCCGTACAAACTAATCACTATTTTATTTACATAATCTCATGCATTTAGCGTAATTTAATTACGTAACAGTGTCGTTAATTGGATAACAAGGTTAGGACAAGGAAACAATGCTAAAACATATGTTGGTTTTCGCCACATTGCGAAATCAGGCAAACAATGTGTAACACCCCGGCCCGGAGCGGGCCGACGTGTCACAATAACAGTAGTCAGATCAAAAACATAATTCCATTAATACTTAAATGTATTACAAGGCTTTACAACTTAATGGAAATCGGATATCTAATCCAGTACATTTATTTCTACTGTCTTTTCCAAACACTCGAGCACTCCTCCATATCCCGTCCCAGATTGTCTTGATAACCTGACGCAAAGAAGAAAACACAAAAACGTACGTCTGAGCAAAATTTGAAATCATTTTGCCCAGTGTGCGGATAGAGGAAAACAAAAACTTATTTCGTAACAGAATTTCATATAATCTTATCATACGGATGTACCCATGAGCAAAACTTAAAACGTGACAATACACAGGTAGCTACTCCTGCATACTTATCACATGAAATGGCGAGTTGGCATACCCGTTATCCATCTCCTTAAAACTTAAATCCTAGGATCGATCCATACGCCTCCTAATAGCCTTATGTACCACACTTGTACTTAAGAGACGCCGTGAACTGATCTCTCCGTCACGGATGGAGCACATGATGTTGATGCCACAACAACATGCTCGTGGGACACTCCACGAGAAGCGACACTCAGGGTATCAGAGTACAAAGAGTCTTATAACTTATCAAAATATTTTCATAACAAAACGTAACATATATTGGAACATGCGATAATGAGTACAACTTATCATAAAACTTATCGCATGACATGAAATCGAAATCCAAGGTTATGATTAGAATAGGATCCTAACGGACTGTCAAATGAATCGATAATCAAAGACGTGAGGAGTTTTAAAAAGACATAGTAATTTAAAACAATTTGACTTGAGTAACATAATACTTGTATATAATATTAAACTTGTAACTTATTTACTTATAACTTGTAAGCCTTAAGATATTTAACTTCTAACTTGTAAACCTTAAGATCTTTAACTTGTAACTTGTAAACAATAATTTGATTGAAAATACGAATCTTTGGCGAGATTGAAAATCTAAGAGTGGAACCAGTCACCAAGGTGTGGATATCAATCCTATCTTGACAATTTCGTCCCCAAAATGTGGTTTTTTAAACGAAACAAGATAAAACCTTGACTCGTTAATAAGGAACCACTAGAGTATGAAATGAAACTCATATACATGTAAGTTCGTTGATTTGTAAATTCATAAACAAATAACTCACAAACATGTATACTTGTAAATACGAAAAGAATATTTTTCATAAACCATTTTCTAAATAACTGATGTAAAACAAAACCTTTTTCAAAACGTTTGTAACTTCCAATACATATTTCCTAACTTAATCTTAATACGGAATTTAAAATCATGAATGATATACTTGTATCCAAACGACATAAATCGAAAGAAAGGAGTCTATCCGTACCCAACGGACATAAATCGAAAGAAAGGATTCTATACGTACCCAACTGACATAAATCGAAAGAAAGGATTCTATCCGTACCCAACGGACATAAATCGAAAGAAAGGATTCTATACGTACCCAACTGACATAAATCGAAAGAAAGGATTTTATCCGTACCCAACGGACATAAATCGAAAGAAAGGATTCTATACGTACCCAACTGACATAAATCGAAAGAAAGGATTCTATCCGTACGAAATTTATAACTTATTTCATAACTTAATCTTAATACAGAACTTAAAATCAGGAATGAAAACGACATAAATCGAAAGAAAGGATTCTACCCGTACGGAATTTATAACTTATTTCATAACTTAATCTTAATAGGAAATTTAAAATCAGGAATGATATACTTATATCAAAACGACATAAATCTAAAGAAAGGAGTCTACCCGTACCCAAATTGACATAAATCGAAAGAAAGGAATCTATCTGTACCTTAATAATTTCAAAGTGATGCTACCTTGTTTCCAATTGTAGATTTATACGGGCAGAGTCTAGCCTACTGATTATCCTCTTAACCTAATTTGCACACAAACTAGGTAATTAACTAATACAGCTTTTACGATAACTCACGAGATCAAATTCTCACAACGAATGACAAAGTGCGATACTTAAACATCCAGCGGATTCACAACTAAGGACGGAGTATAGTCCGTTTTCGGACAGCCCTCAAACATCCCGTCGAAATCACGACGAATGACAAAGTATAAACCCAATTTGAGCAGCACTTAAACATCCATTGGATATATTGATCAATCGGACATTGAATCGTATCAGTGATTGAGTTATTACCCTGATTGCAGCAGCACCCCCCTACTAATTAGTGTTTTTGGTAGTAATCGGACGATAACTCAGCGTAATTTTGGAGTTTGATCGACGTTTTTGTGCCCAGAATCGAGTGCCAAACGCTGCTATTTATACACGAATTTGAGCTAGCTTACGGACCGTAACACTCCCAACGTTGAGGTCCGTAAGGGTGCTTACGGACCGTAAGCATAATACCTTACGGTCCGTAAGGGACACCACAGCACTATAGGCTTGCCACGCGTGGGACTAGGCCTGCTGAGTCGACAGTTTCTTAATTTAGAATTTTGACAACGAGTATTTGAGGATAATTATCAATAGGGAATACCCCCCCTGAGTTTTAGGGGCCCTAATCCTGATTCTGATTGTTCTGGAAATCTTAGGGTTTGTGCAGAATCACTTGGGTGTCTTAATTAGGGTTTCCTATTGGACTATAAATCATAAGAAATAATAATTTTTAATGAGGGTTGTTCCATTTTTGTTTTAAAATTTTCGGGTGTTACAAATCTACCCCTCTTAAAAAAATTTCGTCCTCGAAATTATTACATACATATATATATATTAATAATCATACTTGAATGCGACCCACTATGATCAATAGTCATACTTGAAATAAAGCTAGAGTAAAAACAATGAAGATGACAAAATACTTGTGTTCGAGACTATCATGAAGTGAAAAGAAAAGTTACTAACCAATGTATCGACTGATTGGACATCGAAATCCTAACCCAATGTCTACCCATTTCCTCACAGGTCTTAACTTATGTTTAAGTTTTCTACAGGAAAGAGCCTTTGCTCTGATACCATTTCTGTAACACCCCGGCCCGGAGCGGGCCGACGTGTCACAATAACAGTAGTCAGATCAAAAACATAATTCCATTAATACTTAAATGTATTACAAGGCTTTACAACTTAATGGAAATCGGATATCTAATCCAGTACATTTATTTCTACTGTCTTTTCCAAACACTCGAGCACTCCTCCATATCCCGTCCCAGATTGTCTTGATAACCTGACGCAAAGAAGAAAACACAAAAACGTACGTCTGAGCAAAATTTGAAATCATTTTGCCCAGTGTGCGGATAGAGGAAAACAAAAACTTATTTCGTAACAGAATTTCATATAATCTTATCATACGGATGTACCCATGAGCAAAACTTAAAACGTGACAATACACAGGTAGCTACTCCTGCAAACTTATCACATGAAATGGCGAGTTGGCATACCCGTTATCCATCTCCTTAAAACTTAAATCCTAGGATCGATCCATACGCCTCCTAATAGCCTTATGTACCACACTTGTACTTAAGAGACGCCGTGAACTGATCTCTCCGTCACGGATGGAGCACATGATGTTGATGCCACAACAACATGCTCGTGGGACACTCCACGAGAAGCGACACTCAGGGTATCAGAGTACAAAGAGTCTTATAACTTATCAAAATATTTTCATAACAAAACGTAACATATATTGGAACATGCGATAATGAGTACAACTTATCATAAAACTTATCGCATGACATGAAATCGAAATCCAAGGTTATAATTAGAATAGGATCCTAACGGACTGTCAAATGAATCGATAATCAAAGACGTGAGGAGTTTTAAAAAGACATAGTAATTTAAAACAATTTGACTTGAGTAACATAATACTTGTATATAATATTAAACTTGTAACTTATTTACTTATAACTTGTAAGCCTTAAGATATTTAACTTCTAACTTGTAAACCTTAAGATCTTTAACTTGTAACTTGTAAACAATAATTTGATTGAAAATACGAATCTTTGGCGAGATTGAAAATCTAAGAGTGGAACCAGTCACCAAGGTGTGGATATCAATCCTATCTTGACAATTTCGTCCCCAAAATGTGGTTTTTTAAACGAATCAAGATAAAACCTTGACTCGTTAATAAGGAACCACTAGAGTATGAAACGAAACAAGATAAAACCTTGTAAGTCTTCTAATCACAATATTTAAGCTTCTTATTACTAGTTAATCTCAAAAGTACAAGTTGATTATCTTGAAATTAAAGCTTAACATAATCAAAAACCATAAACACAAAGCTAATAAACACTAAATATGAATATATTATGTGTTGATTTATGTTGTTTAGTGTTAATATGTTCATGTTGAGTATGTTATTTTTGTTGAGATTAGTAGACTTTGATTTTACAAGACTAGTTAAAAGACTTGATTATTACAAGATATCATCATAAAAAGTCTTGTAATCAAAGGGGTTAAAGTGTGAAACTTGATTTTAAGTTATGGCAAAAATGATTTAATTAAAAGTCTAGCGAAAATATGAAAATTATTTGTCATAATCAAGTTGTTAAAATACACTTGTTAAGTTCATGAAAACGAGGGTTAAAGTATATGTTATCAAGTATAAAAAGTTGATAAATTGAAACTTGATTTGGAAAATTGATTGTGATTATGATTTAAACGCGTTTTTATAACGTGAGAAACGTCATAGTTTTAGGGGAAACTATGGCGATTTTTTCTAAAAATCTAATCGCGATTAAAGAGGGGATTAACAATGTTAAACGTGATTAGTGGTCATAAGCGTCATTTTTGGAAACCCTAATGAGAATATTTATGTCTTAAATATTCAATAAGTTTTATAGACTTAAACTTATTCTTTTACAAAAATAAATGGTTAAAAATGTAACCATATACGTATATATAATTTTTGGTAAAAATTATATATTTTTGGAAACTTGTCAAGTGCATGTACTATGTGCTATATGTGTATATATTAGATACCTATAGGGTGATCAAAATAAATACACATACATGGTCCAAGAAATGCTAGTAAATCGGACAATTAAATAAAATGACCAAAATGGAAATACATAACACTTGATGACGACAAATTGGGCGTATCGAGAACAAGAAATGCTAGTAAATCGTGAACAAGTTACTACAATGTCGAGTCTAAAAATAACATATTTTTAGACACTAAAACGAACACATAACTAAGTGGTCTAAAACAAGAATCCGGAAAGTTGAAAACTATAAAAATTACCAAGTATTTTTCATGTGAAAAACGCACTTATTAAGTTACATGCTTGGTGAATTTTTGGTAAAAATGCAAGAGTATATTTAATGGACTCACCAAAAATTAGAATTGGGCTAGGCCCAAATTACTAAAATGCATGGGCTAGAGCCCAAAAATAAATTATTTGGGTTAGGCCCGAATTACTAACATACATGGGCCAAGGCCCAATGACAGTAAAACTAGGGCTAGGCCCAATGACATTAAAAACTAGGGCTAGGCCCAATAACAATAAAATGCGGGTTAAGCCCAATGACATGGGTTCGAAGCCGTTCACATATAATTCAATACGTATAGAATATATGTATATACATAACAATCGAGCGAGTAAACCATCAACGCTCTAAAATACAAAATTGTTCCAAAGACGACAAACGAGAACATAATAAAGTATTCAAGATGAACAACTTGTACGAGGTCCGAAAGACCTAGTGTCTAACGAGATTAGTACACATGTAGGTTATTGACACGTACGGACGCTCACCTCGATTTCATAATACTCGGAACGCAAATTTGTGAGTTCATGTCCCTACTTTCACTGATTTCAATGTTTTGTTTTCAAAAACATCGAGGGGAAATACATGCTAAAACTATTGGTATGTTAGTTACGGAGTAGTAGATAACATGATCAATGTGCATAAGTAGGATGATAACATTAGTAACCATTAATCACTTAGTGACCAAGGTGCAAAAGGCACGCCCCACTCCTAGTTGTTAACCGTGGAGTGCTTTTGTGATCCCAAATGATAACAAAGTGTTCTCGGTTTGGTTATTTACTTATGGTACATTATGTCAGGGGCTCGCTACCCACTGATAGATCCTTAACAGACTCCATGAATGAATCAGAACATACCATGATTACAAGATTTCATTTTCATGAATACTACGATACCAAGATTTCATTTTCATGAATACTACGATTACAGGATTTCATTTTCATGAATACTACGATTACAAGATTTCATTTTCATGAATACTACGATTACAAGATCTTATTTTCATGAATACTATGATTACAAGATTTCAGTTTCATGAATACTACGATACCAAGATCTCATTTTCATGAATACTATGATTACAAAATTTCATTTTCATGAATACTACGATTACATATGATAACAAAAACTGCATGAACTCGCTCAACTTTTGTTGACTTTTTAAAACTACATGTATTTCAGGGTACAAGTCTTGAGCCGATGATACATGATTGGATGCAATGATTACCTTTCTTACGTCACACGCAACACGCTTCCACAACTAGCAGGGTGTGACAGAAACTTGTCCAGTCTGTCGTAAAGCATGCCTGGATAAATACGGGGAGCAAGCGTTACACTGTAGAGAGTTGCCGAGGTTTAAGTATCGCCATAACTTTGTTCGAGACGCGTTAATGGATATTCTCAGACGAGCAGGGATCTTGGCAAAGAAAGAGGCACCGGTTAATTTTCTTACAGACCCGGCGGAAGGGAGGTCCACCCTACGTCCGGCTGACGTGCTAGTTTTTGATTGGGAGGGCGGGAAACATGCTTGTGTCGATCTCACAGGTGTATCCCCCCTAGCTAGGTTCCTGGAAAATGGGTTTGTGGCAGGGCAAGTGGTACTGAAAGCAGAGTCAAAAAAAGGTGGAAAAGCACGCGAAAGCTTATGAGGATAATCAGCATGCCTTTGTCCCCCTGGCGTCTGACACGTTCGGCTCCTTGGCGCCGGAGGCGGTTCGGTTCTTGGCTAGAGTTCAGCGTGTGGTCCACAGCAACTTTTCGACCCCTCAGGGGCGAGACTTTGTTTTTATCAGATTAGGGTTTTATATTCAGAAGGGGATGACGGCGCAGTTTGTTACTCGTCTACCTGATATCCTTATGTAATTTCCCCTGGTGATTGGAATGAAAGAATTGTTCGATTGTTAAAAAAAATTTGAAAATAACTTCTGAGTTTCGACTTTTGAGGCTTTCTTAAACACCCCGGTACAACAAACATTCATGTTTTCATAGGTGAAGGTGTGTTACTTCTTCTTAAGTAAGAAGTGTTTTACTTTTAATAACATGATGTATTAAAATAATAAATAGATTCTGCAGCAAATGTTGAAAGTTACACTGGAAAAGTAAATAAGGAGTAAGGACCGCTTAAAATACAATAAATAAATGGTAACAATGACAGTTACAATACATTAAATATTAGTATCGTGGATCACACTACCCTTAAAATACCTGACTACATTATTTCAAAAATATTATAATTGTATTTAGGGAGTAGGATCAAATACAAACCACATTTTGTATACAAACTGTAAGAACCATTTAAAAAGTATCATGTGTCATCTAACTAATTATAGATAAATGGTAAAATGATAACTTAAATAATATCAATTATCTTGAATTACTTATAATTATGCTAACAAGCAATTAATTCTTTATTTGAATCTTTCTTTTGTTTTCAATGTGCTGATAAAGAAAAATGCTGATATCATTTCACATATGTGTTAAAATCAATTATCTTGATTAATTTTAATGTGCTAATATAATTCAAAGGGTTACTTTTATGCATGTATTGTTTTAGTATGTGCTAATTTAACCTTTTTTAAGTGCTAGGATCTGTTCTTACAGTTTGTAGTATAAATATGGTTTGTACCGGAACCAACCCCTTGTATTTAGAACCTAGAATGCCTGCCTACATTAAACGGTAACGCCAGAATGCCTTTTTTAGGGTGTCTTTTTCTTTCGGATTATGGTGCTATAGTATTATTCTGGTCATAGGTCCTGTGATATGGGCTGATCGTGAGCATTTCAGCTTCTTATCATCAATTTGTAAATATATTATATTGATTGTTTATATGATATATGTTAGTAAGAACTTTGTAGTTCCACGACAATGAATGAAAAGAACAAACACGACATATGTAACACCCAATTTCAAAAAAACCTAATATACAGGAAATTTATTTAAATTCATGAAATTTGCATTAATGAAATATCTTCTAAATCAAGATAGCCGAATTCATAAAATTATAAAGTTTTTTTTTTTAACCAAGATAGCGGAATTCATAAAATTATAAAGTTATTTTTTTTTATTTTATGACGGAATTCATAAAACTATAAAAAAAAATTTAATTTTTTGAACATCATTTTTTTTATTTTTTTTTAACACGACATATCTAAATACCATTTGCCGTCAAAAAAAAAAAAAAAAAACCATCTAATACGGCATTTGCAAGGATTTAAATATATATCACTTTTGTGAACGACAAACATACTTCTTACAAGGAAAGTCCAAGTTTAAACATGAACAAGGGAGTAGTGTTAAACTTTTATATTTTATCACATCAAATATAGGAATTCATATTAAACAGTGTTTAACTTTTATATTTCATTATACATAAAAGGTTAACATATATCAAATAGAGGCAATAGATGGTTAAGTTGGTCGTTTTCAAATTCCAAAATTAAATATTTAAATTCATAAAAAAATGCAATATTACATTACAGTTCTGTAGAACATTTGTAATAGGAAAACATAGATACCTAAAAAACCAAGACAATGAAAAAGACATGGTGATTACATCAACCTTGATATCTAATTCGCTGCCACTAGATGAGTAGAGACTCAGAAATAAGCATTGATTCAGAAAGACCGGATTTGGCAGATGAATTAAGTGTTCAAGTATGCCACGAAGATTATGTGAGGGATCATTGATTTCGTTAGAGTTCGGCAATTTCATGTCTAGAACCAGCGATTTCATGTGAGGGATCAATTGAGGGTTTCCTTTCATAACCTTAACTTTCATGCCAACCATAGTTGATAACGAAAGTTCCAATTCCCGGGCTTGTAAAATTAGAGGGAATTTGAGAGGAGAGGTGGCGATGGACATCTAAAAAATGAAACAAGTGGTGAGAATTTGAGAGCCCTGTTAGTGATGAAATCGAGAAAAGAAGCAAAAGGCGAGCAAAGAAACGTGGAAATGTAAGTTCTAAAGTTTGAAGACGTGAGATAACGAAAAAAGTGACAGACTATTACCAAATAAGGCACCAATCGAGAAATCTTATTAAACCATGTGACATACTCCCGATATGTCATGTTTCCTAACTCCAATTGCATGAATTCTCGTTCTATTCCGTTAGTTTCTCTAGGAGGATAGAGATGATGAGTGAAAAATTCAGATGTAAGATTAAACATATTATGTTTTGTATTTAATTTAGTAGTCATTATAATCATTTACATTATATAGATCAAAATATATAACAACCTATTAAATAATTAGTTGGTAATTGTTGATGGACCATATTACCCTTATTAACTAATTCTTATTAACTAATTGGGTTTCCTCTTGGGTGCATATATAAGGAGACTTATGTAGAGGTTACAAGGTTAGACTTTTAGTCATCTTGTGCTAAGCTCATAACATCACTTGAAACCTCTTCCTCTCCCTCTCCATAGCCCATTACCCTTTATCGGTTCTCTCATCACCATCATTAGATTGCACCCTAAGGAGGAACCAGATAACCTTGACAAGCATGTCGACTTCTATGGCTGCATCACTTACTGGATTCTCTGCTGGCCTGTCTGCAATCACGGCTATGTTTTCATGTTTTTCCATTATGCTTAAGACATAATTGATCAACATCAGAGAATTATTGCCAACTCAGGCAATCAGCCAAATTATTTCCTTTGGTTTGCTTTTTTATCTTCCATCAAAATTGTTTCTTTCGAGGCAGTCACTGATATCTAGAATGGTTTCCACTTCACTAAGCCATTTATATGCTTCAATTGCACCTTTTTCCATCAAGTAAAAGGTGTACCGGATACAAATTCTTGTAGTTGCATTCCTTAGAAATTTTAGTCTCTCTAAATCTTACTGGTTTTGAATCTGCCTTTTCCTCTTCCATGTGTCGGGACCTATCGCGCAGTGGCGGATCTAGAAAATCCGCCAAGCCGTAACGTTTTATAAAAAAGCCGTAACGAAATTGTAAAAACGTCAAATTTTTCCAAATTTTACACTACCGCCGGAGCGCCAAGCCGTAGCGGAGGTTGCCCCTTCTTATATGCTAGGTCCGCCCCAGCTATCGCGTGGTGCTGATGTGGTACTTCCTCTAGAGTGTACAGATCTTTCTGATTTCCCATATTCATGGTCTCCTGTGTTGGAAATGATTCGTGCGACTTTAATTGTTATCCTCAAATTCCAAGTAGATACAATTTTAACCTTTTAATTATTTAACAATCTATTACAAGTTCTTACCACAACTATTTTACATATTTTACACATAGTACAACATGTGAAGATAGATTTCTACTGTTATCCCTGAGTCCCGCTTCATATAAAGCTTGTTGCAATATCTTATTCTGGGCTTCTACTTTTGCAAGTCTCCGACTTTCTACTTCTAGTTCCGCCAATCTAGCCCGCATGGCTCTTATTCGTTGAGTTTCTCCAGGTAATCTTGCAGTCTTACGAGGAATGCGAATGGCTACAGGTCCAAGAGGGTTTACCTAAACTATACGCAAAGGTTCGGGTTCCTATGGGGTGGAATTCGTTCCCAAGGAGGTGTAAAAGGGGTGGTTCGGACGTTTCATTAGAGAGTTCCTCTTCAGAAGTAGGGTATGCCTTAAGGTGAGTTCATACAAATTCGCCAGATGAGTAAATGGATAGGATACACCGGAAATCATTACTAAAAGTGGTAAATGCTAAGTGAAAGCTAATAGAGGGTACATAAGGATGAGTTGGTGGTAGCAATTCTCATTAGATTCGTACTCGGAATGATCTATCACTTATATATTATAGTTAGTTGGAGCATGCTACGAATAAAATCGGGTCCTTTGCCTCTTCCTAGCATCATTATCTGTAAAATGCTTATATGAGTAAATAATTTACTTTCTAGGTAGGTCTATTCTCAAAGATCAAAGCCTAGGTGTCACACCCCGGCTAGCAGTAGAAGTAAAAGGGGGGGGGTGCAACAGACACCTCTGGTACAAGCACATTGTTTATAAAGATACTGTATTAAACACTAAAGTGTACATCATGTTACATTGTTGTTTACACACTAGGGGTATGTTACAAAGGCATATTTCCACGAGCAGCTTATTCCTATAGTAGGTATGAATCTATGTACATAGTTATCAACATGCAAAACTTGAAGCAGCAAAACACAGACATCATTCATTTTCCTATTTACGTGAAAAGCATGTTTATAAAAATAGTCAACTACAAAAAGTTGGTGAGTTTCACAGGTTTTGTTTGTTTTTAAAAGTAAGTACACAAATTTTGCACATACGATGTAATTATATTAAGTTCATAAGTAGCGTCGAGACATGTATCCAAATTATCGTGGCCAGCACTAACCACAACAACAAACAACATAACAGTACCCAAAGTAGTTATTCCTAACACAACATAGTGTGTTTAGTCATGAATATATGCATCTGCGTTTCGCACGTTCGGCATCTAGCCGTGTCAAAATTGTTGGGCGGTTTAGGCTTGTCAGGCCAAATAGTACTATCCACAATATTCACCGGTAAAGTAATAAAAACTTGTGTGTTTGTGGGGATTTTACAAGTGTTAGGTGTCTACTCGGATATTTCACATCAAAACAATGTTCATGTGCATATGCATATGTGTATAAAACATGCTTTCCCCCCTAAATAATTGATAAAACATGTATAAAAGAGGGGCCATGAAACTCACCTGATAGCATAGCTCACGGTATTCAAGTAGCGTAATGGTAAAGCTAGTCCAATCCTAGCATCATAATTGTACGATTAATCACCGAAAATAGCTTTCGGATCGGTAATTGGTATATACTAAGCTCGGATGTGAATATTGATGCGTGTGAAGTGTTATATATATTAGGTGTATATTTTAAGCCCTTTAACACTTTTTAGCCAAGTTTTAAATTTATAAAACACGATATTTACTAACACTAAACACACATATGGGCAAGTGCACCCATCGTGAGCGTAGTATAGTGTTGGTAAGATACCGAGGTCATCCAAGGACACAAGAGCTTTTAGTACCGGTTTATCCTCAACGTCTAATCAAATAAAAAGTTTAGAAAAATGTTTTAAACTAAGAAAAATAAAAACTACCTAAAATGCTGAAAATAAAAATAAAAGAAAAACAGATAGACAAGATGAATCACTTGGTTCCGACTCGTGTATAGTGTAACCTTTGATTATTTCCGCACTTTTGCACTTATTTAAGAGATTATCTTAGTTATTGTAGTAGGCCCCTCTTTTGAAGGTGACGTTACCCTCAACCCAGTAGTTTGAGTCAGCAAGGATACAATCCTAAAGGGTCGGATTATTGAAAGATAATTAATTAAGTTATTAATGCAAATTATGGTAGGCCCCTCTTTTGGAGGTGACGTTACCCTCGACTAAGTAGTCTGAGTCAGCAGGGATACAGTCCTAAATAGCCGGGTTATAGTATTAATAGTAGTTAACTTATGAGGGGATCAAAGAGTTTGGACCCCCGCCATCCAATACCGTTAAGTATTGAAGGAGGTCCTACTAAATTTGACCCAGGTCCATTGCAGGACCTCTAAACGCTGAACAATGGCAAGACTCTTACCAAACCGTTCCCTTAACCCCCGACCAGGTAGCCAACATACCTCCATATAGACCGTGGAGATATGAATGGTGAAAATCTTTTATTTTATATAGACAGTAAAATAATGTCAAGACACCACGGACAAACGATAAGGAAGAATCACCTTCAACATAAGAAACTAGTTATTAAAGTCATTAATACAAAACCAAATAAAAAGTGCGAAAAGATTAGAAATAAAAAGTATTACACTAGACACTTGTCTTCACCAAGTGATGTTAGAGACTTAGGCAAACATGGCCTTGATTGTCAAGAACTCTTACGATCAATCTTGGATCCCGAGACGACTCACACACTCTATGATGGACAATGGATGATGGTGGTGGATGATGGTGTTATGGTGGTGGTGGGTGGTGGGTGAAGTGTGAGAGAGGTGGTGTGCCAAGGGATGGTTTGAGCTTGAGCCAAGCACTCCTATTTATAGGCTGAACAGAAGCTCGGGCACGGCCCCGTGTCCACATCCTTCTCTTTCTTCATTTAATGCAGCTTGTCTTATTAGTTGACCACGCCCCCGTGTCCGCTGAGCACGACCTCGTGTGCAGAAGAATCTTTGTACTATGAAGATTTGCCTAGATTGTGCGAATCTTATAGTTGACCACGACCCCGTGTCCGCTGAGCACGGCCCCGTGGTGGGCAATAGAAGCTTCTACCACTTTGTCTTTTCTGCTGACACTTGGGCACGCCCCCGTGCTGGCTGAGCACGGGGCGTGTTCAGTCTTCTGTCTTCTTGTTTTGCTTGGGAAGATGTTGTCGTGGGGTCGGGCATGTCACGTCTGTTCCTTTTCTTGTATTTATGTTAGATTTTGCTGTCTTTTTGCTTCTTTTGTTAATTTGAGCTCATTTAATCCTGAAAATACAAAAGGAAGACAAAAGCACACTTTTTCCAACATTAGTACTAAAAAAAGGTTAGTTTTATGCCACAATTGATGTAATTTATATGTTGCATTTTGCACACATCAAATACTCCCACACTTGAATCTTTGCTTGTCCTCAAGCAAAACTCTTTATAATGTGGCTTTACACACCCAAATGGAATGGGTAGAAGAGAACGTTTTTGGGCTTGTCATAGAGTGTCGGGATTTCCAAGATTCTTTTATTAAGTTTTATTTTTATTTATTTACAATCCTATTCGTCATGATTTATTTAAAACTTTTCATAAGATAAATTACTTATTAGGGCATAACATGCCTCTTTAAAATTTTCTTTATATACAAGTTCACATACCTCACGGGGGATCACTCCACACTCGGCCGAAAATGTATTTTAGTGGATCACTCGAGAGCGGCATGGAACTTACTCCTACCATAGGCTTGCCAAGCAATCAATCCTCCTCCTTTTTAACTATATACCTTTGTAAATATCAAGAGGACTTTTTGGGTGAAGGGTTAGGCTTGGGTTAAAGGTAGGTGGTTGGGTTAGTGGTTAGTAGAAAAAGGGCGAAAAGCGTAACGAGCGTCGGTTTTCGTAAGACTTTTTATTTTTGTAACTTTTATTTTGATGAAGCTATTATTCAAACAAAGTTATTTTTGATGAACTTGTTTGTTTATTTGTTTCTGCTTCATCATCAACACAAAATTATTATTATTATTATTATTATTAATTTTTTTTTTTTTTGAAAAGTCATACGAAAAACCGAGCTAATTACTAAAACAAAGGGTTAAAAATGAAAAAGGTTTTGGTGGGTAAAAGGGTGTTTGGTTTGGGTTTTGAAATGAAAAGGTTTAGGCTCAAAGGGGCTAACTAGGGGGATTTTGGGTAGGTGGTAAAAAAAAGAAAAATAATGGTGTAGAAATAAAAAGGGTTAGTCCTAATGCCTCCATCATTTACTTACTCGGGTTTTAAGTTGGTAAGGACCGGGAATGTATCGTCGTGGCAAGTTCTAGAGTCGTAAGAACCAAGCGGCTATTCACACAAGAAACGAAAAATGAGCATTTAGTTTAATGATATATAATTGTATGCTCAATAAAGGCTCAAAACTCACTTTTGTGGGAATGGGTTTTTATGTGATCAAGTATATATAATCAAATTTTAACTAAGTTTGCCATGCCTTTTCATAATTTTCTTATGTTGGTTCTTTTTATCACGATGCTATCGGTTGTAAATTTGTAAAAATATAACCTTTTTAGAACTTGAAATTCCCAAGTTAAACCTAGACAAGTAAAAAAAATGAAAATTTTTGAAAAAAATTTGGGGTGATTAGCGGTTCCAATAGAGTTTTGTGTAAGGCTTGTATTTAGGACTTGCAAGATTCAAGGTTTTAGCATCCCCCCCACACTTAAATTACACATTGTCCTCAATGTGTCCAAAAAATAAGTTTTTAGGTTGATTGAATGTGTAAAAAGTGGGTTAAAAACAAGATTTTATGGTACTGGGTAGCTGAACACGGGGTGGTGTTGGCTGAGCACGGCCCAGTGTCCAGACTGCCAGTACCAAAAGTAAACAGAAGGCTGGGCACGGGGGCGTGTTCAGTGAGCACGGCCCCGTGTCCAGGTACCTGAACTGGGCATTTCCTACAGAACCTCGGGCACGGGGCGTGTTGGGGTGAGCACGGCCCCGTGCTGAACTTGCTGTAATGAAGAAAAATTGTCGGGAGGCTCTGTTTTTGTGCATGGGTTGTTGGTTCAAGCTTCCCTTAGTATCCTTCACCATCCCGAGTGTGTTTTATTCCTAAAAATTAAAACTAAAGTAGAAAACATAAAAGTTAAACTAATCTAAAACTAAGGATAGTTCCGCGGAATGCCTCCGTGGTGCGCCACGTTTATAAGGGTCCTTGGCTAGACCCACCTTATCAGGTGGTTCTGGCTCATCTTCAATTAGGGGGTCGTCATTGCCGAATGGATATTTCATTGATCGCTCAAGGTCGACACTTTTTTTGAATGCCCCTAATTGAAGAGGTAGATTGTTATACTTCCGGTTTTTCAAAGCTTCGTGAGTTTTTACAAATGGTCGTCCCAACACTAGAGGAGCGTCATCGAGGATGACAAAGTCGGTCGGGATTACCATTTGATTTGTTTGAACCAATATATCTTCAACTACACCGATTGATTTTATTACTTTCCGATTGGATAGAAAAATGGGTATTTGAAGTGGAGAAAAATCACTAATACTTAATTTTTCGAAAATGTAGTTAGGCATTATGTTAACACAAAGATCTTTATCAATTGTGACATTACTAATAAATGAATTTTGAAAAAAACATGGAACCGGTGTAATGTTAATTTCAAATGGGTCTTCTTTTATTAGTGAGGTTTGATCAATAGTTAACTTAACACTTACCGTTTCGTCAATTTTAGTGTTAGTGTTTAACTCTTTTAAAAACTTAGCATGAGTGGGTACTAAACAATGATTTTCGAAAGAAGGTGACAAGAGATTAATTTCTTCAAAATTAGACTCTTCTTGAATTTTAACGTTGTCGAACTCACCTTTTTCGTTGTTTAACTCATGTGTCGGTTTTTCACTTATTTGTTCTTCCATTTTTACACTTTCAGTTATCTCTTCTTTATTTAATTCTTCTCTTGCGCGGGACTCCTCTTCCCTTGCGCGAGATTCTTTTATATAGCGATCGATAACTCTAAGGTGTTCTAATATCCTATCGGTCACTTCGGTTATAGAAAAAGAATCGGGATTTTCAAAGCTTGAATCCGGTTGTTCGATCCTTTGTTCCTCATAATACCCATATGAAGTAGATGGTTCACACCATTGTTCTTCATTGTAAGCATATGATGGATAAGGGTCGTAATTTTGTTCTTCATAATACTCATATGAGGTGGGTTGTTCACGCCATGGTTCCTCATAGTAAGCATACGAAGGTGGTGGCTCATATCTTGGTTCCTCAAAGTTTGAGTATGAAGGCTCATACCTTGGTTCATCAAAATATGAGTATGAGGGAGGAGGTTCATACCTTTGGTCTTCATAGGATGTGTATGAAGTTGGTGGCTCGTACCTGGGCTCCTCATAGTAGGTGTATGAATTGGATGGTTGATATGAGTGACAATATTGAACCGAGTGTGGGTTACGACAATTAGTGCAATAATTACTCCTATCATCATCCTCCTCATAGGTGTAGTTGTAACCTCCTGAGTATTGATCCATAAGAATCACTCAGCAAACCACAACCAAGTCTCGAGATCAGAAAAAAAAATAAAAACGAAAACAGAGGCTGGACACGGCCCCGTGTTCAGTGGACACGGCCCCGTGTACAGAATCTGTATCTGGGCGTTTTAATTAAATTTACTGATTTCGTTGAGCACGGGGCGTGTTCAGTGAGCACGGCCCGTGTTCAAGCTACTGTTACTGGGTGTTTTTATGAAAATGTGCATCACGGCCCCGTGTTCAGTGAACACGGCCCCGTGTACAGGTTACTGTAAATGCAAAACTAAACTAAAATGCAGAAAAATGTGTGCGTGTTTTAAAAAGGTTTTGAAAAACTGATTAGGCCGTCGATTTTAAGCTTTCTTAAAATCCTTGTGTCCCCGGCAGCGGCGCCAAAAACTTGATGCGTGTGAAGTGTTATATATATTAGGTGTATATTTTAAGCCCTTTAACACTTTTTAGCCAAGTTTTAAATTTATAAAACACGATATTTACTAACACTAAACACACATATGGGCAAGTGCACCCATCGTGAGCGTAGTATAGTGTTGGTAAGATACCGAGGTCGTCCAAGGACACAAGAGCTTTTAGTACCGGTTTATCCTCAACGTCTAATCAAATAAAAAGTTTAGAAAAATGTTTTAAACTAAGAAAAATAAAAACTAACTAAAATGCTGAAAATAAAAATAAAAGAAAAACAGATAGACAAGATGAATCACTTGGTTCCGACTCGTGTATAGTGTAACCTTTGATTATTTCCGCACTTTTGCACTTATTTAAGAGATTATCTTAGTTATTGTAGTAGGCCCCTCTTTTGAAGGTGACGTTACCCTCAACCCAGTAGTTTGAGTCAGCAAGGATACAATCCTAAAGGGTCGGATTATTGAAAGATAATTAATTAAGTTATTAATGCAAATTATGGTAGGCCCCTCTTTTGGAGGTGACGTTACCCTCGACTAAGTAGTCTGAGTCAGCAGGGATACAGTCCTAAATAGCCGAGTTATAGTATTAATAGTAGTTAACTTATGAGGGGATCAAAGAGTTTGGACCCCCGCCATCCAATACCGTTAAGTATTGAAGGAGGTCCTACTAAATTTGACCCAGGTCCATTGCAGGACCTCTAAACGCTGAACAATGGCAAGACTCTTACCAAACCGTTCCCTTAACCCCCGACCAGGTAGCCAACATACCTCCATATAGACCGTGGAGATATGAATGGTGAAAATCTTTTATTTTATATAGACAGTAAAATAATGTCAAGACACCACGGACAAACGATAAGGAAGAATCATCTTCAACATAAGAAACTAGTTATTAAAGTCATTAATACAAAACCAAATAAAAAGTGCGAAAAGATTAGAAATAAAAAGTATTACACTAGACACTTGTCTTCACCAAGTGATGTAAGAGACTTAGGCAAACATGGCCTTGATTGTCAAGAACTCTTACGATCAATCTTGGATCCCGAGACGACTCACACACTCTATGATGGACGATGGACAATGGATGATGGTGGTGGATGATGGTGTTATGGTGGTGGTGGGTGGTGGGTGAAGTGTGAGAGAGGTGGTGTGCCAAGGGATGGTTTGAGCTTGAGCCAAGCACTCCTATTTATAGGCTGAACAGAAGCTCGGGCACGGCCCCGTGTCCACATCCTTCTCTTTCTTCATTTAATGCAGCTTGTCTTATTAGTTGACCACGCCCCCGTGTCCGCTGAGCACGACCCCGTGTGCAGAAGAATCTTTGTACTATGAAGATTTGCCTAGATTGTGCGAATCTTATAGTTGACCACGGCCCCGTGTCCGCTGAGCACGGCCCCGTGGTGGGCAATAGAAGCTTCTACCACTTTGTCTTTTCTGCTGACACTTGGGCACGCCCCCGTGCTGGCTGAGCACGGGGCGTGTTCAGTCTTCTGTCTTCTTGTTTTGCTTGGGAAGATGCTGTCGTGGGGTCGGGCATGTCACGTCTGTTCCTTTTCTTGTATTTATGTTAGATTTTGCTGTCTTTTTGCTTCTTTTGTTAATTTGAGCTCATTTAATCCTGAAAATACAAAAGGAAGACAAAAGCACACTTTTTCCAACATTAGTACTAAAAAAAGGTTAGTTTTATGCCACAATTGATGTAATTTATATGTTGCATTTTGCACACATCAAATATTCATCCGAGAATGGTGTAATAGCCTCAAAGTATGGTGATGGGTAATATTTTAGTTTCAAAATTATGTTTTGCTTATGTGCACCGTTTTTCGTGTCAGTCTTGGTTGTTTGTTTAGGAGTTAGGATAATGGGACGATCCCATATAATGTCAAAACTCGTTGAATAATATAAAATGATTTTCTTTGTAAAAAAGTTTGGGCGTTCGAGTGGTCTAGTTCGCTCAAATGGCAGTTCCAGTTTTTGCAGCTTGAGGATTGACCAAACAAGCATGTAATTCACCCTAACTACTCGATTTACCCAAGAAAAGTTCGGATTTATTCCTCAATCTCCCATTATCGTCATTTAGTCATAAAATACTTAAAAGTTCCGACAGGTTCGTTAAACGATTATTTTGCCGCTTTTTGTTAAAACTAATATTTTTAACTTATAATTTTCATAACTATATATCCAGATTCAACTAGATTCTGGGAACTTTTATACAAGATCTTAATGATATATGTATTTTAGAAAGAAAAAAAAAACATTTTCAGAAAACACTAATTATTTATCACGCTTAATAATTTATTTTTAAAAATCCTTTTAGCCGATAAATTGGCGATTCATACCATCCGACTTCAAATAATTTCAAAATTTTACTGAACGGTCAAAATATAACTAGAAAATTCCTATAAAATTTTCAGAACCAACCGAGCTTTCTAAACTGGGTTTTCGGTTATCGAAAATTTGATAAAACACGATTTCTAAAACCATAGCTAGGGTTAACCAATGAACCCCAAATTTTGTGGGAATCGTTCTTGTGCCAAGTACAACCTCTCTGCAAAATTTTAAGATGTATTGAATATGTTTGCTAATTTCCTGAATTAACGCTATTAAATACCAATAAATTCACCAAAAATTCTCAAATTTTGCAGAGACAATATTTTTACACCACATAGCGTGCTCACGTGCATGGACATGTGCAATTGCAATAGAACCCATGGCATTTGTGCCAGCTTAATTGGGTTTGTCAGACCAATAGTACTATTCACACATGCCTATAGTTGATCACTCGTGTTAGTATAACTCAGATAATTCACATCAAAACACGTTTTCATGTGCAAGTATGTACGTATATAACATGCAATTCACCCCATGTAAAACAGTCTGAAAACAGTGTAGTTAAAACTCACTTAATAGCGTAATCCACGAAGGCTAACGAGGTGCAGTATCCACTAATCCAAACCTATTGTCAATATCGAGGGTTAACCAAAAAAAGTCTCAAGTCGGTAATTGCTTTATCTAAGGCTCGGATGGGCATATTCATCCGAAAATGGAATCGGTAGGGCGACAAGTATTGCCTTAGTGTCAAAATCAAGTCTGGTCGGGCTTCCGTTGCACCGTTTTATGTGTCGGTCGTGGTTAGTTGTTTTAGACGTTTGGAAAATGGCATGATCATATGAAATGTCCCAAATTGTTCATATTATAAAATGAATTGTTGTTTATTAAGGAAGTTCGGGTGTTACCCATGCCTAACTCGTTCAAATCTCAGTTTACGTTTTCGCCGTTGGTGAACTTCCAGGACTAGCGTGTATTGTACCCCAATTATCCAATTTACCCTGTAACAGTCCGAAATTACTCCAACTTTCCAATTATTACCCGTTTTTTTTATTAAAATGACGTATTTTAAACGCATAATTTCTAAAGTTGTATCTCACTTTAAAAAAATGCTAAAATTTTTATATAAACTTGTAAAAATATATATAAATCAGGAAAAATATTTTTAGAGTTTATTAAACTAATTTTATTAATTTTAATGTATCCTCTTTAAAAGTGTATTTAACCAATAAATTGGCGTTTACAATGATATGACTTTCAAAAATTCCCATAATTTTGTAGAAGCATCCCAATATATCTAGGAACTTTCTAGAAAAAATTTAGATTTTTCTGAATTTTCTAAACTAGTTTTCCGGTGACCAAAAGTTTGCGACAACACAATTTTTAAAACCATGTGTAAACTCAACCAATGAACCCGAAATTTTTCCATAATCTTTCCAATGTCAAACCCAACATATTCTCAAAATTTAGTGATTTATAGAGTCGGTTTGCTATTTTTCCTGAATTAACACCATTAAATACGATAAAATTCACTAAAAATTTCTAAAAAGTTCTAAAAATCACCAAAATTTTCTTGGGACTTATGTTCATCACATATGATCATCCTGCCAATATTCAAGTTTAAACAATACCCACGCAAAAAGTTATGCCTGATCAAATTTGTAACCCCTAAATTCGGTTTTCGGATCATATACCTAAGGTTTCTCGATATGTCAAGTGATTCCCGAACTTTCAAAGCCTGATTTTCTTTTTGTACAGTACCATATATTACATGCAACACAAAAATGCATTCACCCCTTGTCAATCAAGCCTTATAACCCATCTTTTTTGTTTAGGGCTTGATTTGTTCAGTTATTGTCGAATAGGTTGCGTTATTGATCCATAATCCATGTTTTTACATCATAAAACACCATATACAATCTTGTTACATCATATTCAAGTTATACCAGCCTTTGAGTGTTAAAAACATCAAGCTTTTATGTCTAAAATGGTTTCTTTTTGTCATAAACATGATTTAGGTATGAAAAATACAAGAAAAACTGATCAAAATCATGCAAATACCTTAAGTTTTGATGTGCTCTTGTAGTAATTTCGTGGTCTCAGTATGTAGAAGGGTTTAGAAGGCTTTAGAACTTGTAGAAGTTGGTGAAAATAAAAAAAAAACAGACAAGGGGGCTAGATAGTGCCGATCGAAACAAGGAGGGCCATTTGGGCAGGTTTGACTAGTCAAAGGCAGTTCTTGGGCCTCATGGATGAATATTATTTGCTTTTAACATTTAAGTTCGTTATCGGGTCTTAAACGCGCCCCCGGTTGGGTAAACAGACTTTTTTCGCGTGGTTTTTTCACGTTTTTTAAAAACAAACCCACCGGCAACGAAAACCCGAATGCTTTTATGTTTTTTATTAAAATACATCATATTAATATTCTATAAGTGTTTTTAGGCTTGACTGACTGGACAATGCATGTTTGGTCGTTTCCGTGTGCTTTATAATCAAAGGTATTTCGTTAACCGGAATTGTCTCGTTTAACGTGCCAACTACATGCTAAGGACACACACCTTATGTTATTGTCTAAGTATTATGTATAAGGGGCTGTTTGGCAACATCTGAATGGTTAAGTGTTGAACCAGTAAGAGGTCTGAACCATTAAGAGCTTGTATAATGCTTAACCGTTTAGAGGCAAATGTCTGACCAATTCAAATTAGAGGTCTTAACCACTCAGACTCTGATAAATCTTAACCATTCAGAGGCAAATGTCTGAACCATTCAGACATCTGCTCGTGAAACAAACAGTCTGAACCATTAAGTGCTGAACCAGTAAGAGGTCTGAACCATTAAGAGCCTCATTAAGAGGTAAACAAACAGCCCCTAAGTAATTCTGTACCCTGAAAATCATCTACGGCATTTTCTTTCGTATCTAAAATGTTATTGTTCGGTTTATGCACTGTTAAACGGAAATCTCCCGTTTAACTTGTTTTCAGCACCCTGCGGCATCAATATCGCATTGTTGGCTAATATTGTTCGTATGTTACTCATAACATACCATCGGACTCATCCGAGGCATGATTCGTATCGTTTCGTGAATCGTGTAAATCGTTCGCACAATTAGGGGTTACATGGTTTTGTCCCGATTGTCACAATACCGGCATTCGCCCTAACAACTGAAAGATAACACCCAAACATATAGTCATGATATGCTGAAAAGGATATCAACACGTATTTTACATCGATAAAAAAATATAAAAACAAACACACATGTTTTACATCGATCGAAAAATATATATAAAAACAAACACACATGTGGTCTAATTCGCTCAAATGGCATAAGCATGTCTGTACTAGACTATCATCATTGCCTGCTGGGTACCTATGATGCAGTCATACATGCGGCTACGATGATGAGCTTCCCCTGTCACGGCCATGGTGAGTGCTACCATCTACTCAAACAAATATCTCATCCAACTCCTAACCCTTGGTGAGTCAGGGGCTCCTCCTAAGGTGCTGGGATACCCCTAACTGGTGGAGGGGAGTCCTCTAAGGGACGTGAAGGCCCACCCGACTTGTATGTATGGTAGGGTGAGGAAAGTGTGGATTCATGCATCGGATCAATGAACCTAGCGGTCACTCTCAGTCGCATACTATTGGGGGAGGTGCGTGTGGGGATGTGGGGGGAGTAAAAGTTGGTACTGGCGTCGGCACCCGCCTATGCGCCGTTTGTCTAAGGCTAATGGCCGGGGGAGTGGGTGTATCAGATAGGGTAGGCGAGGTACGAGCTGTTGGGGTGTAGGGAGTAGAGGACCTGCTAACCCTAGGAATGGGAGTGAGAGATCGTGGAATGGTAATAGGGGTAGGGCTCCTCCTGGGCATGTCCGGGTAGTAATAAGGGTCCGAGGGATGACTATATGCCGATGTAGCGGGCTGGTAATGCGATGGGGAATGGTATAAACTCGTGACCTCAATCCCTCGTCGGGAAGGAAGCCTTGGAGGGTAACTGTCACAGCGATACCCGGACCGATCGGCCTCATCACTAGGTAGCTCATATGGAACTATAGAGTCCTCCTACTCCGACTCTGTCTCCTCAGACTCAACATTCGGATCCATCGACGGATCCTCCTCGTAACTCTGACAGGGGTTAGCCGACATCCTACCTGCGAGGAAGCAAGTTATAAAACAAGTGCTAATTACTGAATAATGTGGATACTATGCAAAAAGAATATATACACATACGTACACGTTGGCACGAAATGTTAATTATATGTATCCACTTTTGTTTTTGTTAGTGTTTATGTTAATTTCTTGTCATCTCTTAGTGACGTTCTCAGAACTCCTAAGTATAAGAAAATATGTTATTATGTTCCGGACAAGAGTAACTTATTTGCCCGACAAGACCATCCTGATAATAGCCACGATGTTTCAGTCACTACATGTGTTGATTTGTGGGAAGAAGATCTTATGATTATAGTCTAGGTTCACTAAGGATACCTAAATCTCTATAACCAATGGCTCTGATACCATCGTCTGTCACACCCCGTCATGCAACGGAAGCACACCACGAGATGAGACAGAATGCATGGAACAGACACATTGCTCACAAAGATGTTATATTATACATTACCAACGTGTTTTGTTACATTATTTAATTACACAACAACACGTAAGTTATGTCACACCCCGACCACGTAAAACAACAAAACGTGGCGGAAACGTCGGGGAGTGTTGTAACAGAATCATTGTTTCACAACCATGGATTTAAATAATTTCGTTTTATTGAACTCATTGTTTTAGTACAAATCAGATAATTACAATATTATCTTTCAAGTTTTAAAGTCACTAAGGCACGAGTCCGTCCTATGTATAGCATGTATCAACAATCATCACATAACAGCACCTGAAACATGTGTAAAAATAGGTACGTCAGCATAAAAATGCCTGTGAGATACATAGGTTTTATTTATGCATGGTTCATGACTTATAAGTTTAAAAGAATGTTTAATAAAAAGTAGTCATGAACCAAAAAATGTTTTCTTTATAAATCATGCGAGAATTTATAAGAAATTTGATGATATAAAAGAATGATGCATAAATAAATAATTAAGTAAAATGAGTTTATAAAATAATGTTTTGATAAAAAGGTTTTGTCGCAACCCTCGATCCCTTATCTATCCTGGGAACGGGCGGACGCGAACCCAGAGTTTCGGTGGTATCAGCTATTTAATCTTGCAGCGGAAATTACATCAGGACCGTAGTTAGGAAATGTTTATCAGAGTAAAACCACCATATTTAATATTAATCATCACATGGGTAAAACCCAAGTTTTTTATTACAATACATTTATAGGGATAAACCCTATTTTTATTGAATTTAAAACATCGTTTATTAGGTAACTTTTATAGCCACATTTTCCCCAAGCCTTTAGTGCTCTCCAGCTGGCTTTCTACTAATTGGCTGTTAAATTGGGTTACCTGAAACGCGTTTTGAAAAACATTTGTCAGTGGGAAATACTGGTGAGTGAATCCCAATTTAATCAAGTTTAAATAAAAAGTCACAGTGAACAGTATTGAGAGCGATCACATTGTTTATTTCTACACAATTACTCATTTTAGTACTGTCAAACCTGACTTGTGGGTCATATTACACATTGGCTAACTCATTGTCCAATGTTAACGTATTGTCATCCCGACTTACTACTCACAGTGTAGTAAATTTTGTATACAAAACCCCAACATACCGGCAGTAATTGAAGAACTACAAAGACTCAATCACCGCTTAATCGCATTGTAAAACATTTAAGGTTTTGTAAAATATTACAAAAAGGTTAACAAAAAGAGGATAAACTCACATTGCTATCTTATACTTCGCGTAAGGGTTTCCTGGATATAATCTATAATTTATACAAATGTACATTGGTTAGTACCATAACCCTTTGAAAATATTAATGATACCCTCCCCGAGACGGCATTCCAACAACTACGTTGGGCAGAACCACGACAGTTGTTACGGAATCCTAAATCAATCGGGCAGCGTATCTATTTACGAAACTGGGGTTATAATACTTACAACGGAGCAGGACCTTGCTAATTAGGGGGTATAATACTCAAATATTATGCCTAATACTTCAGAATTCGTTTAGAAAGAAAAGATGTGAGCGACTGAAATGAAATCCCGAGGCCTCCTTATATAGTTGCTAAAACTGGTCCTCTCGCGGCCCGCGTAAAACAAGCACAAGGCTTACGCGGCCCGCGTGGCTTAGGGGTCTAGGAGTAGCTAATCCGGGTCATGACTAGGTTCAACACGTTGCACGACACGTGTCAACACCGGGCTGCGCCACTATCTTGATCCTACGCGGCCCGCGTAAATGTAAGCTAAGGCTTATGCGGCCCGCATGAACTAAAGAAATCAAACAGGGTCAGGTTCTAACCCTTATACCGCCCGCGTAAAGGCTTTGGGGTGGGTCTACGCGGCCCGCCTCAGCTTAATATTTATTGTTTTTAATTTATTTTATATGTTATAACATATTTCGGGCTTGGTTTAAACATACGGGGTGTATTATAAGACATAAGGGAATATTTTAATATATACTGGGGTGTCAGAAATATTATGAGGGTGTTGGTTTTACCGAGGGTTGTTACATTCTCCCCACCTTGTTTTAGAGCTCGTCCTCGAGATCTACTGGAACAAATGCGGATATTTCCTTTGTATTTCAGATTCAAGTTCCCATGTGTACTCAGGTCCTCTTTTGGAGTCCCACTTCACTTTGACCAGAACTAATCTCTTATGCTTGAGATTCTTGACTTTCCTGTCTTCAATTTGTAGAGGCCTTTCTACAAATTTGAGTTGTTCATTTACCTCTATATCCTTGAGAGGTACTATCAAAGATTCATCAACTAAACATTTCTTGAGATTAGATACATGAAACACATCATGTATTCCTGTCATTTCCTCTGACAGTTGTAGCTGATAGGCTACAGGTCCTATTCTTCTAATAATCTCAAAAGGTCCAATATACATGGGACTTAGCTTTCCCCGTTTGATGAATCTTACTACTCCTTTCCAAGGAGAGACCTTCAATAATACTTTTTCCCCTACTTGAAATTCTAATGGTTTGCGTCGGTTATCGGCATAGCTCTTCTGTCGATCACGTGCTGCTTTTAGTCGTTCCTTGACTTGAATAATCTTATCAGTTGTTTCTTGCACTATCTCAGGTCCAGATAGTTGCTTTTCTCCAATTTCTGCCCAACAGACTGGGGTTCGACACTTTCGTCCATAAAGTGCTTCAAATGGTGCAGCATTGATACTTGTGTGATAACTATTGTTATAAGAAAATACTATTAAAGGTAAGTGATCATCCCAATTACCTCCGAAATCAATTACACAAGCTCTAAGCATGTCTTCCATTGTCTGGATTGTCCTTTCACTCTGTCCATCTGTTTGAGGATGATAAGCTGTGCTCAATTTTAACTTGGTTCCCATTGCCTTTTGGAAACTTGACCAAAAATGAGAGGTAAATCGGCTATCTCTATCAGAAACAATTGATAAAGGAATGCCATGTAAAGAAACAATTTCATTTACATATAATTTAGCTAATTGTTCCATACTGAAAGTGTCTTTCATTGGCAGGAAATGAGCTGACTTGGTTAGTCTATCTACAATCACCCAGATTGTATCATTTCCTTTCTTTGTTTTGGGTAATTTGGTAACAAAATCCATTGTTATCAATTCCCATTTCCATATTGGCATTTCTAATTGTTGTAGAAATCCTGAGGGCTTCTGGTGTTCAGCCTTAACTTGTGAACAAGTTAGACATTTAGAAACATAGGCTGCTATGTCCTTCTTCATTCCTATCCACCAGAAATTTTTCCTTAAATCCTGGTACATTTTATCACTCCCTGGATGCATCGTATATTTAGACTTATGGGCTTCTTCTAATATACGATTACGCAGGTTTCCTAATTTAGGTATCCACATTCTCTTTTTATGGAATCTCCAAATTCCATCTATTCCTTGTTCCAATTCTTTTAGCATACCTTTTAATTTTTCAGTATCTTCCTTGATTACTGATTCTTGTGCTTCTCTTATCTGATCATTTAAATCTACTTGCAGATTTAATTTAAGAGAACGTACCCTTTTTATCTTTTCATGATACTTTCGACTTAAAGCATCTGCTACTACATTTGCTCTTCCTTCATGATACTGGATATCACAATCATAGTCACTAAGCATCTCCATCCAGCGTCTTTGTCTCATATTCAATTCCTTTTGCTTGAAAATATACCTTAAACTCTTATGATCAGTGAATATGGTAAACTTACTACCATAAAGGTAATGTCTCCAAATCTTAAGAGCAAAAATTATAGCTCCTAACTCTAAATCATGGGTTGAATAATTCTCTTCATGATTCTTAAGTTGTCTCGATGCGTAAGCTATAACCTTTTGTCGTTGCATTAATACACATCCATAACCTAACTTAGAAGCATCACAGTAGACTACAAAGTCTTCAGTTCCTTCTGGTAATGCTAGTATAGGTGTATGGGTTAATCTTTGCTTAAGGATTCTAAAAGCTTCTTCTTGTTTTAATCCCCATTCAAACTTAACAGATTTACAGGTTAATTTGGTTAAGGGAATGGCTATTCTAGAAAAATCTTGAATAAATCTTCTATAGTAACCGGCCAAACCTAAGAAACTTCTAACCTCGGTTGGTGACTCAGGGGTTTTCCATTTAGTAATTGCTTCGATCTTTGTTGGATCTACATGAATTCCTTCATGATTGACTAGGTGTCCGAGAAACTGTACCTGTTCTAACCAAATTTCGCACTTAGAAAATTTAGCATAAAGCTTTTCCTTACTTAATAAACTTAAAAGTGCGTGCAAATGCTTTGCATGATCCTCTTTATTCTTAGAGTAAATGAGAATATCATCTATGAAAACAATTATGAATTTATCCAAATATGGCTTACATATTCGGTTCATCATGTCCATAAATGCAGCTGGGGCATTGGTTAAACCAAATGGCATGACAGTAAACTCATAATGGCCATACCTTGTTCTGAAAGCGGTCTTAGGAATGTCCTCTTCCTGTACCTTTAATTGATGATATCCTGACCTTAAATCGATTTTAGAGAAAAATCGAGCTCCTTGTAGTTGATCAAACAAATCATCGATTCTCGGTAATGGGTACCGATTCTTAATCGTGACTTTGTTTAATTCACGGTAATCAATACACATACGCATTGATCCGTCCTTCTTTTTAACAAACAGTATCGGCGCTCCCCATGGCGACGAACTTGGTTGTATAAATCCTTTCTCCAACAATTCGTCTAATTGTTTCTTCAATTCCTGCATTTCGGCGGGTGCCAAACGGTAAGGTGCTTTGGCAATTGGTGCTGTTTTTGGTAATAGGTGAATTCTGAATTCAACTTCTCTGTCTGGAGGTAGTCCTGGTAATTCTTCTGGAAAGACATCTGAAAACTGAGACACTACTGAAATGTCTTTTAGTTATTTTCCTTTAGTGTTAGTGATTATGGAAATCATATACACTATAGAACCTTTTCTTATATAGCTTGCAGTTTTCATCACAGAGATGAATTTTGTGGATCTAGAGGGCTTATCTCCCTTAATTGTAATCGTTTTACCTTTTGGTGAATTTACTTGAATTGACTTTTAATCACATAAAATACTGGCTTTATTGGCTATTAACCAATCCATTCCTAAAACAACATCAAATTCTGCCAGATTCATGGGATAAAGGTTTGCAATAAATTTCTGATTTAAAATTTCTATTCTTGCTCCCTGCAAGATTTCAGAAATCCTAACGGTTTCTCTATTAGCTGTCTTTACTAGACATTCTTGTGGTAGTTTAGTTAATGACTGATTTAGAAATTTGCAAAATGACGTATTAATAAAACTTTGGTTTGCACCAGAGTCAAATAATACTTTAGCAAAAATATCATTAACTAAAAACGTACCAGCTATGACATCTGGAATCATCTTAGCTTCATCTGCAGTCTAAACAAATGCTCTAGCATTTTGAGTATTCTTGTAGTTTGCAGCTGGGGTTAGTTTTGGACAATTTGGCCTGATATGACCTTTTTCTCCACAGTTGTAGCATAGTCCATTACTGGATTTCTTCCTGCAATTTTCTTCCTTATGCCCTGGCATCTTGCAATAATTGCAAAGAGCGGAGCATTTTCCCAAATGTTTTTTCTTGCAGACTTTGCAGAAAGGTGCAGAGGTAGAACCCATATTCCTACGGCTGTAATTCCCATAACGTAATTCTTGGGTAAGCCTTTGGGTTAGGTTCCTTCTTTGATCTTCTTCTCGGGTACGGACTAATTCATCTGTCAATGTATTTGCTAGTTCTACAGCTTCTTCTATGGTTTGAGGTCTAGCTGCCTTGACTACGTGTCTTATCTCTCCAATTAATCCCCAAATATAATGGGAGATTAACACTGGTTCTGGTGAAGCAAGAGTTGGCACTATTCTAGCATATTCGAAGAATATTTTAGTATATCCCTTACTATCCACACCAGTCATCCTAAGGTTTAGGAATTTGTTTGCTATATGTTCCTTTTCATTAGGTGGGCAGAATTTCCTTTCTACATTGTTCTTGAATTCTTCCCATTCCATGTTGTAGGTTTTATCACTTCCTCTTGATTGGAGGGTAGTGTTCCACCATTCTAGCGCTGAATTCTTAAATAGATTAGAAGCAAACAGTATCTTATCTTCTTCAGCACACTTGCTTATTCTTAAGACTGCCTCAGTCTTCTCTATCCAACGTAGAGTTGCAATAGCCCCTTCGTTGCCTAAGAATTCCATTGGTTTACAAGACCAGAATTCTTTATAAGAACAACCATAAGGCATGGTTCTTCTCTTTTTGGGAATAGGCATTTGAAGTACAGGTCCATTGTTCACGCTGTTTTCAGGTTTGATGGGTCGCTTACTGCTATGCTTACTTTTATTATTCGCTTCTTGAATAGTTTGAATAATAAATGGCATTGCATCTATAATTCCTTGTGCCACTATATGTTGAACAACACTATTATCCATCTGGTTTCCATTGTTATTGATGCTTGGATTCTCATTAACCATGTTAATGTTACTCTGGTTATCATTATTCAGATTTCCTTGATTTCCTCCATCGGCCATCTGAATTTTAAACATTTTTCCCATATTAATATCACAAGATAATATTTAATATAGTTAATCATATGATACGCAATCTAGCCAAAAACGTCGATCATTGCGACTTGTACTCTATTTTCATATACTATTATGCATCTATTACATTCTAGTACTGAAATAAAAATTACAATACCAACAGAAATAGAATCACACTAATAGTAATATGCATCCGTACACACATATTTTATTTTATTTTATTATATTGCTATTACTATTATCATTTCCTCCATCATATCACGGATATGGATTTATCCAAAAATCCATATTGCGCTCATCGTATTTCCATACGAGACGCTCTCCTACCTGACGCATTCTCTCACTGCTTTCTAAAATTTCCTCCCCGAAAGTCCTAAGTTCTTGCACGTTTTCTGCACTCATTGGGGGTGCAGGTTCTAAGACTGGGTTCGGAATCTGGGGTGCGGGTTCCTGATATGGGGGTGAAAGTTCCTGAAATTGGTAAGGATCTTCTAAGATCTCCCTAATGTAGTTATCATGGTAATAGGGATCTAAAGGGTCCATACCTGGATAGGCTCCTATGGGTGTGTCTTCATGAATAGGGTAACGATGCACAAAGTCCCTATTATAGTCCCACCAGGGGTCGTAATTTGGGTCTAGGGGGTTTGGTGCAGGTACCCTAGGGATTTCTTCTGGGTTAAAGTCGTGCATCTCCACTTGATTGTCAAGATTTTCTATCTCCGTGGGTTGGTCTGGGTTTTGTGGTTGTGGGGCTACTAGTTGTTCCAGACTCGGGTCAGCAGCAGTTGTAGCTAGGATATGGAAATTGGCTAGGCTTCTATTAAGCATATCCTGCGTATGGGCATCTGTCTCTCGCTTAGCAGCTGCTAGAACTCTTTGCTGTTGCAACTTTCGCATTCTTTTCCTACGAGCAAAGGCTTCCTTACTGAACCATACTCGTTTCTTATGAGGGAATGGCTCTTCTGACTGTGCTTTAAAAGCAAACACTCCTTCTTCCTGATCAGCAGTATACCCAGAAAGGGCAGGCTGTGACGAGGTACCTTCACTCCTAGGTGATTCAGACAACTGACGACTCATGTCTGAGGGTCCTTGATCACTCATACTGTAAACTAACAGATAGTCAAATAACACATAACAAATAAATACAGTTATGCACATATTTCCATTATTTCCTAACACAAAATTTAGAATGTAAGTGTTAGCAGAACACTTCTTTGGCTCAGACCAGTGGCTAGGCTCTGATACCACCTTCTGTCGCAACCCCCGATCCCTTATCTATCCTGGGAACGGGCGGACGCGAACCCAGAGTTTCGGTGGTATCAGCTATTTAATCTTGCAGCGGAAATTACATCAGGACCGTAGTTAGGAAATGTTTATCAGAGTAAAACCACCATATTTAATATTAATCATCACATGAGTAAAACCCAAGTTTCTCATTACAATACATTTATAGGGATAAACCCTATTTTTATTGAATTTAAAACATCGTTTATTAGGTAACTTTTATAGCCACATTTTCCCCAAGCCTTTAGTGCTCCCCAGCTGGCTTTCTACTAATTGGCTGTTAAATTGGGTTACCTGAAACGCGTTTTGAAAAACATTTGTCAGTGGGAAATACTGGTGAGTGAATCCCAATTTAATCAAGTTTAAATAAAAAGTCACAGTGAACAGTATTGAGAGCGATCACATTGTTTATTTCTACACAATTACTCCTTTTAGTACTGTCAAACCTGACTTGTGGGTCATATTACACATTGGCTAACTCATTGTCCAATGTTAACGTATTGTCATCCCGACTTACTACTCACAGTGTAGTAAATTTTGTATACAAAACCCCAACATACCGGCAGCAATTGAAGAACTACAAAGACTCAATCACTGCTTAATCGCATTGTAAAACAATTAAGGTTTTGTAAAATATTACAAAAAGATTAACAAAAAGAGGATAAACTCACATTGCTATCTTATACTTCGCGTAAGGGTTTCCTGGATATAATCTATAATTTATACAAATGTACATTGGTTAGTACCATAACCCTTTGAAAATATTAATGATACGCTCCCCGAGACGGCATTCCAACAACTACGTCGGGCGGGAACCACGACAGTTGTTACGGAACCCTAAATCAATCGGGCAGCGTATCTATTTATGAAAATGGGGTTATAATACTTACAACGGAGCAGAACCTTGCTAATTAGGGGGTATAATACTCAAATATTATGCCTAATACTTCAGAATTCGTTTAGAAAGAAAAGATGTGAGCGACTGAAATGAAATCCCGAGGCCTCCTTATATAGTTGCTAAAACTGGTCCTCTCGCGGCCCGCGTAGAACAAGCACAAGGCTTACGCGGCCCGCGTGGCTTAGGGGTCTAGGCGTAGCTGATCCGGGTCATGACTGGGTTCAACACGTTGCACGACACGTGTCAACACCGGGCTGCGCCACTATCTTGATCCTACGCGGCCCGCGTAAATGTAAGCTAAGGCTTACGCGGCCCGCATGAACTAAAGAAATCAAACAGGGTCAGGTTCTAACCCTTATACCGCCCGCGTAAAGGCTTTGGGGTGGGTCTACGCGGCCCGCCTCAGCTTAATATTTATTGTTTTTAATTTATTTTATATTTTATAACATATTTCGGGCTTGGTTTAAACATACGGGGTGTATTATAAGACATAAGGGAATATTTTAAGATATACTGGGGTGTCAGAAATATTATGAGGGAGTTGGTTTTACCGAGGGTTGTCACACGTATGCACTGGACCTTACGGTCCGTAAAGCATGCCCAGTGATAGAAACTTGATTTTCAGCTGCAGTTTGATAATTCAGGGACTTTCATGCAATTCTCTTGTTTTGGGCTCCAAGTAAACGACTCTCCAAATAATACCAGCTGTCCATAACACATGTATGGTCAGATTTCATTGCTTGAAGGCCAAATAAACACTTGTAATGATCTTGTTCATCATCTACAACTATAAATACCCACCTTCACTTCCTCATTCTTTGCTCATTTCCTTCTTTTCTCCTCTCTAATCTGAATTGGGAGCTCTCTCATCTGATTGGAAGCTTATTCTTTGTAGAAAAGATAGCAAGGACCTTTAGTGAGCATTCCTTCATTCTTTTATTTTGCTTACTAGTTTAAAAAGTCAAACAGTGTTTGACTTTCAGTTTGACCAGTCAATGGTCAACGCAAAGTTCGTTTGAACTTTGTAACGTGATCGTAATCACGATGGTTATAATCCTCAGCGATTATACCTACTGATTACCACGTTAACTAGGCGTAGTGACGAGTCAAAGTTTCGGTCAAAATGCGTTTTAGCACGCATCTTGCAACGGAACTACTTTTAGGTATCAAAACACTTTGTTTTGATACCAAATCAGTTTTCTAAATTAGTTAAACATGTTTTGACATGTTTAACTCGTCACTACTAGTTTGGTGCTTGTTTAGGGTCGTAAGCTAAGCGGTCTAAACAACCGCTTAGACTTTCGAACCCGACCCATTTGGTCGATCATTAGGATCCGACCAAGCATGATTAGTGATCATAGTTGCATAGGGAATAACCTCTGAGGTTATACCTTATGATCACATAGGATTGGTTAGCTATTCGTTAAGTAGTGTACATGCCCAAAGGAAATGACCAAAATGCCCTTTTGAAACATAAAACCATATTGTGCATATGTGAACATATTTTTGACATCTAATCTGATTTAGTAACATGTTAGGGTATAATTGGGCATGTAAGACTTGACATATCTCATAGATAACCATCCGACCATAGTTTTACGCAACCGACGCATTATAGTAGCTTAAACTACCATAATGGGTCAAAACGGGTCAAAAGCACTTAGGTAGACTTTTAAATCAGAATGTTAGCTCTATTAAATCATACCATATGAGTTCAATTACTCATTTGATTTATAGAACATCATTCTATCCTATCTCCCGATTTAGGATCCGATTAATAAAATAGTTGCCTATATTAGGTGCCGTTTGATTTCGTACTCCTTCTAGCTTTGCTTGGTTGTTATTCAAGACTTCTAAGCACCCTCAAGTGAGTACATAGTCCCCTCTTTTACTTTTTTCAATGTATTGGGGTGAAGCATGTGTACCTATTTGTTATGTTCACGATTTCAAAGTATAATTGATTATACATATTAGTACTCATCTTTTGACAAACCAAATGATTATTTATGGTTTAAACACCAATTTTTCATAGATTATAAAAATTAATTGTTGAATTGTACTTATTTATGTTCACAAGACCGATTGGTAGTATGATATAGCGCTATAGGATTTGACACCCCATTCCTGTTGTCATGGAATGTCTGAAACCAATTTGTTTCTCCATCCAAATAGGGATTGCCTTTGTGGTATCCCTATAGTCTCAAAGGTGTATTTTGATGCACTAGGTCTGATTGAACTCTTAAATCACACTTTTATTGTATATTTTATTATACTTCTAAAGGTGTAGTTAGATATACTCTCATGTGTGATATTGTACAAAACAACATATATTTTGTTATCTACCAAAACATATTTTAAATATGTTATTTATTAAACCAAGACATAGTTTAATATGTTATACATAAATCCAAAGTATATTTTTGATATACTATCGAAAATGATTATTTTGACAACCAAAGTATATTTAATATACTATCTGTTTAACGATGTTGGAACCGAAATATATTTTGATATATTACCTAATCGACTTTCTTAAAACCAAAGTATACTTCTATATATACTACAAACCTGTAACAACCCTCGGTAAACCAACACCCTCATAATATTTCTGACACCCCAGTATATCTTAAAATATTCCCTTATGTCTTATAATACACCCCGTATGTTTAAACCAAGCCCGAAATATGTTATAACATATAAAATAAATTAAAAACAATAAATATTAAGCTGAGGCGGGCCGCGTAGACCCACCCCAAAGCCTTTACGCGGGCGGTATAAGGGTTAGAACCTGACCCTGTTTGATTTCTTTAGTTCATGCGGGCCGCGTAAGCCTTAGCTTACATTTACGCGGGCCGCGTAGGATCAAGATAGTGGCGCAGCCCGGTGTTGACACGTGTCGTGCAACGTGTTGAACCTAGTCATGACCCGGATCAGCTACGCCTAGACCCCTAAGCCACGCGGGCCGCGTAAGCCTTGTGCTTGTTCTACGCGGGCCGCGAGAGGACCAGTTTTAGCAACTATATAAGGAGGCCTCGGGATTTCATTTCAGTCGCTCACATCTTTTCTTTCTAAACGAATTCTGAAGTATTAGGCATAATATTTGAGTATTATACCCCCTAATTAGCAAGGTTCTGCTCCGTTGTAAGTATTATAACCCCAGTTTCGTAAATAGATACGCTGCCCGATTGATTTAGGGTTCCGTAACAACTGTCGTGGTTCTGCCCGACGTAGTTGTTGGAATGCCGTCTCGGGGAGGGTATCATTAATATTTTCAAAGGGTTATGGTACTAACCAATGTACATTTGTATAAATTATAGATTATATCCAGGAAACCCTTACGCGAAGTATAAGATAGCAATGTGAGTTTATCATCTTTTTGTTAACCTTTTTGTAATATTTTACAAAACCTTAAATGTTTTACAATGCGATTAAGCGGTGATTGAGTCTTTGTAGTTCTTCAATTACTGCCGGTATGTTGGGGTTTTGTATACAAAATTTACTACACTGTGAGTAGTAAGTCGGGATGACAATACGTTAACATTGGACAATGAGTTAGCCAATGTGTAATATGACCCACAAGTCAGGTTTGACAGTACTAAAAGGAGTAATTGTGTAGAAATAAACAATGTGATCGCTCTCAATACTGTTCACTGTGACTTTTTATTTAAACTTGATTAAATTGGGATTCACTCACCAGTATTTCCCACTGACAAATGTTTTTCAAAACGCGTTTCAGGTAACCCAATTTAACAGCCAATTAGTAGAAAGCCAGCTGGGGAGCACTAAAGGCTTGGGGAAAATGTGGCTATAAAAGTTACCTAATAAACGATGTTTTAAATTCAATAAAAATAGGGTTTATCCCTATAAATGTATTGTAATGAGAAACTTGGGTTTTACTCATGTGATGATTAATATTAAATATGGTGGTTTTACTCTGATAAACATTTCCTAACTACGGTCCTGATGTAATTTCCGCTGCAAGATTAAATAGCTGATACCACCGAAACTCTGGGTTCGCGTCCGCCCGTTCCCAGGATAGATAAGGGATCGGGGGTTGCGACAGAAGGTGGTATCAGAGCCTAGCCACTGGTCTGAGCCAAAGAAGTGTTCTGCTAACACTTACATTCTAAATTTTGTGTTAGGAAATAATGGAAATATGTGCATAACTGTATTTATTTGTTATGTGTTATTTGACTATCTGTTAGTTTACAGTATGAGTGATCAAGGACCCTCAGACATGAGTCGTCAGTTGTCTGAATCACCTAGGAGTGAAGGTACCTCGTCACAGCCTGCCCTTTCTGGGTATACTGCTGATCAGGAAGAAGGAGTGTTTGCTTTTAAAGCACAGTCAGAAGAGCCATTCCCTCATAAGAAACGAGTATGGTTCAGTAAGGAAGCCTTTGCTCGTAGGAAAAGAATGCGAAAGTTGCAACAGCAAAGAGTTCTAGCAGCTGCTAAGCGAGAGACAGATGCCCATACGCAGGATATGCTTAATAGAAGCCTAGCCAATTTCCATATCCTAGCTACAACTGCTGCTGACCCGAGTCTGGAACAACTAGTAGCCCCACAACCACAAAACCCAGACCAACCCATGGAGAATAGAAAATCTTGACAATCAAGTGGAGATGCACGACTTTAACCCAGAAGAAATCCCTAGGGTACCTGCACCAAACCCCCTAGACCCAAATTACGACCCCTGATGGGACGATATTAGGGACTTTGTGCATCGTTACCCTATTCATGAAGACACACCCATAGGAGCCTATCCAGGTATGGACCCTTTAGATCCCTATTACCATGATAACTACATTAGGGAGATCTTAGAAGATCCTTACCAATTTCAGGAACTTTCACCCCCATATCAGGAACCCGCACCCCAGATTCCGAACCCAGTCTTAGAACCTGCACCCCCAATGAGTGCAGAAAACGTGCAATAACTTAGGACTTTCGGGGAGGAAATTTTAGAAAGCAGTGAGAGAATGCGTCAGGTAGGAGAGCGTCTCGTATGGAAATACGATGAGCGCAATATGGATTTTTGGATAAATCCATATCCGTGATATGATGGAGGAAATGATAATAGTAATAGCAATATAATAAAATAAAATAAAATATGTGTGTACGGATGCATATTACTATTAGTGTGATTCTATTTCTGTTGGTATTGTAATTTTTATTTCAGTACTAGAATGTAATAGATGCATAATGGTATATGAAAATAGAGTACAAGTCGCAATGATCGACGTTTTTGGCTAGATTGCGTATCATATGATTAACTATATTAAATATTATCTTGTGATATTAATATAGGAAAAATGTTTAAAATTCAGATGGCCGATGGAGGAAATCAAGGAAATCTGAATAATGATAACCAGAGTAACATTAACATGGTTAATGAGAATCCAAGCATCAATAACAATGGAAACCAGATGGATAATAGTGTTGTTCAACATATAGTGGCACAAGGAATTATAGATGCAATGCCATTTATTATTCAAACTATTCAAGAAGCGAATAATAAAAGTAAGCATAGCAGTAAGCGACCCATCAAACCTGAAAACAGCGTGAACAATGGACCTGTACTTCAAATGCCTATTCCCAAAAAGAGAAGAACCATGCCTTATGGTTGTTCTTATAAAGAATTCTGGTCTTGTAAACCAATGGAATTCTTAGGCAACGAAGGGGCTATTGCAACTCTACGTTGGATAGAGAAGACTGAGGCAGTCTTAAGAATAAGCAAGTGTGCTGAAGAAGATAAGATACTGTTTGCTTCTAATCTATTTAAGAATTCAGCGCTAGAATGGTGGAACACTACCCTCCAATCAAGAGGAAGTGATAAAACCTACAACATGGAATGGGAAGAATTCAAGAACAATGTAGAAAGGAAATTCTGCCCACCTAATGAAAAGGAACATATAGCAAACAAATTCCTAAACCTTAGGATGACTGGTGTGGATAGTAAGGGATATACTAAAATATTCTTCGAATATGCTAGAATAGTGCCAACTCTTGCTTCACCAGAACCAGTGTTAATCTCCCATTATATTTGGGGATTAATTGGAGAGATAAGACACGTAGTCAAGGCAGCTAGACCTCAAACCATAGAAGAAGCTGTAGAACTAGCAAATACATTGACAGATGAATTAGTCCGTACCCGAGAAGAAGATCAAAGAAGGAACCTAACCCAAAGGCTTACCCAAGAATTACGTTATGGGAATTACAGCCGTAGGAATATGGGTTCTACCTCTGCACCTTTCTGCAAAGTCTGCAAGAAAAAACATTTGGGAAAATGCTCCGCTCTTTGCAATTATTGCAAGATGCCAGGGCATAAGGAAGAAAATTGCAGGAAGAAATCCAGTAATGGACTATGCTACAACTGTGGAGAAAAAGGTCATATCAGGCCAAATTGTCCAAAACTAACCCCAGCTGCAAACAACAAGAATACTCAAAATGCTAGAGCATTTGTTCTGACTGCAGATGAAGCTAAGATGATTCCAGATGTCATAGCTGGTACGTTTTTAGTTAATGATATTTTTGCTAAAGTATTATTTGACTCTGGTGCAAACCAAAGTTTTATTAATACGTCATTTTTCAAATTTCTAAATCAGTCATTAACTAAACTACCACAAGAATGTCGAGTAGAGACAGCTAATGGAGAAACCGTTAGGATTTCTGAAATCTTGCAGGGAGCAAGAATAGAAATTTTAAATCGGAAATTTATTGCAAACCTTTATCCCATGAATCTGGCAGGATTTGATGTTGTTTTAGGAATGGATTGGTTTATAGCCAATAAAGCCAGTATTTTATGTGATCAAAAGTCAATTCAAGTAAATTCACCAAAAGGTAAAACGATTACAATTAAGGGAGATAAGCCCTCTAGATCCACAAAATTCATCTCTGTGATGAAAACTGCAAGCTATATAAGAAAAGGTTCTATAGTGTATATGATTTCCATAATCACTAACACTAAAGGAAAAGAACTAAAAGATATTTCAGTAGTGTCTTAGTTTTCAGATGTCTTTCTAGAAGAATTACCAGGACTACCTCCAGACAGAAAAGTTGAATTCAGAATTCACCTACTACCAGAAACAGCACCAATTGCCAAAGCACCTTACCGTTTGGCACCCGCCGAAATGCAGGAATTGAAGAAACAATTAGACGAATTGTTGGAGAAAGGATTTATACAACCAAGTTCGTCGCCATGGGGAGCGCCGATACTGTTTGTTAAAAAGAAGGACGGATCAATGCGTATGTGTATTGATTACCGTGAATTAAACAAAGTCACGATTAAGAATCGGTACCCATTACCGAGAATCGATGATCTGTTTGATCAACTACAAGGAGCTCGATTTTTCTCTAAAATCGATTTAAGGTCAGGATATCATCAATTAAAGGTACAGGAAGAGGACATTCCTAAGACCGCTTTCAGAACAAGGTATGGCCATTATGAGTTTACTGTCATGCCATTTGGTTTAACCAATGCCCCAGCTGCATTTATGGACATGATGAACCGAATATGTAAGCCATATTTGGATAAATTCATAATTGTTTTCGTAGATGATATTCTCATTTACTCTAAGAATAAAGAGGATCATGCAAAGCATTTGCACGCACTTTTAAGTTTATTAAGAAAGGAAAAGCTTTATGCTAAATTTTCTAAGTGCGAATTTTGGTTAGAACAGGTACAGTTTCTCGGACACCTAGTCAATCATGAAGGAATTCATGTAGATCCAACAAAGATCGAAGCAATTACTAAATGGAAAACCCCTGAGTCACCAACCGAGGTTAGAAGTTTCTTAGGTTTGGCCGGTTACTATAGAAGATATATTCAAGATTTTTCTAGAATAGCCATTCCCTTAACTAAATTAACCTGTAAATCTGTTAAATTTGAATGGGGATTAAAACAAGAAGAAGCTTTTAGAATCCATAAGCAAAGATTAACCCATACACCTATACTAGCATTACCAGAAGGAACTGAAGACTTTGTAGTCTACTGTGATGCTTCTAAGTTAGGTTATGGATGTGTATTAATGCAACGACAAAAGGTTATAGCTTACGCATCGAGACAACTTAAGAATCATGAAGAGAATTATTCAACCCATGATTTAGTGTTCGGAGCTATAATTTTTGCTCTTAAGATTTGGAGACATTACCTTTATGGTAGTAAGTTTACCATATTCACTGATCATAAGAGTTTAAGGTATATTTTCAAGCAAAAGGAATTGAATATGAGACAAAGACGCTGGATGGAGATGCTTAGTGACTATGATTGTGATATCCAGTATCATGAAGGAAGAGCAAATGTAGTAGCAGATGCTTTAAGTCGAAAGTATCATGAAAAGATAAAAAAGGGTACGTTCTCTTAAATTAAATCTGCAAGTAGATTTAAATGATCAGATAAGAGAAGCACAAGAATCAGTAATCAAGGAAGATACTGAAAAATTAAAAGGTATGCTAAAAGAATTGGATCAAGGAATAGATGGAATTTGGAGATTCCATAAAAAGAGAATGTGGATACCTAAATTAGGAAACCTGCGTAATCGTATATTAGAAGAATCCCATAAGTCTAAATATACGATGCATCCAGGGAGTGACAAAATGTACCAGGATTTAAGGAAAAATTTCTGGTGGATAGGAATGAAGAAGGACATAGCAGCCTATGTTTCTAAATGTCTAACTTGTTCACAAGTTAAGGCTGAACACCAGAAGCCCTCAGGATTTCTACAACACTTAGAAATGCCAGTATGGAAATGGGAATTGATAACAATGGATTTTGTTACCAAATTACCCAAAACAAAGAAAGGAAATGATACAATCTGGGTGATTGTAGATAGACTAACCAAGTCAGCTCATTTCCTACCAATGAAAGAAACTTTCAGTATGGAACAATTAGCTAAATTATATATAAATGAAATTGTTTCTTTACATGGCATTCCTTTATCAATTGTTTCTGATAGAGATAGCCGATTTACCTCTCATTTTTGGTCAAGTTTCCAAAAGGCAATGGGAACCAAGTTAAAATTGAGCACAGCTTATCATCCTCAAACAGATGGACAGAGTGAAACGACAATTCAGACAATGGAAGACATGCTTAGAGCTTGTGTAATTGATTTCGGAGGTAATTGGGACGATCACTTACCTTTAATAGAATTTTCTTATAACAATAGTTATCACACAAGTATCAATGCTGCACCATTTGAAGCACTTTATGGACGAAAGTGTCGAACCCCAGTCTGTTGGGCAGAAATTGGAGAAAAGCAACTATCTGGACCTGAGATAGTGCAAGAAACAACTGATAAGATTATTCAAGTCAAGGAACGACTAAAAGCAGCACGTGATCGACAGAAGAGCTATGCCGATAACCGACGCAAACCATTAGAATTTCAAGTAGGGGAAAAAGTATTATTGAAGGTCTCTCCTTGGAAAGGAGTAGTAAGATTCATCAAACGGGGAAAGCTAAGTCCCAGGTATATTTGACCTTTTGAGATTATTAGAAGAATAGGACCTGTAGCCTATCAGCTACAACTGCCAGAGGAAATGGCAGGAATACATGATGTGTTTCATGTATCTAATCTCAAGAAATGTTTAGTTGATGAATCTTTGATAGTACCTCTCAAGGATATAGAGGTAAATGAACAACTCAAATTTGTAGAAAGGCCTCTATAAATTGAAGACAGGAAAGTCAAGAATCTCAAGCAAAAGACATTAGTTCTGGTCAAAGTGAAGTGGGACTCCAAAATAGGACCTGAGTACACATGGGAACTTGAATCTGAAATACAAAGGAAATATCCGCATTTGTTCCAGTAGATCTCGAGGACGAGCTCTAAAACAAGGTGGGGAGAATGTAACAACCCTCGGTAAAACCAACACCCTCATAATATTTCTAACACCCCAGTATATCTTAAAATATTCCCTTATGTCTTATAATACACCCCGTATGTTTAAACCAAGCCCGAAATATGTTATAACATATAAAATAAATTAAAAACAATAAATATTAAGCTGAGGCGGGCCGCGTACACCCACCCCAAAGCCTTTACGCGGGCGGTATAAGGGTTAGAACCTGACCCTGTTTGATTTCTTTAGTTCATGCGGGTCGCGTAAGCCTTAGCTTACATTTACACGGGCCGCGTAGGATCAAGATAGTGGCGCAGCCCGGTGTTGACACGTGTCGTGCAACGTGTTGAACCTAGTCATGACCCGGATCAGCTACGCCTAGACCCCTAAGCCACGCGGGCCGCGTAAGCCTTGTGCTTGTTCTATGCGGGCCGCGAGAGGACCAGTTTTAGCAACTATATAAGGAGGCCTCGGGATTTCATTTCAGTCGCTCACATCTTTTCTTTCTAAACGAATTCTGAAGTATTAGGCATAATATTTGAGTATTATACCCCCTAATTAGCAAGGTTCTGCTCCGTTGTAAGTATTATAACCCCAGTTTCGTAAATAGATACGCTGCCCGATTGATTTAGGGTTCCGTAACAACTGTCGTGGTTCTGCCCGACGTAGTTGTTGGAATGCCGTCTCGGGGAGGGTATCATTAATATTTTCAAAGGGTTATGATACTAACCAATGTACATTTGTATAAATTATAGATTATATCCAGGAAACCCTTACGCGAAGTATAAGATAGCAATGTGAGTTTATCATCTTTTTGTTAACCTTTTTGTAATATTTTACAAAACCTTAAATGTTTTACAATGCGATTAAGCGGTGATTGAGTCTTTGTAGCTCTTCAATTACTGCCGGTATGTTGGGGTTTTGTATACAAAATTTACTACACTGTGAATAGTAAGTCGGGATGACAATACGTTAACATTGGACAATGAGTTAGCCAATGTGTAATATGACCCACAAGTCAGGTTTGACAGTACTAAAAGGAGTAATTGTGTAGAAATAAACAATGTGATCGCTCTCAATACTGTTCACTGTGACTTTTTATTTAAACTTGATTAAATTGGGATTCACTCACCAGTATTTCCCACTGACAAATGTTTTTCAAAACGCGTTTCAGGTAACCCAATTTAACAGCCAATTAGTAGAAAGCCAGCTGGGAGCACTAAAGGCTTGGGGAAAATGTGGCTATAAAAGTTACCTAATAAACGATGTTTTAAATTCAATAAAAATAGGGTTTATCCCTATAAATGTATTGTAATAAGAAACTTGGGTTTTACCCATGTGATGATTAATATTAAATATGGTGGTTTTACTCTGATAAACATTTCCTAACTACGGTCCTGATGTAATTTCCGCTGCAAGATTAAATAGCTGATACCACCGAAACTCTGGGTTCGCGTCCGCCCATTCCCAGGATAGATAAGGTATCGGGGGTTGCGACAATACGGTCCGCAAGGACCTGCAGACCAGCAAGTTTCACATTTTGACAGTTTTGGCCCCTGTACTTGAATAAGCTCATTTCAGGCCCTTTTGACCCCCGTTAAGCCATTTTCAAGGCTCTACAAGGTCAATAAGGTTTAGACGACTCAAAATGTGCTCGGAAAACTCTCGGATGTCGGCTCGTTTGGTCGTACGGTCGCGTTATTCGTTAAATTACGACGAAACTCAAACGGACGCGAAAACGAACCAAATTAAGCGACGAGCGGTATTTTTGCATGCTGATCACTAAAATAAAAATATTTTAGTGTGTACAAAAATTTTGGGTGTCTAGATGTGGTCAGAACGTAAGATATGCGCGAAAGTGCAAACTTACGTCGTTTTTGACACTTTTAGTCCCTGTAAGATCAAATAAGCATATTTTCACACACCGAACCACTCAAAGCTTATTTCTAAGCTATATATATATAGGTTATTTATGGTATGTTTAGCTTATGTTCATGTTCCGGACTGTACGTTGCCTTATGAAACAGCAGACTTTTGCAAGTTGACGCAAATAGTCCCTGTGAGTGAATAAACTTGATTTCGCCACACCAAACCTTCCAAAACTTATTTCTAAGTTATGTAATGGTTATTTAAGGTATGTTAAGCCTATTTCACTATTCCGGAGTGTTTGTTGCATTAAACTAGTTGTATTTACGCATTAGATTGCGTATAACCTTCCAGAAAGCGATTTAAGGCTCGAAATCGAACAAGAATTGATATGTGCAAATGATACACATATTTATACAAATCCCAAGTATGAAATATAATATTTCATTGGTTTGGTATTTGTTTAGTGGTTGAAGTGACACAGGTGTCACAGTCTCCCCTACTTTAGGAAATTTCGTCCCGAATTTTAATTTTTAGAGGAAGCTTGTGAAGACAACTGTGATGGTTTCGCTTTCGAATAAATCCCTCGAACCCTAAGTAAAACTCTGGGCCATGTTAGGATTCTTAGCGAAATTGTCAACTCTCAAAGTGAAGTCCTTGTAGTAACAAAACATGGAGTTTCGAACTATGGACAGAAGAACGTTTCTTATGAAGACTATCATAAGAAACTTGTGTGTGCTCGAAATCAGAATCGGAGAGTGTAAGATAAAATGACATTGGTCAAAGTCCAGGACTTCTAGTAACTTAAATAACTCTACGTTCGCAATGTAATAAGGAACACTTATATATAGGAAGTACCAGCGGCGTATCCACCATGCTCCTTTCTACATTGTTCCCGTATCGTTATTCTCATCACTATAGGTCTTAACACATGACAAAATTTGATGTGGTTTCTGTGCACTGAATTCCATAATTATGTATGCATCCATAATTACGTAATTCCTTGCACAGTACGCACAGTTCATTTCATAATACGCAGGGGAAAAATCAATTGAATAAACATGAAGCGACTTGACTAGACCACCAAAGGATCTTTTTAAGTAGATCAACGGACGATCTTTTTAACTAGATCAACACATGATCTTCTTAACTAGACCGTCGTATGATCTCCTTAAATTGACCACTTAAGGGATCTTTTCAATTATATCATCACATGATATTCCTAACCAGATTTCCAAATCAATCTGTTTAACTAGACCACTCAAGGGGTCCAATTATAGAATAGTACTTTATAACCCAAGGGACTTAACTACAACGTAGAAGTCCATTAAGGATTTAAGGTAGTACCTTTTGATATCCTACTATGAATCCCTCATATAGAGATATGGAAGATTCTATGAGGATTTGGTTGAATCACATAAAAACATGAAACATATAAGAAAACACATAAGCACATAATTGCATAATTGTTTATCTTGATCTTCATTTTGTTAATTTTCTTGTTAATTGAGCACACGAGTATTCAAAGTACACTAGGAATCCAATCCATGAATTCCGTTTGGCACTTTAAATATTTTCGAGAATCTAACTATGAAGATAGAAAGATCTTAATAGGAATTTGGCTTTGTTTCCTAAAAGAAACGAGTATTTAAGATTTTCGGGGAGATCACAAGTGATCATAAAATGACAGAACCACACGAGTAGTTTGTCGGCATCGAAGGGTTGGATCAAACATTCGCACAATTGTATCAGTTTTGTAAAAATAAAATTGAAACATCAAATTTTATTTATATAACAACTGAATTGTTCCAACGTCAAAAGATAACAGACAAAGAAATACAAAAAAAACTAATTGTTTACCGCTGCATCGTTGTTTGCGTTTGCCTCATTTATGTTAAACACTTGTCCACGCGCTGGATTTGCGTTAACAAGTCTTGGGCAATTGTTGCGGTAGTGAGTAAGGTCACCACAGTTATAACACGACCCAGGTGGGAACCGTGCTTGAACAGCAGCAGGATTTGCATAACGGCAGGTATCTACCAAATGTCCCAATCTTCCACAGTGGGTACATTTTTGACACTGCTCTTGCTCCAGATGATGACGATTGCATTTGTTGCACAAGGGTGCGGTACCAACATAATTTTTCCTCTTGCGAGGTTGTGCTGGTTGGTTTGGTGCAACCTGATTGTTCTGAGCAGTTATGGCGCAGTTTTGAGAAGCCTTACGCTTTTTCTTCTTGGATACTTCGGCATGTTTTTCCTTTGGTTCTACTTGAGCAGCCTTGTCAGATGGTCTTGGGTCGCCTTTTCGAAAAAGCTTACCCTTCCTGATATGGGATTCAGTCAGGGTAGCAGACAATTCAATGGCCTGTCTGACAGTAGTAGGGTTGCTGCCAGTAACGATATCCTGAACTAAATCCGGAAGACCATCAATGTACTTCTCAATCGCCTTTTCCACAGGCGTGACCATGGCAGGACATAACAGGCTCAATTCCTCATAACGGTCAGTATAGGCTCGATGTTCACCGCTGTCTTGTTTAAGATTGTCAAATTCCCGTTCCAAAGCCCTGAGCTCATGACGAGGACAGAATTCCTTCATCATTAGAGCCCGAAGCTTTTCCCAAGTTTGAGCTAGTGCCACCTCGGCACCTCTATCACGCATCACACCGTTCCACCATGTAAGAGCACGCTTCTCGAACGCACTGGATGCAAACTCAACCTTACGCTCATTCGGGCATTGCACGTGCCTGAATGTGCTCTCCAAACTTTCGAACCATTGCAGGAGCGCGGTTGCTCCTTGAGATCCAGAAAACTTCGAAGGTTTGGCAGAGTTGAAGGTCTTGAAATTACACTGGGTGTTGTTGTTGTTATTGTTATATAACTCATGAATCTGAGTTACTACGCCTGGAAGCACTGCAGCCATTTGTTGAGCAACAAGGGCTGCGACTTCCTCAGCAGTAAAAGATTGAGCATCACGTCGAGGAGGCATTGTCTAAAGGGAACATGGGAAACGAGTGAGGTCGATGATTGGAAAACAAAAGAGGTATTGAAAACATCGACAAAACATAAGGAAGGCGATCATTTGTTCGTTACCTCGAACAAACAAACGACGCGCAATGACTAATCAAAGTAAATGGATCAATATAATGTATCACCGAAGACATGCTCGCCTATAAGTGAATACTCACCCCAAGAATTCCCAGGTAAGAGTGACTGGTCCGATTCCGCGGATTTGTACGAACACTCTAGCCTTAGACAGAAAACTCAAGGTACAGGCATTCACCCTTCCAGTTTGCATGTGTTCACATTATTTTAGACCCAAACTTTGACGAGATTTTGAAAACTTTGAAGGTTCAAAACCTTACAATAAATCATCCTAGAACAGATGATTGATTTTCAAAGCGGATTCGAATTTTGTATTCTTGTTGTGGTTGTCACCTAAGGATAGGTGACGGTATTATTTTAAAACTAAACACAAGATAACTTGTGTTAGGGTCCTAGGAAGGTTATAGACTAGGTCAAAGCATTACTAATAACCTAATTCCCTATAACCATTGGCTCTGATACCAACTTTTCTGTCACACCCCGACCACGTAAAACAACAAAACGTGACGGAAACGTCGGGGAGTGTTGTAACAGAATCATTGTTTCACAACCATGGATTTAAATAATTTCGTTTTATTGAATTATTGAACTCATTATTTTAGTACAAATCAGATAATTACAATATTATCTTTCAAGTTTTAAAGTCACTAAGGCACGAGTCCGTCCTATGTATAGCATGTATCAACAATCATCACATAGCAGCACCTGAAACATGTGTAAAAATAGGTACGTCAGCATAAAAATGCCTGTGAGATACATATGTTTTATTTATGCATGGTTCATGACTTATAAGTTTAAAAGAATGTTTAATAAAAAGTAGTCATGAACCAAAAAATGTTTTCTTTATAAATCATGCGAGAATTTATAAGAAATTTGATCATATAAAAGAATGATGCATAAATAAATAATTAAGTAAAATGAGTTTATAAAATAATGGATAAAAAGGTTTGTAGTATATATAGAAGTATACTTTGGTTTTAAGAAAGTCGATTAGGTAATATATCAAAATATATTTCGGTTCCAACATCGTTAAACAGATAGTATATTAAATATACTTTGGTTGTCAAAATAATCATTTTCGATAGTATATCAAAAATATACTTTGGATTTATGTATAACATATTAAACTATGTCTTGGTTTAATAAACAACATATTTAAAATATGTTTTGGTAGATAACAAAATATATGTTGTTTTGTACAATATCACACATGAGAGTATATCAAACTATACCTTTAGAAGTATAATAAAATATACAATAAAAGTGTGATTTAAGAGTTCAATCAGACCTAGTGCATCAAAATACACCTTTGAGACTATAGGGATACCACAAAGGCAATCCCTATTTGGATGGAGAAACAAATTGGTTTCAGACATTCCATGACAACAGGAATGGGGTGTCAAATCCTATAGCGCTATATCATACTACCAATCGGTCTTGTGAACATAAATAAGTACAATTCAACAATTAATTTTTATAATCTATGAAAAATTGGTGTTTAAACCATAAATAATCATTTGGTTTGTCAAAAGATGAGTACTAATATGTATAATCAATTATACTTTGAAATCGTGAACATAACAAATAGGTACACATGCTTCACCCCAATACATTGAAAAAAGTAAAAGAGGGGACTATGTACTCACTTGAGGGTGCTTAGAAGTCTTGAATAACAACCAAGCAAAGCTAGAAGGAGTACGGAATCAAACGGCACCTAATATAGGTAACTATGTTATTAATCGGATCCTAAATCGGGAGATAGGATAGAATGATGTTCTATAAATCAAATGAGTAATTGAACTCGTATGGTATGATTTAATAGAGCTAACATTCTGATTTGAAAGTCTACCTAAGTGCTTTTGACCCGTTTTGACCCATTATGGTAGTTTAAGCTACTATAATGCGTCGGTTGCGTAAAACTATGGTCGGATGGTTATCTATGAGATATGTCAAGTCTTACATGCCCAATTATACCCTAACATGTTACTAAATCAGATTAGATGTCAAAAATATGTTCACATATGCACAATATGGTTTTATGTTTCAAAAGGGCATTTTTGTCATTTCCTTTGGGCATGTACACTACTTAACGAATAGCTAACCAATCCTATGTGATCATAAGGTATAACCTCAGAGGTTATTCCCTATGCAACTATGATCACTAATCATGCTTGGTCGGATCCTAATGATCGACCAAATGGGTCGGGTTCGAAAGTCTAAGCGGTTGTTTAGACCGCTTAGCTTACGACCCTAAACAAGCACCAAACTAGTAGTGACGAGTTAAACATGTCAAAACATGTTTAACTAATTTAGAAAACTGATTTGGTATCAAAACAAAGTGTTTTGATACCTAAAAGTAGTTCCGTTGCAAGATGCGTGCTAAAACGCATTTTGACCGAAACTTTGACTCGTCACTACGCCTAGTTAACGTGGTAATCAGTAGGTATAATCGCTAAGGATTATAACCATCGTGATTACGATCACGTTACAAAGTTCAAACGAACTTTGCGTTGACCATTGACTGGTCAAACTGAAAGTCAAACACTGTTTGACTTTTTAAACTAGTAAGCAAAATAAAAGAATGAAGGAATGCTCACTAAAGGTCCTTGCTATCTTTTCTACAAAGAATAAGCTTCCAATCAGATGAGAGAGCTCCCAATTCAGATTAGAGAGGAGAAAAGAAGGAAATGAGCAAAGAATGAGGAAGTGAAGGTGGGTATTTATACTTGTAGATGATGAACAAGATCATTACAAGTGTTTATTTGGCCTTCAAGCAATGAAATCTGACCATACATGTGTTATGGACAGCTGGTATTACTTGGAGAGTCGTTTACTTGGAGCCCAAAACAAGAGAATTGCATAAAAGTCCCTGAATTATCAAACTGCAGCTGAAAATCAAATTTCTGTCACTGGGCATGCTTTACGGACCGTAAGGTCCAGTGCATATGGTCCGCAAGGACCTGCAGACCAGCAAGTTTCACATTTTGACAGTTTTGGCCCCTGTACTTGAATAAGCTCATTTCAGGCCCTTTTGACCCCCGTTAAGCCATTTTCAAGGCTCTACAAGGTCAATAAGGTTTAGAGGACTCAAAATGTGCTCGGAAAACTCTCGGATGTTGGCTCGTTTGGTCGTACGGTCGCGTTATTCGTTAAATTACGACGAAACTCAAACGGACGCGAAAACGAACCAAATTAAGCGACGAGCGGTATTTTTGCATGCTGATCACTAAAATAAAAATATTTTAGTGTGTACAAAAATTTTGGGTGTCTAGATGTGGTCAGAACGTAAGATATGCGCGAAAGTGCAAACTTACGTCGTTTTTGACACTTTTAGTCCCTGTAAGATCAAATAAGCATATTTTCACACACCGAACCACTCAAAGCTTATTTCTAAGCTATATTTAGGTTATTTATGGTATGTTTAGCTTATGATCATGTTCCGGACTGTACGTTGCCTTATGAAACAGCAGACTTTTGCAAGTTGACGCAAATAGTCCCTGTGAGTGAATAAACTTGATTTCGCCACACCAAACCTTCCAAAACTTATTTCTAAGTTATGTAATGGTTATTTAAGGTATGTTAAGCCTATTTCACTATTCCGGAGTGTTTGTTGCATTAAACTAGTTGTATTTACGCATTAGATTGCATATAACCTTCCAGAAAGTGATTTAAGGCTCGAAATCGAACAAGAATTGATATGTGCAAATGATACACATATTTATACAAATCCCAAGTATGAAATATAATATTTCATTGGTTTGGTATTTGTTTAGTGGTTGAAGTGACACAGGTGTCACAAGTTACAACTAAGTTTTTCCACAGGCAGTCTGGTACTAGTAGTTATGCCTCAATTCACGTATTATCTATACTCAAAACTTGGAACTTCTACAAACCGTTCCTGCTTACTCTTCCTTTGCTTTGCTTAAAAAACATGTTACAGTTTGGAAAGGTCAACTACAAATAGTTGGTGACTTTCACTGTTTTAGTTTGTATTGCATAAATGTAAATATAGTTCAAGTTTGGCACATTTGATTGAATACATACTGAACCTACAAGTGAAGCCTTGATTGTCAACTCAACTTCGTGGTCTACCACCACGGCACTGCCTCTGTGTAGCTATGGCTAGTACCCCATAACCTATGTTTAAACATGTACAATTGCGTATGTATCTTATGGCGTTCCTGGCCATCACAATTGGGTTTGTTGGACCAATAGTACTATTTACACATTCATCGGCCTATGATTAGTCACTTGGGTCTGTGGGGACTTTTTATGTACTAGTGTTTACTCAGATAATTCACATCAATTCATGTATATATGTGCACGTATGAACGTATGTAACATGCATTTGAACCCATGTAAAACATGAAAACAATTTGAAAATAGGGTAATGAAAGTCACGTAATTAGTAAGCACAACAATCACGTGGGGTATATGTATAAGTGCTCTACCACTTCAGTCCTGGTATCAGTTAGTGTTGGGCTAGCTACCGAAAACACAGTGTTGGGCTAACTTGGGTTCGGATGGAAATATTCATCCGAGAATTGACCTATAGCATAACAGTAGGGTGGTGGGTATTGTCTTAGTGTCAAAATTGTGTTTGGCTTCTGTGCATCGTTGTGCGTGCCGGTCACGGTTAGCCGTTCTAGATGTTCGGGAAAGTGGCAGATCATATCAGATGTCCCATATTTTTCAGATTTTAAAAGTTTTTGTTGTCCATTAAGTAAGTTCGGGCGTTAACCGATCCTAACACGTTCAAATTTTAGTTTCCGTTTTCGCCGTCAATGATTTCCCCAAACTAGCGTGTAACGTTCCCCAATTACCCAAGTTACCCTGGAACATTCAGGAATAACTCCGTTAGTTTATGGTTCCGACAGGTTCGTTACGCGTATAAAAATGCCGATTTTGTTTAAAATAGTGAAATTTTAATTCTAAAAATTATTATTCAATGTATATTTTGTAAAACTATGAAAATTTTTATATAAATTAGTAAAAGTATATAGAATTCTAGAAAAATATTTTCAGAATTTATAAACTTAATTTATCAATTTTAATAAATTCGTTTTAAAACTTTGTTTAACCAAATAATCGGCGCCTAAAATGATCCAGACTTTCAAAAATTCCCAAAAACTTACAGAATTGTCCCAATATGTCCAGGAACTTCCTAGAAAAATTTGAGATTTTTCTAAATTCGTTATACCACGTTTCCGGCTATCGAAACTTCGCGACAACGCGATTTTTGAAACCCAAGTCAAACTCATTCTGTGTTCCCAAAACTTTTCTAGGATTTTTTCCATATTAAACTCAACATCCCTGTAATTTTTTGTGATTTATTGAGCTCGTTTAGTATTTTATCCGAATTTATTCCTTTAAAACATTTAAAAATTCACCAAAATTCACCAAAACTTCTGAAAATTCTAAAATTTTTATCGAGTCTTATTTTCACCATGCATGATCACCATACCAATTTTGAAGTTCAATGAATACCCACGGATAATGTTATGCTATATGTAAATCTCTATGCTCTAAATTCGGTTTTCGGAAGTTATACCTAGCGAAACTTGCATTTTTCCGCAATCCTTGTGTGTCCAGAAGTGAGCTAAGCTTATTTTCAGTACCTATACACCATAAACAACACAAATATGTAAAAACTCATGCCAATCAAACCTTAAATCCGTTCTTTTTTCGATTAGGGTGTGTTATGTTCGATTCTCGTCGAATACTTTGTGTTTTTCATCGTAATCCGACTTTTCCCACTACGAATCAACATGTATCAGTAGGTTACATGTTATTTAGTACAAAATCAGATTAGGGTGTCAAGAGCCCTAAGAATTCATAGTTAAATAGGATTCTTTTTCTTGAAATCATAGTTTTCATGCCTTTTTCCACATAAAAACATGATCAAAAGGGGTTATACCTTTGGATTTATTCTTCTTCTTGAGATAATTCAGCAGGTTTTGCTATGTAGGTGTGTTCTAAGGTGTCTTTGAGGTGTGGTTTTGAGATTAAAAAAAAAGAAAAAAAGACCTTTTTATGCTTTAAAAGATCGATCGGTAAATTAGGGGGGGGGGGGGGTTTCTAGATCCCTTTGACTAGTCAAAGGTAGTTCTAGGGGCCCACATGATAAGTATGAGTGTTTTTTCACATTTAGGTTCGTTTTCGGGTAGCAAACGCGTCCCGGGTGCGCCAAACAGACTCTTTTTCGCGTGGTTTTTAACGATTTTGAAAACCGAACCCACTGACAACGAAATCAGTACGCTTTGATATTTTGACTTATAACAACTTATATTTATGTTAAATAAGTGTTTTTAGGCTTGACTGATTGTTCGTTGCATGTTTGGTCGTTTCCGGTTGCGTTAAAATCAAAGACGTTTCGCTAACCGGAAGTTGCTTCGTTTAACGTGCCAACTACCTAATAATGCCTTAAACCTTACGTTATGGTCTAAATATCATATTCAAGTATTTTCGTGCCCTCAGAATCGTCTACGGCACTCCCGTTTGTACCTAATTCGATATTACTCGGTTTGTGCACTGTTAAACGGTAAGCATCCGTTTAACCTGTTTTTAACACACTGAGGCATCCTACTTGCACTGTTTGTCATTATTGATCATGTACTACTCATAACGTACCATAGGATTCATCCGAGTCATGTTTGTTCTCGTTTCGTGAATCGTGTAGGTTGAACGTACAATTAGGGTTTTACGCTCAATCAGGGTTTCATGCACAATTAGAGTTTACCTGGTTTTCTGTGGTTGTTGCATGATATGCCTACAAGGATATCGACACGTATTTTACATGGATAGAAAAATATAAAAACAAATACACACGTTTTACATCGATCGAAAAATATATATATATATATAAATGAATACCGGTACCATTTCAGATAATACTCGTACCAGTATCAATGACGTTTGATCGAAATCGGTTCCATTAGTCACCACACAAGTACTCGCTATAGCTTACGATAAAAAAACATTTTATCGTGGATACAACTCCGATTTTCAATAATATTTAAACCATAATTTGGTAAAATAAAGTTAAACACAGTCACATATTCAGTTTTTTTTTTTTTAAACAAATCCAATACAAATACAAAAGATTTAAAAAAAACATATATCTAACAAGTGAAGAAGATAATATTGTCCTCCCATCCAACTTAACTTTCTTGCAAACAAAAGTATAAATCATTCAAATTTGACTTTTATAACAATCATACTTTTTCTACTTTATGTTAAAAGCATGTCATGGTTGCTCTAAATATGTGAAAACAGTTTATACCTTTCAATTTAAACAGAGAAACCACGATCGGAAAATACCACATTTGAAGAGATAAAACCATCTCTAACAACTCATTCACCGGCCCCATTTCAAATCGAACTACAAAACCAATGAATCCAACTTCCATCAATCGTTTGCAATCGAAACAGAATCTGAATTAAAAAAAAAAAAAAAAAAACAGAACATGATTTAATACAAGAAAGATGAGTAAAACCGAACCTTAATTAGATGAAAGTGTTCTGGGTACGAGACGACCAGGGTCAATACTAGACCATAGTGGGTGTGTTGCAGAAGGGACGAATGGTTGGTCTACATGGCGGTGAACAATTTATGGTGACATGATCGAAAATTACCACGGAATTCCAGAAATAGTTTGATGACAAAACACGTGTCATCCATAAATAAACACTTTAGAATTGGAATACAACCTTATCATCTAAAATCTCATGAAAAGAAAAATATAGATTGTTTGCCCTTAAAAAAATAGTTGGCAAATATCTTATTCTTTTGAACGAAAACATTTATAACTATGTATAAAGTCTAGGGGTTAGGGGTGTAAACGAGTCGGGTCGGGGCCGAGCCCGAGCCTGACTAGGCTCGAGCTTGGCTCGTCATGTTGTTATTAAGTTCGAGCTTGGCTCGGTTCGAGTCTACTTATTTGAGCTCGAGCTCGGCTCGCGAGTTAAAACCAAAACTCAAGCTCGGCTTGACTCGGGTAGAGCTATTTTGAGAACAATCTCAAACAGGCTAAAAGATCATCTCGAGCTCGCTTCAATATCGCTTAAACGAGCCAAAACTCGGCTTCCAATGTTATCATCATTAGTATCATATTATATATAGAAAAAGTATAATTTTGTTTGAGCTCATTTAGGCTCGCGAACCTAAACAAGCTTTGTATTTCAAGCTTGGGCTCGTTAAAGCTCAAGCTCATATAAGTAGGCTCGAACTGAGTTGAGCTCGAGCTCGGGCTTCATAAAGACATGACGAGCCCAGCTCGTGCCTAGTCTGGCTCGGGCTTGGTCCGACTCGTTTACACCCCTAAATTAAAGCCCAAGCCAAGAAAAACATACAAGGGCACCAAATCTAGATCTATGCCTAATCCAAACATAAGCATCTTCTTTAGTTAATTGTTATTGAACTCTTTGTCATTCCTACACGTCCACAACCTCTAGATTGTAGCTAACATAACAACCGAAACCACTTTCTTCCAAATTCTCGACCCTGGTTGGTTCTTGAAATACTCCACTCTATCCGCTACCGAATCATTATCTTGCGGGTGACAATCTTCCTCCACCAGCATAATTGCCACCATATACATCTAGCCGCGAGGCCCATCCGACAAAAATATGTTGCACATCTTCATTTGCGAGCCCACATCCGCAACACAACATAACAATTCCCTGCCTAACCAAAGTCGTCTTAGAGGCGATACAATCCAAAACCGTCTTTAAGTTGCGTAATTATCACCATAGGCTCCGTATTTATGCAACTTTGTGCGCAACTAGTATTATTAAGTGCCCCGCGTTGCGGTGGGAGCGTAAAACCGTGACAAATAGCATTAATGTCACACCACCACCAACGACCACAAACACTAAAGTTGCGGCGTGTTAATGTATAGAGATTAGACCGAAACGTAAAACATAGAAAATAATAACTAAGTCGATTTAGGACCCGCATGTTGCGACAAATCAAACAGGAAAAATAGACGATGTAAAAACGTTGAACCACACACGCACTGCTGCACCATGTTAACTCGCAAAATTTAGAGCGTAGTGTAAAACGTTGAACCACACACGTACGTTGCGACGTGTTAAGTCATAAAATTTAGAATGAAGCGTAAAACAAAAGTTTTGAGGAATATATAAAGTATAGGGGACCAAAGTTGAAAGTAAAAAAGTTGTGAGGTTAAATTGAAAAAGATGAAAACTTCTGGTTGAGAGTAAAAAAATCAAAGAGTTATGGGTTAAAAGTATAATGTCAATTTTTTTTTTAAAACCACTAAAGCATAAGATATAACACCTCTATGCACTAATAGGTTGCAAATTTATAATATAGAAATATGTAAATTTTGTGCGGACGAACTCACCCCTCGCTCCAAACACTATGGTGTCTTCATATGCATTGAATACTTTGTATGCAACTCGCCTCTACATATATAAACCATGAGAGCATTTGTTTGTTTAACCTTTGTTTTATTTTATTTTATTTTTGGTTTATATTAAGCTTAACTAAAAGATTTATTTGAAGACATAGTCATATGAGCAATTGTTTAAATTGGTCAAAAGTTCACCATGTATAGCATAGGCTAAATTCCACTTTTAGTTCTTTATGTTTCTATGTTTCGACAGTCGTTCTCCTTTAACATTAAAAATTACACTGTATGTCCTTTATGTTTGCAATCATTAACGAGCGGTGTCCTTTCAGCTAAACCCAGTTAACTTTTTTATGTTAAAACCCCTCACGTGTAACTTTGTAAAACTCCTTAACAGCAGGGACCGTATGTGCAATATTCAAATTCTGTTGGCCAACAATTAAACTTTGTATGTCCTTTAGTTGATGTAGCCACACCCCATCTTTCTCAACAATTAAACTCTCCTACAAATACAAAACCCTCAAATTCCCACACAACTTCACAATTCTCAACAACCCATTAGTCGAAAACCCAGAGCACAAGTCAAGCTTAAAAACCCTAAGCTCAAATCAGAGCACAATGAACACTAATCTAACCATTCACAAAATTAATGCGATTAAGCCTCTGCCACATCAAATTGACATAGGGCTTTAGTTCACGATCACAATCCGAACAGAAAGCATGCACGAATTACCTTCTGGGTGCGCTGAATCGATGAGGAAGTAGGGATGGTCGGAGTTTCAAACCAACGAATTCCGGCGATGCATGGCGAGTTACAGAGTGAGTGAATTCAACTGAAATTCACCGCACAACCATGGAAGAAGACCTCAAATCAACCCGATTCGACTGAATTCACCGCACGGTGTACAACTGCGTGGTGTCGTACTGTCACACCCCAACCGATGGCGGAATCATCGGGGCGTGACACTGAGCGAAATAGATTGTTCAAGAGAATCCATAACAACTATTAAGTGACAATATATTTAACGTTAATGTCCCATACCACTAACTTATAAAGCATAAATAGTCATTACAGATGGCGTATCTCAAAAACAAATACTATTCCGACAACTCAGATTTATTTAGTGGAGTTTCTAGACTTCCTACTTCGTTTCATCACAGCAAAGCATAGCATCCTATCAACCTGTCACATACGTTAAAATAAAGTCAATACATAAAATGTAAAGGTGAGTACACAAGTTTGCATAGCATATAGTAGAGAAAGCGTTTTACGCATAACCAACATGTATCACGTAACGGGCGAAGCAAGTAACTATCAAAACCATGTTCACACTTAACCACGCGACTGCGTTGTAGAGTATGCGCGACACATGTTCAGCGAACACGTGAAGTAAAGAGATGTGATCCCTAGCAACCCCTCTCCACGACAGGTCCTGAGTCCAAACTATAGTACTATCGTTGCTAGAGGCGGTATAGTGTAACACTGTGTAACACCCGTTCTTATAAATCAAGGTTTAACGTATATTTTACGAAAACAATCATGTAATTAAGATTACATATACATCGGAAATACGGGTTTATTAAAAATTTTACAATTTAAAGTAATACAACATAATGTGATTTAATTCATCGTTTTAGAATAACGACGAAACCACTTGCGGAAGCTTTATTTTTCGTGTGTTCGGTCCTTTGCCATCGCTTGATCTCCATCCGGGTACACTTGATATCACCTATGATCAAAACCAACTTAAAAGTTAGTTTTGATAGCTTATAAACATGTATAAACAAGTTTCATAAACAAGCAAATAAAATAAAAATAAAATTTCGGAATTTTGCCTCTCGCGCCACGCGAGAGGCTCCTTCTTTTCCTTCGCGTGCCGCGACAGCACCCGCGTGTCGCGCCCGGTGCCCGGTTCTCCTTCGCGTGTCGCGGGGGAGATCGTTTTCCAGCAGGTCCGCATCTAGGACCTGCATTTCTTCCAGCTATGTTTATTTATCAAAAATCAAACTTTCAAAGGCCATAACTTTTGATCTAGAAGTCCGTTTTACGTGATTCTTTTTCCTACGCGTTCGAAATTTAATTCTCCATCTTATGGAGTTAAAACCTGATATTCAACTACTTCAAAAATTCAGATTTCAAGCTCTCGGCTTGAAATTCCTTTTTAACACTTTTGACCCGTTTCATGATTCATTAAACCACTTTTGTTAAAATCATTACAAATTTTTGAGGTATTCATTGTCTGAAAACCATCAACTCGTGAGTTCAAGACTTTCATACATTATGCAACTAAAGGTTGAGTTAAGCGCAAAACTTCATTTTGACCCGTTGGAGGGATTTACCATTAACTTTAAATTTCACTCATCATTTTACTACATTAAGGTATCCACCTATTCTTCGTAATCTTAATGCGAATTCCTAAACAACCCATATGGGTCGTTTGCCCAATTCACCCATTAAGGGCTTTTTGGTTAATTTTAGTCCTTCATTTTACGACGAAGGACTTTCGCTAATATTTGACCAAAAATATCGCTTTTAACAATAATTCTAAATATGCGTACCTGGCTCGAGTCATAGGATTGACCCGTTTAAATATCTTTCACTATTAATTTCTAATTAATACCTACGCGAACCGTATGATATTTCCTGTAATCACAAAACTCAACAAGCGGTCATCAATTAATATTGTCAAATGATCTTGCCAATGTCATTTGACCCGTTTAGTCCGAATGACCATTTTCCATTATGAGATGATATCTAGTTACCATCTCGCCCTTTTACCCATTCCGGTTTACACCATAACGTAATGTTTCAAAATTTCTTATTAGTTCATCGTCACATGACTAATTTACCAATTTACCCTTTTTGCCATTGTTTTTGATTTCTCACCATTGCACTAGTTCCGACTCATATTATTTGCGTCGGAACATTATAACTCTATTACTAACTTTTCCTTATTCATTTTTAATACACACAACTGATGTATACTAAAAAGGGTGTAAGCTTTTACTTACCTCGCATCCAAATTACGCTTTCCTTTTCGTACTTGCTTCGTTTGACCCGCTTCATTCCCAAGCCTCCATCTAGCTTGTCAAGAGTCAAACTATCATCATAATTCACAAGGTGGTTAGATTAGTCATTATAACCACGACTATTCCACCTTACGTATTTTCTATGTCAAAACTACTATTCGACTCCGTCCATGGTTAGTTTAACTTTTCAAAAGTTAACTACCCTTAATTATATGATATGTGCATATAAGCTAAATCGACTTCATAATTAAAATTTGTATTACTCCACATCACACGTAATTGGTCGAACTAGGAAATTACGCATTTGATTCATAATTTCAACATATGAACATTGTGGGCATAATTTATAACATCAACAATCAAGTTTCGTATCACTGAAAATAGGTTGTTTTTGGTGACTTGTTTAACCTGTTTACAAGTCTTCAAAAATTATGATTTTTTTATGTGGCGTACATCTAGGAGGGTTAGGCCTTATGTTAAAATTTTAAGATCTAATTCTTTACCAAAAATTCGTAAAAATTCATTTACTAAGCTGCAATCAGATTCGTCACTTCTGACTGCAGCTTACGGAAAAATTCATTAAAAATTCCTCGTTTATCCGATTGACGAAATTCCAATTGGTGATTCCTTTAATCACTTAAAACTTTCTACAGTAAGAATTTGAGATCATAACTCAATTCCTAAATTGAGTTATGACATTCGTAATGGGCTGCAAATTCTGCCAGAAAACGCAGCTTGAACCTTTGATACGGAAAAATTCATAAAACGCTCAATTTTCGTCGAAAAAATGCGATTTCAGTGGGGTTTTAAAGATATTTCCCAGAATTACATTTTAGACTCAAGAAACACATGTTTTTGTCACGTTTTGTCTATGTTACAGCCAATACAAGTCGGCTGTAAATTCTGATCAGGAGCTATTTGAATTCAGCTTTCAATTAAAACATGTTCTTGACATCATAACACTATTTTCTTTGCAATCAAAACCCTAAAAACATCTCATACATGAATTTAGCATCAACAACATCTGAATTTACTTGAACTAAGCATGATTTCAATATATATACTTGTCTAGGGTTTACTCCTAGACATAATATTGTTCCTATTCCATCAATACAACATCCATGCAACACAAAATTCGAATCTCACATGTTTATCAAAATCTCAAGATGTAATTAGAAGATGAAATTTGACATACCTTGTGATCCCTTCGCTGAGGTGATCACTAATCTGATCTTAGATTTTGATTTGGAGTAGATTTGGCGTTTCAATTGATGGATTTGAGCATGTTAGGGTTTGAAGATGAGAGTTCCCTAGCTCTTCTGGAAATCTCGACCAGAACACACACTTAGAGTGTGTGTTTTGGTGTTAGTATTTTATTTAATTAAAACATTTTCCCTTTTTGCCTCTTTTAGTCCCTCTTGTTTCATTTATTACAAAAGAAGCAATATCTTATAGCTTTTCATTTAATTACCCATTACTAACTAGGTTAACTATTCCTAGTTAACTTGGTGGGTGTGGGGAATCATAACCCGTTTTATTTTTTTTAAGTCCCGTTAACTCGGGCTCCTAATAAACCGTGTTTTCTCAAAGCATTTATTCCTCTTTTTGATTAATACAAGATTATTTATTCAAGTCCTAATATTCACCGGGTTAACTAATTTTTCTTTTTACCACTAACGGTATTTTACTCGTCTTTTAGTAACGGGGTTTGATTACCAAACCCGTTTTCGGGGTGTTACACACTGTCTAGCATAGTACAAGCATTCAAAGTACACGTATAGCATGCGGTAACGGTTAGCGTTAAAAGTGTTTGCGTTATGTGTTGTTGTGTTTTGATAGAGAACGTATGTAAGACCCAAAAGTGCGTTAAAAGAAAATGGGTTCGAGTATACTCACTTTTCGTGTTTAGCTAGTAAACACAGACTTGATTGGATTGAAGGGAGCGCGTTGGAGATTAGCCTGAGCATATTTAACGCCCTAACACGTTTTAACCAAATTTAACGCAGCGGAAAATGCATATTTAAAATTTCTTTCATTATATTCATTCTTTCACCTTAAATACTTTAATCCCTTCTATAATTTAATTAAGACCTAACATACTTATACTAAATTACGTAACCATACACCTACACGTACAATCCATGTCTTAACTCGATCTTCGACCGTATACACTCAATGATGAGAAATCCATAAACCTGCATAACCTGCAGTCACCACATACAATCACATTGTTAGCAACCGGTGACATCATACATAAATTTTAAAACATGTATATTCAAGCGTCAACATCTCTTGATCTCATTTATGTAAATCCATTATCCCGTCCATTCGAACACATTCATCGGACTTCAATACTGGATCTTTACTTCCATTATTAGTATTCCTGCACTTCCATTACACTCTTAATAGAAAAGCGATTAGCATCGTTAGACATCATTCATATATATAGGTTCACGTATACACATAAACAAACCTCATTCGTCCATGCATTTAGCTAAATACCAATTCATTCATACATACTTTCCTATCCGTACGCACATATTTACAATCTACATCTTACGCGTTCATAGTCATACTCTCCTACTAGTTTCAACTACTTACATACAATCAAACCCATATCCACATTTGTAACTACTTATCTTCTCTTAATACATGATACCAAATTGTAAGTTCCTCTTACCCGCACTCGTTAGAAACTCTTCCCTTAACCACTTTTCGACTCATTTCGCCAAACTTACCTTAATATTTCCATTGATTCATACTTTCTTACATGACTCACGATAATCGTCATACTACAATACATTTTAGAAACTAAAGGGTAACTCCGGAATACACTTGCCTTGCGCGTCCGTATTTGCGTTCGCTTACTTAAGTCTTCTTAGCCCGTTAGCCTTCCATGCTCTCAACCATCTTGACATGATTTCTATACATTCATGTCATTACATTCACATTCTTATTAGCATATATGCTTATACATATGAACAACCATATCAAAGTCACATCTCACATATGACCTACATAAAGCATACTCAACATCGTTATTCCATTCAAACAAGCACAAAGCATACTCAACATCATCCCTACATATTCTTTACATGAACTATACATGTTTACCTATTACTTGCATACAATTTCACTTATTATTGTCTTTTAGACATTTCATCAAAAACTTGGTGTGCGTACTACTTTCTAAGCATGATGTACAAGTCTTTCATGTTTTTCTTCCTAATTATCACTTTCATTCATCAATACAAGTAATCATCATACAAATTATATACCATACTCAATCTATATACATGTACACATCACATACTACACATATTCACAATCAATTTCATACCCTTTCATGGATTAAACATAAACCCACTTAGCTAGGTGTAGTAATTCATCAAAACACTCAAGTTATAGCAATTTACTCAAATTCTTCACTTAGGGTTCGTTCCTAAGCAAGCATACATTGCCAATTTGGCCATAACCTCTACGATTCATACATAAATCACTACTTGTGATGTTCAACAAGATTTCTCAACTTCATTAAACATCAAAATTCAACATACCTTATGATCCCCTAGCTTGGGTGATCGTTAATTCATGTTTCTTCTTGAATTTGAGCCTCGATTCATCCTTCAATTGGATGATATATGATGAACTAGGGTTTGGCTCTCTAGAGCCTTCCCCTGATCACGTACAGAACACACACGAAGTGTGTGTTGTGTGTGGGTGTTATTTTCATTTAATAAAACAACTTTCAAGTTATCCCACTTTGGTCCCTCATGTTTCGTAATTAAATAAGGCTACAACTCTTCGTTTACTACTAACGATACCAATAATCAACTAGGTTAATTATTCCTGGTTAATCTTCATTTACAGGTTAACTTTTATCATTAACGGTACCTTACCCGTTTCTTAATAGTAACCGGGTTTAAATTACCAAACCCGTTTTTGGGGTGTTACAGCATAAAACAGTAGCGTAAGCGTTGAACGGTGCGTAAAACAGGGTGTCAAATGTGTTGAGTGTCAGATGAGTTCCCATTCGATCGGATGGTCATCCGAGTAGATGACCATTCAAATGGATGGCCATTCGAATGAGATGTGGGTGTTTGTAAATCGTTTTGAAAATTTGAAGTTTTTGTTGTAGCGTTTAAACAATATAAAGTATGGATGCCAAGTCATCCGGTCGGATGGTCATCCGGACGGATGGCCATTCGATCGGATGGCTATTCGATTGAGAAATCAGTAGTTTGAAGTTTGATCAAAACGTTTAAGTATTTGAAAGTTTTAAAAGGGGCAGACCACCTAGTCGAATGGTCATTCGATCGGATGGTCATCCGATCGGATGGCCCTTCGAGTGGGTGAACTGTTAGTTGAAAATTTATAACATTTTCTAAGGTTTGAATTTAACGGAGACGGTGTGACGACGTGTCAAACAACGGAAAACACACCAGGTCTAGCTCATTCGATCGGATGGGAACCACCCCATTCGATCATTTTCACTGTTCTTGATGGAGTTTCATGTTCAACCCGTGATTCGGTCATCTCTCCGGTGGAAATCCGTTTCCAAGCCGGCTCTCAACTAGGAAATGAGTAGAGAGTCTGAATGAGTATGGATTCCATCGGTTTTCGTGTGAAAGTTGAAGAGAAGTTGAAGAAAAGTTGAAAACAGTTGAAAAATGTTGAAATTTTGTTGAGATTTGGTTAAAATGTGTGGAAATCCTTTAGATCTAAGCTAATCTTGATGAGATGATGTCACACAACAGTTTGCATAAGCAACCGAGTGAGAACCACCTTCAAGAAGTCCAAATCAGGTGATTTCGAGAAGAAAACCAGTGTTTGTGTGTGATTTTGATGGAGAAGATGATGTAGAAGTGTTTGGTGATGATGGTTGTACAAGATTTGAGGAGAAATACTTACGAAATAGCCTTGAATTAAGAGAAAAGTGGCTTGGAGCGACTTGAGTGCGTGCTGGTCGGATGGAGGTGTCACATCAGTGAACAGTAGTGTACGGGTACTATTTATAGTGGGTGAGAGGGAGTTGAGGCGGTGGAGATTGCGAGGTGTCGAATGGGTGTCCAGTCGGATGGCCATCCGATCGAATGGTCATCCGGACGGATGTCCATTCGACCAGATGCCCATTCGGACAACCGTGTTGTGCGAGTTAGTTTTTCTAACTTTCGTTTCGTGCGTTAAGCGTTGCGTTGCGTTTAAACGTGTTGCGTGTAAGCGTTGCATTGATAACCACATAACATTTAAGCAAATAATCACACAAATAACACACATAACAAATAAAATGCATAAAGTAAATCCGCGTTTCGAGTTTGCGTTGAGTTTGCGTTGCAATAACGTTTAGTCTAGCACGCGAGGTAATATGCAATAAAATGCGTGTAAACAGTATGCGTTGTGAATAGCGTTAAATGCGATAATTGCGTTTTTGAATAATCGTTGTAATAAGCTTTGTGATAATGCGTCTAGTATTCGTAAAAATATAGTTTAAACGCATAACGATAATCAGAATCTCGAGAGTACAAGCAATTGAGCAAGAATTGACAGATACAAGTAATGACCCGGAAAGTTGGGTTGTTACACGTACATCCACAGCCACCGTGACCGGAGCTTTGTCTCTCTAATCTGCCAGGAATGGTTCGAACTTAACGTCGTCACACGTAAACACGTCACAGTCGCTATTTTCTACCCTACGACGTCGTTACGTCTTTGTCAATGCTTCCCTCTCCTCGAATCCTTGACCCTTAAAAATAAACCTTGTGTCACCATCTTTGACCTAATTCCCGAAACAGAGGCTCTAAACTTAGGGTTTTCAAGCTTTGACTTGTGCTCTGGGTTTTCGACTAATGGGTTGTTGAGAATTATGAAGTTGTGTGGGAATTTGAGGGTTTTGTATTTGCAGGAGAGTTTAATTGTTGAGAAAGATGGGGTGTGGCTACATGAACTAAAGGACATACATAGTTTAATTGTTGGCCAACAAAATTTGAATATTGCACATATGGTCCCTGCTGTTAAGAAGTTTTACAAAGTTACACGTGAGGGGTTTTAACATAAAAAAGTTAACTGAGTTTAGCTGAAAGGACATCGCCCGTTAATGATTGCAAACATAAAGGACATACACTGTAATTTTTAAAGTTAAAGGACATTGTCTGTCGAAACATTGAAACATAAAGGACCAAAAGTGCAATTTAGCCTATAACATATATTCACAATTAAACATTAAGCATGTCAACCGGAGACATGGCGCGGTTTTAATTGTGTCAAGGTATATGACTGATTTTTTTCGTCCCAAATAAATATACGAGTTGGATTTCGGTTCACCTATTCAACCCCCGACCCACCAATAACCGACCAACACGATTGGCACCGACGCACCGTAGATCGTTGTAATTTCTAAACCAATAACTAAAATATGTTCTTAATAGACTTGACATATACGTACAAGTTCTTAATAGTCTTGACATATACGTACAATTTTATATTGTTAATGATAAGCTTTTGTATTAGACTTTATACACGTCAGTAGAACAAATGAGTTCGCCTTTCGAGTATTTGTATATTACTCACTGGTGTACACTTTCACTCACCTTTGTTAACATTAACAAGATACCTGCATCGATCTTTGAGCCCGGAAGCGTGCCCATCACGTGCAAACATCAGCAACCTTCTTCACCTATCACATCCCACTACAAAATCACTGTTCATCTCACTGACCCATCTTTGCACGCCTGCTAAACTCAAAAAACCACCTTTTCTTCTTCCTGCTTCATCAATGGCTTCCATTTTCACTTTCCACAAATACCCTTCTCAGAATACCCCCCATTTTCACACATCCACCAAGAAACACACACATTGTGTCACCTGCAAGGCTAGCTTCAAGAAAGATAAACAAAAATGGAAGAAAAACACACACTTTTTCACCTTACTTCTACACATACTCATTTCCACCTGTTTTAACAGATTCCCATCACAAAAGACTCTTCCTTTTTCAACAAAAAACCAATCTTTACACAAATGCAACACTGGGTTTAACAAAAAGAAACAAAAATGGAAGAAAAACACACACTTTTTCACCTTACTAACACACCTACTCATTTGGTGTTTACCCTTTGTTGTTTCAAGCCAATCTTGGGATGGGATTATAGTCACAGAATCAGACTTACAAGCCCTCCAATCTTTCAAACAAGGGTTAACTGACCCGAATGGTTTCTTGAAAAGCTGGAATGATAGTGGTTATGGAGCTTGTTCTGGTGGGTGGGAAGGGATCAAGTGTGCACAGGGTCAGGTTATTGTGTTACAGCTTCCATGGAGAGGTTTAGGTGGTCAAATCACTACAAAAATTGGTCAATTTCAAGCTCTTAGAAAACTCAGTCTTCATGATAATTCCATTGGTGGTTCCATCCCAAAGGAGTTAGGGTTTTTACCCAATCTTAGAGGGCTTCAGTTGTATAATAATAAGTTTACAGGCTCAATACCTCCTACATTGGGTTCATGTAAATTGCTTCAAGATCTTGACTTTAGTAATAATTCATTGGTGGGTGGAATCCCTGATTCCCTTGGGAATTGCACTATGCTTTCTAATATCAATTTGAGTTTGAATTCTTTGTCAAATTCCATTCCTGTGTCACTCATGAAATTGAATTCTCTCATGTTTTTATCTCTGCAGTATAATAATTTTTCAGGGGTTATCCCTGATTCTTGGGATAAACCCTTGGTCAAATCTTTGACTTTTGACCATAATTTCTTCACTGGTAGAATACCAGTGTCTTTAAGTAAGTTGACTGATCTTGAAATGATTTCATTCAGTCATAATTTCTTCACTGGGGAAATTCCAGTTGAAATTGGGAAACTTGTTAAGCTTAAAAGTTTAGATCTTTCTTATAACTTTATTAATGGCAGCATACCAAACAGCTTTTCTGATTTGAGGTCACTCACTTCATTGAATTTAGCTCATAACAATCTCACTGGTCAAATTCCAGTTTTCTTGGGTGGTCAACTGAATCTTGCAGTGTTTAATGTGTCCTACAACAATCTATCGGGTCGTGTCCCGGATCAACTCTCGTCGAAATTCGATCCGAGCGTTTTCATTGGTAATCTTGATCTTTGTGGGTACAGCCGTTCCACCACGTGCACCACGTCTCCGGTAGAGAGCCAGAGCCATCACCGGAAAACGAATACGAAAAATATCTTGCTCATTTTAGGTGGAGTTTTGATAGCAGTGTTTCTGTTGGTTTGTTGTATACTTTTGTGTTGCTTGTTAAAGAAAGAAGACAATGTGAAGCAAAAGGATAGTGAACAAGGTAGAGTGGGCCCTGCAAAGGAAATTCCAGTGGAGGAGACTGCGGCAACGGCAACGGTGGCAGCGGGGGCGGGAGAGGGTGAGGGTGGAGGGAAGCTTGTGCATTTTGAAGGTGGGGTGGAGTTTACGGCGGATGATCTGTTGTGTGCGACGGCGGAGATAATGGGGAAGAGTACTTATGGAACTGTTTATAAGGCTACTTTGGTGGATGGGATTCTAGTGGCTGTAAAGAGATTGAGAGAAAGAATTACAAAGAACCAAAAGGAGTTCAGAAATGAAGTTAATTCACTTGGGAAGATTAGGCATCCGAATTTATTGGCGATGAGATCTTATTATTTGGGTCCAAAGGGGGAGAAACTTCTTGTGTTTGATTATATGCCCAAAGGAAGCCTTGCTTCCTTCCTCCATGGTACTTTCTTCACACATACACATATACATATACATGTACAGGGGAATTCTAGAATAAAAACTCACTTGAGATGAAGAAACTTCGGAAACTCATGTAACAAAACGTTCTTTTTTTGTATAAAAAAAATTGGGCATGTAATATACATATTTTTAAGAGTTTTGAGCCAAAAAATAAAAAAGCGTTTGTTAACAACGATGCTGTTTGGTGTTACACAACTTTTACGTAGGAAATGAGCGCTTTATATATATATAGGACAAAGATCCGTTAGGAACCACCCCTTATTGCGAGAACCGCGAGAACCAATGTGAACACAATAAAAAATACCTAAAAATAGCTAAAAAACACACAAATTTTTTTTTTTTTTTTTAATTTTTTTTATAAAAAAATCGCTACTTTTAGTAGGAAAAAAAAAAGAAATTTTTTTTTTTTTTTTTGCTTTTAAAAGTAGCGATTTTAACTTAAAAAATAGTAAAAATTTTTTTTTTTAGATTTTTTAAGGTTTTTTGTGGGTTTAGTTTTTAGCTGGGGGGGGGGGGGGGGGTTAGGTTTTTTTTAGGTTTTTTGGGGGGTTTAGTTTTTAGCATTTAGCTTGGGGGGGGGGGGGGGGGTGGGGTTTAGGTTTTTTGGGGGTTTTTTTAGGTTTTTTTAGCTATTTTAGGTTGTGTTCACATTGGTTCTCGCAATAAAGGTGGTTCTCGCATGAACCTTACCCTATATATATATATATATAGTGTGAGGTTCATTGGGGAACACTAAAAAAGTGGGGAACAGTGGGGAACCGACTCAAACGAACTCCGATTGGACTCATTCCAGCGGCGTTAGAACCGTCTCGTCGAACCATAACTAGGATCTCTTAACCTTAAACCCCAAATCATAACCCCTAAACCCTAAATATATTAGGGTTTGGCTTTTAGGGTTTAGCTTTAGGGTTTAGCCTTAGGGTTTAGCCTTAGGGTTTAGCTTTAGGGTTTAGAGTTTAGCTTTAGGGTTTAGCTATAGGGTTTAGCTTTAGGTTTAGCATTTAGGGTTTAGCTTTTAGGGTTTATATTTTAGATTTTACGGTTTAGCTTAGGTTTTAGCCTTATTTTTTTAGTTTTAGGGTTTAGAGTTTAGGAGTTAGGGTTTAGGGTTTAGGGTTAAGAGATCTTAGTTAGGGTTCGACGAGCCGGTTCCAACGCCGCTGGAATGAGTCCAATCGGAGTTCGTTTGAGCCGGTTCCCCGCTGTTCCCCACTTTTTTAGTGTTCCCCAATGAACCTTCCCCTATATATATATATATATTGGCTCAAAACACTTGAAAGTGTGTGTATTACATGTCCTATTTTTTTTTATAAAAAACGGCTTGTTACATAGGGTTTTACAAGTTTTTCTCATCTCAAGTGGGTTTTCATTCTAACCCTTCCATATACATACATACATACACATTAGCACACAATATAGATACATACACTCGTACTAAGATGAACACATACTCTAGGAAGTTTCATGTTCGACACCTTCAACAGGGTATTGATAGGATCTGAGTTAACGTAATGGGTTCTTATGAGAAAAGAATCACATACATAGGCCAATATGATCTTGTTTTTATTAAAATCATCTCATAAATTAGATGTCATTTTATTAAAATCTTGTTTTTTGTTTTTTTTTTAATGAAGCTTTTATTGAATTTTGATGTAGCTCGAGGACCGAATACGCCAATCGCTTGGTCAACAAGAATGAGAATAATGAAAGGGATGACAAGAGGTTTAGTCAACCTCCACACACAACAAAACATAATCCATGGAAACCTTACATCAAACAATGTTCTTCTTGATGACTATCTTAACCCTAAGATCGGGGATTACGGGTTATCACGGTTAATGACGAATGCTGGGAATATGAATGTGGTTGCAACCGCAGGTGCACTCGGATACCGGGCGTCCGAGCTTTCCAAGCTCAAGAAAGCCAGCACCAAGACTGATATGTACAGTCTTGGTGTCATCATGTTAGAACTCCTGACCGGAAAATCACCAGCAGAGGTGGATGATGGCGTCGCTTTGCCACAATGGGTGGCGTCAATTGTAAAAGAAGAGTGGACTAATGAAGTTTTTGATTTGGAGTTGATGAAGGATGCTACTGCGATCGGTGATGAGTTGTTGAACACTCTGAAACTTGCTTTGCATTGTGTTGATCCATCTCCATCTGCTAGACCGGAGGCGCAACTAGTTCTTCAGCAGCTAGAACAGATTAGACCAGAAACCGCCACAAGCTCCAGCGATGAAGGTGGAGGTGGTGGTCCTTCGACAAGGGAATGAACTTAGGTCCGTAGCCTGTATTCCATCCGCTCATTCTTGAGTTTTTTTGAGGTGTTGTAAATACGAGTTCATAAACTTGATTCAGTTTCTTAAGTAGAAAGTTTTGGTTGTATTTGTCTTCGGTAATAACATGTGAGCATGGGTTGACTTGATTATGAGTAAAAACCGAACATTATTTCGGCTTTTAGAGTTTCACGATCGTTTCTGTTGTATACAGTTTGGTTATTGGTAGATGTTTGATTCATATAAAAGATAAAAAGAGGGGCAAACAATATATTATTTTTTTAAAAAAGTAACACTTTTCTTTTTTCAAATGTGTAATATTTATCATTTATAAAACATAAAAAGAAAATACAAAGACTAGCCATTTTGGACATATGGTCACTTATAGTACACCTTTTGGAAACACTATTTGGGTGGTTGCTGCACAAAATTTAGGTAGTGGCAGTTAATATGCACTTGCAATAACTGAATAACATCATTAACAAAAACATTAAACCACTTTTAGCTACAACTTCCTGCATATCCACTTGTTTCCTTAGCAAATGTTTCCCATACACTTGCCATCTTCTCTGCATATCCTGCCTGTTACATAAACAAACCATAATTCATTTGAATTATATTTACTCAAAACTAGAAAGAATCTCCATCTTATTTTAAAAAATCATGTCAACTTTAACCAATTTGTTTATATTTTTAGGTCGATTTGGATTTATATTATCTCAAACCAGCCTAATGACAACGAATCCCTTTAACACCGATTTTATTTAAGAGTTTAGATTGATATTGTTTTGGCGGGTCAAATTGTCAATCAATACATTTTGACCCGTTGAGCGACCACTTGTAAGCATTAAAGATAAAATTATAAGAAAGTGGTACCTGATTGACAACGAATCCCTTTAACATCCCAATGAAATCTTCACGCTTCTCTTTGTCAAGCCTCTCGAATTCAGTCTTGTTAGTCTCCTGCATTTTAGTATATTGTTATTATTTAAACACCAATAATCAAGATCTCTCAAAATAAGTAACGACTATCAAGAATAGCTATAGAAAATTGATGATGGGTACGGACTATTTTACCTTTATACGTTTATACTCTTTGACTGCGTGATTTTTGGCATCTTCTGTAACTCTCAAGGTTTCTTTCAACTCGTCTATTTTCTGAATTCTAGACCTGTCAGCACCAAATATCTTGAATGCAGCCGCTTCAAGTTTTTCAATTCTTGAACTTAGAATTGAAATCTCTGTTACAACGGTTTGAACTGTCAACAACGCATTTGATCGATCTGAATATGCGTTGTTCACATCTAACATCACCCCTAGGTAGTCATGAAGCTTGTCCTGTGCCCATCAAAAACAATATGTTGTTCTAACAATAGCGGTGAAATTATATAACTGTATTGAGGTACCTAGACGTTACCAAATGTTTGATGGTTTGTGCATTTAATTCGCCGTACAATCTGCTTGCTTTAACAGAAGAAGTTGCCATGTTTTTCATATCTTTAGCTCTGGTTTTCTGAGAGATGAACACGGCTTCCTCGGTTTCAAATTTAGTTAGTTTAACAAATACCAAACCTAATTGTCCCATGGTTTCGCCTATGTCTTGTTGAGCTTTAACAAGAGATTCAGCCTGCAGTTCAATATGATGACGAACTTAAGTCGTAACAGTTTAAAGAAAACATATCAGCCTTTTAATGGAATCCCTATTATAGCTCACATCTGTTTTATCTATAAATACAAAATAAGCTAGGAACTGAATTTACATAACACATTTAGTTAGAAACGTAAAATGTTAAGAAATTGGTTTTATGTTCAGATAACAGTGCAAAAGCAAAACAAATTATGGAATTTATAGGCAACATATAATAGTGAATGTCATGTTCAATTAAAAACATATAATGCAGATATTATAATTGTAGTTCAAAGATGTTTGTATATGTATGTATCTAGTTAATATGCGACCACATTCAGGATATGGAGCAGAAATTCATATCCACAGCCATTAAACACTCGGCATAGTCCATACCCTTTAGCTTGATTTTTAAATCTTGTAGTATCGTTCCTTGATCCTGTTAACCTCTCAAGACTGCAAGTCTTTTTGGCATGGTTGTAAATATCCCGACTAGCACCTGATTAGTCGCCAATTAATCGCTAGTCTGGGGTTCACCAAGTAATTTTCCTTTAATCGGCCAATTAATAGCTAGACGGTCAACGGCGGCCCTACGCAGTCCTAATCGGCCAAAAATCGGCAGTTCCGGACAAATTCCGGCCGATTACCGGCCATTTTCCGGTCAAACCTTGTAAATTTCAGTGATTAATCTTGTCCACTTAAAAAAAATGAGCCGATGAGGGGTTAAAACTTATCTTGCTAAAAAAATTACACATACAAATGTGTGCGTATATATATAAAACTGAAGATTACATGTAAAAATCCCAATCCAATTAATCACTAGTCCATACCCCACCGGCCGACTAGCGCTTAGCGATTCCTGCAAGACTGCTTTTTGGTAGTTTGTCTTCTTAATAAGATCACTAATATGCTGACTTGCCAGAAGCAATGGTAATGAACATTTGCATATCTGAACTAGGGATGAGCGTGGTACCGGTACCGAAAATACCGATACCAAAATTCTTCAAAACTGGGTACCGGTACGGCGGTACCGAAATATTCGGTACAGTACGGTACCTGTATCGGTACGGGACCGGTATTTAAAGGTAAAATTCGGTATTTTACCGGTACCAAGGTTTAAAAAAACGGAAACGAGTTTCGAGGCGTTTTCCCTTCGCCTCACGAGGCGTAAGCCTTGAGGGGAACCGAGGCGCAAGCCCGAGGCGGAATTAAAAAATAAATATAAAAATTATACATCTCAAAAAAATAAAATACTGAACATAAAACATATAACTTTCCTAATGTAAATAAACCTGTGAGAATAGTTTTGGGTTAAATATGATAAAAGTTAAATGTTTAAGGGTCCTAATGTAAGTGCTTGTAAATGAAATGAATAAAGGGGCCGTCATTTTTCAGTAACCCTAAAAGAGTTACGCCTCCATCATCTTCTCCATCTTGAAACCCTAGTTTTTCTTGGTCACTCATCGCTACAAGCCAGGTACGTCTCCATCTACCTCTGTATTTCATCCCGATTCTTTCATAACCAACTCTGTTTTCTTCGGTAATCCTAAAAAACCCTAATTTCTCCCACCTAAAAGGTACATACGCCTCTTAGCCTAGCGATTCTTACAACATTGCTCTTAGTTACCGTTCCGCCTCGACACGAAACGTCCGCCTCATACCACTAAGGCGTACGTAATTACGTATGAAAACAAGCAGTGAGGCGCCGCCTCTGATTCGATTTCTTGCCGTTTCGCCTCGAGGCGCGCCTCAAAACGGACGCCTCGAGCGTTTTTTTAAACCATGACCGGTACCATACCGAACCGGTACTGATACCGAAAGTACCGATACCGAAAATGCCAAAAAGTGGGTGTCGGTACCGGTCCTGAAAAAATTCGGTACGGGAAATTCGGTACCGGTACCGGTACGGTATCGGTACCCAGTACCAAATGCTCATCCCTAATCTGAACCACCAATCTACCCTTGTCAATGTTCTATAATTAAGCATTGTTTTTAGGGAAATTGGATTCTAATAATCCCAAGTAGACGTCATTAGCCATTACCGATCCCACCTTTGAATATTCCCACTGCCAGTTCCACCTTTTAACTATTTTGCCTTCAACAGTCCTTAGTTAGTTAAGTTTTTTTTCCGAATTACAAACTGATGTTTTAGGGCTTTTGATCAGAATGAGGATACGAGTCGACTGATGTAAAATTTACTTTGAAACAGTGCTCCAAATGACGAAAACGTTGCTTCAATTCGGGTGTTTAAACTTCCAATTAACAAAAATCAAGCTGTTTGGAGCACCGTTTCGCAGTAAGTTTTACATCAATCGACTCGTATCTTTGTTAATTTCCCTTGTTTTTATGTACTAACACAATACCACAACAATTTTGCTAATGAGGGCATAGTTTTCTATCATGAGAATAACATATATAGTTGAATATACACACAACCTCAATAAGAATCAAACTGCATCCATGATGGCCATCATCTCAATAAGAACTAAACCACCATAGTTTGCAATGAGCACTAATTTTCAATTCCTATCTAAACCTTTAATATGTATATATATCCTACTTCTAGGTCTCCAAATTGCACACGGGGGTGGACGGACGTACGTTTTGGTTGGAGGGGGAACCCACTCAACTTCATATAACTAGTGTTAATCTTTGAATTGAAATAATTGGGCCCTTTTGATTTATCTAACAGCCCCCCTAAAGGCCCCTTGACTACCAAATGCAATCCAATATTAAAATTAAAATTTCCGTCAGTTCAATCTCCATTCCAAACTTTTAGTTAAACTACAGCAGGTATATCAAGGTTTGATTGAGTAATCAAATTTTAACATTTGGTTCCATTGTTCCAAACTTACAATTAAATTGTAGCAGGTTAAAATGAATTTTAACATAAGTTCTATGATTCAAAACTTCCAAATAAATTGCAACAGGTTAGCAGGATCTATCTAAATTTGATGTATGTATTCTAAATGCACAGATACCTACCCATCATATTTCTACATTTATGCGGCTTGCTCATGTTATAGACTATGGGAACTCATTTTCTTGAACACCCCCAAAACTTCTATGTTGTTTAAATTTTTTTTATTGTATTTTTAGTTGCCTACATTATTACTTAAAGCCGTGCCATAATTCTACGATTAATGTAACTTTTTACCCAACAAGTTATGACCTTATCTGTTGATCCGTTATGACCTAACGCTATGTAACCTGACCCAATTTAGCCTCCCAGTGACGAAAAATCCTGGATTCGCCACTGATTGCATGTCACCCCCTATACTACTACTTAAAGTTAAAGCATCAATGGCACGGTGTGTAAACTAAAGCTCTAGATGCCAAGCAAAGAATCAATTACATGAACAGTAAATCAACAGAAAGACATACACAAGACACGAACAACTAACCTGCAGAGACACATTACTCAACTGCAGCTCAAAATCCTGCAACTTCATCTTCTTCTCCAAGAACTCCTTATCCTCTTCCACCAAAGGCGGCTTCGTCCCACCCCAACCATACGTAACCGACTGCCTTAACTCTTTAAACATCCTAACCACATCTCTCCCTCCTTTCCCTTGATTCCCCACCTCCCTACTCTCAACAACCGCACCCACATTCCCGACATTCATCCATTTCAAATCCCCCTGCACCTGCAAAAACACTCTCAAATCCTCACTATGCCATATAACCGGATGCGCAGCCAGCTTCTTAAAATACTTCTCCAAAGCCACCCTCCTCTGCTCAATAAACTCATGCTTCTGCATAACCTGGCTCTCAACCACACCCTTATCCGGCCTCGTCGGAATAAAACACCCTCGGTACGCTTTCAATAAGCGATCAGATAACATCACAACGTCTTTAAACCGTCTCCGGACACTAAATTCGGTTCCGTTAAACTCCGGAAGGTTAGTCCATGTGGTTATCAAGTAGGTCAAGTAATTCTTCCCACTCGAAACAACCGAGTTAACCGAGTCAACCGAAGCAGCTAGATCATGTATCTTCCGTGGATCCCTAACTGAAATATGCAAATAATAGTTGCTTACAGACGGTTCTGACGTGGAGACATCATCGTGTTCGTTGATTTGATCGGATTTAACGCCGTCGAACGATCTGAATACAGCTTCTGCGTACGACGGTGGATCAATGAACGAATTGAAGGAGGTAGGGTTTGTGTGAAAGGATGATGATGAATCAATGAGCGAATTGAAGGAGTTAGGGTTTGTGTGAAAGGATGATGAATGTGTAAGAGGATCACCGTGTTCAGTGGTGAGAATTTCGGCAAATTGTGCGGGTGTTGAGGTGGAATTGGGGGATTTAGGGTTATTAAAGTCGATTGATTCGTGAGAAGAGTAGAATTGGGGCTCTTCGAAGCCCTGTTGTTCATATGACATCATCGATTACTGTAATTCGTGAAGTGAATTGAGAAATTGGAGAGGATTGGAAGTGATTTGGGGTAATGTTGATGAGATTGAAATGATTAGGGTTTGAAATTGGGGGAGATGTAGACAAAGTGTGACGGAGTGATAGAGATATAGATCATCGCCGGTGCAACACGTTTCGGAGTTTACACGGCGAGAGTGTTGTTGACATTCATTCAATCCACTTTTGCTTAATATCCTGTTTTAAGAACCAACAAGAGCCCGATCACCGGGTAAACTCAACCGTAAAAAACGTCATCCACGTCACTGGTGACCCGGCCTGTCACCATCCACGTTCGGGAGCACAAACCACTGTGGTAAAATTACTGGCTCAATCAGAGCATTTTTGCTACAGTCGAAACTTAAACTCATGACCTTCCTATGGGACTGCCAATGCACCAGAAGGTCAGCTACTTTATCTTTTTAATTTGGTTAATGTTTAGTCAAGTAATTTATAAAAATATTCAAACCATATATAAATGATATAATACACTCGAGTTATATGTGTTATATGGGTTGAGCGGTTGATCTTACAAAACAAACGAGATTGAGTGATGAACTTGTTAGATTGACCTCATTTAGGTCAATATGATGAGTTTCATACATGTATGTTCTCGTTCAAGTCACATAACCTCACTTTTTTAGTGATAAAACAAGAGATGTGATAGGTATCTACAAGATATAATTTTATGTTGTTTTTAAGCAAGGTTTAACATCATCTAGTTAATTGAGATTTGATTTTCTTCCTTAACAAGAGGTTGATATCTTCGGATCACCAAATAACTCAAACCATTGAGTATATATTTGTCCTTGTTCGAATTAAGCTAGTGCATCTATAATGTTTTGTTTGACCCATATGAATCTTGATCTAAGCAAGAAAAAAATCCCATTCAACTACATGCACACCTAATGTGTCCAACGGTATATTAGATTGATAGTGATTTTTGTGTAATGCTTAACGGGATGTTTATAACAAATGTATAGTTGATGACTTACTATATAAAGCTGAGTTGAAAACGAGATGTTTAGACTGTAGGGTATGGGGGACGTCCCCCACCCCGTCGAGGTCCGGCGACGCCGGCACACCGTGCCGCCCCCCTCCTGTCCCGTCCTATCTGTCGATCTCTAGACGTTGGCGACGAAGCAAATATTGTGGGCCCCCCTCCAAAAAGTAACCGTTAGAAATAAAAAAAAAATTAATTTTCCATTTTCCACAAAAAGCAACGGTCAAAAATATTAAATATATAAATTTCGAATCCATTTTGACATCCATTCACCATTTTAACCCCATTTTCTCATCTCTCTCACTTTATTTTTATAAATCTTCTTCCACTTTTATAACCTTATACTCTACCATGGATCCCTTCAACAACCCGAACAATCCCAACAACCCGAACAATCCCAACAACCCGACCCAACCGAATGTTTTCTCGGTTCCGGGATATTATCCGAAGCTAGAACCAAACCAATTCTCGCAATATTCATCAAATGCCTTTGCATCATTCCAACACTCACCGAACCAATTCGCTCAATTCTCTCAAAATCAAGCCCTTCAACAAATGATGATGCGGGGTGCTTTTAATTTCCAACCGAACCCGACGCCACCCGTTCAACCCCAACCGATCCCGACGCAACCCGTTCAACAATCCGAACCCGACGACGATGTGGAAGTTGTTCCCGAAACCCAACCGCAAAAAGAAAAAGGCAAACGAAAAAAAGGCAAGCAAGTGGTGGGTGACAAACCGAAGGCGAAACCGTGGACGCCAATCGAAGAAGAAGCCTTAGCTAAGGCTTACATAAGCACGTCTACACACCCGACAAAAGGTTGGTATTTTTTTTAAAGTTTATATTTTTTAAAGTTTATCTTTTTTTTAAAGTTTATATATTTTTTTAAAGTTTATATTTTTGTTAACAGTTTATAATTTTTTTTAAAGTTTATCTTTTTTTTAAAGTTTATCTTTTTTATAAAGTTTATATTTTTTTTAAAGTTTATATTTTTGTTAACAGTTTATAATTTTTTTAAAGTTTATCTTTTTTTTAAGTTTATCTTTTTTATAAAGTTTATCTTTTTTTGTTAGTTTATATTTTTGTTAACAGTTTATATTTTTGTTAGAATTATTTTGTTTGTTTTTTTTATAGATAATAATCAAACGGGTGACGGGTTTTGGACCAAGGTTTTGGCGAAGTTTCTCGAGCTTATGGACCAAGGCCCGTATCGAGATATCGACTCGGTGTCATCAAAGTGGCGGAAAATGAACGGGTTCGTCAATAAGTTTTGCGATGAGTATAATAAAATATATACAAGTGTGCGTCGTAGCGGCATGAGCGACGAGGATGTGTTCAAACAAGCGTTGGAGAAGTATAAGGCGAACAATGGTAATACCAACTTTGCACACGTTCGCGCGTGGGAAATTTTGAAAACGCACCCAAAATGGGCGCCGATTCCCAACGAGGTGGAGATGGCGAAGCGGCAAAGGACATCGGAAACGGGTAGTTTTAGCGCCGGTGGATCGGACGCGAGGTGTCACATAAACTTAAATGATGACGCCGAGTTTGACGAAGATGAATACGCCGTACATGAAGCGGAGCGTCCACCGGGCCGGGACAAATCAAAGAAGGAGTGGGCCAAGGGGAAAGAAAAGGAAAAAGGTGGACCCGAAGATGGAAGAGTTTATGGAACACTTTAAAATGTACACGGACGTCTAGGCCCAAAAGGCGAAGGCGAAGGAGCGGGCCGTCGAAGAAAAAACTCGTGTAGCGGAAGAAAAGTTACGCGAAAAGGTCCGATTGTCCAATGAGAAAATCCGAATTTCTGATGAAAAGATTCGGCTCAAGGAATGGGAAATAATAACGATGGATGTCGATGAGTATCCTGAGCCGAAACGTTCGATGTTGAAAAAACTACAAACCGACATCATGAAGAAGCATCAAATTATTTAAGTCTATGTTTTTTTATTAAGTCTATGTTTTTTTATTAAATTTATGTTTTTTTATTAAGTTTATGTTTTTTTTATGTTTATGTAATGTCTTTTAATATTAATGAAAATATTTTGTTAGTTTATTTGTTAAATGTTAAAAAAAAGTAGAAGATTAAAAAAAAAAAACATAAAAGTGGTGGGGTAGGATCATCTAGGACCATCCTCCATACCCTCTAGTTTTGTGAGATGGACCATCCTTGAGAGGACTATGACGTGGCGGATCATCCTCCCTTGGAGGACCATCACCATACCCTCTAGCCTTATAACAAATATATAGTTGATGACTTACTATATAAAGATGAATTGAAACATGTGATGTGAGTTTTTAATAGAAATGAGCAAATGTGATGTGAGTTTTTATATTTATTTCTTTGAAAAAAGTTTAACGACGTCTTACAGAAGGGGATAGCGGCGCAGTTTGTTGCTCGTCTATCTGCTATCCTTATGTAATTTGCCTTGATGATTGGAATGAATACAATTATTTTCAAATTCAATTTAATAGGATGAGCAAATGTGATGCGAGTATTTATATTTGTTTCTTTGAAAAAAATTTAACTTACGTTTTTTTTCCAAATTCAAAACTTATCTCTTTATATGTTTTTAAGCGCATGTGAGCATGGGCAGACCCACCCTTTGGCTAAGGTGGACGGTCGCACCCCTTGAAAAAAAAATAGTGTATATTTTAGGCAAAAAACCTGACCGCACCCCTTGAAAATGATTGAACACCTCATCCGTAACCCCAGCAAATAATTCATGGATCCGCCACGCGTGTGAGGTTAAGCACTAGCATGGATTAGGTTTACAGTAATTCTTATTTGATTTAACTTTGATCTTTTTAATCTATTTAAAATTGTTTTAACTTGATTGTTTTTTTGGGTTTTCTTAACGAATGAAACTATACTTTTTATTGACAAAACAATAATATTTGCGGTCGTGGGATTCGGGCGACAACTTCTGCTCTAGGGTATGGTGAAGATGAATGGTTATTTATCTGGAGGTCATTGATGGAAGAGCTATTAGTATTTGAGTTTAGAAATAAGTACACTGAGGCATTCTTAGGCTTATTCGAAGATGTGTTTATGTCCTTGGATTGGTCAGGGACGGGGGTTGCACCATAAAACATTGGATGATTATGTCAGAGGCAGGATTCTTGATTGCGAACAAGTTTAATGTAATCGTTCATTTCTTATCTAAATAAAATAGAAAAGTTCGACTTGTTTTTCGCTTTGGAGAGGCCCTCATCTGTTCTCAGAAAAAAAAATACAATTCCACACGTGAATGGTGACCATTTTATAATGGTAGAATTGCAAGGAGAGTATCTAATTGCTAGCACAAACAACCTATGGACATTAAAGAGAGACAATGATGCAGCTGGCTGTGAGAATATATCTGAATCACGTCAAAATATGTATAATTCTTGGATATCACGACCTGCTACATATCCTGTTATATATTAAAGCTCGGTATGTAAACTATTAAATGATAATAACTAGAAAATAGTCCCGCGCGCGTTGCGCTGCGAGCAACGAAATTGACTACAACGTGTGTTTAAACTAAAATTCATGATCACACTCTAAAAAAATGCACCAGTCAACATAAAAAAGAAAGAGATCTAGGCAATTTGTGTACCTTTATTCCACCTATAATCATTCTCCACCAAAACCTACCACTTGGTTCACACGAATGGTGCTTGAGTGCTTCACAAACGCCCTTTCTCCAATCGATGAACAACCAAGACCTGTAAAATTCAAATCCATTATCACTTCATTTTACGCACTAATTAACCATTCAATCAATTAACCACTCAACCAGGACCTCTAGGGATCCATTATTAGATATGGTGGGGAATAATCAATATGTACCGTATTGTTGCCGATCTATACGAAGATGTCGCATGCAGGGTGAGGACTGGTGCTCAGAGCAACTGGAATCTGATCGGAAAAGTTGTCGAAGCACTAACCATTGCTTTCATCAGCCGCCGCGTCTGTGATGATGACAACCTAAAAAAATTAGTTAATAATGCTAACTAAAATAAGTGTACATATTTCAACTATAACTAAAATACACTTCATAAGATAGCCTGTTAAAAATTTAGTTAACAATAGTAACTAAAAGTTCTAAATATTCCAGCTTCATATATAAAAGCAGATCGTTACCTGATAAAAACTTCTGCTGTAACCCCTACTTCAGATAGAAACCAATATCTGTCCACTACATGAAAATAAAGAAATTATTTAGGAGTAGCTTTTGGTCAGAATCGAAACATAGCTCAGTTGTTCAGATGATCCATTGCTTCCACTTCCCTGTGCTAAAACGCAACCGTCAACTGTGTTCGTTCAACATCTAATTCAATTGAACATCATTGAGCGCCCGATAAGGGCTCTTAATTGATGAATTGAAGTCACCTTATGTGACACTTTTTTTTTTTTTTTTGCTAATCTTGAATGCAGTTCATGAATACACAGCTGCTAAGGGGCATAATCCACCAGTTCAGTTCTTCTTGCTAAGGGGCATAATCCACCTTATGTGTGGTGTTCTTAATTAATCCCTTAGCAACTGTATTAAACCAATGAAATGCAGATAATGTAGACAAAAATTGGGGATTAAGAACACCACACATAAGGTGACTTCAATTCATCAATGTTAATCAATTAGGTTGCAACAAAAGAAAAGCTAGTACACATCTATAAGCTTCCAAAATTCTGTATAAGGTAACACTGGGGTTAAAAGTAGGCACAAAAACTAATCTACAACAACTAAATACATACAGAACAAAACACCTATCGTTCTTCGACTTTCGACAACATGTTATCACAACAAATTAACAGATCAGCACATGTAATTTAACTACCACAAATAACAAACCAAAACTGAGAAATTAAACAGTGATGAACGTCAAAACATATATAAAAGGGAAAATTAGGTGAAGAAAAACCTCAAAATGATCCTGGATTTTGCGAGGATCGAGAGGCTGAGCCTGCGGGTCGACACCAGGGGTGATGGAATCAGGGCGCTGGTACATGTTTGAGAGCAAGAGAGTGGGACTGATGCTCGGTTTGGTGTGAAGCCTCGAGCATCGGTCACCGTGACGGCAAGCTCCGATGTTGAAGTAGACGGACTAACCACCATTCGCTACTGCCGTGCCCCGACCAAGAAATTGCACTGTTCGTGGCCACTCTCGCTGTCGTCGGCCGCCGCAATCGTCTTCTTGCCGTTCCCAGCCGCAGTTGTCTTTCTGACTGTCTCCCGCCACCGTCCGGCGATATCTATCAGCACTCAAGGGGAAGGAAGCCATGGGGATGGATGATGATGATGAAGAAGAAGAAGAAAGGTAGAAAGAGGCGGTGGCCAGTTACCGATGTACGATGTGTGTCGGTTGTTAAGTGTCCTAAAAGGAAACTAAGAAACTCTTGGGGTCAAAACCAAAAAGAGACAACTGCACTGGCGCAAATGTATGTTGTAAATTGATATATATAATAATTTTGTATGAAGATACTTACTTTTTATAGCTTTTGTTACTTTTTTTTTTTTTGAACGGCAAAACACTTTATAGCTATATATAAAGAGCCAGCAAGAAACTGGGGAAACAACAACAAAAACAAAAGCGAAACTACAAAGCCGAAACGCACAAAACAGAAAGAAAATTACAGCATATCGGCAAAGTCAAAATCTAACCACTTTCCCCACGACGGCTGCTTGAGCTTCGACCGGTTAAAAATCCAGATAAAGGCATCCTCCTTGATCAAGTCCACCGATTTAGAGACCGGAACAAAAATATCTTCGAAAGCTTTCACGTTTCTAGCGATCCATATCCTCCAAACCGTTGCAAGGAAAATAGAGTAGACCGTCTTCTTCCATTTAACATCTCCCGGTTGGCTTAAAAAGAAGCCCGCAAGATCTGCGAGACTGTGGATGTTAGCAGGGAAACCCACGCGCAGCCATGTGCAGATACTCCACCATATGCTCTTGGCCCACAAACAGTTAACGAAAATGTGGGCTGGGTCTTCGTCGTTTATCCCGCATCTAGGACACAGGGTATCGAGTAAGGGGACACCCCTATGGAGCAGGCCCAGTTTCGAGGCAATCTTATCTAGCAAGGCCCTCCAGGCTAGAACATTTACCTTCGGAGGCACCCATGCATTCCACCGAAAATCCACAGGTTCAACCACTCCCATATTTGTAGCCTCTTCGAGATCCAGTCTAACCTGCTTAACCGAAAAAGATCCACTCGGATCATTGATCCAAATCCATCTCTCGCCATTTTGGACCAGCTTTTCTTTTAAATTGATGCCCACTTTAGCGAATTCCTTTTCAACCGAAATAATGTCCTTCCAGGCCCCTGGAATCGTTTTTTTAACGGGGATAAAGACATTAGCTAAATTAGAGTTTTTAGCCACATGAATAGAGCGGATAACTTCAGCCCACAATTGATTCGGGTTGTCTTTGTACCTCCACCACCACTTAGATAACATAGCTTTATTGAAGCTCTGTATTTCGCCGAGACCCATCCCTTTCGCCTTCTTAGATTTTGTGAGGAAGTCCCACCGAATCCATCTCATCTTGATACCCGACGCCGATTTACCCCATATGAAGTTTCTCCTAATTTTCTCAAGCTTGTTCAAGACGCATTTCGGGGCCGCGAACAAAGAGAGGAAATAAGATGGCAAGCTGCCAAGAACCGACTTGGCGAGAGTCAATCTGCCAGCGAAGGTAAGATGCCTAGCTTTCCATTTGGAAAGAACTCTATAAAATTTTTCAATCACCGGAGCCCAATGTCTAGCCTTTTTCATGTTAACCCCGACAGGAACCCCCAGGTACGAGAATGGAAAAGACCCAACTTCACACCTGGCCAAAGCCGCTACATCCTCCACTTCAGCATTGGAGGTGCCAATGCCGAAAATCTTACATTTCTGACGATTTACTTTCAGACCTGAGACTAGATGAAGCCACCTAAGTAATCGATTGACAGCCTGAAAGTTCTGGATGGACCACTCGCCAATAAAAATGACATCATCAGCGTAGCACAGATGAGATATTGTTGGGCCATTATTAGGAAGTTTGCAACCTTTGAACAGGCCTAAATTACAAGCCCTGTTCATAAGCAGATTAATAATCTCCATAGCTAAAACAAACAGGAAGGGGGAGAGGGGGTCGCCTTGTCTGAGACCTCTTTTGAATTTAAATTCCTTAGATGGAGAGCCATTAACGAGAACAGAGCCCCACGCTGAATCTAGGCACCCCTTGATCCAGGAGATCCATTTGGAAGAGAAGCCCATCTTATCCATCATGCGTAACAAAAACTTCCAGTTTAAAGAGTCATAAGCCTTCTGGAAATCCACTTTGAAGATCATCAACTTCTTTTTAGATTTCTTAGCCCAAGCAACGATCTCAATTAGCATCAGAGGGCTATCGAGGATATTACGACCGCCCACAAAAGATGATTGGGTAGGGGAAATAATATCTTTCATAATAGGTTTTAATCTATTCGCTAAAACCTTGGCTAAGATTTTATACACTGAGCCCACAAGGGAAATAGGGCGGAAATTGGCTACTTCCAAGGGATCTTTCACTTTGGGGACTAAAGCAATGAAAGAGGAGTTAAATCCGCCTCTAAGGAAACCATTATCGAAAAAGCCATTAAAGAAATCCATGAAGAGATCTTTAAACTTGACCCAGAAAACCTTGAAAAATTTTAAGGTGAATCCGTCCGGGCCCGGGGCTTTCCCCCCATCACAGCTCTTAATAGCCATAACAACTTCCTTTTCCGAAAATCTCTCACAGAGCACCGAATTAAGCTGATCGGAAATAGAAGGAAGACCAAGCCCGTCAAAATCTGGCCTCCGCCTGATCGGTTCAGAAAACTGTTTTTTAAACCACTTCATAATCTCATCTTTCAAAATCACGGGGTCGGTTATAAAAGAATCCTGGAACAGAAGGCCATTGATCCTATTCCTTGACGCGTTAATAGCAACGACCCTGTGAAAATAAGCACTATTCTCGTCACCAAATTTTGCCCAGTTAATTCTAGCCTTTTGAAGGATATCTTTCGCGATGTTAGACCGCAGCTGGTCCACTTTAACACGAAGAGCAGCTCTATTTTCCTTTTCAACGGCAGACAGACGGCTGACTAAAGCCTTTGATTCGATGGCTTCAATGGATTTCTCCATTTCTAATAAATCTCTGTTATTCTCGGCCTTAACTTTTTTCCTCCAACACTTGATATTCATTTTGAGGCTTTTCAGAATCTCGACAATGGAAATACCCGACTCGGGCTCCGATCCACCACCACTGGCAGCCCGTTGGGTGGCAGAATCCACCAATTCCGAAAGAGATGGATTGCCAATCCACGAATTAAAAAATTTGAAAGGTATTGGCCCAAAATCCAAAGACGAGCAAGACAGGGAAATAGGACAGTGATCCGACATACCTTTTTTGTGGACTTCAACAAAAGCGTTCGGCCAAGTATTCAGGAACGAATCGTTCACTAAGAATCTGTCAAGCTTGCTCATCTTAACATCCAAGTGGCCAGAAAAATACGTAAACTTACCCCTGCAATACGTGTATTCCAAAAGACCAGCCATCGAGATAAAACCATTAAAGGCTTCTGAAGACCCACGGTCAAAATAGGAATTTACCCGTTCATCTTCGGATCGGACTTCATTGAAGTCACCTAAAAGAACCCACGCACCGACGTCGTGATTAATGATAGAAACCAGCTCGAGCCACAAAGACCTTCTTAGATTAGGATCATTTGGGGCGTGGAGGTTAACTATATTAACCCTACCAACCCCTTCCCCCAAAGTACCAGAAACGAGCAGAAATTTGGGATTTTTGATTATTTGATCCACCTTGAACACATCCGGGTTCCACAGGGAAATCAAACCCCCAGATCTCCCAATAGAATCCACTGTCTCAGCCCCCATCGGAGACAAATCCCAAAACCGACGAACATCTAACTCCGACAATCCCGATTTATGCGATTCCTGAATGCCGATAAAATCAAATTTACCCTTTCTTTTTAGGTCACGGATCCACAACCCTTTCCGATTATCCGACACCCCATTGATATTGATGGACAAAAAATTCATTGCTTACTTGTTAATTCCCATCTCCCCACAAATTAAGTTTTTCACATGATTGTTGAAACCTTCAACATTTATGCCCAAACGAATCCCAAAATCCATAGTTGAGGCAGCTTCCTCATCCACCACCGAACGAATCTTCGCCATCTCGGAAGAAATCGCCGGAGAATTTTGTTGGATACCCATGCTGGAATCGCGGAAATTATCCCTCCTCTCTTCGTTCACTTGCCTGATTATTTCCTCCAGGTTAAACGGATCAGAACACTCGACATTCTCTATGTTCTGATTAAGATCGGGGATATCTAAGTCTTGGGCCGGAGCCATGGGCTTTTTGGCTTTTCTGGATCTTGTAGTAATGTAGCTGGGCCTATTAACATCGCTCAACGGCCCACCAGACAGATCGATAACAGGGTCCACTCTGACATCAGGTTCCACTTCTTCTCTCTCCTCTAAGACAGCTGTATTGGGATTAGTAGAGTCTTCCTGCATGCTGGCGGCTGCATTGGAAGTAGGGGCTACGTACTTTTTTCCCATGCACTGAGAAGTAACATCACCAGGCGGACTTTCCGATTCTCCAGACAAAACAGACGGAGACTTTTCGAATTCAGATGACTTCGCCGGAGACCCAGAACCGCTCTCCGTTTCCGAAGGTTTGAGAAAGTCTGGAACCCACTGACCTGGAATTTCCTCGACCCACACTTTTATGGAATGATCATTCCAAAGTAAGGACAACTCCGTTGATACCCTTTTGCCTGAATTAATAAGAATAGCCATTCTATCTTCTGACATATTCCCGTCCGTCGCCTCTACATCCGATTTGACCATGACCCTTCCACATCGTTCGCCTATCTTGTTAAAGACATGACGGTCCCAAAGCGAAATGGGTACGCCCGTGACCTTTATCCAGGCTACCCTCTCAAAAACGGGGGGAATACCTTCCCAAATGTATAAACGCGAGAACCACTTTTCCCACGAATCGACTTTAGCAATACGAAATTCTTCCGCTAATTCTGGGTTAACAAAACATAGCAAGACCTTTAGCCCTCCCAAGTATCTAAGTTCCAGACCATCCTCCATAATACCAGAAAGATGTGAATTTAACTCATTAAGAATAAACAGATCTTTCGCTTCCCCAATGAGGGCTTTGTACTCCCATTTCCTTTTAGTATCCGAAACCAAAGGTGGGAGTTCAATACTGGACTCAACCTCAGCTTGGCCCCTAGGATTAACCACCGAACTAAAAGATTTCGGAAACTTCTGCATACCCGGAATAGCGTCTTGAGGTCTCCCGGAAGACGGGACATGCAAATTTTTCCCGGCAGCCAGAGCATGCACAGGAGGTTGGAGCCTTGAAAACACCGACGGTCTTTCTACCACCATATTTTGCTTAATTTTAGAGCCGAATCTGTCAAACTTAGCCAGGCACACATCAATAACAGCACCATCAATACGGACGCCCTTAAGCGAAGCACTCCAATCTTCTGTCTTTCTCCCAATAGACAACTTCAGAAAGCCAAACCTATTACCAGTTCGATCCTTCTTGAATGAGACATAAACATCTTCCAAACACACCACATGTTCAAAAGCTTTCCACACCATATCACGAGTACAGGATTCGGGGAGGTTAGAGATGTAAAAGGAGGTTGTATTGCGTAACCTGTGTTCCCTGTTATTGAACACCTTTTCCTTCCTAACTTCCTTCTTGCTAATAACCGTATTCCATCTATCTCCCTTATGGAAATAATTCCTGCCACCGCGTCCCATCTAAGACAGCGCTATGAAAGATTAACGGATCGAATCAGGTCTAGCTAAGCTATAAAAATAGACGCGACCGATATCTGACCCGCTAAACAATCTAGGGCTGAGAAAGAAAGGGAGCACGAAGAAAAACAAAGAGAAAAACGAGAAGAAAAAACCAGAACCGAATCAACTCAATGCTCTGCTAACAATCTCGTTATGCTCGGCCGGAGGAAGCTCCACTGGAACAATCACAGGCTGTTATACAGAGCTTGAGAAGGGACGGGAATGGCGGAAAACTGTTCAGCTTCTAGAGAGCATCTTTTTGAATGGAATCCTGACAAACTTCGTGACCGTCCAATTCACAACAACAACTTAGCTTTTGTTTGAACTTGTTTAGACTCGCGAGTTACTACTATAAAATAATTTGATAAAAAATCACAACACTAATAATAAATAATAAATCATTACTAATAATAAAAATAAATAAATAAATATATAAAAGAGTGCATACTTCATTTACTAATTAGTTATAAACTTATAATAATAAATAATAAACAAACAATAAATAACTATTAATCTATTACAAAGTGAATATAGGCCTACACTGAAATGGACCTGGGCTTTTGTTTGAACTTGTTTAGACTCGCGAGTTTACACGACTGACGAACTTTGTATTTCGACTGACGAACTTTGTATTTCGAGCTCGAGTTCGGGCTCGATAACTAAATGAGCTGTATTTCAAGCTCGAGCTCGGGCTTGTTAAGGCTCGGCTCGTTCGAGCTTTTAACCGAGCCGATAACGAGTAGCTCTTAACCCTTTGGGCTTGTTTACACCCCTATGTACACCCATTTGCTTACAAGTTTTGAAGTTTAGCCGAAATTTAGTTTTAGTTGAAAATTTTGGTTAATAACCGAAATAACCAAAACCGAATTCATAACTGATTAACCGTAACCAAAGTTTGGTTATAGAAATCCCGTAACCGAAACTAGCGGTTATGGTTAGTGATAAAAACCAAACCAAACTGACCCATGCACATCGTACAAGTTGTCATACTATTCTCTCTACCCTAAATATATTATTGTGTTTACCAAATTGAGTCCTAGGATATACGCACTGACAAGATTAATTACTATTTGTGTTACGGGATCATCATAAGTGACTAAGTGAGTAGTGGTGCACAAAAAACCCGAACCCGGACCCGGACCCGAAAAAAAAACCCGGAACCGGGTATTATAAAACCCGGGTTTTTTATACCCGAACCCGACCCTACCCGTAGGGTAGGGACCGGGTATGCATATTTGATCTAAAACCCGAACCCGGAACCGGTTTTTTTTATACCCGGTTTATACCCGAAACCCGGTTTTATAAATACCCGAACCCGGAACCAGGTTTTATAAATACCCGGAACCGGTTTAAAAAAAAAACCCGATTTTGATGTAATCTTGTTTAATTATGTATGCATTAAGACTTCTAGTTCTTATGATTTAACAAAATTATGTATGCACTTTGATGTAATCTTGTTTAATTATTAGGTTTCTAATGATATTTGCCACCGCTACTTAATTATTTAGTATATTTCATTACAAGTGGAAACAAATATGCCAATATATGTTGGCTCTTCTATTTTCTTTGTTTGTTTAATATCATTATTAGTTTTTGTATTTAATAAATTGTGCCTCTGTTTATAAAGTTCAAGAATAACCACATGAAGAACTATAAATTGTGCCTCTGTTTATCAATAGATTTGATGTCTATGTGTGAGATTTATGTTTGATACATTTTATAAGCATAGTTCCGGTCGGGTTTTTTTAATACTCGGTGCGGGTTTTTTCCCAACCCGATGCATACCCGAACCCTACCCGATGAATACCCGAACCGGACCCGAAAATAGGGTATTATAATACCCGGGTTTTATAAAACCCGACCCGAACCCTACCCGAACCCGGGTATATAGGGTATACATTTTTGGTAGAGAACCCAGACCCGGACCCGACCCGGTTTTTAAAAAAACCCGATTTTGTAAAACCCGATCCTACCCGAACCCGATCCTACCCGAAACCCGGTTTTTAAAAAAAACCCGATTTGTGCACCACTATAAGTGAGTCAACAATTGGGCCGCTCTTGTGGGTGTTATGCATGGGCTTCTGATTCCTCTTAGCTGAAGCCCAATAACTTTGATGAATTTAAGTCATTTAACATGATTAAATGTTCTGTAAAAATCAATAAATCATCCTGAATTACAGAACACAATATATTTTCTTAAATGTCTCTGAAAGTAATAATAATTTCATATAGAAATGCATCATTTTAGAACTACCAAAAATTATTAAGTGAAATTGAAATATTTTGATTAAAGATGGGTGAGGTTTCTGTAAAAATGACATTTTTCGTAAAAAGTGTGAGAATGCATAAGAATTGACATGTAACCATCATGTTTTGGACTTAGACATGATGTTTTTGATTGTTTTGACAAAAAAAAAAACGTAACAATTTAAAATACAATGCAATGTGTTTTAAATTGTTATGTTTGGTCTTTTTCTTGCCAAAACAATTCAAAACATGATGTCTACGTGTCAATTCCTATGCCTTCTCACACAATGCCTTTTTTATAGGAACCTAAGACATTGGTTGGTTATCATTTTATAATTTTTTACAGAGTTTACAAATATTAAGAATTTCATACTTAAAGTTTAGGCATGTAAATAATAAAATGACTTTAGATGGGACAGTAGAAGATGAAAAATAAAAAGTGTTCGTTCAAAGGAGTTGGATACATTTTTAGATTTATATCGTATAATGGTTATTTTTGGATAAACTTATCCTAAAATGGTTATTTTTGGATAAACTTTAAATTACTAGATTTACTATATAAATGAACTTTGAACATATTTAAAAAAAAATCATCGGAATTTGTGATGCATTTTTAGAAATATAACTAGCACGCCAACAAGAGAATACAAAAATCAATATAATTGTATATACCCTAGCACGTGTGAGAAAATATTCATAACACACCAACATATAATGTAAAATAGAGTAGAGTCCAACTAGATGTATTTCACTAAAACATGAAATGTTACAATTTAACATTTGTTTATTTGGATGGTTTGATTAGAATCGATGTATTTAGATGAGACTCATCTGTATTTGATTCCTAAGGCTGGACGGTATGGGGACCGTCCCGTCGTCGTGCCCTCTTTCCATTTCCCCCACTTCGTCGTCGTGCCTCCGTCGTCGAGATAGTCGGGGGTGCGACGATTTGGACGGGTCTCCCCCTCTCTCACACACCCGATCTACGTGGCGCTTACGTGACAGATCATCCTCCAAGGATTGGCCTCTACCATACCGCACAGGGCCGGCCCAAGCCCAGGTATTTTGAGGCTTGGGCTTTAGGCCTCCAAATAGGGCCTCCAACTTAAAAAAAATTATATATGATATTTAGGTTGGGCTGAACTTATCGTTATACATTTAAAAAAATATATAAAAATCCAAAAAAATTAAATTAACTTCGCCAATAATAAACCTTTAAGTTTATTTTGCCGGTCTGAAACCCGGGTAAAGGAGATTTTTTTCTCAAATAGTGTTCTCCTTTTTGGAAAAGAGGCCTCGATATTTTAATTCGTTTTAGGTCACCAAAATGGTTGAGTGGCCCTGATACCGCCGCATAGCCTAATGTATGATTAAATGAAAAAAAATCCCTTTAAATTAGCTTAAGAACCAAATCAGACCAACCAGTGAGTCCCATCTATGTTCGATTCTTAACATATGGTTAATGAAAAGAAACCCTTTAAATTAACTTAAGACCAAATCAAACCAACCAAACTATAATTAGATAGGGTTGGGTTGGTTTTATAAACATGATACTTCATGTAACATGACTATACCTAAGTGTGTTATCGACCTATTAAAATAACTTTAATTTACTTACTATTTCCTCACAATACAAAAATAACACATAATTGTCTTTGACGTTAACAACTTAACATATATATCAAAACAATATTTAGACTTTTCTTATGATGTGAAATAAAATTATCTTGTGGTGTGAAAATCGATTAGAAAGTAGGGTAAAGTTGAAATTCATGAAAATAGAGGCATACATAAATCATGGAAAATTAAAAGTACATACTCGACCCATGATTTATTTTGCAAAAGTGTAAATCTGTCCCTGATATAATTTATAAGGTAAACAAAGGTTGTAGAGTTAATTGCCAAAATCGTCCCTGAGGTTTGGGCACGTTTGCCATTTTCGTCCAAAATGACACTTTTGTACCAAATTCCCCCCAAGGTTTGTAACTTTTTTCCATTTTCATCCAAACCACTAACTTAGATTATTTTTTCTGTTAAGTTAAGGATATTTGGATGAAACTATCAAATATAAAACCACAGGGACGATTTTGGCAATTTACTCAAACCCCTTTTTAATTTCTTTTATTTAATTATTTTTGTTACATATATAATAAAAAAAATATACATGGAATTTTAGAAATTTTTTTTTAATAGTTTTGTCACATAATTTATATAAATTTTCATCCAAATCACTAACTCAGTTTATTTTTTCTGTTAAGGTGAAAGATGTTTTAAATTTTATAAATTAAGACAGAAATTAATTTACAGCTTCTTTATACAAATCAGTTTTATAAAGAGAAAACGTCATTGGTGTGCAACATATAACAATCGATTGCAACTTTTAGTATTTATCAGTTGTAGAGATAGAAAAAAAATTGTAAAACGTTACATATTTTTTAAATGTGTTGAGCACCTAGGAAATATGTTGGTAGAAATAAAATATTTATTTAATTAAGATTATGAGGGTAACTAACTAATACTTTTTCTAAGTGGCTTGAGTAAAGAAACATTTGGTTCATAGCATTCTAATTACAATTTGGTGGGTAATTTTAACGTTTGGTAACGATACGTTGTTTGATGGGGGGGGGGGGGGGTGCACTGGCTTCCGTTTTTCCTTAGGAGCGAATTTAAAAGAGTAGAAGATGAATTACAAACTTGTTACATATGATAAGATTTTTTTATTTGACCTTTTTCAATAAGGTCAGCAGCATTTTAGTTTTATAAAATATAGAGGTTTAAGTAGATTTTATTTTTATAAAACTGATCTATATAAAAAATTAGTAATTAATTTCTGTCTTAGTTTATAAACATCATTCGCCTTAATAGAAAAATTAACTTAGTTAGTGGTTGATGAAAATTTATAAAAATTATATGACAAAGCTATTATTTTTTTCGTATAAAATTTGCATGTATATTCTTTTTTATTATATATGTAACAAAATTAATTAAATAAAAGAAATTTAAAAGAGTTTGAGTAAATTGCCAAAATCGTCCCTGTGGTTTTATATTTGCAAGTTTCATCCAAATATCCTCAACTTAACAGAAAAAATAAACTAAGTTAGTGGTTTGGATGAAAATGGCAAAAAGTTAAAAACGTTGGGGGCAATTTGGTACAAAAGTGTCATTTTGGACGAAAATGGCAAACCTGCCCAAACCTCAGGGACGATTTTGGCAATTAACTCAAGGTTGTATGTAGAAACTTAAAATAGAAAAAATGTATTGTTTAGTATAATAGGGGAAGGTTCAAATGAAAACTACTAGTTATTGTGAAAACTCGAAAACTAATTAAAAAAGCCAAAAAAACATACCAATTTTTTTTTTTTTGCATAATAATTTTCACAGGTTTTTTTATATAAAAAAAAATTTCAAAAAAATAAAAAAAATTTGTGTAGTGCACATGTGTAATACTACACATGTGTATGTGTACTACACATGTGTATTATTACACATCACATACACATGTGTAGTATTACACATGTGTACTACAATTTTTTTTTATTTTTTTTAAAATTTTTTTTTTTTCATATATAAAAACCAGCGATTTTTATAAAAAAAAATTGAAAAAAAAATAAAAAAAATTTGTGTGTTTTTTAGGCTTTTTTTAGTTAGCTTTCGAGTTTTCACAATAAAAGTGGTTTTCATTTGAACCATCCCCTAGTATAATATCCGAAACTATTAAATTCTATTTTGATTTAAAAAAAATCAAACCAAATTCGACTTTGGTTGTCTTATTATATAGTACGTCGAAATAGTGAACACCATATCTTACATTGAACAATAGGGAAGTCCAAGCGTTATATGATGTGTTAACCATATGAAAACGCACGTTTTGATGTATCCGATTGAACTCAATGTATCCTATAGCTGCATTGCGATTGGATCAACACGTAACGTAAATCAAATTTATATCGTACAATCATAACGTATTATACGCGACCCGACTAACTCGAATTTATATCGTCAAGCCAAAGGGGGTTAAAGTGACATTTGCAAAGTTCATAAAAAGTTAAGTGGTTAAAAAATGCATTTCCTAAACTTAAGGGCTAAGAAAGGGTAAAGATAAAATTTGATAAAGTTTTGAGGTAAGAAGAAAACTATAATAAAGTTGGGGATGAAAAGGAAACTACGACAAGGTTGGGGTGTCAAAAGCAAACTATTTGTAAAATGAAGTAGTAGTTTAGGGACTAAATTTGTCATTTTATAAAACTTTGAAGGTACCAAAGTCAAGAGGCTAAAATTGCAACATCGTAAAAGTACAGAGGAAGGAGGATGCAAAGCCGATGGGGTTTCCACGAACTTTTTCTTTTAAGTTGTAGTATAACTAGGTTATAACCCGGAAACTTTCCGGGTAGGAAAATTTAATTTACAATAAATAAAAGTATATAAATAACATTTTTAACCTCTTATCCTCTTTCCCTTATCTTCACCACAAATTTTTAATTCGGTTTCTTAAAGTTTTTCCACAAAACTAACTATTATCTATCATGTATGGTAGTTTAATGGAAAAAATGAAAATTGAAAATATCTTTGGTAACCGACTATACCGGTTCAGTGTTAATTAAGTCGGGTCATAGAATTAAAGGCCCAACGGTTGACTTACATAAGTTTTTTATACAAATAACCGAAAACCAAAATGAAAATTAATCCAAAATTCAAACCAAATTGTGCACACCCCTATATCAATATACACATAGCAAATTCCCATCTTTAGAGGTTTACAAAATCTCATTAAGGATACTCACATAGCAGCAAATAAAAATATATTTTTTTCTTGTTCTTTAAAAGGAAAAACACAAAGTACGATGCTTACTAACCAATGACGGGCCATTTTGAGCATCAATGTAATAACCATGGGAACACATTCTTCGAATCCAGAGAATTGAGAATTGACCAGGATACCTTGTAGCTCAAATTATGTTCGCCTACATACAACATGGCACAACTTAAATACTTTTTCTAAGGATAGTAAGAACAAAATAAAAATGCATACTTTTTAAAATTTTGATACCATCTAAAACTATGGGCACATACTAACGCAATGCAGCAGTTTCAGATATCACTAAGCAAGACGTATATGACTTGTATGGCTATAATTTCAATAAAAGGGCTATAAAGAGTTTAAAAGCAAAAAAAGAAGAAAAAAAAAAGGGAATACTCACTTCTTCAAGAAGAGAAGTCAATCTAAGATGTGAATAATTTCTCATTGCTTTAGGGGATGCCATATCATCACCTTATAAACCCGACTTAGCAGATGTATCACCGCTTCTAAGCTGGTCTGCAATAAATATTGTAAAATTTTCAACATGTATTGTCAATAGCAATAAAATTAAACTATCAAAGTTGTGTCTTCCTACCATAGAAGGTGAGGCTTAGCATGTGAACAATCTTTCCCTCGTTATATAAAACTTTACCACATGTCTGGCAAGCCTTACTTCACTATTATGAGATCCAAAAATTGTACAAAAGTCCAGTAAATTGAATGTAACTGTGTCACCCCCCACACACACACAAAAAAAAAAAAAAAAAAACCTTAACTTACATTGACCAAACCAACCAATCCACTATCTCATAAAAACGACTCATGGCCCATCTAACTAACTAATCTAGAATTGTCAACTAATTCCGTCAGCCAAAACCCACTTAATAAAAAAAAAAAGAAATAACTCAAAATTTACCATCCAATAACAAAAATTCCAACACCTGATAAACCAAAACATAAATTGACACTCCAACTTGAAATCAACAACCTGACTCTGCTTCGCATATCGCCATATCACCTCCAGAAGTCGGCTGTCCTGCAATAAATCAGACGTTTTTCCACATCTTACAACAGCCACTACAAAAACTTAACCAAGTACCAACAATTGAACCACCTATTTCGACCAATCTGAATTTTAGCAAGCCTTTTAATAATGCCTAACAGTGAATACCATTGACTTTTAGGAACATTGGCCTCCAGGAAAAAAAATTCTTATTGCAATTGAGTATAGCAAGTAATTGCAACATATTGGACAAATTGCAACCTGCAATCTTTAAATACATCCATCAGGGAAAGGGCATTTCTATAAAGACCAACAAATTCGTATAAATAACATCTTCCAACACTAAATTCAATCCCAACACTATTACTTATGCATCTTTGGCTCGTAGTAAGTTGGTAAGAGTCTCGTAGTAAGTTGGTAAGAGTCTGCAACTAACCAAAAAGCATGTTTTATATAGATATGTTGTAGCCAGGTAAGTGATGAAAGGATCTCTACATTGAATTTTAAAAAAATAAGGTAACAATAATTGAGGCATCAGTTGTAAAAAAAATACAAGCTACGAAAAGCACAAAATCAATAAGTTGTCAAGTTAAAGAGCTTGGAATAAACTCTCATGATTGAAACCATATCACTACAGCATGAGTGTAGTCTTTGTTCTGAGGATTTAAAATTGTCTCTTAAGGTAAAATTAAAAAAAAAAAAAAGAAAACAAAACAAAACTGAGTCACTAATACATGACCATATATACAGAACTAATAGGGTTGACTTTGCGTCAAAGAGACCAATAATATATTAATCACATATGTGCCATTAACATTTAAGAGTAACTTTCATGAAAAAGTTATCAAAAAGAAGTAATTCATATCTTATAATGCAAAACCCATTCTCCCTTAATTTTTTCAATAATTGTGTGATCCTTAAAATCCAACACAATCTATTGCCAGCTTATAGTATAACCCTTAATAAAATGAGTATCCATTTCCTAATCCAACCAAACTACCGGCCGATTATTGGTTTAGAAACAACCAATTCATTTGGGCCCATAAGCTTCCAGTAGTAATCCCCACTTCGGCCCATCTTTCCTATAAAAATTCCCAGCCCCATACTCATAATGACGTCAATCAAGTGGTCTTTATCTATACCAGCCATATCAATCTACATCCAACTCACTTTAGCCCATTTCATGTCCTTGTTAAGAATCCATAACACACTATATTTTTTGGAAACGATGTTCCAATATCGTAGATCATATAAACCCAAACACTTAACTGCAAAAACTTTGCCTTGCTAATAATCATCTCAAATTTAGGCCTCACTTGAACTCGAGCTTTTATAGCCAAAGATCCTCACTAATGTACCAAATCATATTGCCACAATTAAGAACTTATTCCTATTAGGTAGCCCATTACTTTTAGCCATAGGCTAAAAAGCTGGTAATTGACACCATCATAAAATGTGACAATTAAGCACCACCAATATAGTTTAAAACCAACAATCAAGAGGGACAAAATATCCTTATAAATATGAGGGAAAACACTTAGAATGTAGGCAATATCAAACACAACAGTCTCAGCATACCTTTCCTGGTACAAATATCTTCTATAGACTTGGTGACCTTCCAGCAGTGCATTGAAAGCACTAAATATGTATGAACGTTTGGTATATGCTTGGTGCACAGAAACCATTATATCTCAATTGTATTCTATTCTAACCTACATTTGTCTTTTTCAACATTATTGTCTTTAGAAAATGCCTCCCCTGACCCATATCCATCAGGTTTGTTGCCAAATTCACACATATCCTTGGCATCAACCCCACTACCCCTTATAACTCCTACATAACCCATACTTTCAATGAAACCCCAAGACCCAAATGGGTCAGAGTCTCAATCAGAAAACAAAGAAAAGGCTTAGAAAGAAACAAATTATGATAGGATTGCTTGTCACTGTTTGGACCTATAAAATTATAAAAATGTTCAAAGGCAGAGGTTAATGTCAAAATCACAGTGGCAAGCCCCAACCTTATATCACCCAGGTGTGTGCATCCTATCAGCACAAAAATACCTAAATTAACAATCCATATAGCTGAAGTGGTTAGAATGGTTAGTGCACCCTATACACTAAGCACAAAAAAAAGCTAAAGGGGTACAAATTTCCTATAAAAAAAAACAAACGGAAACCAAAAAAAAAAAATCAATTAGGAATAATGAAATGAGGAGAAATAGCATAAAACAATTAATAAGCATCGTGTTATTTTGTTAGGTAGCCTAATTAGGAAATAGGGTTACCAAAGCTCTAAGGTAATAAATTTGTCCAGTCATTCAGTCTCTTCTTTGTTTTTGATACCTTTATCAAATCCAGTAAGCAATAAGTGAAGATAAACAAAATACCAAATATACCTCTTTGGTCCTCTCGTGACTCACAACATGACCTCTAGGACGTCTACATGATCAAACAAAGCAACATACAGTTCAAATTAACAAAAAGATCTATCAACAAAGAATATTTTCAGATCCAATTTAATGCTAATATGAAAACGAATAGAGGAAGTTCATGAAATAGACTTATATCAAGAAAATAATCGACAGTGTCTCTGATACTATGTAGTAAAACTTGAAAAGTCAAAAAAAAAAACATCTTGACTCATGAGGCTTTAATCCATATCAAGAGAAAGTAGTGCGGACCACTGGACCACACTAATTTAAGCAACAAACACTGACAATTATCTCAAAAAAAATCATGATTTGATACTTTAAAGAACCCAAAAAACGTATTAGTTCTTTAGTTAGAAGAATGAACTTTAACCCTTACTTTATCTCAAGTCAAGCACATATCTAACCTAATCGAACACTTTTACGACTATTCATTTAACATAATCAAACAGTCTCAGAAAAAAAAACGTAAGCTTAACCATTGCATAATGATCAGTTACCGGGATCTGCAGAATCGATCAGTAGAAGAACGAAAATTGAGGAGCAGCGTGTGATGCTTCACAAATTCGAATAGCTTGGAGAATCTTTAACCTTTGGTCTCTGTGGTTCAAAATTTGCTAATTCACCAAATCTGAATTGAGCTTCTTCTGAACCTGAAAATATACCATCAATGTCGTTTAAATATTTCATTGAATATCTTGAAACTTTAATCAAATATATGAATGTCATATGTTTCATTACTAATAGTAAAATGATATAAAGTATTGTATTTCCATACATATTTCAAAAGAAATAAATGAAATTAAAAAAAGACAAACTCGGTTAGTTTATCTAATTCTCGTAATTTTCTCTGCATATTTTACCTTCAGAGCAAAGTACTTGAAAAGCGAACTAATTCACAACTCCTCAAGAAAGAGAAAAAAAAATCCAGCATAGTTAATAAGAATATCTTAATATCTTGAAGTAAAAATAAAAATTTAAAAAGCTTACTGAGGACTCAAGGGAACTTGAACCATATGGCATACTCGTACATATAACATACCTATAACAAACCAAACAAAAAATAGGCTTAAAATAAAAAAAAAATACATTTTTTAAACATCTATGAAATTCTTTAAATAATCAACAAAGAATACCAAAAGTGGGCTTGAGTGAAGCTTAAACAGGGATCCAAGTGCTTTGATTGATGGATACTCTTCAAGTTACCATTTGCAATGCCATTTTAGTTCATCAAGTATCAGTACATATTTTACAAATCTAACAACTTACTATTGAGCTATAGATCGAGTATGTGGTTGCTCAGCTTCTACAACTTTGTGGATCGACTATGTGGTTGCTCGGCTTCACTGCTTACTACTGAGCTCTGGATCAGCTCGGTTGCTGGTCACAGCTTACTACTGTTAGTGGTTGAGGGCATTAAAGTGAAGCATCATGACTCGATTTATATACCAAAGCACATAACATAACTACCTTAAACAAACACAAACAACATTAAAATGAGCAAAAAAGGTCGAGGTAAAGATTGTACATACATACATATGTTACTCAAGAGATGTCGTACCCTTAACTCATCCTTTCTTCTTTGTTCTAAGCAAGATATATTATAAATAAAAAAAATCAACAAAAGTATTTAAAAAGGAATATTAGGGTTTCAAAAAGTTGAATTGTGAGAAAGACAGATGCGTTGTTTGTTAAATAGGTATTTATAGTAGATCCATTATCGTACAAAAACCCAAAGTCCGACCCTAAGAAAGCCGGATCCCGCGTCCCACTTTTTTTTTTTGGTTTGTGTTTTGTGAAATTTGGTTTGTGGTTGACCAGCTAAAGGAAAAAGAGGTTTCGACTACTGCGGATGAAAAACACGGACTAATGAGCCAGCTACATCAAAATTGAAAATAATCAAAAGGAACTTACAGAGATGATAATATAACCACATATTAGTTAAGACACAAAAACCCTAAAATCAAAGAAAGGATGAGTTAAAAATACTACATTAAAATTGAAAATAATCAAAAGTAAGAATGCATCACCATACCTTACGCCAACCAAAAAAGCATCCATCCGGTTCAATTTATCCAAAGAAATCCATTTGTAAAACGCACTCTTTTAACTTGTCACCATACAAACATCTAGTTCAGTTGCGCAATTTAACATAAGCCTACTGAAAACAACTAATTTCACTGATGCGTATGATGAATTTGCCAAGAATAATGAGTTTGAAGTAAGCGATATAAATCTGCTTATCAACTTAAACTATTCAATTGTAAACTAATATCTATAACTTATACCAATTTCGTACAAACAACAATAGTATTTGCTGAAACCCCTAAATTGATTCGAGAAATTCAACTTAAATCAAGCCTAATGAAACATAAATTGATGATACAAAATCGTTTTAAAGGATATAAATTGAAATTGATTATTAGTAATTGATCCTAATAATCATTTTAGAGGTATATTTAATGGAGTTTACAACAGGAGCATGAGAAAGATTAATGAAGAACTAACAAAGAAAATAGCAAAGAAAACACATGTAACAAATCGAAACGTACCAATAGCTGTAGATTAATCCCCTACCAAGATGTAAATCGTTAACAAATCTGAACGAAACAACGTGGGTCACATATACTAAAATCCGCATTAGGGTTTCGGATGAAGAAAAAGGAATGGATCGGAGGGTTTTGACATACTTGTATCAATTGGATAACATATGTTTGTGGATATCACAATTTATGCCCATTTTGGTGCTTCTTAAAAGAATATAATGGAGATTTGAACAAAGACGTGTCAATCCTGATATAGGTTGAGAGGAGATGGAGAAGAATTAGGGTTTCTGATCAAATAAAGATGGGTCAGAAAACTGAACCATATCAATAACAGAGACAAAAGAATACAGATGATTCGATTCCAACTTTGTGGTTTACCTGAATCTGCAAAGAAGAATTAAGCAGCGGATGAAACTTTCGTATTTAGGGTTTGGAAAAAGTGAAGTTATGAGAGAGAAGAAAGCGTTAAAAGGAACATATATGATCCATTTGAAAACATGGGTGACCCGAATGTATCCGGATCCCGCGTCCAAAACAACTTTTTGGTTTGTGTATTGTGAAATGTCGTTTGTGTATTGAGAATTAGACAACTTCCCTCCCAAAATCAAGGTTCACTAAACCAATGGATGCCACATCAGCAAAATGGCTCCACCATTCAAGGACACATAGCCCAAATCATCTCATTTATTAATATACTAGGTTTTTACCCGGGATTGCTTCCCGGGCTCGGGAAACTTAGTTATATTAATTACTATTTGTTACTAATACAACCACATTACATCAACCATCTCATTCGATTCAACAACAATGTCTTCAAATCACCGGATTAGATCATGAACTCATATTAGAGGACAAACAAAAGCATAACAGGACCATATGAATAATATAATTTCCACTTTTACTTCAATGCACTTACATGATAGGGTGATTTGGGATTTTGTAAAAATCTTTGTTTTTGTACTTCTTTACAAAATAAGATGTTGACCAAATTTCAAACAGTTGTTGACCAAAAGTCAATCAGATGTTGACAAATAGTCAAACAGATGTTGAGCTTAACAGATGTTTGGTTTAAGGCCAAATATCTGTTTAAGGTCAAACATCTGTTTAAGTCCAAATATCTGATATAGAAGGCGAAACATCTGTTTAAGGCAAAACATCTGTTTAAGGTCAAACATCTGTTTAAGGTCAAACAACTGTTTAAGTCCAAACATCTGATATAAAAGGCTAAACATCTGTTAAAGGCCAAACATCTGTTTAAGCCTGAACAGATGTTTAAGTTACTAAGATCTACTGTCTTCTCACACTGTTTTCCTCTTCAAAACACTGTTCAACCTAACATGGGTTTCCATTAACTATTGACCAAAAGGCAAACAGATGTTCAAACCCCTGTTTGTTATTGAACTTTTTTACAAAATTAGATAGAATTCAAGAAAATGAAACAATGACTTAAAGAACTATAATTTAACACATAATCTAATTGGGCAAATATAAAACATAAAGTGCTAATAACAGTGTTTTATCATCTTAGCCATACATAGCAACAAATCATCAAGTTAATAATTAAAAAAAAAAACATACAACATCACCATCAAAAAATTCATAGTTATAGTATCTGATATCAGAACAGACTTAAATGTGTTTGTTAAACTGATGTAACTTGATTTAATACAATCTTCTGTTGCGAAGACACGTATGTGAAGTGCAACATATCACCAAACCTCAAGTTATTGTCAGTCATAAACTTTCGCCAACCGTCCAATGCATAACGTGGGTTCAATTCATTTAACTCCGACTTAACATCATAAACCTCCACAACTCCAACCATGTTTTGAACTTTCAAAGGATGAAGATCAAGAGAAAGACCTGCTCGTCTGGCAACTTCAGCAGGAAGATGCTACATGTATTGTATGGAAAAAAATAATAGTCAGACAAATAAACATAAATCATTAGTTTGTTATAAAAAATGGTATACCAGCCTATAGTCTCCTTTGCGATCAAAATGAAAGAACTCAGGGTCGAGAAGATGTCTAGAATGTTTTTTTGCAGTCTTTGCAATCTTATTTCTACGGTTAAGCTTTTTCTGAACGTTGGCGGCTCTCTTCCCCTTGATGAAAAAGTAAACATATACATGTGAATTAAAGGAATGTTGAATATATGCACAAAAAAAAACAGTTTATATAACATATACTAATTAACTGGCAAGTATAGATACCTTAACTTTATGAACAGACGAAGAACATCCAATATGATCACTTGTGTCGACAGGTAAGGCAGCATTTCCCTTAGTCCTATTCTTGACCATCTCCTTTCTCTCAGAAGTAACTTTACCTTTCTTCTTAACCTGTTGTCATAGAGTAACTTTAATAACAATAGTAATATAACAATCTTTAAGATGGTAAACTTACATCTTGGGTTTTGTTCAATCGTGAAGACATGCGTCTCTTCGACGTGCATTCGGCATTTGTTGGTAAGTTCTTGTAAATAATACATTATTGGATAAATATAACATCAGTAAACAGCATTACTATATTTTGTAAAAACATTAAATTCTTATATGTGTTAAATTAAAAATAAATAATTTTAATAATTTAGAAAGTACCTGAGTAACGATTGTAGCTTCACCTACAGACACAACTTCTTCATCCTCATAGATGTCCTGGTCAACATTAATGAAATAATTAATATAATGCTAAAAAATTAAAACTTTTATTGCTAATGCTAAATACTTACGTACCTTGAATGCATTCTCAACATAATCAGCCTTCGATATCTCAAGTACACTATCTGTAACAACCCGCACGTCTGTGCGTTGTTACCACTCGTTATACTCGTTACGCCTAGCACCAGAGATTCGGATCATAATGTGACTATATTGCATACATCGCTATTTCGCAGTATTTTCGCAAATTACGAATACTTTATCGCTATCACATCACATTGCACTTGCTGACAACCACGAAGATGTCAAGTGAGGACCAATTCTACCCTCCTTGATAGCCGTGATGTGTCGCAGTGCAACTTAATACTCAAGAAAACGTACATCGCATCACACGCATTAACGTTCACGATGACGTTGAGTGAGGACCTATTCTACCCTCCTCGATGACCGTGAAGCGTCGCAAGTAACGCATATTCGAAACGAAATCCGGGTATTACATCGCAACTTTGAAGTATGGATATGTATATATGACCTCTTGTGATTAATTATATATAATAAATAAATATAGGAAAATGTGTAACCAAAACTATCGCAACGCCCGCCACAGGAATTGGAACGATGGAGTTCTTCGCATCGAGGATCCGACCGGATTGGCCATCCGACCGGATTGGCCATCCGAACGGATTGGCCATCCGAACGGATTGGCCATCCGAACGGATTTGGCATCCGAGCCGGAGCACAACATCACCTCCACTCCCCCTTTGCCTATACATAGCCTTGTCACTTCACTTGAACAGTGATGTGACAACTCCCACTCGACTAGCGCGCTCTTGGACCCTTTTCTCTCGATTTCTCGCGATCCCGGTAAGATCTCAACCTAAATCTTGTACTTCTATGATCTACACGCAATTCTACACCTTTCTATCTTTCAAATCTCAACTTTTAACCAAGGAATCTACTGATTTGAGGTATTCTAAGATGATGTCATCAAGAGTTCATATGAACTTCAAAGTGTGACCTCATTTCACCATGAACAGCTCAGCTCTGAATGATTTCCACATGTTTTTAAACAATCTCATCTAAATTTATGTATCTAATCAAAGGGTGTGTGGTTTCGGGCTAAACATGGAAAAATCGTCAAGAACGGCCAGACCTGATGGAACAGGGTGGTTCCCGGCCGTTAGGACGGGTCGGATTTGATGGAATTTCAGTTGTTTAGGACGATGTCACACCGTCTCGGTCAAACCACCTGTATTCTCTCCAAAAACCACCAAGTACAGTATGATCAGGATGATGGAACGGATTGCCGTCCGATCGGACAGGCTAACAAATTGCAACCGTCCGAACGGACTGCTGTCCGATCGGACTGAACACCAATTTCAACGCCATCCGACCGGACAGCTCATCCGACTCAAGTACCATCCGACCGGACAGCTCATCCGACTCAAGTACCATCCGACCGGACAGCTCATCCGACTCAAGTACCATCCGACCGGACACCTCATCCGACTCAAGTACCATCCGACCAGACAGATCATCTGACTCAAGTACCATCCGACCGGACAGGTCATCCGACTCAGTGTCGTTCGATCGGACAGACCATCAATACAATACCATTCGACCGGACTGCTGTCTGAACGAGCTGACCATTCGGTTTAAGCCATCCGACCGGATTATCATCCGATCGGATTGCCACTAGGCCGTTTACTCAACCCCCCCCCAGTGTAGCACACCGCGCATCGCTTACGATACCATTCTATGATAGGGCTAGCTCAGACGCACTCCCAATCGATCCAATCAAGTGGTATTGCTTGCTGAACACGCACTGTGAGTATACTTGAACCCTTTTTGGTTTTGCACTTTTGGGTGTAACATACGTTGCTATCAAATCGAATTACATCAATGCTTAAAACTACTTATCACTTGCGAATGACTTACGTGCATAGTTATACGTGATGCTAGTTACATATGTGCTAGAACTTATACTCGCGACGTCCCACCATGACTAGTATAGTACTATTGCGCCCGACAGGGTCTAGTTTAGCAATCGCGATCGAAGCTCATGGACTTAGCTGGTAGTATCAGTTTTGTGAGTATATATGCCGTGTATTACGTTTATGTATGTGGAAATTCGCAGCTTTTATCTATTACACTTTTACATATCAAACCTGTATGCTCGCCAATACTTTTGTATTGACATTATTTTAACGTATGTTGCAGGTTTAGTCGCAGTCTACATCAAACCAAGCTAGGAAGTCTAGAAACTCACCTAAAATCTAGGTTGTCGGATTTGTATTGTTCGAGAGGACAAGAAATCTGTGATAACTTATGTGATTGTATTGTTTGTTAGTATGGGATAACAAATGTAATCAATATTGTCGCTTTATAGTTGTTATGGATTCTCTTGAGCAATCTGATTCGCCTAGTGCCGCGCCCCGATGATTCCGCCATCGGTTGGGGTGTGACAGATTGGTATCAGAGCCATAACCATAGGGAATTAGGCAAGACTTGACCTAGTCCAGGTCGATGTCTTAGAAACGACCTAGTCTATAGTCTAAGTACCAACGGACCGACTCGTGTGAACCCAGTAGGAATTGCACGGGCCTACTTGATACTCTCGTTCGAATTCGCTAAAAGCTACTACTTCGCGTGAACACCGCATACTACAACTTCACACGAAGAGCCTTTCCTAAGGCTAGAATATTACTTAGCCTTTCCTAAGGCCAACACAATACACACGTTTTCGAAAATACTCGCGTAACACAACCGAGTGGTCCAGTCGATATCAGGCGTGAAAACCAAGAACTCTCGACAAGATCGCTCACTCAGCGCATTTTTCTAGCACGAGAACTTTCCGTTGAGCTAGGAGTGACATCCATATCTCAACAAAAGTCCCCATTTCAAATCTAGTGGAACTCCCGAATTTATTCGAAGAGCACAACCACAGTTAGGAGCGAAGTTATTAAGTCAGGGGTGAAACCCGTATCTTAATAAACCGTTCCACTCTCAACAAAATGGTTTTCAAAAGCTCTCACCAAGGACTCGACTATAACGATAACTCGAGCCACGCGGTGACCAGGAAGATGAGTGCCATGAGCTGCATCCCAGTGGAAGCATAAGCCTTCTAGGGCAACGCGCGTGCACGAACTTGTCGGGTGTAGTTGGGTTACCTTGGGAAGTCGACGCCTAAACACCCGAGGCACTCTATCCAAATTTTGTCTAGCATACGACTCGTCGAATTTACGCTTTATGGAACCTATTTACGCTTATGTGTTTACAATTTAAAACTTTACGCTTATTCGATTTCTCGATTTATCGATTTTCGCTCCCTGTTTTTGCAATCGCACAACTCGCACAACCATCGCAATCTAAAATGAAAACCGAATGTTCGCAACAAAACTAATGTCTAATTACTCACTCTCACTCTCACTCTCTGCATCGCGTCCTCGCGCATTCTATACCGACATGTATGTGTACAAGTATAAGCTACAACTAATTATATATATACAAATAAATCAATTGTGTGGGAACTTAGGAATCTCGTGTCTCCTATGCGGCTCCTATGTGAAATCTATTATACTACCTACAACAAGTTTTGATCGCGCTCAATCGCATCGCAAAAACTCAAAATCATTATGATCAAATCTCACTCCAAATCTCTCTCTGGCTAGATGTCTCCAAACGACTCTACCTCGAGACGAACAGCTAGGAGAAGAGCCAAACGAAGCGCCGATAAGAGGATTGCCTCGCTTGTGACCAAGGAAGTGGCCAAGTTCATTCCTCAAATTGTCGCTCAAGTGCATTCTCTCAGCAACTCTCGAACCTCGGAAGACTCTAAGACGGGAGCGCCGCAAACTGCTTTTCTCTACAAACACTTCAAAGCGTGTGGTCCGATGGAGTTCACGGGTGAAGGAGGTGTGTCCCAACTACTCCAGTGGTTCAATTCTATCAAAGTTACCCTTCGTCAGAGTGGGTGTCCCGATGGTTTTTGTACTACTTGCGCTACCGGAGTATTTCAATCGCAAGCACTCGACTGGTAGACAGCCGAACGTAACAAATGTGGGATCTCCGCAGCTTACGCTCTCTCTTGGGATGAGCTGAAAGAGCTCATGAAGAAAGAGTACTGCCCTCCCCACGAAGCCCAGAAACTAGAAGACGAATTTTGGGAAATCAAGCAAGTCAAAGGTGACAATGCTGGCTACACCGCAAGGTTTAAACAGCTTAGCATGATCTGCCCCAGTCAAGTCAACACTTCAGAAAAAGCCATCACGAAGTACATTCGCGGCTTGCCTAAGTGTGTGGGCGATTTTTTCGAAGCTGCAAGACCTGCTACCATCGAAGAAACCTACCGCTTGGCTGCATAAATCAATGACAAACGAGTCTTGGACGGATTTTTCTCCAAGAATCCTGTCAAACAAGCTCATCAAGCAATCGTCATCGACTCTTCTGACGATTCTTCCAACAATTCCTCCGACGATTCTGCCAACGATTCTTCAGGTGAGTCCTCGGACGAATCCTCTGACACTAACGCACCGCTTCAGGAAGCTCAGTCCAACCGCAAATGAAAGACCATGAGCCCAAACTCTTCAACAACCGAACTGTCACAGCCAGAACCTCTCCAAGCAATTCCAATTCACTTGAAGCGCGACTACAATGGAACTCATCCCCTGTGTCTCATATGTACGTATCATCACCCGCCAGAAGCTAACTGTCGCTATTGCGCAAATTGCAACTGGTATGGTCATCTTACCCAGCACTGCCGCACGGGGCTGCAGACTTGAAGAATCCCAGCAACGATCGCAGTCGCCGCAAAAGTCCTCCACATCAACATTTGTCATGCTTCCAATGTTGTAGTAATGCTACGATTTTCGCCGTTAGTTCCTTTTATGTGTTGAATTTGTTCTATTTCTCGACGCAATGTGGACTCTATTTATCTCTCGCTTTCTCTCTCGTCTTCGCACTTAATCTGGAATCACACACATGCTATATATTATATCACGATATAATGTGTTTTACCCTCACTACACTCTTAGAACAAGGTACGATAAACGTGCAAGGAACGACTAATCACGGGTGCACACGGGATTATTTTGGTCAGTGCACGGAGATCGTAGTGAGTTCTAATGGTGCCATAACGTTAAAAGCATGGTCGAGCGTGGTGGATACGCCGCTGGTACTTCCTATATATAAGCGTCTTGACCATGTCAACAAAGTGCGACATCTATTCAAGGGATGCAAGTAGTAGGGGTAACGCAAGGTGTGCTTTGCCATACTACCGAAGTCTCGTGAAGAAAGTGCCACGCGGAGTTGAATGTTATTTAGACCTATACTATTATGGTTATTTTCGACACACTACACTCATTCGCAAGGCGTAACAATTACATCGCATCATCACGAGACTTGTCGTAAGTCTGCAAACGCAATGCAAATGCCTCATCGATGGACTCTGGAGAGTCTACCCCCGCAGGGCAATTGCATCGACACAAGACTGGTCGTAAGTCTTTAATCGCAACTCAATCGCAATTTCGCTGGAATCTAACGCACATCACCCTCGCAACACTTTAACGCCTAACGCATCTATTAACCTCACCGTTTCGGTACTCGCATCGCTTATCGCTTCTAACGCTTATCGCTACCTGTGTATGTTAGCACACATGACACCGATTCACGAAACGGATCTACTATGGATAAAACATGGTGGATACGCCGCTGGTACTTCCTATATATAAGTGTTTTAGCCATATTAGCAAACTTTCGTGGAAACATGCCATGTGGGTTTTAATGTGGAATCTAATCGAAATCGCACTATCCGCTAAATCGCACTATCACATATCGTGGGTATCACTGTATCGCTTGTGTACCGATCTATCGCTTGTGTATTGCTCCATCGCTCATCATGTAACGCTTAACGTAATCGCTAACGCTTACCAATATTCGTGCTGTCTGTGTTAAGTTAGCACACATGACCTCGCTTCACGGGCTGAAACTCTGTTGGGATTGAACCCTATCAGAGGAACAGATAATGAAAGCCAAAACCGGTTCACAACAGTGGATTCACAATAAGCAGCTGTTTACACTAAGTTTTCTCCCTTGAAAGTGATTATAACAGCTGATGGTCTTATTTCCACTGCCCGGATACAACTACTGCTGTTCTTCAAAACTACTGATGAAGCCCAGAAGACTGCTGAGAACTAAGCACTGCTGGTACAATCTACTGATGACCAAGCACTGCCCAATCAAGGACTGATCAACCTTGAGGAAAGCACTGATGTAAAGAGAGAGCAGTAGTTTAGTATGTCATCTGTTTTATGTATAGTCAGTGGTTAAGATTAGCAGTGTTTGTATAAGAACAGTAGATGCAGGTTGTTAGGCTGTTAGAAATCGCTTTCATGGTGACGTCAGCTGAGATGCCTCAGTGGTTTGGATTGTCTATAAATGAAGCAGTACTCTGTACTTTTACATTTGATCGTCTTGAGTGAGTTCTTCTCCTCAATTCAATCCTTTCATCTTGTGCAACCAACCACTGGAGTATCAGGCTGAAGGGGAGTTTATTTGTAAGCATGTTTGTAATCATTTGATTTACTTTGTAATCTTTCGACTGATGCAATTCATGTGTTTATAAAATCTATTTCTCTTTATGATTGTGTTTACAAAGTTTGTTGTTCATTTCCGCTGCATTTTACATGTTTTCATATTCATTGATTGTTCAATTTGCACAAACAAACACTCTCATAAGAGCCTCCGATCCTAACAATTGGTATCAGAGCCTGGACAGTCAAATTCGATCTAACAATCAATTTGACATAACAGTTCGGCTCAAAATTCATTGATACTAAGGTTGGTTGTATTTAGTTGAAAAACAGAGTAACAATTGATAACGCTTAAAGTTGCTATTCAAATACTCTGTAAAACAACCAAGATGTCATAAGACACACAAATCTCACACAAGAAGTGATATCATGAACAAGACACTCATGGTTTTTAGATCTGAAAACATATCTGCTAAACTATGGGATTATTTCTTATGTTCAAAATTGATTTCAACTGTTGTTATAAAACTTGTGATGTCACTATATTAGATGCTAAAGTATGAACCTCAGATTAACAAAAGCCTATGTTCATAAAACATTAGTGTTTTTGCTAACGTAAAAAGAGGGAAATTAAAACTTTAGTCATAAGAACTTATGTGTTGAAAACAGGTTGAGATCCTCAAAAGGAACAAATCAACTCTGTTAAAATACATTAAGAAAGCAGGATAGTCCGTATCATATGTAATGTGAGATTGGTCAAAAATTTGTACAAATATGGCCAATCCTCTTAAAGCATTACTGCAAAATGATTCTGGATTAAGTATTCCTTCAATAAATACCTCCCAGTAAGTATTTCATTACTTATAAATGGGAAGGGTAAAAAGGGAAGAAGAAAATTCACAAAAACTCAGAAGTGTGTTTATCTCAAAACTTTTGAAGTCAGAAGAAAAGAGTATAAACATAAAACACTTAAGAGTCAAAGTTTGGGGTAATAATGGTCATTAGGCAACTATGTGCAACCATTGGTTCAGGGAAAGGTTCAAGTAACAATAGTATTCACAGAAGAATAAACTTTCAAAAGGACTAGACAAATTTTCAGAATTATCACATGGTAACAAAATCTACACCAGGGTTTTCAAAAACTCATGTGAACATGTGTCCTCATTCTTGTTGTCAATCAATCAATAAGAGAATGATGTCAAACAGTGGTTAAAATGTATTCAAAATTTCATACCACTGTTAACAAACCTCTGACCATTTTCATAAACTTGAGCTGGATATGATCAGGGGCTTTAGAGAAAAAAAAATTTATACCAGATCCTTTTGATGCTATTTTCAGAAAATCCTTAAATTTTTTTTTTCTGAAAAAGGGTTTTCTCAAATAAAGCAGGATATATTATTCTTTATATTTTTTTGAGAATAATATATTTTGAACCTTTACTGGTTTTTGATAGTAAAGTTTCAATCTCCTGTCAGGATATATTACCTTTATTTTTGCTGGTAATATTATCCTCAAAATGGTTCAAAAGGAAATGGTTCATGTATCAAGGTCATATCTAACTCAAGCTTGTCTTAAAACTGATCAAAGATTGATTGCCAAAAGACCTTGAAATACTGGGGTACTCTTGTTTTTAACTTAAATATTATAGCAAGAATGAGTTGCCTTAGTAAAAAGTTTACATCATCTGGGGTACTAAACCACTGTCAGGAAGTCGTAAAAGCTTCAAAACAGGTAAATGACATGTGGCAAAAGCTTGAATGAAAATTCTCGAAACAGTTGCTGACATATTAGTCTTTCAAATCATTACCATTACCTTACCCCTAACCTCTGTTTTGCTCAAACATTTGCTTCCTAATTACTGTCCATTGCTGAAAGTCAACCACTGATCTTTCATTTTCTTGGCAAGCACTGATGCTCAAAATCAGTGTCTTATCCACTGATATGCTATCTACGGATAGTGAAAATCATCCGCTGTTATCACATTATTACCGTTGTAACCACTGATGCTTGTTTCATCAGTGGCTGTCAAAACAACTGTCCTCCGTTATTCATCCATTTCATCAGAGGTTGACACGTGGTCAGTTTTTAGCCCTCAGATCCTTATAACCGCTGCCACATCAGCGTCCATTTTTCTTTTCCCTAAATAAAACCCTGATCAAAACCCCCAAACAGGGTTTTACACTGTCGAATTGAATTCCAAAAAAAAATCTCTTCTCAAAGCAGTTTCCAATCTTTCTTCCCCAATCACTCTCCGATCCTTCTTCATCAAAATGACAAAATCAAAATCAAAGTCAAAATCATCATCTTCGTCCAAAGAGGTCGCTCAAACGGCCGCTAAACCCATTGAAATTCTGTACAAATCCCCGCATAATTATTTGGGTCTACTCACAAAACCCACCAACAACCACACATTCGATTCCATCATCGACACCATATCTGCATCAAAGTACAAAACTTTGCTTACAACAGATGCTCCAATTTATCTGCAAACCCAGAGAGAGTTCTGGAAAAAGGCTACGCTTGAAAAATCAGACGATAAAGTCATAGCCATCAACTCCTCGATACAGGGTAAAGCGATTCAAATTACACCGCAATCAATCTCAGAAGTCTTTAAACTCGATGATCAGAAAGGTAAAACTTCCTTTGATAAAGCCGAGTTGAAAACTGATTTCGTAAAAAGGGGATATGCAGAACAATCAAAGGTAGATACCTTACAAAAAGGTTACTTCCCTTCTGCACCAAGGTTTTTATTTCACACACTTCTGATGTGTGTTTCAAATAAAACAACAGCTTTTAACGAAATACCATTAAAGATTCAATGTCTGGGTTATGCTATTTTAAAGAATGAAAATTACAATTATTCCCAGGAGATCTTTAATGACTTGGTAAAAAATGTTGATAGCAAATCATTTTTACTTTTTCCAAGATTTTTAAGCTACTATTTTAAACAAAAGTTTGAAAAAGAAAATGAAAATTTGCTCAAACAGGGTGTCTATTTTCAAATAAAAGGGTTAACAACTGAAACATTTTCTAGAATGATGGCACCGATAAAAACAAAAGCAGAGGTGCCTGAGCAGATTTTAGCAGTTACCACTGCTCCTCAGACATCTGCTGCTGAGCCCACTGCTCCAGGTGATCATAGCAGCACAACCACTGCTTTGAAACCCACACCTGACATCACCAAAAAGACCAAAAATAAGTCTTACAAAAAGCCCACCAAACCCAAGAAAAAGGAAACTCTGGAAGATGAGATCCCAGAGCAACTGCCAGTGACAAAACAAATGTCACCACAAACCACTGCTGCTACTTCATCACAGCAGTTGGTAGAAAGATCTCCACCCTTACCTCAAACTCCTCCTGCATCCTCACAAAAGGATCAGGTTGTAAGCACAGGGACCCCACAATATGAAGCTCTGGACCCAATCGGATCCATCTTCCTCAGTCTTGATCCCAAGGACATGTCTCTTTCAACACCCATACCCTCACCAATCATAATGCCACAATCAATAATACCCTTGTTGCATGCAGTTGCTATAGCTCAGACACAAACCAGTTCCTCTCTATCACCTGTCACTGAGAGTATACTCCCACAAGTGACTGGGTCTGATGCTACTACCCCTGCTATCCCAGCAACAACTGAGGAGGTTACACCCCCTGAGTTACAAGTAACTCTCGGTGGTAGTTCAAGTGGAGCAGCAACTACAAGTGATGGATCAACAGATCTGCATTTGGACAGTTGTTTCATTAATAAGACTCCCTTGAAGGCAATTTCTTCTATAGCACCTTCGGTAACCACCAGTGAGTTGGTTCTAACCACTGGTACCATCAAAGGGTTATCGAGTGCTGAAGAAAGAAGTCCCCAGTACCAAGAACAAGGGGCATCAATGAGTGATTTTTGGGACTCAGTTCCTAAGTCACACATTGATACAACCACTGCTGGTGGGGATTCAGGTGATCCCATTAATTTGGGTGATGATTCAAAATATCAAGAATTGACAGGCAGAGTTGAAAAACTTGAAACATCAGTTACTGAAATCAAGGATATGGTGCAACAGCTGTTAAAAGCTCAAAAAGCACAATCCACTGCTGTTCCACCTCAAGCACCTGCTCAACCACAAGCACTTGCTGCAAATGAGCTCTGGAATCTTTTTCAACCCCTGCTTGAAAAACAAAAACAAATGGCTGATCAGCAGCATGAAATGCATGCAAAAATGCTGACAACCATGGTGGAGTCAAGATTCAAAGATACTCAAGCAGACATTAAGGCTATAAAGGCCAGCATCCAAAGCACCACTGGAAAAGCTCCCTCTACTATCCTTTTCATGGATAAACCCCTTGTAGATAATGCCAAAAAGGGGGAGAATATCAAGCAATTGAAGAAAAAGGGAATTGAAGATGGCCTGTATGTTGAACCAGAACAAGGAAAACAGACATCTAAATCATCCAAAGGCTCCAAACCCCAAATCAAAAAGACTGCTATGACAGCTGATATGCCAGTGGTTTCAAAAACTGCTAGCCAAACAGCTGTCATCTCCTCAACACACACCACTACAACACACACCAAAACCACTGCCTTACCACCACCAACATCACCATCATTACCTCCTGCCATAAAGCAGAAGACAGCAGATGTTACAACATCTGCTGTAATGACAACAGTGGTTGAAACACCAGTTGTTTCAACAGCTGCTTGTCAAATCATTGATCCACCCAAGACATCATCAGCCTCTCCTACAATAAAAAGGAGAAGGGTTTTCATTCCTGATGATGATTCTCCATCACCACCACTAAAAACAACTTCACCGCCTTCAACCCCTGCTCAAAAGCAGAAGACATCTACTGACACATCAGTAGTTGTAATGACAACAGAGGTTGAAACACCAGTTGTTTCAACAGCTGTTTGTCAACCATCCACCACTGCTCTCATCATTCCTACATCAAAACCAAAATTACCTCCACCCATAAAGCTTCACAAAAGAAAAAGAGAAACAACTCAGACATCTAAATCATCCAAAGGCTCCAAACCCCAAATCAAAAAGACTGCTATGACAGCTGATATGCCAGTGGTTTCAAAAACTGCTAGCCAAACAGCTGTCATCTCCTCAACACACACCACTACAACACACACCAAAACCACTGCCTTACCACCACCAACATCACCATCATTACCTCCTGCCATAAAGAAGAAGACAGCAGATGTTACAACATCTGCTGTAATGACAACAGTGGTTGAAACACCAGTTATTTCAACAGCTGCTTGTCAAATCACTGATCCACCCAAGACATCATCAGGCTCTCCTACAATAAAAAGGAGAAGGGTTTTCATTCCTGATGATGATTCTCCATCACCACCACTAAAAACAACTTCACCGCCTTCAACCCCTGCTCAAAAGCAGAAGACATCTACTGACACATCAGTAGTTGTAATGACAACAGAGGTTGAAACACCAGTTGTTTCAACAGCTGTTTGTCAACCATCCACCACTGCTCTCATCATTCCTACATCAAAACCAAAATTACCTCCACCCATAAAGCTTCACAAAAGAAAAAGAGAAACAACTCAGGCAACTGATGAAAAATATGATCCTATTGCTGCTAAATATCCACTGGAACTAGAAGCTGTGAAAAATGAGATGAAACAATTTTACACCGAGGATGATCCTTCAAAAAGAAGATTTCCTTCTCTCATAGGCTTCATAGTCCCAGAAGACATGGATGAATATCTCGAGATGAAAGTAAGGCAAGCAAATATTAGAGCTAAACTCGAATGCAAGGATCAAGGTGATGAAGCCATTTCTGAAAAATTGGAATTTCTGCTCACAAAAGTCAAGCTGATGGAAAACTATGCACAAGATCTGAGCAAAGAAAAAGCAGATCAACGAAAAGAAATGAGAAAAAGTTATCTTGCATACATCATGAAAGAAAAATTCTATCCAGCTGAAGAACACCAATTTGAAGAATGGCCAATGGTTGCCTTAAAGCATGAGGCAAACAGGATTGAAAGGATTAAAAATGATCCAAGAAAGAAGAAGACAGCTCCAAACTGGAACAAATACAAAAAGCTTATTGCTGATCTTACATCTGAGTATAAAAGAAAGAAACAAGAGCTGGTAGATGCTAAAGTGGATACTGCTGAAGCCATAGCAAAATGGACAAAGCAGTATACCGATGAGGCTTATGAAAGGCTGAAGAAAAGAAGGATAACAGTCTCAGACACTTCTAAAAAGCCAGGCTATAACAAGATGGAACAACAGCTGGATGCTCTTAAAACACTGCTCACATCAGCAGATAACCCTATCCTTGTGGAAAACCAAGAAAAAGGAAAACTGCTGACCAGTGAAGAAGAAAAAGAAAAGGAAGCTGAGTACTTCACAGAAGCCATCAAGAAAATGGATCTAAAAGAAGAGAGTTCAGTGAGCCTTCAAAACCTTTTCAAAAAGGTATTAACCAAACATGCAGCAGATATCTCAGACATTGAGCTAGATCAACAAAAGAGACAAGAACAGATTGACAAAGAAGTTGCAGAAGACATAGCTGCAGCAAATGAAGTCATAGAAAAGGTTTTCAAACAAATGTCTGAAGTTCAAGATACTGCTCTACAATTCTTTACAAGGCCAAAATCTCCAAGCTCATCAGAAAATAAATCTCTCCCAAGAAACCCATTGGGTTTAAAAGTACTAAAGTGGATGTCTGATCAAAAGACCCACGTATTAACCTTGGTCAGATCCAATGGTGAAGTGAAGTATATATCAAGGAAAGAAGCACTAGGTCTTGGTGTTGAAGATTTGCAGGATCTCCTTGAACTTTCACTATGCAGGGATGAGGATGACCTAAGTTCCAAAGAATTTGAAGAAGAATTTAAAAGACAAGCAAGGGAACTTCTGATGAGAAATAAAAATCCAGAATAATGAAGGGTTTTGGCATTATCTGTTCCAGGGGGAGATTGTTGGGATTGAACCCTATCAGAGGAACAGATAATGAAAGCCAAAACCGGTTCACAACAGTGGATTCACAATAAGCAGCTGTTTACACTAAGTCTTCTCCCTTGAAAGTGATTATAACAGCTGATGGTCTTATTTCCACTGCCCGTATACAACTACTGCTGTTCTTCAAAACTACTGATGAAGCCCAGAAGACTGCTGAGAACTAAGCACTGCTGGTACAATCTACTGATGACCAAGCACTGCCCAATCAAGGACTGATCAACCTTGAGGAAAGCACTGATGTAAAGAGAGAGCAGTAGTTTAGTATGTCATCTGTTTTATGTATAGTCAGTGGTTAAGATTAGCAGTGTTTGTATAAGAACAGTAGATGCAGGTTGTTAGGCTGTTAGACATCGCTTTCATGGTGACGTCAGCTGAGATGCCTCAGTGGTTTGGATTGTCTATAAATGAAGCAGTACTCTGTACTGTTACATTTGACCGTCTTGAGTGAGTTCTTCTCCTCAATTCAATCCTTTCATCTTGTGCAACCAACCACTGGAGTATCAGGCTGAGGGGGAGTTTATTTGTAAGCATGTTTGTAATCATTTGATTTACTTTGTAATCTTTCGACTGATGCAATTCATGTGTTTATAAAATCTATTTCTCTTTATGATTGTGTTTACAAAGTTTGTTGTTCATTTCCGCTGCATTTTACATGTTTTCATATTCATTGATTGTTCAATTTACACAAACAAACACTCTCATAAGCGCCTCCGATCCTAACAAACTCATATGGTTAAAGCATGGTGGATACGCCGCTGGTACTTCCTATATATAAGTGTTTTAGCCATATCAGCAGAACTTCGTGGAAAAAGGCCATGTGGGGGTCTAACGTTAGTTAAAACTTGTGGTGTCGTTTAAACTATTAAAATCGCATATTTCCTATCATCTGCAACGCATCGATCGTCGCCTATCACTCGACGGTTGTCGCTATCACTCGTCGCTTATCGCTTACTGCTTTACGCTTGTCGCCGCCGTCCTCGCGTATTATATTTGTAATGTACTATCGAATTTTTCGCATCCCGCTTACCGCCTATCGCACTCGCTCGTGTCACAAAACTGAGTTGAAAACGACTCATCACTCGGTTCGCCTTTCAAGACTTGATCCAACCCTTCCTCGTTTGGATCGAGTCATCGCAAATCTGACTGTACTATGTTGACACGTATGACACCGCCTCACGAGACGGAAGCCATATGGTTAAAACGTGGTGGATACGCCGCTGGTACTTCCTATATATAAGCGTTTTAGCCATATTGTCGAACTTTCGTGGAAAAGTGCCATGAGGGGCCGACCTTAAAATTTAAATTCTTGATATTATTAAAAAGCTTTGTTTACCAAAAGTTTAAACCGACCTTTTCATACAAAACTTTTTCTAAAACTCTGATCAAAACCGTTGTACAAAACGAGATTATCTTGTAACGATGTGGTGATAATCGACTCAAGTCACTGCCGCATGACGAGAAAATCTCGTAAAACGAGTTTTTACACCCTAAAGTCTTTTGGTAACCTAATAAAACCCCACTCATAGCATTGTGTGAACACCAAAACAGTTTAACGCCGCACTATGGGAAGATTTTTCATAAACAAGTTTCTTCAAACCTTTTCGAGTTAATCAAATTTTCGAGAATTCAGGACGCGTTTGGATCGCCTTTTGTGTGTTGCCGTCTCTTGCATACGAATTGCTTTACTCGCTGCCATCATCAGTGTCACGGCCCCCGACCCGGTTTGACCCGTTTCAGGAGCCGCGGGACAGAAAATCCCGTGGTATTTGTTTAATTTAAGTTAACAGCGGAAGATTTCATTAGGATCTTTTTAAAATTTCAATTTCCCGATTTCTTTTATTTCACAACTCGGGATAAAACCCCGGTAATTTACAATCATATGATTTCACTGAGAAATCTTTATTTTACAAAACATGTTTCTTTATTTTATATTGAGCCACTTCCTTAAGCTTGTAGTGCTTCACGGCACTTTTCCTGGATCACAACAGATCACCTAAAACATGTTTGAAAAAGGTTTTGTCAGCGGGAAATACTGGTGAATCTTTCTTTTTACTAAAACGACACGTTTGTTATAATTTACAGTATTAAGAGCGATTACAATGTTTCCATATATCTACCAACTACCCACAGTATTTGTCACTCGACATTCATCGGTAGCCTCTTAGCCCGATGGTGTCTGTGACTATAGTCATATCACCCCTTGGCTAACTCGTTGTCCAATGGTGAAGTTTATCAAGTAATGTATACAAAACCCCACATACAAGCTGTAAATTGGTGATTACAAAGACTTAATCCCTGTAATTATAACCTTGAAAATAACATGATTTTGAAAGTAATTTGATAAAAAGAGAATGACTCACATTGCATATTTAATATGAACAGAGCTTAGCCTACTGATTAGCCTTGATAACCTAGTTTAAATAACAATGCACACAAACTAGGTTAGTAACTAATACAGCATTTATGATAACTCACGAGATTAAACCCTCACATCGAATGACAAAGTGCGATACTTAAACATCCATCGAATTAACGACGAATGACAAAGCATAAACCCTAATGTGGGCAGCACTTAAACATCCATTGGATAGTTTAATCGATCGGACATTGAATCGTAGCAGCGATCAAGTTATTACCCTATATTGCGGCAGCACTTCGTGAATTGTGTGTGTTTTGAGACTGTTTCTATAATATCTCAGCGTACGTTTTGAGTTTTAATGTCGTTCAAGTGCCAGAATTCAAGTCCCAGAGCCTACTACTTATACCTGAAAAACCGCCCCCCTCGCGTGGCGCGAGGGGTTACCCCCTACCATAGGGTAGCCCCGTGTAATTGTAGGCTTGCTGAGTTGGTCTTGCATGCAAATTCGATTCACACGTAAAACTGTGTGGATAATACTAACGGGAATTTACCCCCCTAAGTTTTAAGGGCCCTGATCCTGATTCCGATTATTCTGAAAATTTTAGGGTTGATGCAGAATCACTTGGGTTTCTTAATTAGGGTTTCCTATTAGACAATTTAATTTAATAAATAGGACTTTTGATGAGAGTTGTTACATCCTCCCCACCTTAATAAAAATCTCGTCCTTGAGATTTATTGGAATAAATGAGGATACTTTCGCTTCATCTCAGATTCCAGCTCCCAAGTGTATTCAGCTCCTCTCTTTGAATCCCATTTGACTTTAACTAGCACTAGTCGTTTGTGCTTGAGAAACTTGATCTTTCGGTCTTCTATCTGAAGAGGTTTCTCAACAAATTTTAACTTTTCGTTTACCTCTATATCTTGGAGAGGTACTACCAAAGATTCGTCTGATAGGCATTTCTTGAGATTGGATACATGAAATTAACTCTTCTGGTAGTTGTAAACGATAAGCAACTGGTCCTATACGTTGGATCACCGGAAATGGTCCTACGTATCTTGGACTTAGCTTTCCTTTCTTACCGAATCGGACTACTCCTTTCCAAGGTGAAACTTTTAATAATACTTTGTCTCCAACTTGGAACTCTAGTGGTTTACGTCGATTGTCAGAATAGCTCTTTTGACGATCCCGAGCAGTCTTTAATCTTTCTTTGATTTGAGTGATCTTGTCAGTAGTTTCTTGTACAATCTCCGGACCTGATAATTGACTTTCTCCTATTTCTGCCCAGCAAACTGGAGTTCTGCACTTTCTTCCATACAGTGCTTCGAATGGGCCAGTTTCAATGCTTGCATGATAACTATTGTTATAGGAGAATTCAATTAATGATAAGTGATCATCCCAGTTTCCACCAAAATCTATTACACATGCCCTAAGCATGTCTTCTAGAGTTTGGATTGTCCTTTCACTTTGTCCATCTGTCTGAGGATGATAGGCCGTACTTAGATTTAGTCGGGTTCCCATAGCTTCTTGGAAACTTTTCCAGAAGTGGGAAGTGAAACGACTATCCCTATCTGATACAATGGAGAGTGGAACTCCATGTAAAGATACAACTTCATCTACATACAACTTTGCCAATCTTTCCATGCTAAAGGTTTCTTTCATAGGTAGGAAATGAGCTGATTTGGTTAATCGATCCACAATTACCCAAATCGTGTCATTACCTTTTCTGGTTTTGGGTAACTTAGTAACAAAATCCATTGTTATAAGTTCCCATTTCCATACAGGTATTTCTAGTTGTTGCAGTAGACCTGAGGGTTTCTGGTGTTCTGCCTTAACTTGTGAACAAGTAAGACACTTAGAAACATATCTAGCTATATCCTTTTTCATTCTTATCCACCAAAAGTTATTTCTTAAATCTTGGTACATCTTATTGTTTCCAGGATGCATGGTATACCTAGATTTATGAGCTTCTTCTAAAATCTTATTTCTTAATTCTCCCTGCTTAGGTACCCAAATTCTTTTCTTATGGAATCTCCAAATTCCATAATTTCCTTGCTCTAATTCTTTTATTCGTCCCTTCATTCCTTCAGCAGCATCCTCTATTGCTGTCTCTTGAACATTCTTCAGTTGTTTCATTAAATCTAATTGTAGATTTAATCTAAGAGCACGAACCCATCGTTGTTTCTCATGGTATTTACGACTTAAGGCATCTGCAACTACATTTGCCTTTCCTTCGTGATACTGAATATCACAGTCGTAGTCACTTAGAATTTCCATCCATCTTCTTTGCCTCATGTTTAACTCTTTTTGCCTAAATATATATCTTAAACTTTTGTGATCTGTATAGACAGTAAATTTACTTCCGTACAGATAATGTCTCCAAATTTTTAGGGTAAAAATTATGGCGCCTAACTCTAAGTCATGAGTTGTATAGTTTTCTTCGTGCTTTTTCAACTGTCTTGAAGCATACGCAATTACCTTCTTGCGTTGCATTAGCACACATCCAAATCCTAGTTTTGAAGCATCACAATATACTTCAAAATCTTCAGTCCCTTCTGGCAAAGCTAGGATTGGGGCATTTGTTAACTTCTGCTTTAGAATCCTAAAAGCGTCTTCTTGCTTAGGTCCCCATTCAAACTTAATTGCTTTACAGGTTAGCTTAGTTAATGGTACTGCTATTTTGGAAAAATCCTTAATAAACCGTCTATAATATCCAGCTAAACCTATAAAACTTCTAATTTCCATTGCGGATTGTGGAACCTTCCATTTGGTAATTGCCTCTATCTTAGCAGGATCTACATGAATACCTTCGTGATTCACCATATGTCCTAGGAATTGCACTTCTTGCAACCAAAATTCACATTTTGAGAATTTGGCGTAAAGCTTCTCTTTTCTTAACAAAGTTAAGAGTGCATGCAAGTGCTGACAGTGTTCTTCCTGATTCTTGGAATAAATCAGTATATCGTCTATGAAGACAATCACAAATTTATCCAAATACGGTTTACAGATCCGATTCATCATGTCCATGAATGCAGCAGGTGCATTTGTTAATCCGAAGGGCATGACTGTAAACTCGTAATGACCATACCTAGTTCTGAAAGCAGTTTTAGGTATGTCTTCTTCTTGTACCTTCAATTGATGATATCCAGAGCGCAAGTCGATCTTAGAAAAATATCTAGCTCCTTGAAGTTGATCGAAAAGATCATCAATCCTAGGTAATGGGTATCGATTCTTAATTGTAACCTTATTCAATTCTCTATAATCAATACACATTCTCATTGAACCATCCTTCTTTTTCACAAACAACACTGGTGCTCCCCACGGGGATGAACTAGGTTGTATGAAACCTTTACTTAGTAATTCATCTAATTGCTTTTTCAGTTCTAACATTTCTGTTGGTGCTAACCGATAAGGTGCTTTGGCTATCGGTGTAGTTCCTGGAATTAGATGAATTCTAAATTCTACTTCCCTATCTGGTGGTAATCCTGGTAATTCTTCTGGGAATACATCTGGATATTCCGAGACTACAGGAATCTCCTTAAGTTCTTTATCCTTAGTACTAATGATTACTGAAATCATATATACTATTCCTTGCTTGCGTTCATAACTAGCAACTTTCATTACTGATATGAACTTCATGGGCTTACGTGGTTTATCTCCTGTAATCATGATTACTTCCCCAGTAGGTGCCTGAATTTCTACAGAATTTTTATCACAAAGGATTCGAGCATGGTTGGTTACTAACCAATCCATTCCTAACACGACATCGAATCCAGTTAAATTCATTGGCAATAGGTTTGCATAAAATTTATGACCTGAAAGTTCTATATTTTCTTTTTGCAAAACCTTATCTATTTTGATAGAATTTCCGTCTGCCGTTTCAACTGTAAAAATCTGCCTAAGGTTGGTTAATGGTAAGTTAAGAGCTTGGCAGAATGAAGTATTTATAAAACTTTGGTTTGCACCAGAGTCAAATAATACTTTTGCGTAAATATTGTGAACTAAGAACGTACCAGCTATCACATCTGGAATGAGTTCTGCTTCCTGAGTAGTTAATTGGAATGCACGAACATTCTTCTTTGTAGCTCCGTCAGCTGGTTTAGCTTTGTTGTCTGTTGGTTTAACCAATTTAGGGCATTCTGGCTTAAAATATCCTGTTTCGCCACAGTTAAAGCAGATTCTTGTTTTCTTTCTGCAGTCTTCTTCACGGTGTCCTACGGCTTTGCAAAAATTGCAGGTCACATTACATCTTCCATAATGTTTCTTTTTGCAATTTCTGCAGAACGGCGGTGTTGAAGATTGCCCTGTTCCTCTTCTCTTAAAGCTGCTATTATTACTTGCACGAAATCCTTGGGTAATTTTCTGAGCCAGTTCCTTTTTCCTGTTTTCATCTCTTGTGCGTACTAGTTCGTCAGTTAGAGTATTAGCTAATTCCACAGCATCGTCAATAGTACGAGGTCTCGCAACTTTAACGATATTACGGATTTCGCCAATTAATCCCCAAATATAGCGAGAAATGATTACCGGTTCTGGCGAAGCCAGTGTTGGTACCACTCTAGCATATTCAAAGAATGTCGAGGTATAACCGCGACAATCTACACCCATCATACGATGATTTAGGAATTTATTTGCCATTTGATCTTTTTCATATTCGGGACATAATTTTCTTTCTACAAGACTCTTAAATTCTTCCCAGTTCATGGCATACACCATCATCCTTCCTTTTGCTTGTAACACCGTGTTCCACCATTGTAGCGCCCCTTCTTTGAAAAGATTTGACGCGTACATGACCTTGTCGTCCTTGTCACATTTACTTGTTGTAATTACTGCCTCGGTTTTCTCTAACCAACGCAGTGCCGCAGTCGCTCCTTCATTGCCTGCAAATTCAGCGGGTTTACAAGCAAGAAATTCTTTGAAAGTGCAACCAGGCGTTGCAGCTTTCATTTTCTTAGGGAGAGGAGCCTGTCGTAGATCATTATTGTGATTAGTATGATTATCGCCTTCATTTACGCTATTACTGAAGTTATCTTCAGAAATACGTTTGCTAGGAATGATTTGTTGAGGTTCAGCATGTTTCTGAGCAGCAGCAAGTATTGCTGGAATAACATTGGCTATCCCTTGAGCAACGATATTTTCTATATCTTGCCTAGTCATATATTGATCCCCCGGGTGTTGCTCAGATTGATTAACCTCATTTACTGGTTCATTATTAGCGTTTTCCATCTGATAATTAATATATATAATTTATTAGTATCCAATAAATAACAATTTTACACAAAACAATTATACAATTTTCACAATACACATATAGCCAAAACTATCGATTTCTCGATTCCATTTTTATATATATTATGCATCATTACACGCCTTTATCTTATAAAGTTTTATTTTATAGTTATTTTACAGACTATATTCTACTTATTTATTTTTCAACCACCGTTTCACATTCTTACACCACACTATCCTTCGTCAGTTGGTATTTCAGTAACGGCATTCCCTCTCGTCGTACTTCCAGGAGATCTGTTCTCCTACTTCCCTGATCCTATTTCCTGCATCCACCAGTTCCTCGCCAAAGTGGCGGAGTTCAGCTAAATTCTCATTGCTCATCGGTGGGTTTGGTATAGGTTCCGGGTCGAACTGAGGGAGAAAAGTATAAGGATTATTAAGCAGGTTTTGGAACTACCAGTCATTAGTCCACCACTCGTCCATTCCTAGAAGTCGGGAGTGGATCAGAGGGTCTGGAATGGCTGGTTCTAAGTTTATTGGGAGTTGATTTTCAGCAGGATATGGGTAAAGATTATTATTGACAGGCCTGACTATATCACAGCTTGCCAATGCACGATCCAATTCATCCTGAAATGGTAACTCCTCAATCTGTCTAGAACTTTCCCCAATTTCTATCTGTTTTTGCCTAGAACCTTCTCCAATCTCCATTTCCATTTGCCTAGAAATTTCTCCGAACTCTATTTCCATCTTCCTAGAACCTTCCCTGACTTCAATCCCTTTTCCTTTATCTAAAGGATTTTCTATTTTGGGAAGTCTTTTGGCTGGCTTTTTCCTACGTACACGCCTCCCCCATACATATCTCTTTCTTTTCTGAGGTTTTGGCTTTTCTGGAGGTGGAGCATTGAATTCCATAGGTTCTTCTAGATCTGGTATGTACCTATTAAAATCTCTCGAAACCTCTATTTTCACCGGATAGAGATTTAGATTTTGAAGGGCTTCAGACAAGTCGTTCATGCTGTTTAGCAAATATGCAAAATATACACAAAATGCTAAGTTAAAATTTTATAACAAAATTTCATAGATAACCTTTAAATATTATTTCATACCAGGTGACTACAAAAACAACTGAAAATTAAAACACACTAGGATTTACTGTAAACTTATTTATTTACTGGATAAGGTTTCTGGCTTGTTAAGGATACTAAACTGAAATAGGGTATTTAAAGATTTGCATTTACTGCTACAGTGGCTAGCATATAAATATCTGCCCATTTTTCATCTAACTTGTCTTCCCATGGTGGGTTATTGCCTAGTTCTTGGGTTTTCAGATTAACTCTCTTTTCTTTTGGTTGTGATTTCTTTAATTTCTCCTGACTTTTCCTAATAATCAAACTTCTTTTATTAGGAGAAAGTGATTCCTCATATTGTGCCTTTCGCACAAATATTCCTTCTTCAGGAATTGCAGAGTAATTTGAGAATTTGGTTTGGGATGAACTTCCCTTCTCATTGGATGACCTATCTAATTTAAGATAGATATTTGAAAGCTTTTGCTTACCCATACTGTACACAAATATTCAATTAATAAAACACATAATCACGAAATGGCAATTAGTAAAGTTAAGTATTTTCTAAAGACTTAATTGGCTTAAATCAGTGGCTCTGATACCACCTTTTTCTGTCACGGCCCCCGACCCAGTTTGACCCGTTTCAGGAGCCGCGGGACAGAAAATCCCGTGGTATTTGTTTAATTTGAGTTAACAGCGGAAGATTTCATCAGAATCTTTTTAAAATTTCAATTTCCCGATTTCTTTTATTTCACAACTCGGGATAAAACCCCGGTAATTTACAATCATATGATTTCACTGAGAAATCTTTATTTTACAAAACATGTTTCTTTATTTTATATTGAGCCACTTCCTTAAGCTTGTAGTGCTTCACGGCACTTTTCCTGGATCACAACAGATCACCTGAAACATGTTTGAAAAAGGTTTTGTCAGCGGGAAATACTGGTGAATCATTCTTTTTACTAAAATGACACGTTTGTTATAATTTACAGTATTAAGAGCGATTACAATGTTTCCATATATCTACCAACTACCCACAGTATTTGTCACTCGACATTCATCGGTAGCCTCTTAGCCCGATGGTGTCTGTGACTATGGTCATATCACCTCTTGGCTAACTCGTTGTCCAATGGTGAAGTTTATCAAGTAATGTATACAAAACCCCACATACCGGCTGTAAATTGGTGATTACAAATACTTAATCCCTGTAATTATAACCTTGAAAATAACATGATTTTGAAAGTAATTTGATAAAAAGAGAATGACTCACATTGCAGATTTAATATGAACAGAGCTTAGCCTACTGATTAGCCTTGATAACCTAGTTTAAATAACAATGCACACAAACTAGGTTAGTAACTAATACAGCATTTACGATAACTCACGAGATTAAACCCTCACATCGAATGACAAAGTGCGATACTTAAACATCCATCGAATTAACGACGAATGACAAAGCATAAACCCTAATGTGGGCAGCACTTAAACATCCATTGGATAGTTTAATCGATCGGACATTGAATCGTAGCAGCGATCAAGTTATTACCCTGTATTGCGGCAGCACTTCGTGAATTGTGTGTGTTTTGAGACTGTTTCTATAATATCTCAGCGTACGTTTTGAGTTTTAACGTCGTTCAAGTGCCAGAATTCAAGTCCCAGAGCCTACTACTTATACCTGAAAAACCGCCCCCCTCGCGTGGCGCGAGGGGGTGTCGCGTGGCGCGAGGGGTTACCCCCTACCATAGGGTAGCCCCGTGTAATTGTAGGCTTGCTGAGTTGGTCTTACATGCAAATTCGATTCACACGTAAAACTGTGTGGATAATACTAACAGGAATTTACCCCCCCCCCTGTGTTTTAGGGGCCTTGATCCTGATTCCGATTATTCTGAAAATTTTAGGGTTGATGCAGAATCACTTGGGTTTCTTAATTAGGGTTTCCTATTAGACAATTTAATTTAATAAATAGGACTTTTGATGAGAGTTGTTACAGTCAGTCATCGCAACACTCTCGCTTGACGAATTTCAATCGCTCGCTTATTTTGACGCTCTTAATCGCTACTCCCACTCACATCTATCCTCGCAACCCTTCTTATGGATTAATTTCGGGACAAAATTTCCTAAAGAAGGGGAGACTGTAACAACCCGCACGTCCGTACGTTGTTACCACTCGTTATACTCGTTACGCCTAGCACCAGAGATTCGGATCATAATGTGGCTATATTGCATACATCACTATTTCGCAGTATTTTCGCAAATTACGCATACTTTATCGCTATCACATCACATTGCACTTGCTGACAACCACGAAGATGTCAAGTGAGGACCAATTCTACCCTCCTTGATAGCCGTGATGTGTCATAGTGTAACTTAATACTCAAGAAAACGCACATCGCATCACACGCATTAACGTTCACGATGACGTTGAGTGAGGACCTATTCTACCATCCTCGATGACCATGAAGCGTCGCAAGTAACGCATATTCGAAACAAAATTCGGGTATTACATCGCAACTTTGAAGTATGGATATGTATATATGACCTCTTGTGATTAATTATATATAATAAATAAATATAGGAAAATGTGTAACCAAAACTATCGCAACGCCCGCCACAGGAATTGGAACGATTGAGTTCTTCGCACCGAGGATCCAACCGGATTGCCCATCCGACCAGATTGCCCATCCGAACGGATTGCCCATCCGAACGGATTGGCCATCCGAACGGATTGGCCATCCGAACGGATTGGCTATCCGAACGGACTGCCATCCGAGCCGGAGCACAACATCACCTCCACTCCCCCTTTGCCTATAAATAGCCTTGTCACTTCACTTGAACAGTGATGTGATAGCTCCCACTCGACTAGCGCGCTCTTGGACCCTTTTCTCTTGATTTCTCGCGATCCCGGTAAGATCTCAACCTAAATCTTGTACTTCTATGATCTACACGCAATTCTACACCTTTCTATCTTTCAAATCTCAACTTTTAACCAAGGAATCTATTGATTTGAGGTGTTCTAAGATGACGTCATCAAGAGTTCATATGAACTTCAAAGTGTGACCTCATTTCACCATAAACAGCTCAGATCTAAATGATTTCCACATGTTTTTAAACAATCTCATCTAAATTTATGTATCTTATCAAAGGGTGTGTGGTTTCGGGCTAAACATGGAAAAATCGTCAAGAACGCCCAGACCTGATGGAACGGGGAGGTTCCCGGCCGTTAGGACGGGTCGGATTTGATGGAATTTCAGTTGTTTAGCACGATGTCACACCGTCTTGGTCAAACCACATGTATTCTCTCCAAAAACCACCAAGTACAGTATGATCAGGACGATGGAACGGATTGCCGTCCGATCGGACAGGCTAACAAATTGCAACCGTCCGAACGGACTGCTGTCCGATCGGACTGAACACCAATTTCAACGCCATCCGACCGGACAGCTCATCCGACTCAAGTACCATCCGACCGGACAGATCATCCGACTCAAGTACCATCCGACCGGACGACTCTGTACCATCCGACCGGACAGGTCATCCGACTCAGTGTCGTTCGATCGGACAGACCATCAATACAATACCATTCGATCGGACTGCTATCTGAACGAACTGACCATTCGGTTTAAGCCATCCGACCGGATGATCATCCGATCGGATTGCCACTAGGCCGTTTACTCAACCCCCCCACCCCGTGTAGCACACCGCGCATCGCTTACGATACCATTCTATGATAGGGCTAGCTCAGACGCACTCCCAATCGATCCAATCAAGTGGTATTGCTATCTGAACACACACTGTGAGTATACTTGAACCCTTTTTGCTTTTACACTTTTGGGTGTAACATACGTTGCTATCAAATCGAATTACATCAATGCTTAAAACTACTTATCACTTGCGAATGACTTACGTGCATAGTTATACGTGATGCTAGTTACATATATGCTAGAACTTATACTCGCGATGTCCCACCATGAGTAGTATATTACTATTGCGCCCGATGGGGTCTAGTTTAGCAATCGCGATCGAAACTCGAGGACTTAGCAGGTAGTATCAGTTTTGTGAGTATATATGTCGTGTATTACGTTTATGTATGTGGAAATTCGCAGCTTTTATCTATTACACTATTACATATGTTGCAGGTTTAGTCGCAGTCTACATCAAACCAAGCTAGGAAGTCTAGAAACTCACCTAAAATCTAGGTTGTCGGATTTGTATTGTTCGAGAGGACAAGAAATCTGTGATAACTAATGTGATTGTATTGTTTGTTAGTATGGGATAACAAATGTAATCAATATTGTCGCTTTATAGTTGTTATGGATTCTCTTGAGCAATCTGATTCGCCTAGTGCCGCGCCCCGATGATTCCGCCATCGGTTGGGGTGTGACACTATCATCATCAGATTCGGGTTTCTTCAAAAAGCAAATCTCAGACTCATCTCTATAAACTACTACCTCAAAAACAACATCATCAATTCTGCTAAACACAAGCAAATCATCCTCCAGTATCCCAACATCATTGCACATTTCCGGCCATCCTCTAGAAAATACAAAGTTGGTATCAACCTTAGACGCCTCAACATTCCAGTAGGAACCCTTATAACATATTTGAAATTTGCCACTTGGTGGGCGGTTTACGTAAAATTGTTTAATGAAGCAGTCTTCAATTACCTGCATAAAATTAAAAATAATGAATACTATACGTGAAGTATGTAACTTATGAGAATAAGTGTTAACACGTTAAAGATGCAAAAGAATTGAAGTTAAGATCAATACTCATACCGTAAAACCAAATCTTGCATAACGATTAAAGGTGAAATAAGATTCCCCACACATGCCATTAACATAACATGAAAGTTCAAGTCCAAAATCACCTAACGGTTTGAAAACCAACAAAGTATCCCTCGGCAAATTGAGATCTTTAACAACATTGTCCCAACCGTCAGTTATTATTGGCGTTGAATTTTCTGTTCTGACCCTCACAACCCATTTTTTTACCAGACTCATGATATATTCGCAACCTATTTTTTTGCCAACAATCTCCCCACTTTTGATTAGCAAAGAATATAGGTACATCATGTATATAATTTTTAAATAGTGTAAGAAAATATAAACCATAAGAACTGTTAAATATATATCTCAATAAAAATAAATTATGTATGTAAAAACATGTCATACCAGTTTCAAAGATTCTGGGTTATCAAGAAACTTAACAAATGTAGTATACATCATAAAACCTGAATCAGTAAAGATGTTAAAAGATTGTAATTAAAAAGTTGGCTTCGAAAATGAATATTAACTTTTTGTATTAACAGAGTATGTAGTGAAATTAATCATAGAAACAGAGTATGAGTTAAAATTTTTCTACAAATAATAATTATTTTAACATGTTCTCAACAAATGATTCAAACGCATAAGTAAACCCTTCTTGAATGTATAGCAATAAACATTTAAAATCGTATTAGTAGCAAGATAGGATTTAAATTAAGATCGGTTAAACAATATAAAGTTCATTACAATAGGAATGTACATACCAGTTGCCGAAGAAAAAATAATAAAACCCCAGGTGATTGAAGTGTAGAAGACGGAGGATAAGAAAATTGAAACCCTAGAAAATGACTGGGAAGAAGTGATTTTTGAAAGAAGATGTGATAGATGTTTGATGTGTAATGATGATGAAGAAATAATGACGGTTGTGTTTTTCTCTTCCCATATTTTCAACTGATGAAAAATATTTACACATACACCCCTTATTGAATTTGTTATTTACATTTACATTGAGATACAAGAGTAAAGTAGATGATTAGTTGAATTGATTTGGTATTCAAATTAACAAAGAAAAATAATTTTTCTTATAGCAAAACCATTAACATATCATATACTTTCAATGCTTTAAATCATGTATTAATCATAATTAGGTTTTAACATAAGTAAGTTTCATGACCTCGAGAAGCAATGTCGGGTGAAAATCTAGTTTTATCTATTATAAGTACCTTTTAACATAAGTAGTTTGACTTTGGTCAAACAGCGTTTTAACATTGCTGAAATAGTGTTTTATCTATTATAAGTTGCTTTTAACAAAAGTAGTTTGACTTTGGTCAAACAGACTTTGGTCAAACAGCGTTTTAACATTGCTCAAACAGTGTTTTATCTATTATGATTAGCTTTTAACATAAGTAGTTTGACTTTGGTCAAACAACGTTTTAACATTGCTCACAATGATTACAAGCTAGTAAAAACTTCTTTGTAAACAGCATTAGAAGTCTTATTTGTTGGTTTTCCATCAGCGTCGAATATTAGTATTTTAACGCCTTCTCTGGTCTTGACCCTTGATAATGCAACATACAACTGACCATGACTGAAGACAGGATATTTCAAATAAAGACCAACCTTTGATAACGATTGTCCTTGACTCTTGTTAATTGTCATAGCAAAACAAACTGATAACGGAAATTGTCTTCGTTGAAATTGAAAAGGTATTTTTTGTCAGACGGGATCATATTAATCCTTGGAATAAAAACTCTCGTGCCAATGTTCCCACCAGATATAACTTCAGCTTCTATAACTCGTTTACCAAGAAAAGTAATTTGAAGCCTTGTACCGTTACATAACCCTTTCTGTTGATCAATGTTTCGAAGAAGCATCACAGGAACACCAACTTTAAGAACTAATCTGTGATTAGGCAAGCCAGAAATCTTAAGAGCATTCAAATTTTCTGTTGAGTATAAGCTTTCTTGAAAAGAATCAAGAATTTGTTCAGTTTGACATATACTATCAGAACTCAGATACTCTTTCGCATCACCAGGAATTAACGAAAGCAATCGATCATTAATTTCATGAACTACCTCATTTTTGGGTGCTAGAATTGCTCGCTTAGAAAAAAATCCAGGAATCCTAAATTGTTCAATAATTGAAGGATATACAAAGTCAATTAAACTTTGTATCGGGTCACAAATATCGGTGATTAGTAAATCATCTGGTATCTCTATAATGGCGTCACCATCATTATCATCTCCAACGTTTCCTTCACCAATATCAATAAGCCATTTTGCAAATTCTCTGATAGACTCCATATTCGAACTTTCAGCTCCAATAGTTAGACGCATGTTTTTAGTCAGCCGTAAGAGTCTGCATTTTGCCCATATGTATGAAGAGCTTAAAGATGCACTAATAATTTCTTGTCTAGTACCATTAGGAATAACAGGTAGTATTTGTCTAAAGTCACCACCAAATACAATAACTTTACCTCCAAAAGGAATATCCGAACGAATACTCCTACCTTCCGAAAATACGTCGGTCATCGTCCTATCTAAAGCTTCAAAAGCATGTTTGTGTACCATCGGTGCTTCGTCCCATATGATTAATTGGGTTTCCTTTAATAATCTCGCAATATCACTATTTGGCTTAATATTGCACATTGAATCTTCTGTTAGATTAATGGGGATATGGAACCGAGAATGAGCTGTCCTTCCACGGGAAAGTAATAACGAAGCAATACCACTTGAAGCCACATTTAAAACTATTCCATTTCTGCATCGAACAGCTGAAGCCAAAGTCTTCCATAAAAAGGTTGTTCCAGTTCCACCGTAACCATAGACAAAAAAAGGCCTCCTTTACGCCCTACAACTGCTTCCATTATTTCGTCAAAAACCGCTCGTTGTTCATCTGTAAGAGATTGATGCAACCTGTTAAACTCAGCTTCTACTTCATCTAGGTCATGTGATAGCTCTTCATTGATCAGACGATTAGAAGCATCACGTAAGGAATCGTCATCAGGGTACAGCACAGTGACAAACCTTCGTAATGATGAACCATTGGAAATTAAATAGTTTTCAATTTTCAACAAAGTAAGGTTCTTAATCTGATATTCAGGAAGCACTAAACCTAGCAAATCAAAAAATTAACATTATTAAATAAAAAATCAAAATGTAGTATGTGAAATAAAAAAAAATAGATCAGAACCTGAAATATTTGTTTCTTTTTGACGTCTATAAACAATATCATCAGCTAAGTATTTCCACGTATTCTCCTAAACAAATTCTGGCCGAGATAGAGTATTTGACAAAAGCAGGGTAGCAAATAACGCTCGAAGATACCCAGCATGTCCTTCAAAACTTGCTTCTTTAATGGCCTCAACGTATTCATTGGCATCATCTAAGAGTCCCATCGCATAGCAAGCATCTCTAAAAGTCGGGAATAATTGACCGTTAACTGTACGTATCTCCTCGAATGATCTAGGCCCTTTAACTTTATTGAGTAGTATCCTCAAAAAATAAGGTTCGCCCAATGCAGGAGATACAGAATGAATCCGGCCAACACACTGGTACGACTTACGTATCTGCCAACATCTATCTTTAAGTATCCAAACAAATTTGGAAGGAAACTCAACATAAGTCAGCTTTCTAGCATCTTCATTTGTCTCGTTCAACTTCATCCATTGCAGAAATATTGAAGAAGCAACATAAGGCTTGCTTAAAACATTATCAATATCGTCATCCGCACCATACACAACATTCTGTTGGCCGGGAAAATGAAAGGGAAGCCTTATAACAGCAGGATACCTATAATGAACCTCATTAGAGAATATTCTCCAAGATGCCTCACAAGCTGAAATATATCTACAATCATAATACTCCTTGATCTCGCCTTTTGGCTTTTCTTTGATGGTTGAACTTGTATCACCAGAAACTACCGCAGTAGCCATATCAGGACCTTTGTTAATGTACTTGAACAAATATTTGACTGAACCGGCTTGATTACACCATTCAACATTAATGTGTGCTTGATATCTTTTCAAAAGCCTTTTGTTATAAGGAACAACATTTCTGTTGTCTAATTTAACACCAGATTTTATAACTGTATGACCTGAATCTCTTCTTCTGTATACAGGAAAACCACTTGAATCAATAGTTGTATGTGGTCTGAATTTCTTTGGAAAGTTTTTTTGAACATCTTTTATCAACCATGCAAGGACAATTCAAATTAGCATTCCCACATGGACCATGAATCATATAATTAGTCACAAGAGAATAAAGTTCAGGATCTTATTTTTTATCGGGAATCTCAGCAGAAATAAATGGATCTATGTGATCTATGGTTGGAAGTTTGTGATCGACCTTCATGAATAAGCATATATGTGCATGAGGAAGACCACGCTTTTGAAATTCTACTGTATAAACAACTAAATAAAAAGGAAAAATAAATAGATTTATTAGTTAATAACCTTGATTATAAAATATACATCAGAGGATAAGATGTGAAAACAAAATAATATACCAGCGTTAATCTCACCAAAATACTTGGAATCCTTAAAATCTTTGAGTAAGGAATCAAGCTTCATTTTAAACAATCGACACAATATGTCAGGCCTGTCTTCGGCTTTGATGGTTGAATCTTTTAGAAATCTTTTTACTTCAGGCCACTTAGGATTACATGTTATAGTTATGAAGAAATCAGGGTACCCATACCACTTACATAAGGCCATTGCATCGAGGTAATTTTGTTGCATGAATCTTGCACCACCAGTAAATGAAGAAGGAAGTATAACAGGCTTTCCAGTATCTGTTAAAACTTCCTTACCTTTAGATTTATACTTTTGAAGATTCTCAAATGTTTCAGAGTGAAGGTTCGCTTGTTGCCTACGGATGTACTTTAGTCTTTCGCTCTCAATCATTGTGTACGCATCAACCAAAAACTGTTGTAACAACCTTCGCCCATTTAAAATTAAGGAAAACCATAAGTTCTATCTTGGATCCTATATGAAAAAAATTCTCTCATTGTGCACTTTGGTTTTATTTTCTTTTGTGTGGACATAAAATCTCTATGAGGAATATCAACTCTATAACCATCATCACCATATGGGAAAAGTAACGGATATTGCAGAGCAAGATACGATGGGTGTAATTCGCTAATACGCTGCAGCATTCCCGACTGAGTCTCGACAACAATATCACGATGGTCTATAGCTTTATCTATGTCTCCGACAACCAAAGCAGCAACTTCAGATGTGGTGGGTAAGTTATATGTCCTGCCGTCTTTTTCTCTTCTATAAATTAGTCGCAGACTAAGGTTGGCATCTGGAGATTGGTGAAAATGGTCTCTGACCATCCTATATGTCTTAACCAACATATTTTGTGAATCTAATAAAGCCCTCAAATACTCTATCATTTCAACATCAAGTTCTTTATCAGCAGGCGATGAAGGTTTGGTTCTTTTGCTGTTAAAAGAAAAAAAAACAACAAAACATTAATATAACATAACTATTGTAATAAGTAGTGGATAGAGAATCAGTGATTAATAATTAAGTGTTAAGGAAAAACAGTTTAGTACTAAGTCAAACAGCTGATGAAAACCTTGTAAGCACTGATAGTGATTAAAACACTGATGGTACTTAACAACTGATAGTGAACTACATATGGTTAACAACTGCTATTGTAATAAGCAGTGGATAGAGAATCAGTGATTAATAATTAAGTTTTAAGGAAGAACAGTTGTAAACAACTGTTGATACCAGCTCAAAACTTTTAGAGTATGTTGAGAAAAAGTAACATTTCAGTGGTTTGGTCTTGAACAGTGGTTTGGTCTTCATCAGTGGATTGGTCTTGAACATTGGATGGGGTTAATTAGACTTTGTGTACAACCGTCATTATATCCAACAGTTGTTAGGCAGATCAGTGTTTTGCCTTATTAACTTGTTATAACCAATGTCATTGTAGGAAACTTAGCTGGGCAGAACTTATTGTAGGAAACTTCAGTTTAACTACAACAGCTGATGAATTTAGAATTAATAACGCAAACTACTGTTAAGTCAAACAGCTGATGGAAAACTTTTAAGCACTGCTAGTGATTAAAACACTGATGGTACTTAACAACTGATAGTGAACTACAGATTGTTAACAACTACTACTGCAGTAAACAGTGGATACAGAAGTAGGGATTAAGGATTAAGTGTTAAGGAAGAGCAGTGGTTAACATATGCTGATACTAGCCCAAAACTTATAAAATATGTTGAGAAAAAGTAACATTTAAGTTTAGAGAAAAATGCAATTTGCGTCCCTGTGGTATGTGTGAAACATCAACTTGAGCCCCTAAATTCACTTTTTTGGTTTTTTGAGCCCCTGAGCTTATAAATTCATAAGAGTTTGAGTCCCTCCATCACACTTCCCTCTGTTTGACTGTTTGACAATTGTGAAATATCCTTTATACCCTTAATGATAAACACATATAATCCCTAATTCCCTAACACCGATCACACTTCTCAAAAATATCTGAAAATCTCTTCTCCCAACACCGATCATCATCTTTCTTCATCTTCATCATCTTCATCTTCATTGAATCTCCTCACCGACCATTTGTTGTTATAACAATCCAAGGTAAAATCACATACCTAAAACATGATCGACGCTATGGTTTACCCTCTGTTCTTGTTAGATGCTTGTGTAACCCTATGTAACTTGATGTTTAATGATGTTTGATGATATCTCATTTTCACCACTGATGTTTTTACACTTCTTATCTGTATATGTTTTTGATATGCTAGAATGTAACAGGTTTTGTGTGAAAATATTGTTTGATTATTGTGGGTTTTTGTCTCGGGTATCAAAACAGAGGTTTGGGTTTTGGTTATTATGAAGGTTTGTTTGTGATGTTTTTGGTTTTCTCTGTTTATTAATACTGGGTTTTTGGTTTTTGGCGTTAATCTAAGATTGTTTTTGTGTTATAGTTTGTTTGAAATGTTTAAAATATACAATAGATTAAAACAGGGTTTGGTTTCTTAAGTATCTGCTGTTAATGTTGAAATCTGGGTTTCTTAAGTCTCTGCTGTTCATGTTGAAATCTGGGTATGGTTGTTGTTTTGTTTCTCATATAAAGTTGGTTAAAGACTATATGTTTTGGGTTCCTCGTATTGGTCATTTGAATGTGTTTTCTTCATATGAGATCAACTGTGTTTTGGGTTCCTCATATTGGGTTCATCATATATGTATACATATATGCAATATGAAAGTACTGTATCGGCCGTCTTACTATGGATGTTTTTATTGTACAGAATGGCTGCGGATGTAAAGATACACAAAACACCAACTACGAAAACATTGGCGAGAATACTTGACAACCTCCTGGAAGATAGTGCGGTGCACATAAGGAAGTGATTGATCAGAACGATCAATTGCTAATAGATAAGCTGATTGGTGCATATGAATGAATATAACCCCAGTGGCAGATATGTAATTAGCGAGCTTTGGAATTTCAAGGAAAATCAAAGAGCTACACTAAAGGGGGTTATCAACTACATTCCGAAGTGCGCCACTCACTCCTTGAGTTTTCATCACGAAGAAATTCAAAAACTCGTTGTATGTTATGGTCTTTTGTTATCGAGTCTGTAAGTTCCGTCAAGTCTACCAAGTTGGATATCCTTCTATCTTTCTTGGTATGACGTTTTGTCTCCGTATTGTATGTTTAACATAATGCAAGTGTGCATTTATGTTGGCTTTAATTGTAATCATGAATTTAAAATGAATAAAGTAAACTACTGTTAAGTGAAACTACTGTTAAGTGAAACTACTGTTAAGTGAAACAGCTGATGAAAAACTTGTAAGCACTGCTAATGATTAAAACACTAATGGTACTTAACAACTGATAGTGAACTACTAATGGTTAACAACTGCTGTTGTAGTAATCAGTGGATAGAGAATCAGTGATTAAGGATTAAGTGATGGTACTTAACAACTGATAGTGAACTACAAATGGTTAAATTTCTAGTTGTTCTTTAATAGAATAAAAATGGAACTTAGAAATCACTCGTACCTGAATAATGCCTGTCTGTTTGTTATTTCATTTTCGGTATCATGTATGTATAGCTGACAAAACTTAGCTTCATTTCCATCTGGAGGTTTGAGACTCCCCATGCAATGATAGTTTTGGCCACTGATATGATATATAAATGGAGCATTGCCCTTGTTGATATTAGAATCAAGCTTTCCACCCATAGATGTAAAACAGAACATAGAGTTGTATCGTCTTATGTTCTTCAGGAAGAACTTGCTTTTTGCATTTGAGGAAGAAAACAAATTTTGATAAGACGGATGTGCATCCTTTAAAGGCGGTAGCTGAACTTTACCATACCCACAACACATACTATAACATAGCTTATTTATAGTTAAACGACCTTTTCCACCTTCTGATGTCCATAAGTTTGCACTACAAAGCTGACATGTAAGCACTTGGTCACCATGGTCCAAATAATCTGTCACAAATGATTGAGAGTTATATTACAGGTGGAACACAACAAATGTCCTAAAACAATAAAATAGATTAAAACTTATAGATATCCCTTTATAAGGATCTTCATCAGTGCACAAGAACACATAGATATAGATACGTTAAAAGGAATATCTTTTAATATGAGTTGGGTTGAATTGCATTGCTAACACTGTGTACCTATTAAATATTAATCCTTTACCTTTTATTGGTAGTTGACATGAAAAAACTGATAAACAAGAAATAAAATAACGTAAGTTACTAAGATATACACTTTGCAAAATACATTAGACCGTCCGTAATGGGGCGTTTGTTTTTAAAAAAAAATTCAAAAAAAACGCCGGAACACGCCCCCAAACCACTACACCCCGGCGTTATTTATAGTTTTTCGAGAAAAAAATTGCACCGGCGTTTTTTAAAACACGCCTAAAATTGAATTGGGGAACGAGTTGACCGTTGGCAACGGTCATTTGTTTATTTTTTGATTTTTTTAATTCCAATATAAACACACTATATATATTACCCACTTGTTCATCATTTTTTTATAAAAAAACTCACACACCATCAAACTTTCTCTCTACTACTTCTACAATTTATAAAAAGATGAACCCATTCCGACCCCCATTTGGTGTCCCCTCAAGACCCATGAACCCGAACACAACCAAACCGCAACAGCCCTTTAACCTTCAAGACATGGACCCGAACATGTTATCGTACGCGGCTTACTTGAGTGGCGCTACTCCATTCGTGCAACACACTTTCGGCTTTGGTCAAGCCGGCGGGTCGCAACCTTCACAACAACAAGCTGAACCCGATGTGGATATCGTGCCGGAGACGCAACCCGAACCGGAGCGAGAGACATCCAAATATGGCAGAAGGTCGCATAAGAAGAAGGAAGCGAACGAACCTCGACGTAAGCATTCTTACCTTAGTTGGACGAAGGAGGAGGAATACACGTTGGTTTGGGCTTACCTTAGTTGGCCCGACCGCCCGGTAGAAGAAATGATAAGCGAACCGGGAAAAAACCGGTGGAGTCGTCTTCCGATCTCGAGTTGAAGGAATATTTCGAGGAGATGAACCGTCGTCTCCAAGACATTCGAGACCTCGGCCACCAACGTTTGGAGACTATGAAAGAACGTGTCGCCAAAACCAAAAAGTTTAACGAGATGCAAGAGGCGAGGCAAATGGAAAAGGACATTGAGTTTTTGCCCAAACCGATCGACCACCTCCAAGGCGACGCGTTGATTCTTGCGCAAATGCATCGCCAAAAAATTCGGGAAAAATACGGACTCTAGATCATCATCTTTTTTTTTAACTTTATTTTTTTTATTTCCGTTTTTTTATTATGTTTTTTTTTATTTATAGTAGTGTAATTTTTTTTAAATTAATGAAGTATTTTTAGTTTTAAATTTAAAAAAATAAATAATCGTGTAATGATTGCATGGGCGTTATTGGACATTATTCCCACTACGGCATTTTTACAATAACGCCCAATAATGCCCCCGTACTGACTGGACTGCCACATGGCAGAAAACGCCCCATGGTGGGGGTATTATTAAGCTAACCACTACACATAGTCTAATCACATCACACTATTATAATTTTGCAAGATATGGACAAAATTTAGGGGAGTGGGGGCGGTCCGTTATGGCCGTCCCCTCACGCGTTATATAACCACGAACACCGCCGCCGCCTATAGTTTCACGCGTTATATTTGTAACGCGTTGAAACTTTACAAAATTCAATCGTTGGCTTGTATTTGACCGTTGAATAACGGTAAGTTTATTAAAAAAAAACCTTTAAACCTTTTATATATATCTCCATTTTAAACCATTTTACACACGCCAAAACATAAACCCATTTCACACAATCTACACCTTTCTCAAATGGAGTTCCCTACGGATTCGACGTTTCCGATGTCTAGCGATAGCGATACCGAGTCGTCTTCCGACAATGAGACGCTAAAATATTTTGTGTCGGTGTATAACGAACTTGATGCCGAGTCGTCCCACTCAAAGAAGAAGATGGTAGACCGTGATCGTATACGTGCCAACGAAGTGTTAATGAACGATTATTTTGTGGAAAATCCGCTCTACAATGCCGAAACGTTTAGAGATCGGTTTCGTTTACCCAAAGAATTATTTTTAAAGATTGTTGGAGACATCGAAGCAAGCGAGGAATGGTTTCAAGAACGTTACGATGCGAGGGGCAAACCAAGTTTCACGCCGATACAAAAATGCACGTTCGCCATTCGCCAACTAGCGACAGGTAACCCTCCCGACCAATATGATGAATACCTAGCTATGGCGGCCAGAACTTCACGTGAATGTTTGCAATTTTTTTGCAACGCGGTCATTAAGTTGTATGGTAAAGAGTTTTTATGTAAACCGACGAGCCACGACATCTCACGTATTTACGCCGCACATGAGGCTAGATGGCATTTTCCCGGGATGCTCGGTAGCATCGATTGTACACATATTGAGTGGAAAATTTGTCCAATAGAGTTGCGAGGGGCGTATGTTAGGGGTGACATCAAAAGACCAACCATCATACTAGAAGCGGTGGCGTCGAATGATTTATGGATTTGGCATTCGTATTTCGGTGTTCCAGGTTCAAACAACGACATCAATATGTTGCACACCTCGCCGTTGTTTCAAACCGTAACGGATGGTACCGCACATTCCTATCCTTTCTATGTTAACGGACGACATTACAAACGAGGCTTCTTTCTTGGGGATGGTATCTACCCGTCATGGTCTGTTTTTGTGAAAGCTCCCTCATTTCTTGTCGAGGCTAAAGAAATCGTGTTCAAAAAATTGCAAGAATCAGCAAGAAAAGATGTTGAGAGGGCATTTGGTGTTTTAAAGGGTAGATGTGGTATACTACACCGACCGGTTCGTGCGATGAACAAGAAAGCAATACATAGCATAGTGTATGCATGTATCATATTGCACAATATGATAATCAAAGAAGACGGACGTGCAATATCACCGGATTGGGTGCCGGATCCTCCTACACAAGTTCAAGTTCCACAAAATATCCAACAAGAATTGCGTAATGAAGAAACTCACTTTCGGTTGAGATACGATTTAATCGAACTAGTAGGTTCTCTAGGTTTGGAGTTTCACGAGTCGGACGAGAGTAGGTTTTTTTTTTAATTGTAGCCTAAAATATTTCTAGTATGTTAAATTGAACTAGTATGTTTTAATTTTAATGAAATTTATAATTTTAGTGTTTTATTGTTAAATTCTAATTCAAAATAAAAAATTAAAAAAATTTGTGAGTGATGGAATTCTATCACTAGTGATGACCACCGCTACTACAATTCTATCACTAGTGATAGAATAGTGGTGATGACATGGCATGAGTTGATTTGATATTGGGAGTGAAAGAATTCTATCACTAGCGACCACCCCTACTCCCCTTATACGCCGAAAAACAAAATGAGTACCGCAAATAGCTTGAAAACTATTCCTGCACATGTCTGTGGGTTTATTATTCAAAAACTCCTTAAATGAGACCTTAAGACCACCCGTAGTGGGGCGGTATTTTTGAAAAAAATCCAAAAAAAACGCCCCCCCCCCCATTACATAGGGCGTTTTGGGGCGGTATTTTTGAAAAAAATTTTGTTTGGCATGTTTATTAAAACGCCTAAAATGGATTGTGATGGGTTGACTGGGATTTGACTGGTCAATGAGAAATTAGTTTGCTTTTTTTTTGTTTAATGATTGGAAGGGGCATTATTCCCACTACGCCACTTTTGCAATAACGCCCCATGCTGACTGGACTGTCACGTGTCGGATAATGCCCCATGGTGGGGGCATTATTTTTCTTAACCACTACACATGGTCTAATAAAGATCTAAAAACATTTTTTTTTACCAAGACAAAATTAAGGTACTCAAAATATGATGAATGCTACTTTTTGTTAGTCTCTTGATAATCATAACTCCTTTTTTATTGAGCATGCTTGTTTGCAACAAAACACTCTAAATGGTTTACACAATAAATTAAGAGTTAATAGCCAAAATGGTCCCTGAGGTTTGCTCACTTTTGCCACTTTAGTCCAAAATCCAAAATTTTAACATCTGGGTCCCTGAGGTTTGCATTTTATTGCCATTTTAGTCCAAATTTCAAAAACCCCCTTTTTGAGTGTTGAAACCTGCTTGTTTTGTCTTTTTGTGCAGGGGCAATTTGGTCATTCTGATTTACTCTTTTAATAAATTAAAACAAAATTAATTATATATATTATATATATATATATATATATATATATAACTCTCTATCTCTCACTAAAACACAGTTCTCTCTCTCTCAGTTCTCTCTCTGTCTCTCAGTTCTCTCTCTCTCTCTACACAGATCCCCCATCCACAGATCACCACCGTTCACCACCGCCATCCGCCGGTCTGCCGCTCACTCAAATCCATCTTATGTTCTTCAACTGTGCAGACATCAACTGTTCTTCAACTTCCCAACATCAACTGTTCTTGCCCTAATCCAGATGTGCGACCCCAATTTGTGCAGAAATCAACTGTTCTTCAACTTCCCAACATATCCCTAAACCTAAAGCGGGTTCCCCTAAGAACTTATCAAAATCGAGCAGATGCAAAGGGGCTAAACCTAAAGCGGGTTCCCCAGGTTCTGCACCCAATTTCATCACCACCACCATTAATCCACCACCACCACCATCTCTGTCTCCCTCCTTCACCCACCACCTCCAACAACACACCACCACAACCACCTTCAAACCTGCAACAACCCTAATCACCAACCACCTGCAAACCGTCTTCGACTAACCCTCCCACCGCCACCGTCTCCACCGGAACCCTAACCCCAAACCTGCAACAACCCAAATCAGCAACCAACACGATTCAACCCACCACCCTACTGAAAACCCTAATCCCAAGAACCTGCAAACCACCACTATTAAACCCACCACCCCATCCACCATCACAACCCCCCACCGTCTCCACCATCACCACCCTCACTGAAACCCTAATCCCAAACAACCTGCAAACAACCCTAATCACCAACCACCTGCAAACAACCTAGATCCATCCGGAAGAGAGAGAGGGAGAAGAAAGAGAGACAGAGGCGGTTTTGTTGTTGTTGTTCGTCGATTTACACCTGTAAACGCTGCTACTGCCGTTAGCTTGATGAGTAGCAGCTAATAAAGGATTTACACAGAGGTTAGTGTCGCCGGCGTGAGGAGGTGGCGATGGTGGCGGTGGTGGTGGTGGTGCTTGTGAAGAGAGAGAGAGAGGATGTGGTGGTGCTTGTGAAGAGAGAGAGAGAGAGAGGATGTGTGTGTTTATATAAACAGAGAGAGAAGGTTTTTTAAAATGACTATTTTGCCCCTGAGGAAAAGGACAAAAACCAGGTTTTTTTTAAGAAATCTGACCTGATTTCATTTTTGGACTAAAATGGCAATAAAATGCAAACCTCAGGGACCCAGATGTTAAAATTTTGGATTTTGGACTAAAGTGGCAAAAGTGAGCAAACCTCAGGGACCATTTTGGCTATTAACTCTTTTAGTTATGATCTCCAGTTATGATCTTAGGGTTTTAAAAGAGAGAGAGGAGAGAGACATATGACATTTTAGTTATAATAATTCTAAAATGACCAAAATACCCCTGAGTGTAAGGATAAAACAGGGGTTTTAATTTGGGGATTCTGGTCAAATTTCGTTTTTGGACTAAAATGGCAACAAAATGCAAACCTCAGGGACCCAGATTTAAAAATTTTGGATTTTGGACTAAAGTGGCAAACGTGAGCAAATCTCAGGGACCATTTTGGCTATTAACTCATAAATTAAAATCTTGAGACATGATTTCACATCAACTTTATTAATGACCTACGTTTAATTTACATTTTATAATTCATTTACAAAATACAAAAGCTAAATTCGTCGGGTTATTGAATTTCCTTAAAACATAATTGAAACTAATTGTATGGCCGAATGTTTTATAGAAATAACTCATACGAGTCTTCTTTAAGGACAATACCTTATTTTCCATGTTACCTTGTTGTACAAGTCTTCTATTTCCTCCATGCCCGGTTTTATTTTGTTCATTAAATCATTGACACTTATCATCTCATAGTTTTCATCTTGTTCACTTCATATGCCCTAGTATAGGGGAGAATCTTAGTTAGGGTCAAGGGGAGCCCCGACTCCCCCCCCCCCCCCCCCCCTGTTTTTTCTCTACGTAACGTAAATTTCACCGAAAATTATGTCAATTTTCAACCATTATGGGGTCAACCATTCTCCTAATTTGGTGTTCCTTGATCTGATCTAGTCATCGAACATTATGTCCATCCGGATGATTTACTTATACCGAGATTGTCATTTTGCCAAATCTAAGATTTTATTTACAAAGTATTCTTAGACATAGTAAGTACTATAAGCACCATATTTGTCAACATTACAAGAGTTGGACTAGATGCTAATGATACGTATTAAATATTCTACTTTAAATATATTCGAGACAAATAATTAAAATTTTGTATTTCATATGTGATATGTGTACTTACTTCTCAAGGCTAACTTTTTTTTTTGAAAGGTGTGAATTATTCGTGAATGTCAGGAGGTTGACGGGTGGTCCGTAGGACAACTCTTAAAAGGATTAAAACAATGCACATTCTATACTTATTACGGTTAATTGCTTGAACTTGGTAACCACTAGATGAATTGATATGCAGGTATTATAATGCTCAAAATACGGGTTTTAGAAGACATGATTGGTTGCTAGAAGATGGTGGAGTCAAAGAATGGAAGAAGTGAAGATTTGAACATAAATACGCGCCACAGTCAGAACTTCATCTTGACATATCCGGAGCTAGGAAATGAGTTACGGGAGCCATAATATATGTTTTTGGGGTAGCTCGACGAGAGGAATCCAAAAATGAAGTTTGTTTTTGAAGATGCCTTGCGCACCGTAAGGCTAAACCCTTACGGTGCGCAAGGGTTTGTCGGCAAAGACTTTCTGGTGCGCAATGGAGCAGTTGAAGAAAGTTAGTTCAAAAGTGCTTGCGCACCGCAACAACCAGAGTGTTACGGTGCGCAAGGAGTGTGCAGAAGCTCAAAATTTCAACTATAAATAGCCTTCATTTGTAACTTCGAAAACACACCTCTCTACATCGAAAACCCACCTCTCTAGACTGAAAACAATCAGTTCTAAGCATCTTGGAGTGAAGTTGAAGTGCCTTGGAGCTCTCGGGAGTCTTGGAAGCTTTCGGTTCGAGTTCTAAGTCATCCGAATTCGGTAAACGTTAGTTTTTCAGTTTGTATTCGCTTTGTATTATGTTTTCATTTGTGTTCAAGCTTTGTTCAGTTGTGTTATTGCATATTATGAGTAGCTAAACTTTATAATGATCATCCTAGATTGAAGGTTTGTTTGAGACATTCATGTTCTTGTTCTTATTTCTAGAATAATAGACTTGTACTTGTTATTTGTTTATTATGGTGTGTTGATATTTGTTTGTAATTTGTTACTTTACATTTCAATCATAGTCTAAACCATACGTTCTTGGTGCTAATAGCAATCGAGATATCATGGGCGGGTTAAGGGTTGGATGCTAATTAATTGGTCATCGGGTAACAACCTCGTGTTCTAGGAATCCGAGTACTTAGTTCCCTTTTATCACAAACAAGTAACTACACGTGAACCATGTCTATGTGGTTCTTTCTAGTTGAACTAAAACATGAATGTCAATTAAAACCGGAAATCTAGGATGGTCATTTGTTTCTAAATTATTATAAACCAAAATTCTCATTTAAATCAAATTTTCAAATTTAACTTTATAGTCGATAGAGGTTTAGTATCTAAAGTTTGTATATAGTGTCCACGGATTGATATCCGGTCTTGCCATCTACACTACACTGCGACCGGTGCACTTGCCGATTGTGTGTGGTTTAGCTAGCAATTCCATTTAAAACTTGTTTTGAAAATAAAATGAAATATCATATGCTCGGACAGGTAGTAACTGGAAGGGTTAAGTACCGTTAAATTGGGAACTCCTGTATAGGCTGGCATTCGTACAAATCCAATTATAAGGACCCGTTGCCTACCTGGGGACAATCCCAATGAGAGTACCGACACCTATTAGGCCAAAGCATGTCCAACTTTTTAGCATCTGAATAAACAACCTCACATCAAGTTTTTTTTTGAAGTCTTAGTTTTTATTAAATCAATCCAATTCTTGAATTTACTTTTCTTACAATTAATTTAAGTTCAGTCAAGTTAAAATACACTTTCAAATAACACATTTTCCACAAACTCCCTGTGTTCGATACCCACTTACCGCTATCTATTAGTAAGTAATTGGATTAAATTTGATTGTGACCACGACATCACGTCAGAGGTCTAGCATATGTTGTTTTAACCGGGTCCGCGCTAGAGAGCCCCCTCGCACAAAAGATCCTCAATTTAAACCCCTCAATGAGAAACCCCTATCACCCAGACTCGAACTTGAGACCTGGAGGGGAAAACTCACCCGGACCCACCTAGAACTTAAATACCTGTGGTCACCACTAGAGCACTAGTGATGGTTTCTTAAGCAGTTAAGCCTAACTTTTAAAGTTGTTACATGTCTCTAAATTATATTACTTTAGAAGTTTAGCATAAAACATAGAGAAAATTGCTAAATTCGTCCCTGAGGTTTTACACAAATTGCTAGATCAGTCCAAAATCAAGATTTGCTGCTAAAACAGTCCAAAATCAAGATTTGTTTTGCTAATACAGTCCAAAAAACAAACGCAGTTAAATATAGCAGTTGGACTGTTTTAGCAACAAATCTTGATTTTTGGACTGATTTAGCAATTTTCTCTATTATTATTAAAAACTTCATATTTTTATGAAATAAATTGTATATATTATAAAATGTAAAATTTTTATAAGTATTATTAAATGTCAATTTTTTTTATAAAACGAATTGTATATATTATAATAAAGTTTTTTATTTATTAAGTAATTTTACCGTCGTGTCTACGGGCGGGTGGGTTACCGGGTTTTCCCCGGAATTGGTGGTGGATGACCCGGGTTACCCTCGGAGTAGAGGTCATTGGCAGCATATCTCTGAATTATATATTTTTATTCATAGATCTATCACATCCATAACTAGCTTATGAATTATGAATGGTTTCGGTGAAAAAGCTACAAAGCTTGGTGAAAAAAGCATAGTAGATTGCACCATAAGGCTTTGTAGGTTGTAGCATGGTTAATAATAGGTTGTACCTATCCGTTGCTATATACATGTTTATAATTATGCATGTAGATTTTTTGACATGAAGCGGATTATTAAGGGCATGTTTGTATAATATCACTTATCAAACTAAAACATGGTCAAGACAGGAATACAGAATAAGCATGTGAAGGGCAAGTGGCGTAAAGGCGACACGAAGACCAGCGGTTAAAGGAATTGTATGCTAGATGCGACACGACCATGAATCGCCTGTTTTGGTTTTAATCAAGCTAGGACCGTGGAGGTCAGAAGTTGTATTACACGGGTTAGATCTTGTACTCCGCTACGTGTGTTGTAGGCCACCCCTCAAAATAAATCTTTTTTATAAAGAAAAAGTAGCACAAGTAAATTGTGCATGCCGCATGTGGATGGTATATTGTGGCTTAAATACACCATTCATCATCATATTTCTTATGACATACATATATTTAGTTACATCATGTTTCCATGAACCTTCCAGGTGGCCTACGAAATGTTGGATAGCAAATTTTTCACTAAAGTAAAAAACCATTAATTTAGGTGGAATGTATTTTTTACCACAAAATATTACCTCATGCCATCATGGTAATTTTGACTTTTTTAATAGTGATGTAAACCTAAGTTTGGTTTTTTTAAAAGTTCTAGTAATTTCTTCAAATATAATAAATGATTTT